>CM068388.1:4144931-5373137 GCA_034770075.1 Aralia elata | reverse complement strand
AAATTACAAACCAAAAACCCTTTTACTTGCATCAATTTCTTCATTTCGCCTTTCTATTTTTCACTTTTTTCAATTACATCCATTTTAATTAAGTTTAATTTCTCTCTTCCTCCTCCCCCTCCAATTCCTGCATATATAAACTCACACGTACATATGTGTATACATAATACATGTATGCTTATATACCCACATATCTGCGCTGGCAGCAATGGCTAAGAAACCCTAGCTCTATCCAAAACCTTAATTCAATTGTAGCTCCTTGTTCAATTTCACTGAAAACCCCTGTTTAAATTAATCAACTTTACAGGAATCAGGTATATATTACACATATATATATATACATATATAATTCGCAACTGGGCGTGCGATTTTATTAGGAGAGAGATTAGAAGAGAATGGACGGAATTCAACCAAACCCAATTCGGAGGACAGTAGAGGAGGTTTTTAACGACTTCAAAGGCAGAAGGGCTGGCTTGATAAAGGCTCTTACCACTGGTTTGCATTTTTTTTCCTTCAAAGTTATTTAAAGTTAATTGATTAATTTGGTATATATATTTTTATTTTATTTTTATGAGGGTTTTACTGATTGTTAGTTTATCTGTTCCAGAAGTTGAGAAGTTTCTTCAGGTCTGTGATCCTGGTGAGTTCTTTTTTTTCTCTGTTAATTACCCTATTTTCATGGCTTAAATCTTTGTGATGATTTTATTGTAGTCCTGGGTGATGGATAAATAATAGGGAACGGATCCTTAGATGTATTTGTAACCTTTGAGGTGAAAATCGGATGGCGTAGTAAATGCATTTTGTAGTAATTATGTAAATTGATGATTTTTGTTTTTACATCCAGTTGTAGTGCTTGCATCCCAGTGTAGTATGTGCTTGCATTCCAGTGCTGTCTTGCCTTTTATCCCCTTATTTGTTTAGATTCTGTAGAAGTGTAATCTGATTTTTCTTACCCTTCTCTGTTAAATGGTTACTTGAATGTAGGGAAGCAATCAAATTCATGATATTTGTTTTTTTGTTCTTTTTTTACACACTGGAATTGCCTTTTGTTTCTAAGATAGTGATGTTGTGCTTACAGAGAAGGACAACTTGTGTCTGTATGGGCTTCCAAATGAGGCATGGGAAGTCAATCTGCCTGTTGAGGAGGTTCCCCCTGAACTTCCTGAACCAGCATTAGGTATTAACTTTGCGAGGGATGGGATGCAAGAGAAGGACTGGTTATCACTTGTTGCAGTTCACAGTGATTCGTGGTTGCTTTCTGTTGCATTTTATTTTGGTGCTCGCTTTGGGTTTGGTAAGAATGAAAGGTAATATATTTAGCTCAATAAATTATCTATAATTCTTATTGTTTGCTGTCATACTTTCCACATTTCTTCTTTGGTGGGCCATTATGGCAGGAAGTTCAAACATTTGTCACTTTAACCAGCACCTACTACAATGGTATAATTGTTCTTCCTTCTCACTTATGAGAGCTGCTAACCTACAATTTTCTTGCTGTTCTTATATTTGCAATGTTTTGTGACTTGCATTTACCTTTTGAGTACTCCTGTTGGTATAGCTCGTACAGTGTTAGTTTATTTTTTAATGTTGTGCATATTGTCTCCCTGGTATTTCGTCCTTGATTATATATGCTAAGAATTAAGGTCGTCTTCTCTCAGACTATACTCTATTATGTAGATGTCTAGGTTATGTCTGATGTTTTTTGACCTACTTTTAGCTTTCTATATCATTTCATTTACCACTCATAAGTTCTCATGTAGTAGCATAAATCCAGATAGTCTTGTTACATTACAAGGTGTTTTCATATCACTCTTGGAGCACTTCACTGTGCGCAAACGTGTACTCTCCAGTATTGCTTCTTCCGCTTTGTCCCGCAGGTGATTATTATTACTAATATTTTTGGCAAGCCTCTGGCCATATATTCAGCTTATCAACCCATCATGAGAGTTAATTCTTCCCTGTTTCATGGCCTCTTCCTATAGGTGCGTTCTTGGTCTCCTGCATCTCCTGTAGGTGCATTTGAATTTTTACATTGTCCTTTTATGGCCTCATTGTGGTCAACTTGCAGCAAACTTTTGTTAGTTCACTTCGTCCTTGTGTCAAGGCTTAACTCACTTCCCCCTTGGGTCAAGGCTTAAGATGTTGAAGTTTTTAAGATATACCAATAATGACAATAGAAATAATATAAATAAAATCTTTTATTTATGACAAAGGGATGTGTTTTTTACTTTCCAGAGTTCATGTTTGGGCTGCCGATCAACTATGGCTCATCAATGGCTAGGACTTCACTTTTTAGAAGCTTTTTGACATTTAGGGATTCACTCTTGTGTTTATGTCAGTAGCTTGGTTGTTTAAAATAAGAAAAAAGTGCTCCAAATTAAGCTTGAGTGAGTTGTGTTAATTTTTTTAGTATCATGCAACTTTCTCAACTTTTTCTACATTGGATGATAAAATAAAGTTGAGCCTTTTATTCAGTGCATTTTCATAGCTTGTGGGCAATATTCTGCAATCAGAAATGAATGCTGAGACAAAATGAGAAATACAAGCTGGAGATAACATTGAAGGCACCGATTGTACTGAAGTTCTTCACGCGCTAAAGAAATTGCCTCTGTAGTTTGTCAAAGGGAATATTACTATACCTCTCTCACTTGTTTGTTTCTAAATAAGGATTTCTTTTTGTCTTTTTGAAGGAAAAAAGTCTTTAAAATACATGTTGGTTTTCACTTTGGTTAAAATTGGGATTCACACGACGCTTTTCCAGATGATAAAGGATCTGCCAATATATAAATAAGTCTTTAAATTACATGTTGGTTCTCACTCTGGTTGAAATTGGGATTCACAGGAAGAGGCTTTTCCAGATGATAAATGATCTGCCAACAGTGTTTGAAGTTGTGTCCGGAATCACTAAGCAGTCAAAGGACATAGCTGCTACTCAAAGCAATGGAAACAAAAGCAAACCAAGTGGAAAGATGGTAAGAACTGCCACTTCATTTTAAATCGTTACTTTTGCTTCCTCATGTTTTTATTTTTGCATCTTTATTCTTTTGTTTCATTGGTAGTCTCGGTCATCTGAGCCCCACCCAAAGGCAGTAAAGATGTCTCCACCACCCGAAGAAGAGGGCGAGAGTGAGATGGAAGAGGAACAAGAAGATGAACAGGGAGCAACACTTTGTGGTGCCTGCGGGGATAACTATGCCAATGATGAATTCTGGATTTGTTGTGATGTTTGCGAGAGATGGTTTCATGGAAAATGTGTAAAGATCACTCCTGCGAAGGCTGAGCATATTAAGCAGTACAAGTGTCCTAGCTGCAGTACCAAGAGGGCTAGAGTTCAACTTTAGGTTATGAAGTTGGAGAGGGAATTAATCAGTAGCACAAAATATCTTTACTTTAAAAGATTTAGAATGTCTACTTGATAAAGTTTCAAAAAAAATTTGTGCTTCCATCGTCTCAAGTTTCTTGTGAATTGTGTTCTAAAATGTGGCTGGCAAGACATTTATATAAGTGAATTTCTTTCAGGGTGTGAATTAATTCCCATTCTACTCGTATTATACTTCTGCATTTATCCGGGGTATTTCATGCTGGAATTTATTTTCTAATATTTGCTGTTGCATTGCTCAGTACATTTTCTGTGTTTATTGCTTAGCACTTGGCCCGCATTGCGGTTGCACGAAGTTGATATGGTACATGAGCTCTTTGAGCAGATTTTCAAGGACATTTAGGTCTTCCTTGATGCTTGTATCGAGTTTGGTGATAGGAATGCATGAGTAGTATTTTTTCACATAGTTTATGATATTTATCAGATATTAACTTTGTATTAACTTTGAGTCTGAATAGATTTCAAACTAACTATTAAAAAGTCAATAACAGTTTTATATTTTAGAACATATATATCCCGACTTTTTTTGAAATTTTATTTAAGCTTATAAAATTTTGATATTTTTACTTTAGCCCCCAAGATTTATAAATAAAATAAAATACATGTAATATTCTTTGAAAAAATATAAGAAAATATTTCGTCTATTCCAAAAATAAGAGTTACTTTAAAAAAAAATTAAGTCAATTTGAAATATGGGTAAACTAATATATATCACTCTTTTCACTTTTTGAGTATCATTTACATAAATGTCAAATTTTATGATCTCTCTTTACTCCACTTTGTGTGTTATAAAGCGCTCATATTTACTACTATCTAAAGAATTATTATTTTAGTTAGAAAGTATAAAATTATTTATAAAATTTGAACTGTGTTCCGGATCTCACTAAATTATTCATGATTTTACAGTATTATGTTCTGGCCCCCTCGGAATAAAAAAATCTGACTTCGTCCTTGATTATAATTTAATTCATTTAAAATTACGTTACTAATTCATAATTTTTACTTGATTTAATCAAACAAACCAAAATTTGCAAGTTAACTCAACCTATAAACTCAATTATTTGTACTTAATTGGACCCAAATTGAAGAGAGAAAAAAGTTATTGAATTTTTTTTTTTTTTTGGTTAATGTGGAGTTTCCGACCCGCGTGTCGACTAATCTCCCCAGCCCGATACAAAAGCGGTTTGCTACCCGACTTGTGCCGGGGGTACCATGGCCACAATAGAGCATTTTTAGTGCCTTCCAAATATTGCTAGTGGAAGTCGATCCTGAGTCATCCGGGTTTACGGCTATCCAAACTCCAAACTTATAGAGAAATATATAAAATGTTAGGGGTCGTTTTTGTAAGGCACAAATACTTCATAGCTCCCTCTGCAATTTACCAATAGTAAAGGAAAAGGAAATGATCAATTAAGACAGGCTGCTATTACCGAAAATAAGGAAACACAACACAAGCCGCTAAATTTTGAAAACTAAGTATAATTTAGGATTTCTCTCTTTTTCGTCTGATCTGAAAATTCAGTTCGTCGGCGATCCTCTCAAAAATTGTCTTCTCCGATGGTATCCGGTTCTAACAGAGGTGGTGCCGCTCCATTCCGATCAAGGTACTATTCATAAAAATTCCTCTATATTTTACTTTGTCATGGCGAAATTTCGGGGTTGAGTTTATTATGATTAGGGTTCCATTTTTGTTCATACATTTAATCCATTTTGTTTTATTTTGTGTGTGCTGTAAAGTGAAGGGCTAACCACGAGAGCAGCGGCGAGTAGTTCCGATGAAATCCAACTACGGATTGATCCGATGCACGCTGATTTGGATGATGAGATTATTGGCCTTCGAGGCCAAGTTAAGCAGCTAAGAAATGTGAGTTTTTCTTTTTCTAAGCTATATGCTTTTATACAGATGGAACTATGATTTTGTTTGGAGAGAATTTATGGGGGTGATGTAAAAATGTAATGTGAACCAAAACCCTAGGCTGGCAGAAAAATCTTTGATAATTTTATGTTTTACGGCTTTGAAATGTATTAGGAGGTTTACGATGGTTCTATCATTTGCAGACTAGTGCTGTTTCATGTTGTTGGTAAAATTTGTAACTGAAGAGTGGTAACATTGAATTTTACTTGTGGTGTGCGTTTGTTTTAGTTGCTTAATCATTATGGCAGCCTTCAATATTTTATTTGTTTTGTTTAGAGTTTGGATCAAAGCACAAATCTCTTCTTCAGTTCCTCACTTCCTCTTATCCTGTTAGGATAACACTTTGGAACCTTATGGGCTAATTGAAAGTTGATGATAAAGAGATCAGAAATACCTTCCACATACATAAAAATGATATTAGAATGAACAATCAAGAAGACATACTTTAGAACATTATTTTGAACACACTCAAATGTGTTAAAGAAGAGGATTTGGAAAGATAAGAGAACAATCATTTTTTATAAATTGGATGGGAAGATATGTGGAGGTAGTTTAGAAATTAAATTACAAGCTTTTGATTCTATTGAAAAGATTCACATGAAGATGACACATCTCCACCAATTTACGATAACTTGTTATAGAGTAATTTTATAAAAGAGTTTCCATCTGGAAAGTTTTATTATCAATAAAGTTGTTCGTTTTGGGCTTTTGTGCTCCCAAAATATGTTGATTCTTCTTTTTGACATCATCTTTGAAGTTTTTCCTTTTTATATGAGAATTTGGCTTTGATAATGGCTGAAATACAGTCTTGTCCTTTTCCACTTCTGGCTGTACCATTAGCCTTCCCTCTATCTAATTTGTAGCTATGGTTTGGAGAAGCACTTTTAGCATCATGCTTTCCTTCAAAGGAACTTTCATGCTATTTGTTGGTTTTGTGAATGAGGTCAGGAGGAGACTCAGACGGGTTATGGTATTATCCGATTTTGAAACCCAATTGATTTTTTTCTTTACAAAGCTGTTATAACTTACAAGTTAAGATTTAAAAAGAAAGTAAATGACATAATGGTTGACAAAAAGATCCATAATTGTTAATTTTATATATGTTAGGAATTAGGTTCAAGATGATTTAGAACATATTATGCTATTGCAGAGCACGAGAGTAGTGGATGAACCAGTTGTGGCACCAATTATTTGTTACATAAATACCATAGAATGAAGGAGTTTATCATTTAAATATTTTATTTTGTCTTGCACTGCTTAGTGGTTGAAGGGTAGGTTCTGGACTATCTAAGCCTTGAGATAGTAAATGTCATATAAATTAAGAATGACTCCTCTGTTTTAGATGTTGTATTTCGATAAGAATGAAGAATAGAAGGTTTAACTAGACTTTCGAGATTCAACTTGTACACTTGGAATATGTTCTTTAATTAATTTTTTTAAAAAGAAAAACGTTAACTCAAAACTAATCAAGAGCTTCCAGCATCAGCTTGAAATTTTACATTTTATTGGTAATTTGGTTTTACTTTAGTTTGCATGCCATTTGTGATCTTATAAATTTTACTCTTATTATTGTTACCAAAGGAATTCTATTATGCGAACTATTATTCAAGTATTGTGCTGCAGGTAGCTCAAGAGATTGGGTCAGAAGCGAAATTTCAGAATGATGCTATTGATCAGCTGGTACACCATTAACTCCACGCTCTTTAGTTTTTGAAATTTTTTATTTGTTTTGGATAACTTTGGTTAACAATAAGATGCCTTGTCTAAATTGGATTGAGGTATTGCTACATTTAATTGTTAATTATATGAATATTAAACTTAGCTACATTTTGATAAAATCATAAAAGTTTAAAATGGGTTAGAAAGGGACAGAAGGAATCTAGTTTATAATGGGATTATGTTAGTCAATGTAAATTTTTTCCAATCACAATTTATTTATTTTTGTAAAGTTGATAAATCATTGAATAATTTTGTCCAAGTGTGTTGTTGCCTAACCTTGACATGTAAAAAGGTCAAATGAGACTCTGCTTTTGGGACTGAGGAGTATATTGTAACTTGATTTTGAAAGAAATATATTCATAACTTAATTTCATTGTCTAGATGTAGTATCAATTTGTTCATGCACTGCACCTCGGAATTCAACTTTATAAATCTTAAGAATATGAGAGGGACCATCTGTTGAGTTTAAGTAACCATAATGATTCCATCACCTATCCCAGAAAATAGTAAATAAATAATACCAAATTATATCGACAAGAGGTGCTAATCTTGGAAGGTGCCGATCTGGTTTGGTGGATGATTATTTACTTCACACATCTTAAAAGTTCTTTGAGAGGATTCTGTGGTCAAATTAACATTTGAGGCCCACTTGGAGAGATCTTTAGGTAGGATTCTTGGGGGTTGGATCACATATAGTAGCAATTGCATTTGGCATCCCTCCAAGTGTATTTTTTTCCTTCCACAAATAAATAACATTCAGCCAATGTACTTGTTTGTGATATTGTCTGTAAGTTGCAACACAATATTCTCATTTATGTTACCTCCGTTTATGTTATTCATATTAGGGGTGACAATTTTTAACACGACTCGAACACGACATAGAATAAGAGGGTTAGTGTTGAATATAAACAGTTTCCCTGTCATGTTTATTTAAAATAATTAGAAAATAAATATGGTATGGTGTTATAATTTATCTTAAATATTGAGTTTTTGCTTTTTTAGTTACTTTTCTGAGCATGTTATCTTGTATTTTGTTAAATATATATTGTTGTAATGAATAAATAGCATTATTATTCAATAAATAAGTAAATGAGGTTGTATTTTTTTATTTAAAAATTTTAATTTGTGCACTAAACGGTTAAACGGGTCAGACATGTTTAACATTATTAATAAACAAGTTAGTGTTAGTGTTGAGCATCTTGACATGATTAACTAAACGGGTCGGGTTAATGTTGACCTATTTAATGTGACATGCCACACATTCGCCTAACACGACATGATTGCCATCCCTAAATTTCATATGGAGCTTGACATATGCATCCTCATTTGGTGAAAGTATTACCTCCCTTGATTACTTGAATGTATTGCTTATTAACATTACTCTCTCTATTTAAACAGCAAATGATGCTGATCAAAGCTCAAGCAGGGGTGAAGAACAACATGAGGAAATTGAACATGAGTATTATCCAGAGTGGCTCAAGCCATGTTGTGCATGTGGTTCTTTTTGCACTAGTTTTGTTCTTGGTGGTCTACATGCTATCCAAATTTTCACGAAGATGAGGACCTTTTATTCTGCACTTCTGCCGCCAAGAACATGTTAACTGAAGACAGAAGGGGAGAACTAGGCTTCTTTTTAAGAAAGATTTCACTTTGCTGTAAAGCCTCCTCACTGTCAGACTCTCTCGGCTGTAATCCTGGTTTGTAAACCTTTTTATACAATATAGGTTGTTCATTTTGTATATAAAACTTAAAACATCAGTTCCTATGAAAGAAGATACACTTGAAATCATCTCTGTTAAGAAAAGCATTGTTTTTACATGATGAAGTTTCCTTGTGAAGGTTTTTAACTTTAGTTTCTCTACTGGTACATGAAAAAAGCAACCCAAACACGGACAAGTCACAAGTATACCAGTTCATGTGAGGCTTGGTTACTTAAATCTTGGAGGCTTGTTCCAGCTTGCTTATTTTTATTACAATTACATACAATATAGCTAAAACTAGGTGTTCTACCCCTAATTGTAAAATTACATACTAATATCAAAGGGAAATGATTTATATGTCGACAAATCTATGACAAAATTGAATTTCGACTAACGTGAAACTCTAATCGATAAAATAGAATAAATTAGGGTGAGGCAATCTTTTCTTATTTATCTCATGTATACACATACGTCCGTATTTATTATCAACATAAATTTGTCGTAATATGTATCAAAACTCAATATCAAAAGTACAAACATGTTGTACTCTAGGTATACTGTATTTACTTCAATTCTTAGGGAGTTGGCTCATTTAGCATGTTTTAAGTACATAACAAGCTAGACAAAATGAATTAACACCCAACTCCACTGGTGTCAATATGCAGCAAATATAGTTCTGCAGAAAGTAACACAATAGCACATAAAATTCTGCAGCACAATAGCAGTCGAAAAAATATATTGAAGAATGTCAAGTATAAATCTTCAATTATCATAGCAAATACATGAACATTGATTCTTGCAATGACTAAACCAGAATTTCACTCCATTTCAGAATTTTGGCAAGGAATGTAAAAATTATATTTTTTATGAGTCTTAACTTCGAATTGTGAAAGTTTTCTGTCGAATTATATTTGTGAAATACATCAATATATGATTAGATAAGATTGTAAAGGTGATCTTCCACATTACAGATCTCTTAAAAAAAATTACTACTAATATTCATTCGCGTAACTAGCAACAAAAAGATCGATACCTAGATTCGCAATATATATATATATGGAAAAATGTATATACACAGTTGTATAGTACACAATCGTCTATGGCGACGGTTTTTTTGGGCTATAGCGACGGTTTAACCGTCTTCATATATATTCTGGTCTATGGCGATGGTTGAAAAAAACCGTCGCCATAGGTGACTGTGTACTACACAACTATATATATATATACACAGCCAGGATCAGGTCCGGACTCTCGGACCTGATCAAAATACGGACCTCAAAATTTTTTATTTTTTTTTGCACTTTTTTTTTCAAAACAACTAAAAATATATATATAGGTATTTTTGGTATTGAAAAAATTTGTTAAGACACTGTTTTGGGTATGATTTAGATACATATAACAAAAAGTGTTGTACCGACTGTATAACACTGTTTGTTATATGTATCCAAATCATACCCAAAACATTGTATTAACAAATTTTTTCAGTATCAAAAATAACTATACATTTTTTATTAGTTGTTTTAAAAAAAAAAGTGCAAAAAAAAAAAATTGGGGTCCGGATTTTATCAGGTCCGGGAGTCCGGACGTGATCCGGCCTTTTTATATATATATATATATATATATATATATATATATATATATATATATATATATATATATATATATATATATATATATATATATATTGTTCTCCTATTTTTATAGTGGTTTAGACCGGGCACACAATAACTTCTTAACACAATCTAACTACGACAACATAGTACTAAATAATTGGGGGGTCAAGTCACCATAATTCTCTTACAAGTTACAATCGTAATAAATTCGAATGTTTATTGCAAACACAATATTCTTCTAATAAGAGCCTGAACTCCATTGTCCTCAGCAAGAACACCTATAAGCTTGTTATGAATATGGATTATTAAGTGAAGAAAATTGAAACAACAGAAGAAGAATTAAGGAGAAAAAATGGAAGAACGGGAAAGGTAGAGATTGTATTGATCTGAAAAGGGTTACAAGCCTAGAAGATATAGCTTGAAAAAAAAGAAGCAAATTTCAAGATTACAATTCTATGACCTCTCTCTCACAACCAGTTTGTATGTATAGCTGAGCTCAGCTATTTGTTACAACTGTCACTAACTACTTTTCCATCCTAAATTGTAGTTACAGAATTTGAAATGAATAACTAATTCTCTGACATCAGCATTAACCAATTAACACAGCTGTCCACCCTTCCACATGCTTAGACTCACGTGTAAACTCATAAGAGCATAACGAAGCTCGGACACCCATAAAATATTGGAAGAACTCTTGGAACATGACATAAAGTTGTCATTTGCAGGTACTTCATCGGTTCTATATTAAGTGTCGTTTTAACTTCATGCACATAAATTAAGAAAGTCATTTAATACTATCATTTAATAATTAAAATTTGTATGAAATTTCATCACTACCCCTTTATGGGAAGTTAAAAACTATTAATACAAGGGAGAAAATTTCTTGAGACAATGAGAGAAGTTAGGGGTGATATGAGAAAATAAATAATTTATTCTCCTAGAAAGTTGTAAACGACAAATAAATTGGAACAAATTTTTTCTTCTAAAAAGTCACTTATTATAGAATGGAGGTAGTAGGGATATAGAGTTTTCAACGGTAGAGGGTGTTGTAGAAGCACATTAGCCGTCCATCTCCCCCACAACATTAATTATTCACCGACCACTCCTTCAAAAAATATTTCGCATTCTTATTACCAGCCATTCATCTTTATAAAAAGCAATATTGCGCTCTAGAGTTACATCATCACAATATCCCAATTAGCATTTCTATCATTATATCAAAAGAGCCCATATATCCATTCAGCCCATATATCCATTCATGCAACGTGAAAATAAAATACAAATAGATCCGGTGCACCACCATAATAAAAAATACTTAAACACGCTCCTTAAATAAACATATAGTCATAACTACGTATTCAAGTAACTTTTTGATTTAGAAAACAGTATCACTACTTATTCAAGTAACTTTTTGATTTAGAAAACAGTATCAAGCACGTACTCGAGCACAAATTGTTAGAGGGAACGCCAACACAATAGTGAATTGCATTTTGGTATGAATGTTCCGAAATATAGCATCGAGACAACAAAAGTGATGATTCAAAAAATTTCTCCAATATTTACTTAAAACTTCTATTGTGCAATCATGATTTACAACATTTACTTTATGATTTACAAATGAGAAACATTCTCTTATATAACCCTTGAAATTTTGAGAAACATCATCTTATATAGCCCTTAGATCATATAACCAATGACTAAGATCAAATCTAATGGAAGGTTAGAATCGACTATCTCAAATAGTAATCAAAACTATCAAAGCCGGCCTTGGGCCAGGGCTACACAGCCCAGGGCCCACAGCTGAGGGGGACCCAAATTTTTTTAATAAGCTTATGTATATATGTGTATAAAAAAAATAAAAAATAAAACAAAAGAAGTTGTCGCTTGTACCTGTTAATGAAAAGGGAAGCCAATCGGTCTTTATATACTCAATCTCAAGAAAAAACGTACTAAGTAAGGAAGTTCCATATTAATTATAAAATATAATATAAAACAAATCAATAAATACGGAGAATCAAAACAGACTCTTAGCCACAAAAAGATGGAAAAACCCTTTGACCCTCTTAGTTCATAACACAACGCAAGTAAAAAAAATTTCGGTGATTCTCCTCTTCTCCAACAGAGTTAGAAAATAAATCATCCACCAGCTAGACCAGTGCCTTTCTTTGAAGGTAATTTTTTTTAGTGCCTTTCTTTGAAGGTAATTTTTTTAAAAGATACACATATATATATATATATATATATATATATATATACTAGAATCTAGATGTATAAAATTTGTAAATTGTAATACATATCTTTGTTAACTTTTTCTTATTTATTATTTGATTCAACAGAAAACTTGGTTGGGATTTTTGTTCTTTATAATTGGAAGTTTAAAGTGGAAGAAAATATGCTCAAAATCCAGGTTTTTTTGTCAATCTGGGGTACTCTTTTTCCTTCATTTGGGATTTTGTCCCATTGGGCTTTCCCATTGGGCACACTTGAGAAAATTTGCTCTGGATCTTAAAAAACCCAGAACCAGCTCTGAAAACTATCTAAGATTTTTATAAAGTATAATAATCATATCAGTAAATCTATTACACTATTACAAACCCTAATATATAAATAAGATTCTAAGAAATGTTAACTAATATAGCCAAATGAGTGTTGTATAGGTGTCGAGTAAGAGATTACATGGCATAATCTCGTTCAAAATATCTTAGTGTGATATTACGCTTAGAAACAACTTAACCAATTTAACTATATCTTATCTAATTTTAACTATATCTTTTTAAAATTCTTCTTCAAGTCTAAGAACCTTTATTAAAAAGATCAATCAACAATTTATTTCTTCTTATTTTTTTTTATTTCAATAAAATTTTATTGGTTTTCTGTCGTGATTTTTTAGTAGCTAATTCGCATGTCACAAAAAAAATAAAAAAAATAAAATCGTGTTAGACAGATTTTGATCCAGTCATCACCTAAAAGAAATTTCCTCACCTAGATATTTTTTTCTTTCCTTTCTTTCTTCATCTCTATCGCTAGGGGGCCCTGTTTATTTCATTTGTCAAATTTAAATTTCAGTTTGATGGTGGGATCAAGTGGTATTCAATTATTATGTATCTGTCTTTGAAGTGCATTATTAAAACTGCTACTAATATTTTATTGGATTCTTTTTGTTCTTATTGCTTTGGACAACCCCATTTAGCCAAAATTCTTAAAAACATTATCATGTGCTCAGTCAATTGTTGCCTAAAGATCAAAATATGTCTTATATCTATAACTCTTCCCTGTTTTTATGTGATATGAAAAAGGTCTCTATAATACTCCAAACTAATTTTCTTTTCTCATCAGTCTTCTTACTCTATTTAATATATTAATGGTGTAATTAAAGACATTTGGTTAATTTTGTCAACAAAAAAAAAACATTTTAGGTTAATCGGTTCTTAATTTAATGTTTTTATTATTACTAAGGTTCGTAGAAATTTTGTCTAGCAAACTCTCTTGTTGGCTAAAAAAGATACGTTCGGTGCTCAAAATATCATTTTACTTTAGAAATCGCATATATATATAAAGAATTAATCCAAAAAAGAGCTACATTTCTTTTGATGATAACATTAAATGACACAATTTTCTTAAATGCGCCATTACAATCTCATTATCATATCATCACTATTAAACTAAATTTAGAAATAAAAAAATAAAATAAAATTTATCCTAATTTTGGCAAATGAAAGGAGAACATGCCATTTTCTAAAAACAAACTGAGTAGCATGTTTATGTATTGATTCCAGTCAATACAAAAATTCTTGTTTGACTAATCAATCACGTTTGTATGTGAAAGAGATCAATTAATTAGTAAATTTGTAGATCTTATATCATTAACAATTATTAATATTAATAATAAAGCATGATTCAGATGGATGAGAATAATTGAGTTCTAATTAGTGGCCTATAATAAAGGGGTGGGAGTTGGCCTCATCACATGACTTTTCAATATAGAAAGCTTTAGATTTGGACTCTACTCAACAAAGTTTAAGCAAAAGCTTTACTGTCAATTTTGGTGATATTTGATCTAGGCTGGCTATAATTAAACAAATACATGAGATCTTGAAAAAGAAAAATAAATAATATGTATAATTCTTCATATATATATATATATATATATATATATGACTTTACTCAATTGTCATTGCTGTTTGTGGCAGTTCTTGTTTGGCTTTGTGTTTATTGAAATTAATAAGGATAAGGTTAATATGATAGAGTGGATAAGATGGTCTCCCCATTTCACAAATATTATCATTTTCTTGTTACATTTTTTTTATCTCAAAATAATTGCAATAGAGACGACTCACATAATTATCTTTTCTCCAGCCAAAGCGCAATTTTTTAAAAAAAATTACACTCTAATTTCACAAAAAGAGTCTCGCTTGAAAATCTTACAAACATTAAAAATGTATTTGTGTTTGATGTTTACTCCTAAAATAATCATGTATCACTCCGTCCCAAATTAATTGCATTTCTAGGACTTTTTAAAGTCAAATTGACTATTTTTAAAACTAATTTTTTTACTATTTTTGCTAACATATAGGTGAAGATATTATAACCAAAAGAAAGTATATACAATTTATTACTAATTTCAATTTTTATAATTTTAGAAATATATTTATATATGTTTAATTATTAATTTTAAAAATAGTCAATTTGACTTAAAAAAGTCTTAGAAAAGCAATTAATTTGGGACGGAGGGAGTATTATTTAAATAGTAATGACATGGTAACGAAATTATGGTAAAAACATTGAGGATGATATGTTATTAATTAGTACTATCAATACAAAAAATGATTTTTTTAATATAGTAATTGTAATTAAAATTATTTTTGTGAAACACAAGGAAGTATTTATTTTTCCAACTTTTTAATTATGGAATTGAGGGATAATGATTTTTTTAATGTCAGATTTCAAGAAATAGAATTTCTCGATGTAGAAAATGTTAAGAAATCACAAGGGAGTTGTAGTCCCGTATCGAATAAATAATAAAAGAATGAAAGACTAATAAGGTGCTTAGTGAATAATTATTTTACATGAAATATAATTATTAAGCCAGTCATAGTTTGGGTTTTTCATAGTTTGGCTTCCTACCAAACTGGTTGGCTGGCCATTTGAGAGAATACTCAGGATAAAGGTGCTTAGTGAATAATTATTTTACATGTGTATTTCTTCAATTGGTAATTAGTTACAATAATATTTATGTTTAGTTCTCATCTGACTTTACCACTTTTGACCAACCTTACTTCTCTAAATCAGCCCCACTAATTATTATCTTAATCAATCCCCCCAATTAATGAATGTGAACATATATTCTTTCTCCAACAGGTAAAATTCCAAAATATACATATACTAAATGTTCACATTATATTGAGAAGTAGATCTAAAATAAAGATACTCATTCAGTTACGAAATATAAAATTATTATTAATTATTTTAAAATTAATTTAATATATTTTAAAACTTAAAATTGATACAAATTTCGTTGTTATTAATTAATATAATAATAAAAATCGAAAATTATTTAAAAAGAATTGTTTCATACTTGTGTTAATGAACCATCATAATTTTGAATTTGAAAATATTTCAAATTAACTTTCAAAAGATAATAATACTTTTAAAGTCTTATTATGTATTGTGACAATTTGTACTCAATTACAACCGTAAAAGATACTGATATATTAGATTGAATAGAATTATAAGTATAAGAGGATCTACCTATTATATATCTCTGTAAAATAATTATCATTAATATTTATTCATGTAACTGATAATAAAAAAATTGATAATATATTATTTTTCTTAATTTTTATAATTTAGAGATTATTTTGTAAAACTTTCTTACATCATATCATGTAATAACAAAACATCTGCAGATATTACACAGAAAAAGAAATATGGACAAAAATAGAAGAAAAAAATTTTAAACTCCGAGACAAGCGCAAAAAAAATTACAAGACAGAATCTTTTAGAGCCGTGAAAGGGATGTTCAGAGAGCGGGTTTGGAGGGAGAAGTAGAGAATGCTCTCTCTCTTCAATTTTTCATCAATTTTTGTGTTTTCTGTCTCTAAGCCTTCTTCCATTGGGGTTCCCAACTAAAACCCTAGACCCCATTTAATGATTTACTTAATTAGCTGCTATATATTCTTACATTTTCAGCCCCTTCTTCCCCCATCTTTATTTAATTGATAGAAGTTCTATTTTAAGAAAAACCCAGATCAGATCTGTAACTTATTTACTATCAAAATGATACCATTTTCCTATTAACAAAAAATTTATTGCACTTCTGTGTAATATATACAAATTTATGCATCTTCATGTAATTTGTGTATACACATTTATATGAGGGTACTTTCTTGTTTACTGATTCTGAACTAATTCAGGAGTTGTTAGGGGTAGTAATAATGTCAGAAATGCGCGGTGGAGTTAATGGGGTTGGAGGAATTGGTGGGTTTGATCCGAGCAATCTCCATTTGAAGAAAGAGCTGACTCAAATCCGAAAAGCTGCAAGGGTGCTTAGAGATCCTGGCACCACTTCGACGTGGCGGTCGCCTTTAAGTTCAGGTAGATCTATAGCGGTTGTTGCAAATGCAGCATCGCCTTCAACTGGAAACAACCATTATTATCATCATTATAGGAATAATAGTAATGGTAGTAAAATTTGTGGTGATAATAATAGTTTTGAGGTTCCTTTGCAAGTTGAGAATAATAATAGTAGTAGTGGGAGGGGGAAGGAGAAAAGGGTGTTTTTGTATAATTGGAAAGCTCAAAAATCGGAGAGTGAAAAAAGTGTGCAATCAAAGGATCAGAGAGTAAGATATGTGAAAAGAAGTGAGGCTGCTGCAGATGATGATGATGATGATGGGATTGAGGATGGTGATGATTTGTCTTCAGTGGTGGGGGAGAGTGTTGATGATAGCATGAGCGATGCACGAAATGGTTGTGGGGATTCAAAGAGTGATATTGTGGATAGGTATGCTTCAATGATATTTAAAAGTAAAGGTACAAATATAACACCATCAATGAAGAGGAATCATATGAAGAAGAAGGTAAAGAAGAGTGTACATTCTGCTGCTTTTTTGAAACGCCATTTGCAGCAACAAATTGTGCTTAGTAAGAGTTCGAAGCAAGATTCAGAGTCTGTGCCTTTGGGTTTGAGGAGGGATGATTCAGTGAGTTTAGTTGATCAATCTGATGATACAGGGGACTACTTAAATTCTGAGGATTTACGTCGATATTCGGCAGAATCACCACTGCTGGCACGGCTTAAGTCCTCGAAATTGCTGAAAGGTAGTCGTAAAGACGACTCTTCCTATTCGTATAGTACCCCTGGAATGTCTACGAGTTCTTTTAATTTGTATCGTGTTAGGAATCCGAGCACAGTTGGGTCATGGGATGCAACTACCGAGTTTTCCAATGATGGGGATGATGAGGTGGATGACCATTTCAATTTACCAGGTCGCCAGGGATGTGGGATATCATGTTATTGGTCTAAGAGGAGCACACCAAAGCGTAGAGGGGCATGTGGGAGTTGTTATTCCCCATCACTTTCTGATACTCTGAGGAGGAAAGGAAGCAGCATTTTGTGTGGAAGCCAAACAATGTATCATAGACGACGTCGTGGAGCGTCCTTGGGTTCCAATAAGAAGAGAATCGGATCCAGGACTGCTCAGGGTCTAATTCCTTTGCTAACCAGTAGCGGTGATGGCAAAGGTGGATCATCACTAGGAACTGGGCAGAGCGATGATGAGCTCTCCACAAACTATGAGGAGCTTGATTTGGAGGCCTTGAGTCGATTAGATGGCAGGAGGTGGTCAGCAAGCTGTCGGAGTCAAGAAGGGTTGGAGCTAGTTGCTCTAAATGAGGAAAGAGAATCAGAAAGTACTCCTGAGAATCTTAGGAGCCTGAGCCAGAAGTATAGACCAATGTTCTTTGAGGAATTGATTGGGCAGAATATTGTGGTTCAGTCCCTTATGAATGCGATTCCAAGGGGAAGGATTGCGCCTATTTATCTTTTCCAAGGTCCCCGTGGTACTGGAAAAACGTCGACTGCCAGGATTTTTGCTGCTGCTTTGAATTGCCTTGCCAAGGAGGAAACTAAGCCTTGTGGGGTTTGCAGGAAATGTGATGATTTCATTTCTGGAAAAAGTCAGGATCTTACAGAAGTTGATGGCTCCAACAAGAAGGGAATTAGTAGAGTTGGTAATCTCTTGAAAAACATGTCAGTGGGTACTCCATCGGCCTTTTCGCTGTACAGGGTTTTTATTATTGATGAGTGTCACTTGTTGCCTGCAAAGACTTGGTTAGCATTCCTTAAGTTTCTTGAGGATCCACTTCCACGTGTAGTGTTCATATTCATAACAACTGATATTGACAATGTGCCTCGTACTGTTTTGTCACGGTGCCAGAAGTACCCCTTCAACAAAATCAAAGATGGTGACATTGTTTCCAGGTTGAGAAAGATTGCAGCTGATGAGAATTTAGATGTTGAATCAGATGCATTAGAATTGATTGCTCTGAATGCGGATGGTTCTCTCCGAGATGCAGAAACTATGTTAGATCAGTTGACTTTGTTGGGCAAAAGAATCACCGCTTCTCTAGTGAATGAACTTGTGAGTTTGTACTGTCCTTGATTCCTTTTACATTGTCTATTTTGAGGGTCATAATTAATCTTCTTGTGTTTGATCTCGTCCTAATAAAATTTGCACTGTGAGGGGTGAATCTTGGCCAGGTGGCTGAAGCTAAAATCTTGCGTATGCCTGTCGTTTTTCATTCTCTCTTTTTTTGTTCTCTGAAACAGGGAGAGCCAGATTGTAATTTTAGCACATTATGGTGGTCAATCATTGGATAATTATGAATGATTTACTTTAGTTGCGTGGTTCAAGTTTGCTTTTGTAATTTTCTTTCGTCTTTGTAGGTGGGAGTTGTTTCTGATGAGAAGCTCTTAGAACTGTTGGAGTTAGCAATGTCCTCCGATACAGTAGAAACAGTAAAAAGAGCCAGAGAGCTGATGGACTCGGGGATTGACCCAATGATATTGACGTCTCAGCTGGCCACCCTCATTATGGATATTATTGCTGGAACTTATCACATTGTTGATGCCAGATACAATGATTCAGTGATTGGTGGGAGAAGTTGTAAGTACCATGCTCTTTTTTATTTGATAATCTTTCCTGCTCAAATTAATATTTGTATACTTTTGAGGCATCATCTGGTTATTCCTCCCATCATTGATTTCACTTATATATTACTTCTTCAAAAGTTGATAACGTGTATATATTAAGAAGGAGGTGATAGGAGCAATGAAATTCATTTAATTGGCAGCAGAAGTACGATTAACTCATTGCAAATCTTGTCATTGAATGGGTGTGCGTATTATCCTCGAGCAGTGTTACCTGAAACGTGGTACGTTTCGGTACAAATACGGGTACGCAGTACGCTAAATAGCTAAAACGCGATACGCTAGGGTATCTTTATATAAGTTCTTATAGTTAGGAATTCTCTTAGAATCTAAATGTAATAAATAAACCTAAGCTTTATAGAAGATTTTTAGTTGAATCAATAAGTTACTCCCTCCGTCCCAAATTAATTGCTCAGTTTGACTTTTTTAAGTCAAATTGACTATTTTTAGAATTAATAATTAAGTATATATAAATATATTTCTAAAATTGTAAAAATTAGGGTTAGTAATAAATTGTATATACTTTCTTTTGGTTATAATCTCTTCACCTATATTTTAGCAAAAATAGTAAAAAGATTAGTTTTAAAAATGATTAATTTGACTTTAAAAAGTCAAAACTGAGCAATTAATTTGGGACGGAGGGAGTAATTGTTTTATAAATATTTAAATACAAATGTAATGTTTGAGTAATCAATACTAAGTTATAATATTGATATTTGTGCAATTATAGTTAAACAACAAAGAAATTTTTCGGTACGCTAAGTTTAGAGTACTGGTACGTAAGAGTACCCTGTTTGGGTACATAAGTATCAATACGCGGTTCGCTAGGTTTATGAAAGTATCTGGTAACTTTGGCCTCAAGTCTTTAAATGAGAACTTAGACAGCCAATTTAGAAATTACTATGTCGGTGACGTGTTAAATTTGCTGATATGTAAATTATTTTTGTTCTGCAAGCAGTACATTATTTTATATGGACAGATAAGATTTAGCTTTGGATTATAATTAAGAGACTCGTGGTTGCTTTTATAGTATTAACCTTATTGTATAGTCAAAAGTGTCAAACTGTCCCTGAATTTATTCCTTTCTTGATCTAAAAGAAAAAATAAATTCGTTGGTTCACTTTTCTCACTGTCTCAACCTGTCCCTTTTTTTTTGTTTACCAAGTCATATTAGTAGCGGGGCCCACCTCTTCATCCACAAAAGGAAAGGGGTCACCAGGCTTTGTGTTGTGTAGATGTATTTATTATGTTGCACCTGATTTGAACCTTTTAAGGTGCTAGTTTAGTAATTAGTACGCTTAGTTTTTAATTTTTGGTATGTAATAAATCCATTTGAAGTGCCAAAAGGGGACAAACCCAAGTACACGTGCGTTTTGCCAATGGCCACTTAGTTGGGCCTTGTAATCACATATATGCGTATACTCATTTAGCGTCATGCATCCTTGTCTTCACAGCTTTCCCAATATTTTACACTCCATTGTACATCTGAAAGAACAAGATACACGTGTCAGATTTATATCTTACTTTAGTGACTTTTTTTCCAGCTAGTTCATGATCTAAACCAATAGTCGAAAATAATCAAATAGTTAAAATACCCATAAGGTTTAGATGAATGTCCGATAATGGAAATTTTTCATAGAATTTAACAATTTTAATTCCATTTATAATAAATAAGAATTGGCATTCCATTCATTATATTGTGGAGAGTCACAAGAGACACTTCTCTCATATATGTGTGGATATAGATTTCTATCACATCTTAGAAAATTTTGTCAATTTTAAGGCCTTTTTTTATTTACTTTACTCACCTTGATAAGATAATAGGAGGGTCATATTTTTTTTAGGGTAGCTTCTGGAGCTAGTTATTTGACGTAAATGCTTCGTTCACTTCCAAAGACAAGCCACAAATCTCAAATCTCTAGTGTAATTTTTGCTTAAAGTGAGTTAAGGCTATAATGTGACATAGTTATCAGAACCGGACCAGACAGACCGGTTCAACCGGTTAAACTAGGAACCGGCACCCTAACCGGTCCGATTCTCTTAAAATACCACATCTACATATAAACCGGGATAAACTGTATAAACGGCCAATTTTTTGAAAAACCGCTTGAATCGACGGATTTTATAAAAAATTGGGCCGGCTTTTATTTTCTTTTTTTTTCCCTTTCCTATTCTCGTTGCTTCCTCCTTGATCTACATCCTCTCCTTTATTCCATAGCTCATCCTTGCAAACCTTCTATAGTAGTGAATAATGAGAAATATTGTTAGAGATATTGCACTATGTAATTAGAAAAATATTAGTAGGATAGAAAGAAAGTTGGAGAAGTATGAAAAGCTAAATATTTGCGTAAGAAGAAGATAATGCATAGAGAGAGAAAGGAGTTGCAGATTATTATGTTAACTTACTCCAAATCCCCATATTATTTGGGATAAGGGAGATTTACTGAATAGATGAGAGAGTGGATTGGAATATGACAAAGCATATTCCTTTCACACATCTCTAGGTGCATGTGGGCTTATTCATTTATTTCTTTTTTTCCTACATAATCTGGATTGTTGGTTAACATTACTTTTATAATAAAATTTTAATATAATTTAATTGGCTTGGAACTATGATGCCAAATAATTTTTTAGTGATATTTGAAACAATGAAAATACATGGGATATATGCCCACACAGTAGCATGTTTGGAATGTATTGTTTTTATAAAAAGAAAATTTAATTTAAAGTGGAGTCATTTCCTCCTTTTATTCTGTACTCTTTAATTTATTTGCTATTAAAAAGAATTTTAATATTCTATTCGTTTCAAAATATTAGACATATATTGAATTTTAAAAAGTAAATTTGAAACTGTAGAAGGTGTAGAAAATCTATATACAATGTTATGATTTCATATTGCAAGAGTTTACAATTTATACAAGTTTGGTGCTCTATTCTAGGAGTAAAACAAGGAGCATAAAATAGGGAGAGGAAAACAAGGAACATGTTTTCCTCCTTAGTGCAGCACTTCTAACACTCCCCCTCAAGTTGGTGTATAGATATCTCGCATACCCAACTTGAAACACAAGGGATGAAACATCTTACCACTAAGACCCTTAGTCAGAATATCAGCTAGCTGATGTTCTGTTTTTACAAAAGATAAGCAAATAAGACCACTGACTAATTTTTCTTTGATGAAGTGTCGGTCAATCTCAATGTGCTTCGTTCTATCATGTTGTACCGGATCATTTGCAATACTAATGGCTGCCTTGTTGTCACAAAACAACTGCATAGGCCCTTTAGTTGTAACACCCAAATCTTCTAGCAAGGTTCGAAGCCACATTAGTTCACATATACCCAAGGCGATAGCTCGATATTCAACCTCAGCACTAGATTTTGCCACCACAGACTGTTTTTTACTACGCCAAGTAACAAGATTACCTCCAACAAATGAACAGTAGCCTGATGTAGATCGACGATCCTCTATAGAGCCAGCCCAATCTGAGTCGGAAAAAGCTTCAACTCTCATATGACCATTTGGTGCAAACAATAAACCTTTGCCAGGAGCAGACTTGAGATACCTCAAAATTCTGTACACGGTTTCCATATGACTTTGTCGAGGATCATGCATATATTGACTGACTATACCAACAGCATAAGATATATCAGGTCTAGTATGAGAAAGGTATATCAATCGTCCCACCAAACGTTGATATCTTTCTCTATCAACCGTAGGTCCTGTGCCACCTACTAGATGATGATTAACTTCAATAGGAGAATCAGCAGGCTTACATCCCAACATGCCAGTTTCTGTTAAAAGATCAAGTACATACTTCCTCTGAGATAGGAAAATTTCACTGGAAGATCTTGCAACTTCAATACCAAGGAAATATTTCAAAGGACCAAGATCCTTGATCTCAAACTCTTTGGCTAGTCTTGCTTTGAGGTTAACTATTTCTTCTCTATTATCCCCTGTCACCACAATGTCATCAACATAAACAATAAGAATGGTAGTCTTACCCTTTATTTGTTTGACAAATAGAGTATGATCTGCTCGACTCTGCTTGTACCCAAACCTTATCATTGCCTTGTGAAATTTACCAAACCAGGCTCTAGGAGATTGCTTCAAACCATACAGAGCCTTTCGCAGCTTACAGACCTTACCCTCAGTTGCAGATGAAGCAAAACCAGGGGGTATTTTCATATATACCTCTTCTTCTAGGTCACCATGAAGAAATGCATTTTTCACATCCAATTGCTGAATATCCCAACCAAAGTTTGCTGCACATGAGATTATGGTACGAACAGAGTTCATCTTTGCCACGGGAGCAAAAGTCTCCTGGTAATCAATCCCGTGAGTCTGAGTGTACCCTTTTGCAACTAACCTGGCTTTGAGTCTTTCAACTGTCCCATCTACCTTTTGTTTCACTGTATATACCCATTTGCAACCAACTGGTCTTTTCCCATAAGGAAGAGTAACTAGTTCCCAAGTATCATTTTTTTTCAGGGCATTCATCTCTTCTATCATATCATGTTTCCATTTCTCGTTGCTAATTGCTTCTTTCCACCCCTGAGGAATAGATATAGAGGACAGAGAAGAAACAAAGGAATGGTAGGATGCAGATAATTTATCATATGAAACAAAGTTCGAGATAGGATGTTGTGTACAAGACCTGACACCTTTTCTAAGAGCAATAGGAATGTCAGTATCATCAGGAGAACAAATAGGATCAGGATTCATACCATTAGTATTACCAAGACTCGGTTCAAGGCAAGGTTGGTGTAGTGGTGCAGCAATGGTGACCTTATTCTTCCCTTTTCGAGTATAGGTCCTCAACTCAGGCTCGGACTGTAACTGTAACTCCCCCTGTGTAGCATTATCAGAAACAACAACAGGAGTAGAGGAAGATAGCTCGAACTCCCCCTGTGTAGTATTATCAGAAACAACAACAGGAGTAGAAGAAGATGGTATAATAATACCTGTACTTGTACTAGTTTCAAAAGACGTCTCCTCATCAATAACATGTTCCTCCCCCTGAGGAGACGGTGAAGAAGAATAAAAAGGTTCAGACTCCCAAAAAGTTACATCCCGAGTGACAAACACTTTGTGAGAAGGGGGGTGATAACATTTATAACCTTTTTGGGTTGGAGAATAACCAATGAAAACACACCGAAGAGCTTTGGGATCTAATTTACCCCGAGTGGGAGATTTTTCATGAACATAACACACACACCCAAAAACTCGAGGTGAAGGAGAAGGACTTGTCATGTGTTGGAGGGAAGAAATGGGACTTTTATTCCCAAGAATTCTAGAAGGAAGCCGATTTATAAGAAATGTAGCAGTTAAAACTGCATCTCCCCATAGAAATTTAGGTGTGTTCATAGTGAACATAAGAGTGCGTGCTACCTCTAGTAAGTGTCGATTTTTCCTTTCTGCCACTCCATTTTGTTCTGGGGTTGTGACACAGGAGGTTTGAAGTATGATGCCATGCTGAGAGAGATAGGATGCAAAAGTATTATTATTACTATATTCTCGACCATTATCGCTATGGAGAATCTTGACTTTAGCTTCAAATTGGGTTTGGATCATCTTATGAAAATTTTGAAAACAGTCAAACACCTCATTATAAATCCAAGTTGTACGAGAATAGCAATCAATAAAACTAACAAACCATCTATGACCAGAACGAGAGACAACCCGAGAGGGTCCCCACACATCAGTATGTATAATAGCAAAAGGTTCAGAATGTCGACTGTTAATAGCAGAATAAGTAGAACGTTTGTGTTTACCTAATTCACATGGTTCACATAAAAACGGAGTTTTGTGACACTGCTTAACTAAAGAAGGGAATAAAGACCCTAGTATTGATAAAGGAGGATGTCCCAAACGTCGATGCCATTGATGAAGAGAAGTCAGGTTAGATTCAAAAGTAGATTGAAGAGCCTGAGTAGCAGTTCCATCTGTAATCAAAGGCATGTTAGATGTGACACCATCCAAATAATATAGACCACCAACTGCACTATCACTACCAATCTTTTGCCCTGTCACCAAGTCCTGAAAAATACAATGAGTTGGAAAAAAATGACTGAGCAATGTAAGGATTCAGTAAGACGTTGGATAGATAATAGGTTTGCGGTAAACGAAGGAATATGAAGAACGGATGATAATGTTAATAAAGGAGTACAAACTACTGAACCTCTCCCAGAGATAGGAGAAAGAAAACCATCAGCTACTCGGACCTTGTCTTTGCCAGAACAAGGCGTGTATGAGGTAAAGAGATTGGAGGACCCAGTCATATGCTCGGAAGCACCTGTGTCAATGATCCAACTAGGACCAGTAGATGAGACATTAAGAGCACAAGAGTGTATACCTGATTGTGCATAATGAGAAATAGATTTGGAACCTTGTTGTCCCATGCTACTGTTATGAACCCTACTGCTAGCACCACTTTGTTCCGCCATGTAAAAGATGAGTACAATATATATCCGAGGAGAATAAACTTTCCAAAGGATATCAAATAATTGCACTACACTTAGAGACAGAATTCCCTGGGAAAAACACGCTGGAAAAAGCTGCCGGAAAAAGTCGCCGGAAAAAGTCGACTGATAAATGATCAGAACCACGCCGGTAAAAAACTGTCGGAAAAAGTCGCCGGAAAAACTGACAGAAAAAGTCGCCTGAAAAAGTCGCCGGAAAAAGTCGTCGGAAAAAGTCCCTTGATAAAGGATCAGAGCTTTGATACCATGTAGAAGGTGTAGAAAATCTATACACAATGTTATGATTTCATATTGCAAGAGTTTACAATTTA
Organism: Aralia elata; assembly: GCA_034770075.1. Lineage (NCBI taxonomy): Eukaryota > Viridiplantae > Streptophyta > Magnoliopsida > Apiales > Araliaceae > Aralia > Aralia elata. The sequence continues at coordinate 5,346,812 of CM068388.1, read as the reverse complement.
TACAAGTTTGGTGCTCTATTCTAGGAGTAAAACAAGGAGCATAAAATAGGGAGAGGAAAACAAGGAACATGTTTTCCTCCTTAGTGCAGCACTTCTAACAGAAACATATTCATGTTTAAAATTGACACGATTCATTTAAGTTTTAAAATAATAATTCTCATAAAGTATTATTTGTGAAATAGTTTATAATATCATGAAATGTATTGGCAAAATTTAAATAAATTGATCTCAATATAAAATTTAAATTTAAAAAATTAATATCTATCTTATATTTATTAACAGATGGAGTAAAATTAGTCTTTGGTATTGTACTATATAGTTTTCTCCATACTAAATCTATGTTGTGTAGGTAAAATATATTATTTAATAGTGAATATTATTACATATAAAATATTTTAAATTATTTAATATTAAAATCCAGCTCAACCGGCTTAACCACCTGTTGAACCGGTTAAACAAATGAACCACTAAACTAATGCCTCGACCGGTTCAATATCCGGTCCGGTTCTAATAACTATGTAATGTGGTCTTTTAATTTGTGTGGGATAGAACAAAGAAAGAAGGTTGACACCAGTTCAGTTGTATAACTTTGTACGTATTTGGAGCATGAAGCATTCTGTGGGAATAGGCAGTAAAGAAACTAGTGAATGAGATAACGCAGCACATCCTCTAGTAGGGGAGGATGCTTTGAAAGGTAGAGTCGGGAGACAACAAACATGCTCCCTTGTGCCTGCGCCTTTTTTTTTTGGGGTGGGGGGTGGGGGTATCACTTCGTTTACCCTACAAAGATCATGATCTACATATAAACTGTGATTTCACAAGGTATTTGCATAAAAATATATTATGCTGTAGTTGTGTATGCGCAATGCATGTAATCTTTTGCTCATGCACACATTCATGTGTGTTTGTATATAGATATATCAAAAGTCATAATGTAGATAAACAATTGCTATATAGTGGTTCCCGCCTCTGTTTATAACTTGGTCCTCAGTTCAATTATAAACGATTCTTTTGGAATGGTTGAGAACTGCCTTAGCTGCCTAATTGTTTTTATCTTTTTCCCTACTTTACATGGTCTTCCTAGATTAATGAGGCCATGTTGGATTGTAGTCTAAATGATATGAAAAAGTATTAGCAACATTAGGGAGCAGGTCGCTGGTCATCTTGGTCATGGATTTCACAAGTGTCCATGCTTGAGAATTTGCTCAGTCCTTCTGTGGTTAGGTAATGTCTAGATGTGCTTACTTTTCTTATTTGTTGTAAGTTGTAACATAGATCAAATTTGAATGTAAAAGATAATTCTGCATGATTCACTATATCCACATTGTATGGATATACTACTGTCAAATCCGGCACTTTTATTGTTTTTGATAATATTTTTACATCCAGTTTATTGTTGCATCCAACAATAACTGCTCCAAATTCTATTCCTGCATTCAAGCTTTGACTTGAGTGGTATTTTACTAATTAAAGAGAGAGATAGTTGTAGGTCCTTCAGCAGGTTAATATTTGCTTTAAAATTTTTATTTGTAAACTGAGTTTGATAATATCCAATTGTCTTTACAAATATGACTTATTCTTGTTTGTAATTCTCTGCTAATAATATGGCGTACATTTGGGAACCATTCTGTAGTGAATGTTGCTGAACTGGAGAGATTAAAACATGCTTTGAAGCTTCTTTCTGAGGCTGAGAAGCATCTAAGGGTTTCAAGTGAACGATCCACATGGTTCACAGCAACCCTGTTGCAGCTAGGCTCTGTGCCTTCACCAGACCCCACTCAGTCAGGAAGCAGTAGGAGACAGAGCTCTAAAACAACTGAGGATGATCCATCAAGTACTTCCAGAGAAGTTCTTATCCAAAAGTTGAGACCTGATACTCACGATGCATCCCGAAAGTCAACTTCTCCGAGGTCCTTGCTTAAAGCCGCTCACCAAAATTCAACTAGTCAAGAGAATCCATTTGTTAGTCTCAATTCGAAGCTCACTCACAGCCGATATATAAACGGTGATGCATTCAATCCTCATGATGATTTTCTGCCTGAAACAACAAAATCAAGGTGCACAAACTCAAACATGTTGGATGATATCTGGATGCGATGCATTGAAAGGTGCCATTCGAAGACACTGAGGCAGTTGCTTCATACTTATGGCAAGCTTGTGTCAATCGCTGAAGTTGAAGGTAATCAAATCCATCCAGTCTCAATAAAGAATGTGAAACTGTACTTGTAACTTATTTAATTATTTGACGATTAACGCTTCTAGCTGTTGCTAAATGCTAACAGTTAACATGAGGTTGGATTGAAGCGTTGAACATTAATTAAAGCAATCATTATTCACTTTGTCTGATTCCAATCCATTGTCGTGCTATTTATTGTTAACGTTTTTTGTTCATTGTTTATGTCTTACAAACATCAGTTAGCTTTCTTTTATGCAATCCATTGTGAATGTTTTACAAACATCACTTGGCTTCTTTTATGCAATCCCTGTTAAGGTTTCTCCCCTGTAGTATATCCTTTAGATAGGTCAGTCACTACAGTAAAGGTGTCAAATATTCTTTCAAGTGACTATAATAATAAAGATCTGGTAGCTTTACCATTTGTGTCATCAATACTATTGGTCTTGTTAACCTGGAATATCTTGCTCGACTTGAGTGTCAAGCTCAAGCATCGACCTATTTATTTTGCAATGTGAATCAAGTCAGTTTATGATACCACTGAATGCTTAATTGTGCATCAAAATGCTGCCAAGATAATTCACAACTCACAAACTCACAAAGTTTCCACTTGTTTGAATTTTTCTGCATCAATCCCTCCCTTTTCCGTATGCTACTGCCCTTTTGTCTAATATCTTCCTGTTGCAGGTGCCTTTGTTGCTTATATCGCATTTGGGAATAGAGATATCAAGATCAGAGCTGAAAGGTTTCTTAGCAGCATCACAAACTCGTTTGAAATTGTTTTACGGCACAATATAGAGGTCAGAATTATACTCTTGCCAGATGGTGAGATTTCTATAAACAGTGAAAGACAAATTGTTTTGCCAGATCCCATGGTTCAGAAGCAGATACACAAAATTGAGGTGACTAACGCGGAAAATAAAGTTATTTACTCCAATGGAATATATGGTTATTCTGATATTGATTCATACCAGGAACCACTAAAAGTATCCAGAGGAAGCTTTAATGATTCTGAAGGTAAGTTGGCTGGAACATTTAAGTCTACTGCAGAATCTCCCGCTCTATTGGTTGAAGGGAATGGTAAAATGAATGGGACGAAAGAAAGGAAGCCTGTAGTTCCTGTACAGAGAATAGAGTCCATTATCCACGAACAGAGATTAGAAACTGCATGGTTGCAGACTGCAGAAAAAGGCACTCCTGGATCACTGAGTCGTCTAAAACCTGAGAGGAATCAAATCCTACCTCAAGATGGCATCGACCATCAAAACCAAATGGAGTCTACGAATCCCACAAGTTTGACCTCTCAGCATTGGGAAGATGAGTTGAAGGATGAACTCAAAGCTTTAAAGATTATTGATGGAAAGGAGGCCCTCCAGAAAGATCAAGTTGGTAAAAGGGTTGATCATTATCAGATGTCACCAAGCTTATTGCACAATAGCAGCTATGTTGGCAACTTCAGCAAAGAAAGCATGTGAGTGTAACGATTCTCTTCTGCAGGCTTATAAGTTATATGCTTCATGTTGCAGTTATTTAAATCAATTTGAGTCAGTGACATCATTTATTACTTTTCCCGAGTATTCCTATCAAGGTAAAAATATGTTAGAATAGATAATTGTGGGCCTGGGCAGTTGGTTAGCGGGTAAATTTTTGTTCTAGACTTCTCTAGTAATCAACTTGGACAGCGTAGAATAAATAGCACCTGTAATTATAGTTTTGAGAATTGACAGTCTGTCTGTGTTACGTTTTACTAGAATTTAGAACTATTGAGCTTTAGAACAGAATGTCTTGTAGCTAATATCAATATGACTTATTTTACCCTGAATCAAATGAGTGGTTGTTTTTATTTGACCTGACTGGAAAAAAATTACCAACAAATATACAGATGCAATTTTCCACAGATTTAGACGAGTAAATTATAAATTTCTGATTGGTTGTGTAAAGCTAATGCCCTCTTCCGACTTCTGTTACAGGGGGTATGAATCAAGCTCAGGAGCAGGAGGTTGCAGTGGGCTTTTCTGTTGGAATAACCTTAAACATCATAAAAGGGCGAAGGTAGGCTGTTGAATTTTTCTACCCCTTCTCTGAACTTAAATATATTAATAGAGTTCAAGTTTCATACCCCTAGAATTATGATACATTATTAACAAAATATTTATATTAGATAAAACTGCCTTTATTTTAATGACATATCATGTTCTTAATACTGCTCGTATGTATACTGTCAATGTGTCAAATTTAAACTCATATCATATCACCAAGTTTAATATTTTTGCTCATGTAAATAGGTTAAACAACGTACCCCTGTGGGTTCGCATAAAGGTGGGCGGTTTTTATGGTTGGGAGAGTGTGCAAAGCCGAGGAGGACGGAGGATAAATTTAGAAGGTAATATAGAAGAGCACTAGTTTGATGTTCAAGTTTGGTGTTTATTTTCCAAATCTCCCCCCCCCCCCTCCCTGTATCTATTTATCTAGTTCAGCCGATTTCATGGACACAAGCGGTTGATGAAGAATCTATAATGTAAAGTGCTTCACAGTTGCAATTTCTTGGTCCAGCCAATGTTTATGGGATCAATAAAGAAAGAACATTTTTTTTCTTTACTGCTATGGAATTGGTTGCTAGCATTTCTAAGGGCATCAAATTATTTTTGATTGTGAGAATAATCAATGCATATGTTGTGTTTAGAATTGGAAAAATGTAAGGGGAACAGGAGGAGTAGAAGAGAAATTTGAGGAATAAAATAAAATAAAAGTCTTTTATTTTATTACACCTAATGATAATTTTTATAGTCAAAGAACTTGAAATTCAACTGTTTTTGTTTTTCAATTCAGCATATATCCATTTTTGGTTGATTTAATATTAATAGTTTTTAATAAAATATATATTACACACGCATCACATGTGGGTCCATGACTAAATATAGTTACGCGTTTAAGAAAAAAGTATATTACTTTCTCCGTTCGTCAAAAACTGTTTTAGATTGACTTTTATGGTTAAATTGATCAATTTTAAAATTAAAAATTAAGTATATTTATTCATATTTTCAAACTCACAAAAATTGGAAGTAGTAATAAATTTGATGTAATTTTATAAAAAAATAATATAAATTTTAATTACAAAAATAATCAATTTAACTTAAAAAGTAAATCTAAACCAAAAGGTAACTTATGACATCGGGGAGTTATGCTTTTTTTCCCGCTTCAGCTTCGCATATGGGAGGAGAGCGAGAGCTGAGTCCACATGTTCTATGCTGAACCATCATCATCTTAATCTAATAAAAAATATTAATATAATAGAAAATAAACCAATTTAACTTAAAAAGTAAATTTAAACCAATTTTTGAGAGACAGAGGGAGTACTATAATTTAGTAGTATCATTGTTTTGCAACAAAGGCTACCCACGTTATTTCCCTTTATGTTGTTTTCCATCGAATATCTTATTATTGTAAAAATCCTATAAATACAATGTCTTATTATTGAAGAGTTCTTTTAATAGAAATTCAAATTCAATTTTTTACCAACTTGCCACGAATGTACAAATTAATTAATTATTGTCTTTTTTTTATTATTAATTTTAACTGAAATTTAAACACACTTATACATTTTTTTTCTTGACATACCAAGACTCAATCCTCAACTTGTCATAAATGTAAAAAATAATTAGTTATTGTCTTTAGACTTGATAGTTAGGCTTCTGCCAACTATTACCCCACATAGGCCATTATGAAAGCATATTTGTAGGATTTCTTGCTTTAAAAGATAGTTACCTTACCAACCAGGTCCACCACAATAATATTTGAAATAAAAATAAATGACACTTTGTATACTCTTACTTTATCTCATTTTTTATTTTGCATCTCGCATTTTAAAAATAAACATTTTGTATTTTATTATTTTGATATTGTGACTACTAGCATATTTTGAACGAAAATTTATTGAATTAATAGAGTTACATATGTGCATCGCAGAGTTGTTTTTTAAGCGGCAAAAATTCATATACCCTATTTTATAATTATATTTATATTTAAATATAAAAATATAATAACAAAATAAACACCTTTTATTTGTTTTATTTAACCACTTTAATTAAATAAATTTACCACCTAATTACTCATTCACATCAGAATCCTTTTCTCCCACCTTTAGTCATCTTCCTCTCCTTTACGAATTGCAACTTCCTCAAAGAACAATTAATCTTTCACCTTTTCTTCCCCCACAAAAATTAGTATACAAATAACATAATTGTGAAATAAATTCACATCATATGTAAAATAAAATTTTAATATCAGTGTTGTTGAGTGTATATGTCTGCTTTGAAATTAAAAAATAGATTGAAGATATGATTTCCTAAAATGCGTGAGTCATATCATTACAATATTTGGCCTTATTACAATTAATTTTTTTTCATCTATGTAATTGAAACAACCATTTCTAAAAGTTTTTTATTTTATATTCCAAATTCTTATAAATCTCCTTCTATTGTTGTCAAGTCAAAATTGCTAAGCTTGTTAATTGATGACTTTAATGTTATATAAAGTAATACCCAACCAATGAATGTAAATATAATTGATAGAACCATCAAGATGTCATCAAACCTTCAAACTGTCAAAACATCCTTCAAACTGTCAAGACACGAAAAAATAAATATATAAATAACCTAATAGTCAAACTCGATCAGAAGAAGAGAATTATTGCCAATCTCATTAGGAAACGAAGAAAAAGGGGAAGAAAAATAGTAAGAGAAATCGTGTTAGTCCTCACTGTTGACCATTTGCCTCCAACACTGTCACCTCTCCTCGTTCATGACGAGCAAATTGACTCGTAATTATTTTTTACATAAAGGTTAGCTTGAACTTAGTGTTGGGAAAGGCTTGAGCTTGACAATGATGGATGTTTAAATGGTTAATAAAAGACTGTTTGGAAATGAACATAAAATGATTACATTATAGATAAAGAATATTTTAGATATTTTATGAGTCGTGTGACCATTATTTGATAGATTCACGCTCTTTTGACAAGTACGAGGCACACAAAATCAAAATGAATGTAAAAAATTTGCAAACCTAGTAAACTCAAATTAATTTTACTCCATTTATATACATACAAAAATAAACATGGACATAAGTTGCAAACTTAACAATTTCACTTACCCTAAAAACTATAGGTCATATATGTTCATTTTCACAACTGAGATGATGATGTAAAAAAAAGTTGCAAACTTTGTGAGTTCATTTGAATTTTACCCGATTTAAATACATAGAAAAAGAAACATAGACAAAAGTGAAGTAAAATTGCGCGACAGGCGCAAACAAATTACAAGACAGAATCTTCAAGAGCGGGCTTGGAGGGAGAAATGGAGAAATCTCTCTCTCTCTCTCTCTTCCATTTTTGTGCTTTCTCTCTCTAACCCTTCTTCCATTATGGATTATGGCTTCCCAACTAAAACCCTCGTCCCCATTTACTTAACCAGCTGTATATTCCTACATTTCAGCTCCTTCCCCACCTCTCTGTAATTGATATACATTCAACTGATACACGTGCTAGCTTTCCCCCCTATAATTTTAAAAAAACCCAGTTCAGATCTGCAACTCAATCCCTATCAAAATCACTCTATATCCATACTCCCATCAACTCAAATCTATTGCACTTTAATATGATATATACAAATATATGCATCTCTATGTAATGTTTGAATACATTTAAATAAGGATTTTGTTCTGGGGTTTCTTCTTGTTGTTTATTGATTTTGAACTAATTCAGAAGTTTTCAGGGAGATTGGGAATAATGTCAGAAATGCGAGGTGGGTTTGATCCGAGCAATCTCCATTTGAAGAAAGAATTGACTCAAATCCGAAAAGCCGCAAGGGTGCTTAGAGATCCTGGCACCACTTCGACGTGGCGGTCTCCTCTAAGTTCAGGTACATCTATGGCGGTTGATGCAAATGCAGCATCGTCCTCCACTGGAAACAACCATTATTATCATCATTATAGGAATAATAGTAATGGCAGTAAAATTTGTGGTGATAATAATAGTTTTGAGCTTCCTTTGCAAATTAAAAATAATAATAGTAGTAGTAGTGGGATGGGGAAGGAGAAAAGGGTGTTTTTGTATAATTGGAAAGCTCAAAAATCGGAGAGCCAAAAGAGTGTGCAATCAAAGGATCATAGAGTTGGATATGAGAAAAGGGGTGAGTCTGATGGGAATGAGGATGGTGGTTATTTGTCCTCAGTGTTGGGGGAGAGTGTTGATGATAGCATGAGCGATGTGCGAAATGGTGGTGGGGATTCGAAGAGTGATACTTATATTACTGACAGGTATGCTTCAATGATATTGAAAAGTAAAGATACAAATCTAAGACCACCAATTAAGAGGAATCAAATGAAAAAGAAGGTAAAGAAGAGTGCACATTCTGCGGCTCTTTTGAAACGCCATTTACAGCAACAGATTGTGCTTAGTAATAGTTCAAAGCAAGGATCGGAGGTTGTGCCTTTGGGTTTGAGGTGGGATGACTCGGTGAGTTTAGTTGATCAATCTGATGATACAGGGGAATACTTAAATTCTGAGGATTTACGTCAGTATTCAGCAGAATCACCGTTGCTGGCCCGCCTTAAGTCCTCGAAATTGCTGAAAGAGGACTCTTCTTATTCATATAGTACCCCAGCAATGTCTACGAGTTCTTTCAATATGTATCGTGTTAGGAATCCGAGCATTCTTGAGTCTTGGGATGCAACTACTGATGATGGGGATGATGAGGTGGATGATCATTTTGATTTACCAGGTCGCCAGGGATGTGGGATACCATGTTATTGGTCAAAGAGAAGCACACCAAAACGTAGAGGGGCATGTAGGAGTTGTTATTCACCGTCGCTATCTGATACTTTGAGAAGGAAAGGAAGCAGCATTATGTGTGGAAGCCAAACCATGTATCACAGACCACGTCGTGGAGCATCCTTGGGTTCCTTCAAGAAGAGAGTCAGAACCAGGACTGCTCCAGGTCTAATTTCTTTGCTAACCGGTAGCGGTGATGGCAAAGGTGGATCATCACTAGGAACTGGGCAGAGCGATGATGAGCTCTCCACAAACTATGAGGAGCTTGATTTGGAGGCCTTGAGTCGATTGGATGGCAGGAGCTGGTCAGCAAGCTGTAGGAGTCAAGAAGGGTTGGAGCTAGTAGCTCTAAATGAGGAAAGAGAATCAGAAACTACTTCGGAGAATCTTAGGAGCCTGAGCCAGAAGTATAGGCCAATGTTCTTTGAGGAATTGATTGGGCAGAATATTGTGGTTCAGTCCCTTATGAATGCAATTCCAAGGGGGAGGATTGCTCCCATTTATCTTTTCCAAGGGCCCCGTGGTACTGGAAAAACATCGACTGCGAGGATTTTTGCTGCTGCTTTGAATTGCCTTGCCAAGGAGGAAACTAAGCCTTGTGGGCTTTGCAGGAAATGTGCTGATTTTGTCTCCGGAAAAAGTAAAGATCTTACAGAAGTAGATGGCTCCACCAAGAATGGAATAGGTAAAGTTAGGTATCTCTTGAAAAACTTGTCTGTAGGTCCCCCGTCGGTCTTATCGCTGTACAAGGTTTTTGTTATTGATGAGTGTCACTTGTTACCCGAGAAGACTTGGTTAGCATTCCTGAAGTTTCTTGAGGAACCACCTCCCCGTGTGGTGTTCATTTTCATAACAACTGATATTAATAGTGTGCCTCGCACTGTTTTGTCACGTTGCCAGAAGTTCCTCTTCCATAGAATCAAAGATGGTGACATTGTTTCCAGGTTGAGAAAGATTGCAGCTGAGGAGAATCTAGATGTTGAATCAGATGCATTAGATTTGATTGCTCTGAATGCGGATGGTTCACTTCGAGATGCAGAAACTATGTTTGATCAGTTGACTCTGTTAGGAAAAAGAATCACCAGTTCTCTAGTGGATGAACTTGTGAGTTTATACTTACCTTGGTTCCTTTTACATAATCTCTGTTGAGTTCATAATCTTTTGTTTGATCTATTGCTAATAGAGTTCGCACTTGTGAGGGCTGAATGTGGGCCAGGTAGCCAAAGCTACAAGCTTGCATGCCTGTCACATTTCATTGTGCAATCCTTGGATAATTATGAATCATTGGACATAGTTGTATGGTTTAAGTTTTATATTGTAATTTACTTTCACTTTTTTTAGGTGGGGGTCGTTTCTGATGAGAAACTCTTAGAACTATTGGAGTTAGCCATGTCCTCTGACACAGGAGAAACAGTAAAAAGAGCCAGAGAACTTATGGACTCGGGGATTGACCCAATGCTGTTGATGTCTCAGCTGGCCACCCTCATTATGGATATTATTGCTGGAACTTACCATATTGCCGATGCCAGATACAATGATTCATTGTTTGCTGGGAGAAGTTGTAAGTACTTTGCACTTTATTCCATAGTGATGTTTTCAATAGACAAACTTTCCTGCTCAAATTGATATTTTTATACTTTTGAGGTTCATCTGGGTTTCCCATGATAGAGTTCACTTATATATTACTTCTTTTAAAGTTTATAACATGCAAGACATACCACCTGGGTAACCTGGATAGGCGCTTACTTCTAGAAGACTTGCTATGCCTATATATTAAGAAAGTGTTGGAAAATGTATAATCCCGATCGATGCTGTAACATTATTTTGAATCCATTCAATTTGAATTGGTTTTTTCTCCATCGCAATTATTGTGAAGAGACGTCTACAACAATGGGCTCGAGAATTGATGTGTATTCGAATCATAGGAGCTAGCAATCGTCGATATGCTCATATCGGTGACGTTATTGTTGCTGTGATCAAATCAGTCCCTCATTACGAGCTTGTACACATGCTTCTAGAGCTACTCGATTAGCTACGGCACCGGGTGCAGATCCACTCTTTTTCCTATTCAAAGATCAGCCCTTTGTCTCTGTGTTTTCACAGGTGTAAGAAAATTCATTACATTGCCAGCAGAAGTACCTTAAACTCATTGCAAATCCTGTCACTGACCGGTTGTCTGAATTTGCCTCTAGTACTTTGTCTTAAAATTTAGACAGCCAATCTAAAAATTACTATGTAGGTGACGTGTTAAATTTGCTGGTGCCTAAATGATTTTTTCTGCAACACCTTATATGTTCTTTGTATTTATGGACTGATAAGATTTAGCCTTTGGATTCTAATTAAGAGAGTCGTGGTTGCTTTTGTAGTGTTAACCTTACTGTTAGTCAAACTGTCCCAGAATTTATTCCTTTCCTGGAGCAAAAGAAACAATATATTCTTAGGTTTGTGATATTGATTTTTAAAGCTCAGTCTCATAAAATCCTTAGGTAACTTTCAGATTTCCAATGTTATTTGCTATAATAGTGGTTCCTGCCTCTGTTTATACTTTGGTCCTCAGTTCATTTATAAATGGATTCCTTTATGAAAGGGTTCAGACCTGCCTAATTTCTTTGTTTTTTTTATATTTACATGATCCTCCTAAATTGATGAAGCCATGGTGCATTGTAGTCTTGATAATATAAAAAAGTATTAGCAACGATAGGGAGCAGGTTGTCGGTCATCTTGGCCAGTGTCCGTGCTTAAGAATTTTTCAGTCCTTGCATGGTTATGTAATGTCTAGAATTGCTTGCTTCTCAAATTTTGTTGTAACATAGATCAGATATGGATGTAAAAGATAATTCTGCATGATTCACTATATCCACTTCTCAAATTTTGTTGTAACATATATCAGATATGGATGCAAAAGATAATTCTGCATGATATACTATATCCACATTGTGTATATATTAGTGTTGAATCTGGCATTTATATCCTCTTTAGTGAAATTGTTGCGTCCAGTTTTATTGTTGCATTCAACAGTAACTGCTCGACATTCTACACCTGAATTCAAGCTTTGACTTTTGTGGAACTTAACAAGTTAAAGAGAGATACAGTTGTAATTCCTTCAGCTGGTTAATATTTTCTTTCAAATTTGATGTAAACCGAGTTTGATAAATCTCTGAAATTCATCTTGTTTACAAATATGACTTATTCTTTTGTTCATATTTCTCTGCTAATAATTACAATGTATATTTGGGAACCATTCTGCAGTGAATGAAGCTGAATTGGAGAGATTAAAGCATGCTTTGAAGCTTCTTTCTGAGGCTGAGAAGCATCTGAGGGTTTCAAGTGAACAATCCACATGGTTCACAGCAACCCTGTTGCAGCTAGGCTCTGTACCTTCACCGGACCCTACTCCGTCAGGAAGCAGTAGGAGACAGAGCTCTAAAACAACTGAGGATGATCCATCAAGTAATTCTAGAGAAGTTATTGTCCAAAAGTTGAGGCCTGATACTCACTATGCACCCCGAAAGTCAACGTCTCCGAAGTCTATGCTTAAGGTTGCTCACCGAAACTCAACTAGTCAAGAGGATCCATTTGTTAGTATCAATTTGAAGCCCACTCACAGCCAGTATATGAATGGTGATTCATTGAATGCAAATGTTGATTTTCTGGCTGAAACAACAAAGCCAAGGTGCACAAACTCAAACATGTTGGATGATATCTGGATGCAATGCATTGAAGGGTGCCATTCAAAGACACTGAGGCAGTTGCTTCATACGTATGGCAAGCTTGTGTCAGTCTCTGAAGTTGAAGGTAATCATATACTAATACAAATGCTAACCATCCTTTACCATTCAGTTTTGATACACATGCGTAAGTATACTAGTAAGTAGTAACTTGCATAGTTTACTGATTATTAAGTCTTCTAGCTGTTGCTAAATGCTAACAGTTTCCATGAGGTTTTGATTGGAACTTTCAGAAATAAGTTCTGTGATCATTATTCAATTTGTCTGATTTCAGTCCAGTGTCGTGCAATTTACTGTTAACGTTCTTCATTCATTGTATGTTTTACAAACATCAGTCAGCTTCTTTTATGAAATCCCTGTTAATTGTTCTCCCCTGTAGTATATCCTTTTGATTGGTCAGTCACTACAATAATGTGTGGAATATTCTTTCAAGTGACTGTAATAATAAAGATCATGTAGCTATATCCTTTGTGTAATCACTAATAGTACTATTGGTCTTGTTAACCTGGAACATCTCTGCATGACTTGAGCATTAAGCATCAACCTTATTATGTTTTGTAATGTGAATAAATTTAGTTTATAATGCAACTGAATGAACTGCTACATCAACTCACGGACTCCCAAACTTTCCATGTGTTGAACTTTTTGCATCACCCTCTCTTTTTTTGTTCTTCTCCCTTGAGTTTTATATCTTCCTGTTGCAGGTGCTTTTGTTGCTTATATTGCATTTGAGAATAGAGATATCAAGACTAGGGCTGAAAGGTTTCTCAGCAGCATCACAAACTCGTTTGAAATTGTTTTACGACACAATATAGAGGTCAGAATCGTACTCTTGCAAGATGATGAGATTTCTTTGAACAACGAAAGACAAGATGTTTTGCCCAATCCCATAGTTCAGAAGCAGATGCACAAAACTGAGGTGATTAACGGGGAAAAGAAAGTTATTTGCTCCAATGAATTAGACGGTTATTCAGATCTCGATTCGTACCAGGAACCACAAAAGGTGTCAAGAGGAAGCTTTAATGATTCTGAGGCTAAGGTGGCTGGAAAGTTAGAGTCTACTACAGAATCACCAGTTTTACTTGTAGAACGGAATCTTAAAGTGAATGGGACGAAAGAAAGAAAGCCTGTAGTTCCTGTACAGAGAATAGAGTCCATTATCCGTGAACAGAGATTAGAAACTGCATGGTTGCAGACTGCAGAAAAAGGCACTCCTGGATCACTGAGTCGTTTGAAACCTGAGAGGAATCAAGTCCTGCCTCAAGATGGCATCGACCATCAAAATCAAATGGAGTCCATGAATCCCCCGAGTTTAACCTCTCAGCATTGGGAAGATGAGCTGAAAGATGAAATCAATGCTTTAAAGATTATTGACGAAAAGGAGGCCCTCCAGAAAGATCAAGTTGGTAGAAGGGTCGATCATTATCAGATGTCACCAAGTTTATTGCACAATAGCATATATGTTGACAACTTCAGCAAAGAAAACATGTGAGTAATTACGATTCTTTGCTGCATGCTTCTAAGTTCTATGCTACATGATGCAGTTATTTAAATCAATTTACTCATCGACATCATCTATTATTTTTCTCGAGCATATCAGTCAAGGTTTAAAATATGTTAGAATAGATAATTGTGAACCTAAGAAGTTGTTTATCCGCTAAATGTTTGTTCTAGTACTTAACTTGGCCAGCGTTGAAGTAAATAGCACCTGTAAGTATAGTTGACAGTCTGTTTATGTTACATTTATTAGAATTTAGAACTATTGAACTTTAGAGCAAAATTTCTTTTAGCTAATATCAATATGATTTATTGTACCTTGATTCAATTGAGCGATAGTTTTTATTTGAATTTACTGGAAGAAAATTATACATAATGTATACAGATGCAATTTTCAACAGTTTAGACAAGTACATTATAATATTTTTGATCAGTTGTGTAAAGCTAATGCCCTCTTCTGATTTTGTTATAGAGGGTATGAATCAAGCTCAGGAGCTGGAGGTTGCAGTGGGCTTTTCTGTTGGAATTACCCCAAACATCATAAAAGGGGAAAGGTAGACTGTTGATTTTTTTTTTTACCCCTTTCTGAATTCTCACACACACACATAAACCAACCTGTTTATATTTGTTCATGTCAACAGATTAAACAACAGACCCCTGTACGTTTGCATAAGGGTGGGCGGTTTTTATGGTTAGGAGAGTGTGCAAAGTCGAGGAGAACGGATAATAAGTTCAGAAGATGACAATAGAAGGGCGCTTTGATGTTCAAGATATGGTGTTTATTTTCCTCTTTTTTATTTTTATTTTTCTGTATATCCATTTGTCTAGTTTATAGCCATTTTCATGGACATGGGAAGGTGATGAAGAATAGATAATGTTATGTTTTCTACAGTCATAACTTCTTGGTCCAACCACTATTTATTGGATGAATAAAGCTAGGCCATTTTTTGTGGCAATTTCTTGGTCCAGCCATTATTTATGGGATGAATAAAGAAATGACATTTTTTTGGCAAAATCTTGGTCCAGCCACTATTTATGGGATGAATAAAGGGCATTTATTTATTTTTGGCAAAATCTTGGTCCAGCCAATATTTATGGGAAGAATAAAGCAAGAACATTTTTTTTTTACTCCTATATATTGAATTAGTTGGTAGCATATTTAAGGGCATAAAATTTTATTTGATTGTGATGATAATCAAAGTTATGTTGTGTTTAGAACTTGGAAAATGTTGGGAAACAAAAGAGGGAAAAATTGAAGAATTGATAAATAAATAGATAGATTACCTTTAAATGAATAACAAGTCTAGTTATATACTCTTTTATAATGCATAGTATAGTAATAAATCTAACATAAGGCAGTAAAGCTCTAATGTGTTTATATATTTCTTTTCCCTTGTCCTTTTTTGGTTCTTTTTAATAAGTAGAAAAAAGTAAAATTGTTGCTGTGATAAAAAGATAGTCAGAGTAATATATACTATTCAACAAAAGCTTCTTTGTCGATTTTATAAAAATTGCTTTGAGTGAGCATTCTTATACAATAAAACTAGACCTGCTGAAATTTTTTCAAGAAATGAAAAGGTAATTTAGAAGTCAATAACAAAAAATTGTTACAAGTTAGGAATGACAATTGGGCGGGACGAAGGACAGGACAGGGATTACACATCTCATTCCATTCTCGATCTTAAAAAAATTCTCAATATCTGTCCCATTCCCCATGCGGATTAAAACTTAATAACTATCCTCATTCTTACGAGAAATTTATATCACCAATTAATATTTTGTGAATTTTTTAAATAAAAAAACTTAATTAAAGTTATATTTATAATAATACTACATGAAAATTAATCATATTTTAGCGCATACATAATAAAAGTAAGAAAAATTAAATAATAATATATATACACACACAAGGATAAATACTTTAATTATGTAATATATAATAGGGGTGCTCATCGGTAAAAAACCGAACCGGTACCGAAAATACCGAACCGGTACCGATCCAAAAATACCGAAAAACTAAGAACCGGTACCGGTACCGGTACCGAATTACCGGTTTCGGTACCGGTTCGGTACAAAATCGGTACCGGTTTTTTCGGTTCGGTTTTCGGTAATACCGCATGATAATATATATAATTATTAATAATAATTAAATAATTTATATATATATTAACAATAATTAAATATATAATTAACAATAATTATTATTTAATAATAATTAAAATTTATATATATATATATAATTATTAATAATAATTATATATTTCGGTATTTCGGTATTTCGGTTTGTACCGAATTCAGAAAATTCCTTACCGCTACCGGTACCGAAAAGTGTTAAAATACCGAAAAACCGGTACCGAAAAAACCGGTACCGAAAAAAACCGGTACCGAAAAAAACCGGTACCGTCGGTACCGGTATCAACCGGTTCGGTAAAAAACCGAAAAAACCGAATTTTTTGAGCACCCCTAATATATAATACTATAAATGTTAATTTAATTAATATATAGTTATTCGGGGGAGGGGGCGGGGGCGGGGGTGGGCAGGAATTGAGGCGAGGGAAGCAAATATCTTCCCCTCTCCATCCCCATAAATATTATTCGGTGATTCTCCATCTCGGCTCTATTTCCGATCAAAGTCAAAATCACTATCCTCGTTCGGGACGGGGCATGGAGATCACCGTCCCCAAGGGACAAATTGCCATCTCTATTACAAGTTGGTTGACTTTTCTTTACGAAGGTAAAAACTAAAATGGGTAAATTAGACATGTTTAAAAATAAAATAAAAAATAGAAAAGAAGAAAGTAATGATCGAAAACTCCATAACAAATTAAATTAAGTTTATTACTAGTTAGGGAACTTTTCTTGATGAAGGTAAACTAAATTGGGACAAGAAGGAAGACTGTAAGTAAATATAGTGACGACGACTTAGCTCTCGGATCGGGTCTTCAGCTACGGGTCCTTGTTCACCTAGACATGCACAAACACTCTTACGATATGAAACGGCTTGGGCCGCCGTGGAGCGTTTCGGGTGTGGGAATTAGTGAATAGGATTTGAGAGATAAATAATCAATTTGAGTTTAGCTTTCAAGTGTAAAAAGTATATAACCTCTCTTTATCCCCCTTTGATCTCTATTTATAGTCTCACATTCTGTCCTACTTGAGGTGTCCTAGTAGGTACCAAGGTATAGGAATGGCAGGTCCTGCAAACAGCATCTCATCACTTGATTTTTACACTGCTCGAGATACGGCTATGTGAGACCTTTCAGATTGGACAGACTCTCCAAGCTTCCCAAACACGTTTCACTCGAGATATCAAGCAGATCAGACCAAATGGTTTTTAAGCCTAGGCTAACAGAATGTGGGCTAGGCCTCTCGGGCTATATCCTAACATATAGATTCTGACATTTCAATTTCATTGCTTAAGCTGAAGAACATACTTCAGTTCTTGATGTACATTTTGGTCCAAGAATACTTGTCCTGTATGTTACAAGAACAATCAACTCTTATACAAGACTGCTATTCTTTGAAAGTGCTTAAGCTTCACTTTATTTCCTTGTAATCCACAAGGAAAAAAGAAGGGGGAAATGAACAAAAAATATGATAAAGGTTACAGACTACACTCAAAAGAGAGGTACTGAAAACCAGGAAAGAACCAGCCGCATATTTTGGTTGAAATTAGTCCTCTTCTTCCATCATGTCCTCTAGATGGTCAACAATAATATAATACTAATATATACTACTAAACAAAAGCTTCTTTCTCAATTTTATAAAAATTGCTATGAGAGAGCTTTCTTATACGATAAAGGATAAAACTTGCTGAAATTTTTTCAAGAAATGGAAAGGTAATTTAGAAGTCAATAACAAAAATTTGTTACAAGTTAGGATTGGCAATGGGGTTGGACAGGGTGGGGATTACACATCATATCCTGTTTTATAAAAAAAATTCATGCCTACCCCATTCTGCACAGGGATTAAAACTTAACCATCTCCATTCCCACGCTTCTAGTTAGCTCATCGAAGAACTGACTCCGTTATCACTAGCAAGCTGGCTAGTCGATAAGTGCATTGATTCCCTGTATTAGCTGACGACTAGTGTTACCTTCCTTACTCCGAAGGCGACTTAAGGCAAGCAGGCAGCTTGAAGTGAAGATAGAATACTTTTTTTTTTAACAAATGACTTGAGAGTCATGAAATAATGAAAATGAAATAAGCTCACAAGAAAACATTTAAAGGCAAAGAGATAGGAAGAAATTCACCCACTCCCCTTTATTTGATCCCTTCTCCTACAAAGAAACTTGCAAGGCCAACTCCATTTGTAATTCAATCAATTAGTAATTAGTCGCCTATCAAAAAAATGAGTTAGTTCGGCTAATCCTCTTATATTCCTAGTTAAGGATGTTGCATAAACAGCGTCTGACTTCAGGGCCGGAGAATTTATATCACTGTGGGGGTTAATATTTTGTGATTTTTTTAAATAAAAAACTATATTTTAGCGCATATATGATAAAATTAAGAAAAATTAAATAATATATATATACACGCACAAGGACAAATATTTTAATTATGTAATATATAATAATATTAATTTAATTAATATATAGCTATTCGGAGGCGGGACAGGATTGGGGCGGGAGAAGCTAATACCATCCCCTCCTCATCCCCATAAATATCATTCGGTGATTCTCCATCTCCGATCTCATCTCCGGTCAGAGTCAAAATTACCGTCCCCATTCGAGGTGGGGCGTGAAGATTTCTATGAAAACGGGATAAATTGTCTTCCCTGTTACAAGTTGGTGGACTTTTCTTTATGAAGTTAAACTAAAATGGGTAAACTAGACATGTTTAAATAAAAAAAAGAAGAAGAAGAAAGTAATGATCAAAAACTCCATAACAAATTAAAGTTTATTACTCTTTCCGTCGTACGATAAAAGTCTTAGTTGACTTTTTACACGAAAGAAGATAAAATGACAAAATTGTTCATATTTAAATTCTCATTTAATTGCATAGTTTTCTACACATGACTAGTAATGCTCTATAAATATACATAAAGAATAGAAATATGGGCAAATTATTGTAAAAAATAGATTATTTAAGGTAAGTTTACATTTCACTTAGGAATACCTAAAATAGTAATAAGAACTTTTATCTTGGGAGTAATAGTTAGGGAACTTTTCTTGATGAAGGTAAACTAAATTGGGACAAGAAGGAAGACTGTAAGTAAATATAGATTCTGACATTTCAATTTCATTGCTTAAGCTGAAGAACCTACTTCAGTTCTTGATCTACATTTTGGTCCAAGAATACTTGTCCTGTATGTTACAAGAACAATCAACTCTTACACAAGACTGCTATTCATTGAAAGTGATTAAGCTTCGCTTTATTTCCTTGTAATCCACAAGGAAAAAAGAAGGGGGAAATGAACAAAAAATATGATAAAAGTTACAGACTACACGCAAAGAGAGAGGTATTGAAAACCAGGAAAGAACCAGCCGCATATGTTGGTTGAAAAATTAGTCCTCTTCTTCCATCATGTCCTCTAGATGGTCCATGCAATTAAAAGCTGCACCAATGGTTTTCTAGATTTGGTCCATGTTCATATAGGTAACAACTTACTTGTTAAGAGAAGATTAAAGGCTCTCTGACCCTCAGCATTCCACTATTTTCCCCTGCGAAAAAAAAAACTCATGTATTTTTTAGTGACACTTCTTAGCACCACGAGATTCTGCACAAATATATGACCCTGGATAATATGATGATGAACGAAATGTATAGTTTAAATAGTTTTGGAACCCATCTTTGCATAACAAAAACTTTACGATTTCTTATTGAAACTAACTAGTTGGTACAAAAATAAAAATAAAAAATTTGGAAGTGTGAATAGTTTCATTTACTCTTAACGCAGTTGACCTTATGCAGTCTGCTATTGCAGCTTTCCCAACAGACCACAATGCGCAGATCCTACAATCTTTCTCTTATCCAGCCATGATTTGAAAATTAATTTTTTTTAATAGTAAGGCTATAAAATCCAAGACGTCACTTCTTCTAGAAATTATTTGGGATGCTTTTCGTAAAAACCTTCTCTTTTGATATTTTCGTTTCTATAGCCTTTCAAAAGTGACAAATAAAAGTTAACCATCAACTTTAGCCAGAATACTCGAACTATAAATGATTAAAATCTTTAAAGATGGAGCCAAAAAAGAATGAACATACTAAGATGACTATGCTGAGGTAGTATTCAATATCCTTTCCGCTAGTAATAGGTCATCAGGGGTTGTAACCTGCAAGGCATAAGAACACATCACATTAAACAGAATATATAATAACTTTTGTTGGAATGGCTGAATGACTTCCATATACTATGTGAAACATTTGAATTCCGGCTAAGGTGCATACTGCATAGTGTATTGGCATGTAAGAGAACGTTCTGCACTTAAAAAGTATTGGATCATCCACGATCCACATTTGACCACAAAATCATGGAGTAATTTTCACAGATTATAATCCATTACCTTGATGTTGGTGTAAGAGCCCTCTGTGATAAACACAGGGTGTTTAAGGTGCTCCACAATTGACACATCATCAGTGACTTCCAAGCCTTCTCTGCACAAATATACAATTGTTTGAAATTCGATATATATCCAAGATTTATATCAGGAGTTGGAAACTGAGAGTAGTGAGATGTGTTGTATTTTGGTTTAAATAGTCCACCAGAGCGTGTTTTTTGCTTAAGAAGACGAACAATTTCTTGTTTTCGTTTGATAAGAATGGTTTTGGTCCAAATTATGGTTTTAACTGAAACAGGAGTTTCAACCGTAGATAAAGGTACTCAGTGCACAAGATTTCCTCAAATAGCAGGTTTGGGGAGGGTCAGACATATGCAGCCTTACATCTTGTTACACAGGCTGTTTTCAGGACTTGAAACCTGTGAGCAATTGACCGTTGCGCCACGCACAACCTTGGTTCCCACTTAGATGCGAGGTCATAAATCATAGTGTCAAGTATATTATCACGCACTAAGAAATTTTTCTTTCTTGAAGTGCAGATCATAAATTGGAATTCTACTCCAACGAATTATTTGAGCTTACTCTAAATTGGAGGATCAGATTTTGACAAGTAAGGTTATCACTGGAAAAGTATATCAACTCAACTCAATAAATCTGTGACCCACTTCTACATTAAAATAAATTAAACCCTTAATCCAACTAGTTGCGATTAACTAAACAAATCCTTTCACCATTTCTGCAAAGTTGCTATAGGTTTGCAGTTTTGATATATATTTTGATTCCGCACCTCTTATGTTTCTAGTGCCTACCCAAGTTCTCTTTGTTAATTCTTATTCAGTTGGTTCTATTGCACATTAGTGAAGTGTCTACTCACTTTTCATCTCGTCCTTAATTTGGTACTGTAATTGTCCCAGTAACATTCAGTCTTCACCATTTTGATTTTACCATTAATCTAGGAAGTCAGTACGCTGCTGTGGTTATAAAGTGAACTTCGGGTTAGGAAAGGTGATTGGCTAGGTTGCTTACATGCATCAAAATTTAAGCTTTCACTCCCAATGAAGAGATTGTTTAATCATTTTTATTATATGCAACAGTTTTTAAATAATTTTCCAGTAACAGTTGAATTTAGATGTAGATAAAAAACCAAACAAATAGTCAACCGAACATGAAGATGCAGTACCTATTAACAAGCTCAAACCCCTTCTTAAGCAACTCAGGCTTGATCACCTGTAAAAAATAGTTAATCCAATCTAGAATAATTTCTTCAAATAAAATAGTCGACAAATAATCTCTCCTACTGTGCCTACGGTTGCAAATTTTCAGTAGCAAACCTGCGGGGTTTGCATTTCCCAGAGTGTTTTCCTGTCTAGAGTTTTCACTACAAATGACTCACTATTTGCCTGCATAATAAATAAGTCAAGAGTTAACTAATACATACATCTCCAAGTAAAGCTCTCTGTTGATTATGCAGAGGGTAAAAAAAAATATTTTTATTAGTGGTTCGAAATCAAAGATTAGCCACAGAAAATTGCAGTGAAACAGTTTTTACGGCCATTCAGGGGAGTCACGGGTGATGGTATGCCAATTAAATAAGACAAATTATGAGATGCAATACAATAATCACTAGGAAAAAAAGACTATATATTGATCATAAGGATTAGTAGAACTCCTTAAGCTCACTGTTTCTAGATAAGCAATAAGAACATTAAGTAGAACAATGTCTGCACATAAATCAGCACAAGTTGCTTGAATTAGTTTAGGATCAAACTTGATTTTCTTGCTATTTAACTTTCTAAAACAAGTACACAAAACAAATATTATGAATATGTAATTTCAATCTGTTACCACCTCCAAGTTAGCCTCTGTCCATTAGGCATCAATAACCTACTTTCAGATTTTTGTTCAGTACTTCTCTAAGTTGACAGTAACTAGCATACCTAATTCAGTCCAATGAGAGTCCAGATTAAACGCCAAAAGAGGCACTATCATGTCACTAACTTTTTAAAAAGAGTCTCTTATTTATGGATGGAGAGTGTAATTTTCTCTCTACCATATGCTTCAAAATTAAAGGGAGATGATGATATTCTAATTTCAGTTTGTATACATCAAAGTAAAAAGTGACATCACTAGTACCTCTTTGATTGTAGCTTTGGCAGGAACACCAAGGACAGCAGCTCCAATCAACCAACCATCCTTCAGAACCTGCCAGGAACCACCATGAAGAGAAAATTAAGATACTATGATTTTTCTGTAAAACTAAATACTCAATAAGTTAATAATCTCTGTAAAGTACATTTTCTCCATGGAACCGACTTCATTACACATCAAAGCTATCAATAATTCTATTACTTGATGACTAAATTTTTGAAAACACCGCATGATATCATTAATTACAGTTGGAAGGCACATGTGTTAGTACATTTTATGTATAAAAACTTACAGTTGAATCCGAATTAATATAACCAATGCAAATGGTTTACATAGTCTGATCTCCATGTTCATTTGATAAAGCTATTAGGAACTTTAGGAAACAAAATAACAGCAATAAGCTCAAAGGAAGTATATTTACAAGAGCAGTAAGGATCTTCTTTTAATATGTACTTCATACGGAATTTTTTAAAAGACTGAGGATGTAGTTGAAAAGATGCGTACATGTGCTTCTCTTACCTAGAATTATTCAACAAGAATATTTTGATCAATAGAAGTACGAGTAAATTCACGCTCTAATGTCGCTAATCCCTAGTACTTGTTCCATATTTTGATTAAAGATGCCAACTACCAACTTTTTTTGCTAGACCCTAAATTTGCAGTTAGTTATTCATGTGATCCAACTGCTGCTGATCATGAGTAAAAGTAGATGTAATGTTAGTAAATGACTATTGGTTGTTATGCTTGCGTTAGTAAGGCCCTTTTTACCCAAGAACAGCCAGAACTACGAATATATATTTACACCACATTTCCAAGTATTGATGGCTTTTCTTTTTGGGTGTCTACTAATTGTCACAGAAGTTAGGGACTGTGGCATTATTTAAATATGACAGTGAAAAAATACTACAGGTCTTGAGTTACTAAAGGTAATTAGGTAAACTACTAAAATAGGTTGATCAATGAAGCAAACCTTTTTTGTATCACTAGATGAGACAAGAGGTCTTGCAGAATCATGGATGCATAAAAGTTCAGAGCTCGAATCAACTGCCTGTAAAAAAATATCTCCTGTATCACTAGACTTATCAAAAAATAAAAATTTGTAACGCTTAAGGAGAAATAACTTATCAAAACAAAAAAAAAAGAGAAAAAAAAAGGAAGCTTAAGGAGAGATAAGTGCTATTAATAGAAAAGTATATTTAAAATAAAGAGCGTACATCATCTAGTCCACCTTAAGGCAATGTAAGTTGCAACTATTAACACTAGCCACCCACACTTAAAATTACATACTTAAAATATTAAGTGAAGATGGGCTGACGAAACATGGAAACAATGCTCACGCACCTGAAGTCCACTATAAACTGAATCTTGTCTCTCCTTTCCAGGCAATGCAAATTTGAGGTCCACATGGATCTTTTCTCTAGCGTCTGAAAGACAAGCACTTTATTTTTTCACTACCTCTAATAGCACTAACACAAAATCAAATAAGGATATTCACATTTAATTGCAAAGAGAAGGCAAAAAGAGTAGGGAGTAAGTGAATTCACATGCACGTAGTTTGTGCATCACTTATATATAAAATAGAATCTTCAAACCTTCAAAGATGTCCTCGTAAGAAGGATCACAAACAACAACGATTTCCCTCACTTCAGGCAAGAGTGAGAAAGTGTAGAAACTGCACGGAAACATCATATTCTGTTATCAAAAGCACTAAATAGTAAATACCGTAAAATGAACAGAAAGGTGATAGCACAATAGAAAATCATCCTGTTGCTTGATTTAAAAAAGTATACAACTTAAATAAGAGACTTTTAAGCTCATGGCGCCAGAAAAATGGTCAATTACTGTGATGTGAAGCTCGCCACTCCCACTTCGGAGACATTGTTAATCAATAAGTAAAAGTCTGGTTACTATTACCATAATGTGCTTTTTGGATCCTACAACTTTTGTCTGAATATTCAAAACTGATTATTATACATGACCCATATACTGGTTAACAACTCTTCATAAAGAGATCCATCAAATAAAACTACATAAAAAAACTTCTTCTGCTTCTTCTTCGTGGGTTAAGTTCAAATTTAAAGAAACTAAATTCTAGAACTCCTCCGGATATATTTCAGCTTGAGTTTAATAAGTTGGAGAAAATAATTGTAAGAAGAGTTGAGTGACTTGAACCATATTTACCTATACAAAGCAATCGGTTGGCCTAAAAGAGGAAGGTACTGCTTCGGCATGCTCGCCTATTTGCACAAAATATGACAAAACCATCATCTGGCAGATGAAAGAAATTTGCAGAAATAAAGAATATGGGAATATAAAGGTATGGAGACATAGATACATGATATATTATATATATGCATTCAAAACTAAAAGTTGCAAATGGTTACAAAAACTTATATTGGGTGTGTGACAAAAATAAATTCTACTCAATCCCCTTACATGCAAACCTGAAATACAGCGACAATAAACTAATATAACATTTAATGTAGCATGCATCAGCACTGAAACCAAAAGGAATATTAGGGTGATCCATTTAAAATGTGCATGTCAAGAAAGAACCCACATTGGCCATCTGATACGAGGAGCCTAGTGAATAGAGGCATCCCATGGCTCTAACGATAACACCATTGAATACTCCTTTAGAAATGGAGGCACAATTTGTTACAAAAAGAAATATTGAAAACAAAGATGATGTTGAAACTATGAATTAGCTGCATTTCACTTATTAAAAGCCTATGAAATTTTATTTTCTTCATCATCATCAAGCTCAAGTAATGGTCACTAATCAGTCATGAAACAGAGTTAAACCCCCTGAAGGAACAATCAAATAAAATCTGGGAAGTCATCAAGCTCAAGTAATGGCACTAATCTGTCATGAAACAGAGTTAATGTCCCTGAAGGAGCAATCAAATAAGAAGACTGATCAGTGTAGGTGCTGTCGTTGTTGGCTAAATACCGAAGTTCAAGTCTTAATCCTTAATTGGTACCAAAATTTTGTTACACAAAATTATGGATATCAAGATACTCAGTAAGATGCTAATCACCCAGACCATTGTATCCCTTATTTGTTGAATGACTGCAATTCATAAAGTTCAACTTCCGAACTCATCATACTGAGAAGTTTTTAATAAACTACATCCAGTCTACTTACAATGCTTCACTTATGTAAAACTCAAACCTATTATTAAACAATAAATTATAACTTTCATTTTTTAATAACCATTAGGCCACGAAAACTATAAATGTGTTGCAAATAAATAACTTAAAAGGAACATGGAGGA
Organism: Aralia elata; assembly: GCA_034770075.1. Lineage (NCBI taxonomy): Eukaryota > Viridiplantae > Streptophyta > Magnoliopsida > Apiales > Araliaceae > Aralia > Aralia elata. Next base: position 5,320,662 of record CM068388.1, on the reverse strand, counting down.
AGTCAAGAAAATTTTTATACCCCTATAGGGGATTGTTGGATTTTCCTCCGAAAATTAGGAACTTTATTATATAAAAATGGCAATTTCATGGATAACTATTAAAAAATAGGGTGAACAAGTGCTAGTAAATTACACTATTCATCTATATCATCTGATACCAATGCCACCTTGCTGTCAAATAATTTGGAGAGGAGGGAATTTCAGTGAAATGAAATTAAACGATAAACTGGTTCGTGCATTGATCAACAATGCTATCGAACTCAATTTATTGGTGTTACTACAAAGAGGCATCATACTAACTCAGTCCTATAGTATCTCACTTCAAACAAACAGAACATTACATTCAATCCAAATTCATACTGAACATAACTTCAAAAACATACAAATTTTCATGGTATATGTAAGCATACTACAAATGATAAAACTCGGCAAATACACCACCAATGTGTGAATGCATAAACACACAAAATAACACAAACATGTAATATATATAATGGGGGATGGGGGGCTTACACCCATTCTTTTGCCTTTTCCTCCTGCTAAAAGAATTACTGAGACGCTTTTCTCTTTCACATGTTGAGAGCTCTGAACAAAAGAACACATTTTTATACAGACATTATTAAACAAGAAATGAAATCAATCAGCCCATTTACATTTGAATACACACATTTATTTATTTTTGGAATTTAATTTTGCACCTGAGTTAGCTCCAGAGCACTTGCAGAGCAGCTGATTCTTGAATTAACAGCTCTACCCTTTCTCACAGAAATGATTTTTTGACTCTGGGTAGCTAAAAATCTGGAATTCTTGGAGTTTGAACGCAGTATCTTGGAATTTGGAATTGATGAGAAAGATTTTGAGCGAATTTGAAGCTTAGTTGATAGAGGGTGTGGGAAAGAAGAACAAGAAGAGAGAGAGAAGCCCAGTTGAAGAATCGTCATCTCTCTCTCAAACACACACTCTCTGTAGGCGCTCTGGATTCGGTTTTTGTTTTTTCTTCTCTCTTACAAGAGCGAGTAATAAACGAAAGAGTAGGCGCATGCTTTGGGAGATGTTTGGCAACTCATTTTAAACGTTTTTTCTTTTTTCTTTTTTTTCTTCTAATTTTAGCGGAAATTTTAACATTTTTATCTTTGGCAAGAATGGATTCCAAGACCTCATACACCCAAGTCTTATGAGTAGTTCTTTTACCATTGGACCAAGATAAGCCTTATGAGTAGTTCTTTTACCATTGAGCCAAGATGAGCTTGGTCGTTTTTTTCTAGGGTTCTTTACAGTAATATACAACAATTAGAAAGAAATTACAAAATTAGTGCACTAACAAAATAATTACAAAAAAAAGTGCAAAATAGTAACCACTTCATATCATTCAAACGCTGAAATCATGGGGAGTATCTGTCATTATCGACAGTTACCAATTCTTTTCAAACATATCCTTCGCATCTTTCAAACCCAAACCAAACCGCATAATTAGCCAGTGTTTTGAAGATACGACAACGTCCCCGGAGTTGGTGGTGGTGATTGATGATGAAGAGAGGGAGGAGGAGGATATTGAAGCGACGCCATTTTCAACGCCTTGTGCTTCGCCCTTGTATTTCACTCCGTCGGCTTCTCCGCTTAATCGGTAGATGGGACGTGGAGCTTGTGCTGATGAAATGGTGTCGTAGTGTATTAGGACGGAGTGGAATACATATTATGGAGTAATTAATTAGGCCATTGAGAGTGTTCAACGTCGGAGGGGCAGTGACGCTGCCGCCGATCATTATATATATAAGATTGTAGATGTATCTACTTTGTACAGTAGAGTAAGTACTAAGTAGTATAGTAGAAGTATTAATTAGTTTTTGCATGATGTGATTTGAGGTTTCACCTAATCTGATTGGTTTAATTTGAATGGAGAGGCATTAAAGTGCACCTGCACAATCCTGCAACTTTGAAGAAAACTTTGTACGTTAAGTACAACAATTGGGCGTGTCTTTGTGTACATTTTGGGTTGTGTGCATAAATGTATTCATTGTTCATCTAATTTCCTTTAATTTCACAAAAATTGGACCTGATATTTTTCACCTCTGGCACAAAACTACAGTAGTACACGGTTATAGCTTGTAATTTAAAATTATTTTTTCACGCGACAATGTTAATAATTATAATATATTTTTTTATAATTAATTGGTAGCCCAATAAAATTGAATTGGTTACCTTTGTGTGAAGGTTTGGCTACCAACTGCAGTATGAAAAAAAAAATCTATTATAGATTTTTTATAATAAATTGGCAACTTAATAAAATTGAATTGGTTACCTTTGTGTGAAAGTTAGACTACCAACTGCATTATGAAAAAAAAAATCTATAATAGATTTTTTATAATTAATTGGTAACCCAATAAAACTAAAATGATTACCTTTGTATGAAGGTTTGGCTACTAAATTTCACTATGGGAAAAAAATTCTATAATAGAGTTTTTATAATTAATTGCTAATTCAATAAAACTGAATTAATTACTTTTGTATTAAGGTTTGGCTACCAATTGCACTATGAAACAAATTTATAATATATTTTTTTTAATTAATTGGTAACCCAATAAAACTGAATTGGTTACCTTTGTATGAAGGTTTGGCTACCAAATGCACTATGAAAAAAAAACTATAATAAATATTTTATAATTAATTGGTAACTCAATAAAACTGAATTTGTTACCTTTGTATAAAGGTTTGGCTACTAAATTGCACTATGGGAAAAAAAAATTCTATAATAGAGTTTTTATAATTAATTGTTAGCTCAATAAAACTGAATTAGTTACTTTTGTCTACCAACTGCATTATGAAAAAAAAATTATAATAGATTTTTTATAATTAATTGGTTTATCTTTGTGTTAAGGTTTGACTACCAACTGCACTATGAATTTTTTTAATTAATTGATAACCCAATAAAACTAAATTGGTTACCTTTGTGTTTAGTTCCATAAACTGAGGCAACACTTCTTATCCTTTTCATAGCTTCAAAGTTTACGTGCATTGTTTTACCCGTATCGAAGACAAGACATGACTGACATGACATGATGGATGTTTTTAGACACAAAGCATGACTCTTTGTTAGCTTGTACTCAGAGCAACAAAAAAAATAGTACTCCCTCTCTACGTGAATCGCGGTGAAAGAAGTTAACATCCATGATCATCAGAAGAGAGAGAAATACTAAAGCATTTAATGTATACAAAAATTAAATTAAAGGGATAGAAGGGAGGAGAGAGAAAGTGATGAATTGAAACCTATTAAAACACTCAACTAAATTAAAGGGATAAGAATGCACTAATTTTGTAAATAAAATATTGCATATGTACTAATTTTGTAAATATTTTATGTATGCACTTTTATTGTAATTTTTTATAAAAATGTACTACTAAATGTAAATGTCCCTTTTTTCTATTACATACATATATAATAACCATAAGCACACAAAAAGAAAAAATGTTTTGTAGTTTTGGCAATTTTTTTTTAAAAATCTACTATATAATTAAAAACACAAAATGAAATTATATGCATCATTCAGTACGTAAAATTTGAAAAAAAATCAATTTCATTATTTTTAGATCCTTTGCTTGACTTTCAAAAACTCTTTCCAACTATATTTTTATTACTACCATGATTATCTCTTTACTATTATTTTTTATTATAGAACGGACGGAGTATTATTTTGATAATATTTAATTTATTTATATATAAATTTTGATGTTTATAATTGTGTTGAAAACATAATTTTGTAAAACTTCTATGACAAATTTAGTAAAACTTTTATATACACATTTGGTGGAAATTAAAGAGATATAGTATTGTTGGCATTAAAAGCGCTAGTTAATTTCATAGTTATGATAAAATAGACAATTTTGAAAATAGTAGTCATAAATTGACAACACCCAAATTTATTTATTTTTTTCTCATTTTGACTAAGTAAAGATAATTTGCAAAAATGTCATTTAAAATTAATGTAAATGCATTTAATTTATGAGAAAAATAAGTTTTATAATTAATAGTAACTTTAGGTAATTAATTTATAAAATTCATGATCATGTTAATTAGATTAAACAAGTAATATGCCTTCTTTTTCTTTTGTTTGATGATGTGTAAGCAGTATAAATTTGACATATATAATATGGCTGTATTTTATGTTAATTACATGGATAACACACAAAATGCATGTGTGTGTGCTATATGATTCTTTCCACCTAAAAATATTTCACTAAAGAATTATTATAATAATTTTTATGGGACATCATGATATGTCTTACTGAATATGTAAATAAATTTAAAAAAGAAAACAAATAATCAATCGTATGAATTGGAAAAAGCGTGTAAAAATATAAGAACGTGTAAATTTTTATTTTATTTAAGCGTGTAAAACATTATTAAAATGCTCATTTTTAATTATTATAAAATTGTTAACCTGCATTTTAAATTATATGAATTTTTTATTCACACATATAAGCCTTGAAAGTAGTAGTGAAAACAATTGTGGTTTCCCTCTTTTGTTAGATTCAAGATGAAATAAAGATCATAAATAAAATTGTATTTTTTTATTAAATGTTAAAACGTAAAAGGCTGAGATTTATCTAATTTATAATTAAAGGGTAATAATTATATGTCTTTGATTAAAAAAAAGAAAAAGAAAAAGAGAAAGAAGAATTGAGTACAAATAAGACAGATTTTTATATATGAAAACTTGATATTTTCACATGAATTATTTTTATATAAATATAAATTTATTATTTATTTGAGAAAAATCTAACGACAATTTATGTATGTAAATGTCATTGAAAATCAAATTCTTGTACTCGAGCAAATTTTTGAAACAATATTGGTTCTTTAGGAGTAAAAAAAAAAGTGCATGGTTTTTATTTTTATTTTTTTATTTTTTTATTTGTACTTTCCTAATTCTTTTATCTATTCTCTCTAACCAAGAATCCTAATATTCATTTTAGGTATAAGAATGTTACCTTGTAAGTTTATATTTTCTTTTGCTGTTTATTGCTTGAAAATAATTTATTTTCTTTTTGTAGAGCGTGTTTTTCTCTTTTTGTAGAATTTATTTTCTTTATGGTTTGTTGATAATTAATTTCTTTTTATTTGAGAATTTCTGTATTTAACAATTATTTACAAAAGAGTACGATAACAAGCCTTTCAGTGTCATCGAAAGAGCCTAACTCCTAAATTTCATTATAATCTATTATGAGATGTTATTATATTTCTAACTAATATTTAAAAGAATTTTTTACTTAAAATTCCTCATTTTATAAATCTATAAAAGGAAAGAATTATCGTAACAACAACAGACAAGAAGTTATACTGGGTGGGCTAGCAGCCCATCTAAAAGACACATAGAAGCCTATTTGGCCCATTTTCCCCTTTCAATAGTCAACATTATGAGCTAATCCCAACCCCTCCCATCTCCATTTCAATTGGCGCACAGTAAGCTTAACGCAACAAAAAAGAAACGAAAATGGCGAAAAAACCACTGGGACCAACCGGAGAATTCTTCCGGCGGAGGGACGAGTGGAGGAAGCATCCGATGCTATCCAACCAGTTCCGCCACGCAACTCCTGGCCTCGGCATCGCTCTCGTTGCTTTCGGCATTTACCTCGTTGGCGAAACAGCTTACAACAAGATCTACGCAGCCCCTTCTCATTCTCACTCTTCTTCAGTTTCTCACTCATCTCACTAAAAATTCCCTCTATCGATCAACGTATTCGAGGTCAGATACCCCTTTATTTCATTTATTAGGTATCTAAGGATGAAAGTTAATTGTTGTTTCCCCATTTTGATTGTAATTAGGGTTTTGGTTTCTCTGTTTCATTTGGTATTTGATTGACTTTGAAAAATTGGGTTGCTTTTGGATATGTAATCTGTGCATATGTTTTAGATTTCTATTTTGTTTTGTTTCGGTTGGTTTTATGTGTTGTTTTTTTGTTGCAAGTAAGGTAGGAATATATGTTTTTCCCAGTGTTCAATTGTGCAACCGAGATGGAGTCTATAATTGCACTTATATATATTTATATTGTTTATAGCATGTTTCATGTGTGTGAATTTATTTTACTGAGAGTAGACTTCCAGCTTTGAGAAATTGGGGGTTGGGGTTTAAGTTTAATTAGTCAATCATTTAAAGGTAATATTTCTCTAAGAGCTGAGGTGAGAGGGTAATTAATTCCCGTGGATAAAGGCTAGTGGATCACAAAACTAGATAGCTTAAGCCGTACCAGTGTTTTCATGAGATTATAACAAGATTCAATTTTTTTTACATGAAACCGTTTTTTTTTTTTTTTTTAAATGTTTGGTGGGGTTGTTCCATTGAGGGTGTCATGAACCTGGTAATTCCTTACTGATTGAATTAGTGTCCTTGGAGAGATACTTGGGAGGGGGCGTTGTTCCATTGTCATTTTCACTTGGACAGCAGTGGGGAAGACTAGTCTTACAGGGGAATAACCTTTGGAGGGATAAAATCTTTGTGACTGCTGTTCTCTGTGTTTGAAGGATGTGGAGACTGGACTATTTGTAATTACATTGTGTGGTGGACGTTTGCTGTCTAAGGCTTGCTGTTTTTGGGATGTCATGATTTTGCCAGCCTTGGGTTTGACTCTCTTGGTGGCTTGGAAAGGGGCGAAGATTGTTGAGGGGTGAGGATGAAGTGAGATCTGGTTCCACATTGTATTTTTTTATGGTTTTATGGAGGAAAGGAACTGTAGAATTTTTTCAAGTGGGATCTGCTTCATTGACAGCGTTTGATGTCGAGTCTTCTACTTTTCTGGATTCATGAGGAGTTTCTAGTTTGGGAGGTGGCTTTTGTGTATTTGTTTAGCTCATTTGATTTTGTGGGTTAATATATGGTTATTTAACTGGAATTTTACTCTTCTTTTGGGTGGCTGGGGTTGGTTATTTGTAGAGGTTGTATATACTTTTTGGGGAAGTATAGCTCTTTTGTGTTCAAAGGCTGGTGTTTAAGTAGAATCGTCTTTCTCAGGCATAGGTTCTTTTTGTTTTATATGCCATTCGAGTACACAGCTTTTGCAAATGGTACTCTGCACCTTTACCTATAAAATTGTTAAGTTCAGTTGATTATTCAAGTGAATACATATCGATAAGAGCAGAGTAAGTGATGGGTCTGATGTCAAGATTAGCATGAGTTCATGAAGAACACAAGTCAAATGAAGCCCAATTATTTTTAAAATCTTAGGGAAAGTTTTGAAGTGGCAAGATTCAGTTGGTTTTATTACTATTATTTGTATACATTGCAAATGTATGTAAATGTTAAACAGAGGAAGCTCTCTAGCATAAAGAGAGAAGGGGGAGAGTTGACTTTCCTTATATCCATATAGAAGGAGCGGAAGTGGTGAAAGAAGAAGCCCTCTTGTGCGGATACCACCCCTCAATTCAGTAAGGGCCTGCCATAAGCAAGCACGAAAGAAAAGAAGGCAACCATTAGTGTTCTAAAAATCTCCGCCTAAGTCCGATTAATCCCCGCCTAGGCGCTAGGCGGTCCTCCGCCTCAATTTGGTTGGACACCTAGGTCCCTGCTTATGTAGAATCAAATCTCTATTTTGAAGTTTTACAATACTTAAAATGAATTTTTAAGTTTTAAAAGATTGTTTTTTAGTAATATTTCATATTAAATTTTAAAAAATTACACATACTACATGCTTTGTATAGTATAACAAGTATGTACAATAGAAAAATAAATAAATGTGATCGCTTAAGAAAACGCTTAGTCCGCCCAGGGAAACGCCTAGCCTAGGCGCTAGGTACCCACTCCGCCATCTAGGTCCGCCTAACGATTTTTAGAACATTGATATGTGTATGGAACCATGGAGTAGTAGTAAAGAGCTTGCATCTTAGATTTTTTTGTGTGTTGTCTGTTCGATTCTTTTTGCGTTCCACAAAAATAGTCTCATTTGTAAATTTACAAACTCTAAGGCGTTTTAATTTTTCATTTTGACCAATAGATTAATTCATTTTATTGAGTTTTAATTTAATAGTGATGACATCATAACAAAATTGTGATGGCAAACTTGAGGAAACCATGTCATAGGATTATTATACTACCATCAAATGAAATGGACCCCCTTTTTTGGAACATTTAATTTTTTCAAATGAGACTCCTTTTTGTGGAACGGGAGGGAGTATAGCTTTTTTTTAATAAAATTTATTAAATTGAAATTCATAACGAGGGGATTTTGCATCATTTCCAAGGTTTAGCTTAAATGGTTGCGAGCTTCTTGATACGTGCCTCCAACTAAGTACTTTTCAGGGATGCAAAGACTCCACACTTTGGGGCCAAGGGTTTACCCGGTGCACACCCAAAGGGTAACAGCTGTGGGTCTCTGCCAAAAAAGGGGACAAATTCCAGTAAATTGAAACTACCTCATTTAAACATATTCTTATGGTACTTGTGAGATGGTTGTTTGCATGAGTTAGTATTCTTAATTAAGCACCTAACAAGTTGGAGCATTATAATAGTTTCAAAATGCAATCCTGTTAATAATTACGTTTTTGGAAATAAAAGATATAATATAGGTCCCATCCCCAAAAGCACACCTCTTCCTCTGAAATGTTTCTTTTGTGAATAGTCCTACAAAGCTTCATTTATTCAGGTGGTTTACAGCTCTGATTTATTCTCGATTGTGCAGGTGAATGCTGGTGAATTGAAAGAAATATTATGTGTTTCCGTTTCTGTTCAATAAAGCATTAGCTTAACATTGGCAGTTTGTCTTCAGTGACTTGGAATGTCGGATTTTAAGACTTCAGTATTGTGATTTATTAATAGTTGTTAAGCCATCTGTCTTTTGAGTTGGAATGGGATTTGTAAGACTTCAGTGTTGATTTATGAAATTGTGTTTTTGTTATGGGTGCGAAAATGCCACAATCAAATTTATTGTTCTTATTAGAAGACTCCTACAAAATGAGTATTATTTGTTAAATTTGCAAAATATTAAGTTGGTATTTTAAAACCAATAATAGTGAAACCACAATTAATTAGAGATGAGCTAGCATGTTATGTGATAGATGAGGTGTAACATAATTATTTTTGGTCGACGTTAATTATATTTTAAAAAAATACTATCATGTTCATTACAAAATATAAGATCATTATTGATTTTGTAATGTTAATTTAAGATATTTCTAAATTTAAAAATGACATTATTTTTTTATTTTAATCAATATAATGCTGAATATTATAAATTATTTAAAAAAACTATTCATTATAAAATTTTAATTTTAAGTTTAAAAATTATAAAAATTTAATTTAAAGTTTAAAAATAGTATAAATTGACTTGTAATAATCGATAATAATCTTATAATTTAAAAGGTATATATCAAATTAAAAGAAAAAGGTATTATGTTATAAGGTTTAAAATAAAATTAATGCAAATGGTCTCAAATGATATGATATTGAATATTTCACTGATAATTTATGATATAGTCAATCATATGAGATCTACCCCAACTAATATTATGGTAACACATTATTTAAGACACTTTTTGAGATCAAAGATTTGAGACCTTAGCATCACCCTTAAAATAATGAGTAAAATATACTGACACCATCTGTAAATAATCATAATAACACTCACTACCCTTCTAGTTTTTCAAGCAACACTTAGTATCACTCTAATTTACAATATGTAACATTCACTACCCCTAGTGTAGTTGACTAGTTAATATCCAAAAATATTTTTAATATAATGTCTAATACACCCTTCAAGTTATAATGTTCAATATATCCACTAAATATAAATTTGTATATTATAATTTTTACTTAACTTGATCTAATTAATTAAGTTATGAACTTGTGCAAAAAATAACATAAATGTCAAAAAATAATAAATATTTATTTTATCAGGAAAATAAAAGCATACACTTTTTGCTAATAATTAAAATTTACGTAATATACATTCAAATATATTTTTTTATAATTTAAAAATAAAAGTTTAATACCCATAAAAAGTACAAATTAACACAAAAAATTATAATTATTTTTTCCAAATATTAAAATTTACATAAAACAAACTTATTATTACAATCTTATTATTCATATAAAAAAGTATTAAAAATTATATTAATTATTTTTCTCATATATTAAATTAAACATAAGTCACGCTTAGACATAATTATTTACAGTAAAAATGACAAGTGTTGTTACTCAAAAAAAGAAAAAATATATTAAAAGAAAAATCTTTTTACAAGATAGAGGTAATAATAAATATTATTATATTTTTTTATTCAACATTGCACAAAAATAACACCAACTGTATAATAAAAAATATAATCAAAATCATATAAAAATCATGATATGAAACTAAGAATTCAAATAATAATTTTTGCCGTTAAATACCAAAAACTAAACTATCAACATAATCAATCACTCTAATTATAACAACTCCGTTAATAATTTAATTTAAGATTCTTAATATTTGTATCACTTATCCAAAAATATGTGTTAACTAAACTAAACTAGTTTTTTTTTTATAAGTTACCAACAATTTGAATGAGATAGTCTTAATTACAAATAAAATTATAATAAAAATGTAGTGTATTAAAAAAGGATAATTAAACACACACACACACACACACACACACACACATATATATATATATATATATTATTCTGGAAGTAAAATTTGATAACATACAATGGGTAAATATGTAACTTTATCTATTCAGTTAATTCTAAAAATTTATAAGGGTACTAACTGTTATTTAAAAAACTAGATGGGAGATGAGTGCTATTATAGTTATCTAGAGAGGATGTCATTATATTTTACTTTAAAATAATTATAAGAAGGGGAACACCATTAGCCAAGGCCCAAATTTAAGCAAAAACCAAATCAAAATCTTTACGGGACCCGTCCTCAATTTGGATTGCAAGTTGTAACTCGCTTGCATGAGGATTGCAAGTTGTAACTCGCTTGTATGAAGTCGGAATCGCTAGTTGTAAGACCCTGACTTTTAATTAATAAAACTTCATCTTTCTTTACGTGTTTCTGAAACAGTAAGATGTTAAATTGATAAAAAATAAAGTTAAGGATAATATGTACAAATTATAAAAAATAAAAAGAATGTCGGTGGAGACACCAAATAATATTTGGAACCGTACGACGGCGCCGTAACAATCAATCATTGGTGAACCGCATAACATAATAATTATCGGATACAGAAAACGACAAAATATGTAATGTCCCTAAATATGTGTACTCGTTATAGGAGACTTGGTATATCACTAAACATCCACATACATGATAACTAGCTATTAATATTAGCTAGGTTACACAAATATATTTATTAATTATATTGTTTACACGTACATCCCCATATCTTAATTACTTTACCAGAATTATTACATTAATTATAAAATATTACATCATTAATTATTTATTAACTAATACATTATTATTTATTTATCTTCATCGCTTGTCTTGCCTCTTCCCTTATCCTTTAGGCTTAAATATAAGTTACTATCCTAAACTATAGGCCATATTCCACTTCGATGATCCACCTTTAAAGTTTTTCAATTAGATGATTGAACTATTAGTTTTTTTCAATTGTATTCAATTGAGCCGCCACGTCAGAAATTGCTGACATGGCATCCTAATATGCTAAATGAGTGATTATGTGTAAAAATATATATATATTTTTAATGAGATCAAATGACAAAAAGGTAAAATAACAAATAAAACAATTAAAATTACACAAATAATATAAATTAGAAAATATACAAAATTAACATTAATAATTAAGCATAATTATGAATAATTACACAAGTAACTTAACTTAAAAAATTACATAAATAACATAAATTAAACAAGTAAAAGCATTAACTTCAAATAAAAAACACCATTAACAAATTGTATAATTAATTTAATTATTTACAACATCTCACTGTCCCAATCATGAACAGACCAAAAATCTTCATCATCTTTCTCTCTCCTCAATTGGGGTTTCTTTCTCTCACCTCATCCCAACCCACCACCACAAACATCACCGTTTCTTGCCCTCTCGACTTCACCGTCCTCCGCCTCCTCGTTGAGGGGTCTAAACCCCCTGTCGTCGATACTGTCAGTCAATGTAAGTACATCCTCAAGGCCTCCGCCTCGTCCAATTCGACTACCTCCGCCGCACCAACTCGTTCCTTCCGCCACTCGACTCGGGCGAGTCAGGTTGGAACACGTACCAGACTCTGTTCGACGAATACATCCCCAATTTCAACATCTGGTCCAATTGCGACTTCCAAACGGCTGTGAAAATATTAGATTGGGAGATTGGGAGTTGTACTTTCAATCTTCAATTCTTCGTCATCATTGAGCCATATGTACATCAAGATAGCATTAGGGCAATTCAATTCAATTGATTAATTAGTTAACTCTTCAACCACGAGTCGTATTGAAAGGAAGGAGCTAGAAATAGTTGCAGGCCGGAGTCAGTAATACCCAAAATTTTGAAACCCTAACGGCAATTGCAGGAAGGCATGACGCCCCCACCGCGATTGCAACTATTGAGCATAATAAAACCCAAATTTGTGTATGTGTGCTTATATAAAAACTGTATTTTTTTGGGTTTGATTCTCATGTAACTTGACTTCTTTTCTCTCTTTCTTTCTCAATTGGTGGTTCTTTTTGAGTAGGATCTAGATATAGATTGCTAGATCTGAGATGGGAGTTATGATCCAAAGTTGTGGGCGTGTCGAAGGTGATGTTTGTATGCTAATGAGTTAATGGTGGTTCACGGTGATGGTGAAAAAGGTTTCGACGACGGTGGGTAATGGTGATTTCGACGACGGTAGGTAATGGTGAAAAAGGTTTCGACCACAGATTCAGCTTCATACTGCATGATTGAAGTTCTTCGCGCTGTAATCGTGAGGAAAATTTTGATTTCAAGCTAAGAAGGGTTTTTTTTGGATCGCAGTTGGGGCTTTTCAGTGAGGGGAAAGATTGATCGAATAAGTTTAATATGAAGGTTTTAGATTTTAGTATTGTTTTTGTTTTAGTTTTAACGTTTAAATTAATGTGGTTTGACAAATTTGCCCTTTAGTATGTAATAAATGTATAAATAGACATTAAAATATTCTCTTTTTTTTATACATCAGCTAAAGGTTGGCCCACCAAGGAAGTCACGTCAGCAATTTCTGACGTGGCAGACTCAATTGAATGCAATTGAAAAAAAATTAAGAGTTCAATCATCTAATTGAAAAACTTTAAAGGTGGATCACCGAAGTGGAATATGACCATAGTTTAGGATAGTAAATTATATTTAAGCTTATTCTTTATACCCAACCCCTCGAGTTTCTTTGTCTTAGCAATAAGCATGAAGTTTATACAAGAGTAAGTAATTAATTTGCTTAACGAGTATACCAGTTTAAAATAAAATAAAATAAAAATTATTGAATATTTAAATTGACTCTGCCGACAGTACTTTACTTGACCCGGATGTTGGTTGGCACTTTCCTAGAAGCTATTTAGTAATTATATTCTATAACTAACACATTAAATATCACAGAATAAGTAAGCTTCTTATCTTTTTCCACATCAACTTCTTTTCAATATTACTAGACGGATTAATGTAGTATGTCATATTCAATAAATTATACAACTTTGTCATTATATATATTCTATAACCAACACATAAAATATCAGAATAAATAAGCTTCTTTTCTTTTTCCACACCAACTTCTTTTGACGATATTACTAAACGAATTCTTATGCTTAGGCCTTAGCTACTGTGTGTGTATCAAAGTATTAACAGTCTTTTAGTAGTTATTTTTACACTATATATTAATATTAGAATCTCTTTAAGAAAATATATGGTATATTATTGGAGACACTAGATTTTAAAATCAAATAGGTGGAAGTAATTGTAAATGGACCATGGCAGACCTTTGAGCCCAACACAATCATCTGGCTTATGAATCATTATTGGTTTTGTGGTGGTTCATAAAGTTGCGTTGAGGCATGCCACATGTGGGGAAGTGGGGAAGAATAATTTCATTTAATACTAACAAGGTTTTATAAATTAAAGGTCATCTAATTAATATTAAAGTTGTATTTTTTTTAAGGTTATAAATTTGAGTTTACCCATCAGAAATAAGTCAAAATTTAACACTGCACAAGATTAAAAGGTAAATTTCTTATAGATCTCCACTAGTTATTTTGTTGTAATTATTACATAATTGGTTATTTTGTTGTTATTACATAATTGGTTTTTTTGCTACTATTATTTGCAACATTCTGAAGAAAAAAAATAATGTATATTTTTCTATTTACTTGAATAACACCATGTAGTGTTGGTTTTTTTTGTTGGTATTCTACTCATGAGTAGACTATATAAACAGATATTTGGTAAATTTCTTCTCCTTTATCAGCAAAATTAGCTAACATGCTTAGAATATATATATATATATATATATATATATATTTCAAAAATATTCTTGCATTTATTAAAAATGTTGTAGCTGTATCGTTTCAATTAACCCAAAAATAAATAATGATATATTAAAAAATTTATATTATATTTATGTGTTTAAAACTGACAACAAAATACTTTTTTTACTTTGAAATAAATAGGGCATTTAAATGAATTGGCAATGCTCCACAAATTTGAGAATCGAAGAATTTACTTCAATTTATTACAAAAGAAATGAACAATTAATAAAACTAAGAAAGATGTACTTGAAGTCTTTAAAGCTTTTATAAAACTTACAATAGTGGAATATGTATTTAGTGCTATTTTTATATTTATTCTTGTAATAATTAACATTTTTATTGAAGTATATTATTTTAACAAAATTATTTTTATCTCGATAATATCAATCAAGTGGTGTTAAATAAAATTATTGAATATTTAAATTGACTCTACCGACACTTTAGTTGACCCCCGCTGTTGGTTGGCACTTTCCCAGAAGCTATTCAAACTATTTGTTGAGACAAGAGAGTGACATCTACTCTCTATTAGTAATTTATTAGATCTTTAAAGATCTAGAATTAAGAAAGACTCGCTTAGCTAGGTGCCAACTAGACCTAATAAATGTACAAGTTAGTTATTACTACCTCCATTCCATAATAAGTGACTTTTTAGAAGAAAAAATTTGTTCAAATTTATTTGTCGTTTACAACTTTCTAGGAGAATAAATTATTTACTTTCCAATATCACCCCTAACTTCTATCATTGTCCCAAGAAATTTTCTCTCTTGTATTAATAGTTTTCAACTTCCCATAAAAGGGTACTAATGGAATTTCATACAAATTTTAATTATTAAATGATAGTATTAAATGACTTTCTTAATTCATGTGCATAAAGCTAAAACGACACTTAATATGGAACCGAGGGAGTATATTCTATAACTAACACATAAAATATCATAATAAGTACTCCCTCGGTTCCATATTAAGTGTCGTTTTAGCTTCATGCACATGAATTAAGAAAGTCATTTAATACTATCATTCAATAATTAAAATTTGTATGAAATTCCATCACTGCCCCTTTATGGGAAGTTGAAAACTATTAATACAAGGGAGAAAATTTCTTGAGACAATGAGAGAAGTTAGGGGTGATATTGGAAAGTAAATAATTTATTCTCCTAGAAAGTTGTAAACGACAGATAAATTGGAACAAATTTTTTCTTCTAAAAAGTCACTTATTATGGAATGGAGGTAGTAGTAAGTTCTTTTCTTTTTCCACACCAACTTCTTTACAATATTTTATGTGTGTGTATATATATATATATGTATATATAAATTAATTCAAGGTCATAGGATCTACCCCAAGTAGAAATTAATTTTTTTTAGAAGCGTTATGTAAATTTATCTTAATTTCTCCCTAATCCTTTCTCAAGGTTTTTCTTAAATTCTAAAATAAAATACATTTTTAAAATTGAATCATACTCCCTTCGTCCTCAAAAGGATGAACAAAATAAAAATTTTATATATTAAGAAAAACAAAAATAAAAGAAAGAAAATAAATAAATTTCTAATGATCCCACAAAATTTATAAAATAATAAATAATTTTATTTTTCTTATATTAATGAACTCTATTAAATGAGATAATTATTTTTTACATTATATACTTTTATCTCTCTTTTTAGAGATAAAAATAGATTCCAAAAAAAAAAAATTTGATGTCTAAACCCTGGTAAAGTGGGAGAGAATTTCGGGGTCCACTAAGAAAAGATTTCTGGCCATATAGTAGTGATCAGATTGGACTAGTCAAAATTGATGGCTAAACCCTGGTAACTTAAACAAAATTAAATGCTAAAGATTCCCCTCTCTTAGGCCATTCACATCTAAAGCCACTTGCTAGGGTCATAAGTTAAGTTTCTTGTTACAAGATCTAGCTGGCTTTACCCAAAATTGTTTCCCCATGGCCAATGGACTCCAATATATTTGATAAGTATCTTGTTGGAGGTTCGGCACCTACTTATAAGCAACGCAACTTATAAGTAATTTAGGCAAACAAAGTGTTCGGGAACAACTTTTTTTTTTACTTATAAGTCAGAAAAAAAGTCAAAAAAAATAAGTAACATTTAGTTACTTAAAAAAAATGACTTATAAGTCATTTTTTTAAAGTTGGTCAACGACTATGAAATGAAAAAAATGCCCTCTTTTATTTTTAATGTTCTTCTTATTTAAGGACATTTTAGTAATCTTCTTATTTTATTTTAACTTATAAGTCATTATTAGTCGAACACATCCACAATTATTACTTATAATTCCTGACTTATAAGTAAAAATAATGCCGAACACTATTACTTATAAATCTACTAAAATTTTAACTTATAAATCTACTAAAATTTTAACTTTTAAGTAAAAAAAAAATAAGTCATTCCCGAACAGGCCCTTGGTACGTACTGATGGCCATAAAAAGAAGTCGAGATGCTGCCTCTTTTGATGATGATGATGATGAATTTACATACCATGTGTTCTTGAGTTTTAGAGGTGACACCCGCAAGACCTTCACAGATCACCTCTATTCAGCTTTGGTTGGTGCAGGCTTACGTACATTTAGAGATAAGGAAGACCTAGAGATAGGAGAGGATATTAAGTCAGGATTAGAAGCAGCAATCACAAGGTCCAAAAGTTCCATAATTGTCTTCTCAAAGTACTACGCTTCTTCTAGTTGGTGCCTTGACGAACTCATGCTGATCCTCCAACGCAAGAACACCTCTGGACTAGTAGTTCTACCTATCTTCTATGATGTCGATCCGACCAGTGTTAGGAGGCAAACGGGGAGTGTTTCAGAAGATTTTGTTCGGCATGAAGAGCGATTCAAGAATGAAGCAGATGATACAAAAAGGGAGTACTGGGTGAATAAGGTGAAAGGCTGGAGGGCTGCACTTACACAAGTTGCAAACCTATCAGGCATGGTCTTGCAAAATGAAGCTGATGGGTAACTTTTTATAGTCTCCTATAATCACCTTTTTGGAACAACTTCTTATGTTCAGTATTTTACTGTATATGTAGTCTTAAAGAAGGAGAAGATGTGATTTATCTGAACCGAACTCTTGTTTTTACTGCTTCTCACGTGTCAAAGTGATTACAACCATCGGTATTTATAGGATTACAAGAATATTTTAAAATACTTAGCTTAAGAAGAATAAAACTCCAGAGGACTCTAATGACTATATACCCGATACAAGATACTAAATGTTTTAACACTTGTTTAGGAATATTCAATGAACCAATTTAATCTATGAATGTAGACAACCAAGAATTTGGTTTAGCTTCTCCCTCCGTCCAGCATAAAAGTCTTGGTTGACTTTTTGCGCATATTAAGAAAAAAGATAAAATGACAAAATTATTTATATTTAAATTCTCATTTAATTGCGTAGTTTTTTGCACATGACTAGTGATGCTCCATAAATATGCATAGGGAATAGAAATATGACAATTAATACTAAGGGTATTATAGACAAATTATTGTAAAAAGTAGATTATTTAAAGTAAATAGACATTTAACTTGGACTACCTAAAATAGTAATAAAGACTTTTATCCTAGGACGGAGGGAGTATATTGTGTGTATATATATAATTATATATATAATTATATATATATATTTCTTAGGTATGAACTATTAGATGAATATTTTGAAGTTGGAGGTTGTTCCTGTTTGTATAGTTATCTTGTTTTTACATATTTCATATATAAGATAATTCTGACGCTTTCACATTCGTGACATTTTATTATATCTCAGATTTAAGATTTTATTTATTGTCAACATCTGGTTTAGATATAAGTTTTGACATGTTTTTGATTCACTTTTTAAAGTTGTTGCATTGTGTAGGTATGAGTCCAAATTTATCCAAAAAGTTGTCAGCGTAATTGAGGGTAAACTGACTTATAATCTTTGGCATTTTGCATCCTACCTAGTTGGCATAGATGCTAGAGTGGAGAATATTAATGTATGGTTAAGAAATGGATCAACAGATGTTGACATTATCGTAATCTATGGCATGGGTGGAGTTGGGAAGACAACCATTGCCAAATATGCGTTCAATATGAACTTTGAAAGATTTGAATATCATAGCTTTCTCGAAAATGTAAGAGAAGTTTCTAGACAACCAGGTGGTTTATATTATTTACAAAGGCAACTTCTTTCGGATATTCTTAAGATAAATGTCAGCATTGCTCATGATGGAATAAATAAGATAAAAGATGCAGTATGTCGGGGAAGAGTTCTTATTGTCTTAGATGATGTAGATCAAAAAAGTCAATTAGATTCAATTTTTGGGATGCGAGAGTGGTTTTATCCGGGTAGCAAAATCATCATAACCACTAGGTACATGCAGTTGCTGAAAGCTTACAGGCCTTGTAAAATGTATGATGTTAAGGAAATGAATTTTGGTGAATCATTAGAACTTTTCAGTTGGCATGCATTTGGAGACAAACATCCTGCTGAAGGATATCGAGACCACTCAAACAAGATCATAAAGCACTGCCAAGGGCTTCCTTTAGCCCTTAAGGTTATGGGTTCTTCACTACGTGGCAAGAGAGTAGATATATGGACAAGTGCGCTGGAGAAATTGAAAATTATTCCACTCTCTGAAATTCAACATGTACTACAAATAAGCTACGAGTCTTTACAAGATGACCATGACAAAGAGTTATTCCTTGACATTGCTTGTTTCTTTATCGGAGAAAAGAAAAGTTATGTGATCGGAGTACTGGATGAATGTGACTATTATACAACAATTGGGATCGAAAATCTTGTAGGTAGATGTCTCTTGACAATTGATGAGCATAACAAGCTGAGAATGAATCAGTTGATTCAGAACATGGGTAGAGAAATTATTCTCATGGAATCACCAAGAGACCCTAGGGAACGCAGTAGACTATGGCATCATAATGATTCCTTCAAAGTATTGAAAGAAGAAAATGTAAGAAAAATTAATTTTTATAATGAGTGTCTGTGTGTTTGTTTTTCAGTTCATGCTATCTTATCCTTACTAATTAAATTTCTATTACCAGGGCGGTGAAAAAATTGAAGGCCTTGCACTCAACATGAATATGTTAAAAAAAGAGGCCAATTTGAAAACTGAT
Source organism: Aralia elata (assembly GCA_034770075.1). Lineage (NCBI taxonomy): Eukaryota > Viridiplantae > Streptophyta > Magnoliopsida > Apiales > Araliaceae > Aralia > Aralia elata. The sequence goes on along the minus strand of CM068388.1, from coordinate 5,301,097 downwards.
GCATTTTCGAGGATGCACAAACTAAGACTACTCCAGATCAATTATGTGCAACTTTCTGGAGGCTATAAGAACTTCCCTAAGAACTTGAGGTGGTTATGTTGGCATGGGTTCCCTTCGAGATCTTTACCAAGCCAAATCCCTTTGGACAGACTGGTTACTATTGACATGCGGAATAGCAACTTAGAACAATTTTGGCTGGGAAACAAGGTAAGACAATCATGTTCCTCATTTTTCTTATATTTTTGTGCAACTTTTATGTGGGTTTGAATTAATTTTCAAAATCCATTTTTCCCATTTACAGCACCTGGGGTTGTTAAAATTTTTAAATCTTAGCCACTGTCACCATCTTCTTAAAACCCCCGACTTCTCAAAACTCCCTGCTCTTGAGACATTGATTCTCAAAGATTGTGTGAGTTTGGCTCTGATTGATGAATCCATTGGAATCGCTGAAGGACTTCTTTGCTTCAATTTGAGGGGCTGCAAAAGTTTGAAGAAGCTTCCAAGAAATATTGGCAGGCTAAAATTCCTTGAAATATTAATCATCTCTGGTTGCTCAAATCTTGCTATGTTGCCAACAGAGGAGATAAAGAAAATGGAATCTTTGAAAGTGTTTCATGCTGATAAAATTCCTTTGGAACTTTTAACGCCTACAGCTCTAGAGAATCCATCATGGCGTGAAGTCATCTGGGGTTGGGTATCAAGACAGAGAATATGTCCACAACTTCCTTGGACTTCTTTACCCCGATCCTTAGTGAACTTAAGTCTTGTTGGTTGCAATCTATCTGATAATGCTTTTCCTAGGGATTTTTGTAATGTATCCTCACTTCAGTGCTTAGACCTAAGCGAAAATCCTATTCGCTTCCTACCAGATTGCTTCAAAGGTCTTACAAGCCTCAAGCTGCTTAGATTAAACGATTGCGCAAGGCTTCAACATCTTACAGGGCTACAAAGTATTGACCATTTAGATGTCGAATCTTGCCCATTATTGGAGAAAATAACAGTTCAACCAAGGGCTACCTTTAATAGGATTACCACTCCATACCAATGCAATAAATTAGTCGAGTTCGATGGCTTTTTCAAATTGGTCGCTTTTGAAAGTGTTGACTCCAAAATCATCGAAAGTTTGGGCATCTATAACTTGGAATCCTGGAAAAACATTCAGATAAAATTGAGGAATAACATCGCCAGAACAATCCGAAAAGTCCCTATCCAGGTACTCTCTCATACACACACTTATACACACACCTACACGCGCGTACAGACACACACAAACGTAGGTATTAGAATTTAGAAGTACTCTTGTATCATTTACTGTGATTTCCACCGTACAGGGAGTGTATGAGAAACATCCAAATTGCAACATATTCAGCATCTTTTTTCCTGGGAAGAGAGTTCCAAACTGTTTCGCTAGTACAAGTACTGAGTCTTCTGTATCATTTACTGTGTCGTCTCCTCATATTGGCAAGATCCGATGCTTAAATATCTGTTTTGTGTACAAAATTGTTTGTAAAGATATACCTGATTATGGATATTTCTGCATGATGCTCCATAATTTGAGTAAGGACATGAAAATCTTATTTAGGCCAAGTTGTTATGGCATTCCTGAAGCAGGCAAATATATGATTTGGTTAAGCCAATGGAAGTTGAGTAGTCAGGTGTTGGAAGCTGGCGATGAACTGATTGTTTCACCTATGTTTGGAGAGGCGATTGGAGAGACGGATTTTGAGGTAAAGGAGGTTGGAGCCCATTTTGTGTACGTTGATGATGTTGATGATGGCCAAGTTCAGGCGGTGGATTTTCAGTCAAATGGTCAAGAAATAATCCAACAAGAACAGCGACTCGTTGGTCATCAGGGAAGCACACCTATATACTTCGTTGGCTATGGCCGCACTCCAATTGGACGTCTAATGGAATACAAGGTTAGGTTTTTGAAATGAACTGTTTTCGATTTTTCCTTTTTATGTAATTTTGATATAATTTCAAATATCTCTCATGCAACCGCATGGCCTACGTGTTTCATCATGCTCCCTCCGGTCTCAAAATGACGAGCAAAGTACAATTTGTACACATATTAAAAAATAAAAGTAGAGTAGAAAGAGTAAATTTTTTAAAATTTATCCTTTGTGGCCTAGAAGATTATATAATGTAATGAATATTATTTTCTAATACTAATGAACTCCACTAAATAATTTAGATATCCTTTTGGGGACGGAGAAAGTATTAATTAAATCACGGAAGAGCTAGCTTAATCTAAAGGTACAACCTTACATACTGCATATACATATGCCAATAGGAACAAAGTGTTTCAGTTTTGGAATAGGATCTTGCAGCCTGTTCATTTTCCTTTACATCTCAATTGCTCTAAATCTCATTAATTACAATTTATTTTTAATATGTTTGAGGTCACCTTTGGTTATTATTTCTTATCCACATTTTTAAAAAATCAAAAACGAAGAATGTGTACTCTCTAAAATGGGCCACTTTTGTAAAAATATTTAGTGAAACATGTTGGACACATTTTATCAATTTTAAATTGCGTCCATATATTATTCTGATACAACTGAAAATGTCTTCCATGCAGCAGCAGGGACTCACTAATCCTATTAATCATGGAAGAGCTTAATCTGAAGTTTCATACATATGCCAATGGGAAAAAGTTCCTTAGTTTTGGATTATCTTGCAGCCTATTTTTGAAGTTTACAATTTTAAAGCCTGCTTTAATTTCAAAAAGAATACTGTTCAGGAGAAATGGTTTGATGAAGGTTGTTGTATACAGTGTGGAGGCTAACAGTGCTGTTGTATGTATGTTGCTGGTTTGAAAAAGTTCAGAAAGGGTTTTTCTGTTCCATGTTTATACTATTTATTTTCAGCCGACTTGTGCTGTAATTTCAAGTTTTGGATTTGTCACTTATTTAATACTTTTGGGTTTTTTAATAAAATAACTTTTCAGCTGTTAAAAAAAATAAAAGCATGTTCAAATGCCATCTCTGATTCTATGTTTTAGTGTTTTCATTATTATTATTTATTTCGAGTTTTTGTTTTATAAATATTTTAGAACTACATTACCCTTTATATCTATACTAAATATATAAGAGTCCTACTATGTATTGCGATAAATTTACGTTGAATTACAATTGAGAAACTTATCAATACATGAGATTGATACGTAAGATTTGTAAGAAGACCTCACTTATTGCACATATCTTCAAAAAAAATACTACTAATACCTATCACGTAACTGGCAATCAAAAGGTCAATATAAATATTCGTAATATATATCATTTTTTAATATGTAAAATATAAACAATTGCTCATCTCAATTGCACAAAATCTCATTTATCACTGTTTGATTCGAGTCTGTTCAGGTCACCTTAGGTTATTACTCCATTTCTTTTCCAAATATTAATAAGGTAAAAAAACATGTCTTCTCTCTTAAATAAGGTTATTTAAAAAAATTAAGAAAAAAAATCTAATAAATCATGTTGAGTTTTTTCAAATAATGAAAATAAAAAAGAGAGTTGGGGATAGTGTGAATAGTATACTTCTATTTCCATCATTTTCTCAATAAATGAATTGAGGGGACTTAATTGTAAATGTAGATAGATAATACAAGGGCTGGCAATGGGATGAGCCCTAGCTAACAAGAACTTTAGCATTGGGTCTCTAACAGGAACTCGGGTTGGATCCTTAAGACCAAGTCAGACCATGTTTCCTTAACAAACTCGTGCTCCCTTGTCTTATTTGTATTGAGGCGTGGAAAAAATGGCGTCCGAGTCTTAACATGCCCCCAATCTTTTGGCTTATTGGCAATAAGATGATGGTGTATTTGGCGATGTTCCATCCAATGATATATGCACTCAGGCGCAAAATCAAGTGTTTTTATATAAGCAATCGGGCCATTGGTCATATAGGTCGGTCACTAGAGCCCTAAGACCAAGTCGGGCAATGTTTTCTTAACAAACCCCCACTCTCTTGTCTTATTTTTAATGAGGCAATGGAGTATAAGTTTGTTCTCAAAAGGAAGATGTTCCATATAGTTTTTAAATTGTCTGCTCTCGGGGGTTAATTCTTAGTTTCTCTTTTCATCACATGCAACTTATATCTCGGCCATTTTTGTTATTATTGCTCTCTTCTACTCGGCTAGTTGTGTTAGTTATGTGTCCTCCTTGAGGGGGATGTTGCTGGCAATATCCCAAGTGAAAATAGCTTTGTATTATCCTCGAAATTTCTGATTTTGAATGGCGTCATTTATTCGCTTCATGATTTCGACAATCTAGATATTATACTCCTTGTAGGTTTCAACTTGTCTATTTTCAAGGGTTAACTCATGATCTTTGTTGTTCAAAAACCTTAGGGATGTGTTCAGGAACCTTAGGGATGTGTTCGGGACCCTTAAAGATGTGCCCAAAACACTTAGGGATGGGTTCGGGACCCTTAGGGATGTGTTCGATCGGGACACCTAGGAATATGCCTGAGACACTTAGGGAATGTGTTCGGGAACCTTAAGGATGTGTTTGGGACCCTTAAGGATATGCCTAGAACACTTTGGGATGGGTTCGGCACCCTTAGGGATGTGTTTGATTGGGACTTAGAGATGTGCCCAAGACATTTAGGGATCTGCCCGAGACACTTACGTCTGAAAGTGGCTCATAAATTATTCCTTTAATTGTGAAAAGTTGGCTATTGATCTGGGTTTGAGGTCCGAAACTATGTATTTGTCGAATACTTTTAACGTAATGAACAATCTACATACGGCAACATCATCGTGCCCAAAGTTTGTCATCACCAGCTCATATTTTGTTAGATGTTCATAGGGGTCTCCTTTGCCATCATACATTGACAACTTCAACATGGTGGCCCCTACCTGTCCTGGGGCTGTTTGTAATGCTTCTGTGGATGGGGAATCTACACTAAATGTTCTCACCCCTCAGGTCAATTTTAATTGTTTCTCTATCTCATCCATTCTCTTTAGAATGACATCGTCCCCGTTTTAAACAACTGGGACAGGAGTACTGACTTGTGGGTTGGGAGTCGTGAAAATCAAGAATTGTTGTTGTGGAGTTTGCAAGTCTGGGGTAAGGACCCTGTTATTCTGCCCGAGGGGTGGCTGCACATTTATGGTCGGGATGGGGTCTATGCCTCGCGATTCCCTTGTGTGGGATTTATTGATCTCTCCTACTTCCGGGAGTTGCCTTCCAATCTTTGTTTCTTCACTTTTCAACCCTTTCACACTCAATCAAGGTCATTTCTTCAATGATTGCCTTTCTTTGCTCCGCCAATTACACCGGCAGGCGTGTGTCCTCCCTCGCCTCAAGCTCGAGATCACTTGCTCGAGAGTGATTTTGGCAGTTTAAGTGTTCCTAGCGGGCTCTATGCCTGTTAAGAGTCGAACGTAGATCCAAAAGTTCGGGATTGTTCATAACTGGAATTTTGTTTCGACTCTCATGTGCAGGATTTTGTCTGACAGTGTGGAGTCCTAGGTGCAAAAATTATGAAGTATCTGAACCGAGACGGTTGAACGCCGAATTTCTACGACCATTTCTGTTGTTCTTTGACTGAGATCCTTATTCTGCCATTTTTCTGTAGTGGTGAAAAACACGAGCAAATGCGTGTTGATTTTTTCTTAGAAGACCCTCCTTCTAGAGCCAAATGATAACTAAATATTTCCGAGAAAATTGATCACTCACTTTTTCATTTATTCTTATTAATTAAATATTTTTTCTTTCTTCTGTTCAATAAATTTTGCATGAGTAATACTAAAATTTATACCCAATTCACACAAATCATTAATTATTTTTCTTAATATATCTAATCAATTTTTCCTAAGACTTGATGTGAATATGCATAAAATTATATAAATAAACCATATATTGCTTAACATCCCTAATAATTACTCATGAACAAAATCGTTTACATCATTTACAGGTTTGTGAACAAAACTCGATTATTTGATTTGAGATTGAGCTCGCATAGGATTGCAAAAGTTCGTCTTTAGCATCTTGTAAACTTATTACAGTCAAATTCAAAAACACTAAATTTGGGCTCGTGAAAAATAAACAAGCTCTTGAATAAACAAAACTCGGCTCAATTCGGCTAGTTTATGCTCCTAATTATGAGTGGTTGAGTGTTATTGTTTATATTTTCGTATATTGCATAGATCAATCAACTATACTAGACAAAATTATTTTATATTAAAATTATTCTACCGACAGTTTACTTGACCCGGATGTTGGTTGACACCTTCCTAGAAGCTATTTAGTCATTATATTCTATAACTAACACATAAAATATCAGAATAAGTAAGCTTCTTTTCTTTTTCCACATCAACTTCTTTTCAATATTACTAGACGGATTAATGTCGTATGCCATATTCAATAAATTATACAACTTTGTCATTATATTCTACAGCTAACACATAAGATATCAGAATGAATAAAGCTTCTTTTCTTTTTCCACACCAACTTCTTTACAATATTACTAAACGGATTCTTATGCTTAGCTACTGTGTGTGTGTGTGTATATATATATATATATATATATATATATATATATATTAATTTAAGGTCATAGGATCTATCCAAGTAGAAATTAGAAAATTTTAGAATCAATCAAGGCGTTATATTGATAAAATAAATTTTCCTTAGTTTCTCTCTGATCCTTTCTCAAGGTTCTTCTTAAACCCTAAAAGAAAATACATTTCTAAAATTGAATAAGATGAGTTGAGATTGTGAGTGACATGGGGGGCGATAATTAAACAATTAATTAAGGGGGAGAGAGAGAGGATATTTTTATGGAGTATAACTATCATTTGTCAACACTCACCATTATAATTGATCCTCCATTATAAAATTAAAAATATAATTCCAACCTATAATTTAGAATATATATATATATATATTTCAAAAAATTTCTTGCATTTATTAAAAATATTGTAACTGTGTCGTTTTTATTAACCCAAAAATAAATAATGATATATTAAAAAATTTATAATATATTTATGTATTTAAAACTGACAACAAAAATATATTTTTAACTTTGAAATAAATAGGGTATTTATTTAAAGGAATTGGTAATGCTCCACAAATTTGAGAATTGAAGAATTTATTTGCTAAGTTCTTGTTGTTTTTCTTCTATTTAGTGGTCAGTTACTTCAATTTATTACAAAAGAAATGAACAATTAATAAAACTTAAAAAGATGTACTCTAAGTTTTTAAAGCTTTTATAAAACTTACAATAGCGGAATATGTATGTAGTGTTATTTTTATATTTATTCTTGTTATAGTTAATATTTTTATAGACATATATTATTTTGACAAAATTATTTTTATCTTGACAATATCAATCAAGTGATATTAGATAAAATTATTGAATATTTAAATTGGCTCTATCGACAGTTTAGTTGACCCGAATGTTGGTTGGCACTTTCCTAGAAGCTATTCAAACTATTTCTTGAGACATCTGCTCTCTAGTAGTAATTCATTATAACTTTAAGAATTAAGAAAGACTCGCTTAGCTTAGCTAGGTGCCAACTAGATCAACATATTCAATAAATTATTACAAGTTAGTCATTATATTTTATAACTAACACATAAAATATCATAATAGGTAAGTTTCTTTTCTTTTTCCACACCAACTTCTTTACAATATTCTATGTGTCTGTATATGTGTATATAAATTAATTTAAGGTCATAGGATCTACCCCAAGTAATAATTAAAAAAAAAAAATTAGAATCAATCAAGGTGTTATATAAACTTATTTTAATTTCTCCCTGATTCTTCTTAAATCTTAAAATAAAATACATTTTTAAAATTGAATCATACTCCCTTTGTCCTCAAAAGGATGAATAAAATACAAATTTTACACATATTAAAAAAATAATAATAAAAGAAAGAAAATAAATAAAATTCTAAATTTCCTAATAGTTTCACAACATTCATAAATAAAATTGGATTATAAGTCAAAGTTGGTGACTTCTAAGCAACTCAAACCCATCTAGTGCCTGCTTAAACAAATTTGAATGAGTCAACTCAGTATATAACGCCATTGACTATTTGACCATCAACACCAACTCCGTAATTAACGTCATTTCAATTTTGCCAAAGACATAATTATGAACGTGACATATATTATATTAGTAGAGATGATAAATTCAGAACTAACTCGATATTAACTTGTCGTGCATTGTATTAATAGGGATGACATACATTATCATAAAGATTATCGACTGATTTAAAAAAAAGAAAAGAAAATAATAAAAAAAAGAAATATTGAGTAGCAATTAAAATATAAGGATGGTTATCACAATATAGAGGCCAAATTCAAATGACATGGTCATCATTAGGCAATTGACTAGATAAATTAATTGTTTCTTGGTTTGTTTCATTCTCAATGCAAGTATTTTAAATTTCATGATAATTTAAAATAATTACACATCTTTTCATATTATATTATATTATTATTGTTATTGTTGTTTTAATTATTGGAGCCGGCAATATTTACCGATGCAAACTAAGTACATGCCACCAAACATTTATAATAAGGCGTTATAATTAATAATCTAATCAGATATCTAGTAGATCCAATTGTTCTAGCTAGTGATGTGGTGATACAACTAATGAATACTTTAATCTTATAGTATTAGATATCTAGGAGATGCAATTGCAACTGTTGACGACATGGCCTTGAAAATAATCGGAAAAAACCCTGTCCCTACTACGATCAAAAGAAAATTAACAAAGTATAAATTTCACATATATTAAAAAAATAAAAATAAAATAAATAAAATTCTAAATTTCTCTGTTCATCCTACGAGATTCATAAATAAAATTGAATTATAAGTCAAAGTTGGTGACTTCTAAACGACTCAAACACATCTAGTGTCTGCTTAAACAAAATTGAATTATCAATGTTGCCAATAACTCTATGCCAACATTTTTTTTTGAACATGGAAATGGTTATTCCAAACATATTTATACTATAAATTTAAAAAAAATCCAAAAAAATTAGGTGTAATTTGAGTATATATCAAAAAAGGGTGTATGGGCCTATACAACTATTTTTTTGATATATATCCAAATTACACATAATTTTTTTGAATTTTTTTATTTTTTTTATAAAATCCATAGTCTAAAAATGTTGGAATCAATACAAAAAAAAACAAAAAAAACAAAAAAAAAACAAGGGAACATGGAAATTACATGGACTGGTCCAATTGACCGGCCCGTGTAGAAGGACTATATATTCTAGGCCCACTAAGAAAACATTTTTTTTCCTTTTCAAGTGGGAGAGAACTGAAAAATAGAGAATTGGCATTATAAAATTCTTCTTCCTAATTTGGTGAAACAAAATAGGTATGGGCCCATACACCCTTTTTTGATATATATTCAAATTACACCTAATTTTTTTGGATTTTTTTTAAATCCATAATATAAATATGTTTGGAATAAATACAAAAAAAATATCATTGGAACATGAAAATGTCCAATTTCCATGTTAAAAAAATGTTCGCATAAAGTTATTCATTCACCAATCGAAGCATGACATGTCCAGTTGCATAAATACATTAAAAATAAATTGAGTCCTTCTATGCGGACAGATTTTTGGGATATGGAAATTGGACATTTCCATATTTCATACAAATTTTTTTTGATATATATCTAAATTACACCTAAATTTTTTGGATTTTAACTATTTTTTCTAAAAATCCATAGTATAAATATGTTTGAAATAAATACACAAAAAAGAAACACCATTGGAACATGGAAATGTCCAATTTCCATGTCTCAAAAATTCTGTCTGCCTAGACTTACTAAATAAGTATAATGACAGTTCAGCTAATTTCATTCCTCCAATTCAGTAACATTAATTCATTTCAGTCTTTAATTCATAGTATTTTTTAACTTTTACATAAACTCACTATTTTCACTCATATAACTTTTTAAATTACTAGTCTATTAACCCGTACGAGGTACGAACATTATTTTAATTTTGTTATTTTATAAATTTATTGGGTAATTTAAAATTTTTATGTATAAAATGGTAAATTTTACAATCAATCTAAAGTAATTTTTAGTTTTTCTCAATCATTCAAATTAAGTCAATTTAAAAATTAGATGTATTTTTGAAATTTGAACAACGAAGAGACATAGGTATATTATCAATGTTAAGATTTCCGCACTTATCATCAATAATTAAAATAAATGTTTTTTAATCCAACTAAAAATTTAATACTAGCGAGTGAACTCGATTGTTCCTTCAATTAATTAAAAAGTGAAATCAATTCAGATTTTTCTCTACCTGCTCTCAATTGTGACATTAACAATTTAATTAATTGGAGGTGAGGTGAATAGCTATCTATCATTACCCGCTCCAAATAGTGAAATCAAAAAATAATTCATTTCCAGTATGGAATAAAATATTATTCATTAAAAGGGTCTAATTTTGCTTGGGACCCTTGAAGTATGTCGGATTTTACAAGTTACTCTTTCATATTTTTTAATTTTACATAAACTCACTATTTTCACTCCTATATAACTTTTTAAATTACTAGTCTATTAGTCCGTACGAGGCACGAACATTTTTTTTTTGCCATTTTATAAATTGATTGGGTAATTTAATAAGGCAAATTTTACAATCAATCTAAAGTAATTTTTAGTTTTTCTTAATCATTCAAATTAAGTAAATTTAAAAATTAAATGTATTTTTGAAACTTGAAAAACTAAAAGACATGATTATCTTATCAATGTTAATATTTTTGCACTTATCATCAATAATTAAAAACATAAATAAAAAATTATTTCAATTAAATATTCGATCTAACTCGGTTGATTCTTTAATTGATTGAAAAGTAAAATCCGGACTTTTAAATATAAGTATTGATTATTAGACGACTCAGTCGTTTGCTAATTTGGTGACCCATTTATTAGAGGCATAATAATCAACTCACCATTCATACACTCAATGTCTCGTACACTCGATGAATCAACTCAGTTTATATCTTGTCTTTAACACCGATCCTTCTTATTTTCTTCATCAACCAGCAAAGAGGAAAAAGAACCAAAGCAACAGAATGGGGAACCTTTAATTTTGCTAAATAATAGTCATGGTACTTATGAGGATTAATTTATAAAATGAGCATTATTTTATAAAGATGAACATATTGCTGTTTTTTTAGTTAACTTATATTCAATACTATGCGCAATGCAAAGCTCTTGCTTCAATTGTTCTATGTATGTCCATATAGGCATGCATGTATTACTTTATACACATACACCAATATAAATTTTTAGTTGATGGGTTCTCTCGTGTATAGTAAATCTTCTGGGTCTGTCATAATAGTTAATCTTCTGGGTCTGTCAAAAAGTGCTTTTTCAAGTGGGGAGAAAACTGAAAAGTATAGATTTGGAACTATGGAGTTTATCTGCATAATTGGGAAAACAAATGGGTTTTATGAAAGTTTAGTGAATGGGGGATTTCTCTTAATTATGGAGTTATATTTCTTCCCCATTTATCGACTGAAATTGGACATAATTGTCTTCCCATTTCTCTTCTTTTCTATCTTGATTAAACTCTCAAACAAGTAAACAACTGACACACTTCTCTTAAACCAAATTTCTAGGTGGTGTAAAACAGTAGGAATGTAAAAAACAAAGTATTTAGCACCTGGCCAATTCTGTTCAAACCTTTGTTAGGGTTGAAGTCTTTTATTTTGCAAAAATGTAATACATTTAAGGCTTAGTGTGCCAATCTTGGCAAATTAGGTACCAACATGCGAATGGCTTATACTTTGAGGGACCAAACTCAAATTTGGCCATATAATAGTAATCAAAATGGATTGTTTAAATTAGGTGGCTTAATTAGTTTAGTGCAAACTTAAACAAAGTTAAATGCTAAAGATTCCCCTCTCAAGAATTTATTTTTTTAATGCTGCAGCTCAAGTTGATGACATTGATTAGTTTAACTTCTACTTAATTCTCAGTTGGAGACTAAAACTTGATTTCAGGTAGAACCATTCACATCTAAAGCCACTTGCTCCGGTCATAAGTTTGTTGTTACAAGATCTAACTAGCTACCCAAAATTCTTTCCCCATGGCCAAGGGACTCCAATAAGACCATATAAATTTGATATCTTGTTAGAGAGAGCCTTGGTACGTACTGATGGCCATAAAAAGATCTCGAGATGCTGCCTCTTCTTCATCTGAATTTACATACCATGTATTCTTGAGTTTTAGGGGTGAAGACACCCGCAAGACCTTCACAGATCACCTCTACACAGCTTTGGTTGGTGCAGGCTTACGGACATTTAGAGATGATGATGACCTAGAGAGAGGAGAGGATATTAAGTCAGGATTAGAAACAGCAATCACAAGGTCCAGAAGTTCCATAATTGTCTTCTCAAAGGACTACGCTTCTTCTAGTTGGTGCCTTGACGAACTCTTGCTGATCCTCCAACTCAAGAACACCTCTGGACTCGTAGTTCTACCTATCTTCTATGATGTCGATCCGACCAGTGTTAGGAGGCAAACAGGGAGTGTTTCAGAAGCTTTTGTTCGGCATGAAAAGCGATTTAAGAATGAAGCAGATGATACAAAAAGGGAGTACTGGGTGAATAAGGTGAAAGGCTGGAGGGCTGCACTTACACAACTTGCAAACCTATCAGGCATGGTCTTGCAAAATGAAGCTGATGGGTAACTTTTTATTGTCTCCTAATCAACAACTTCTTAAGTTCAGTATTTTACTGTATATATATATATATACACACACACACACTTCGTAAGTATGAACTATTAGATGAATATTTTGAAGTTGGAGGTTGTTCTTGTTTGTATAGTTATCCCTTTTTACATATTTCATATAGAACATAATTCTAACGCTTTCACATTCGTGACATTTTATATCTCAGATTTTAGATTTTATTTATTGTCAGCATCTGGTTTAGATATATATTTCAAGTTTTGACATGTATCTGATTTACTTTTTAAATTTGTTGCATTGTGTAGGTATGAGTCCAAATTTATCCAAAAAGTTGTTAGGGTAATTGAGGGTAAAGTGACTTGTAATATTTTGCATGTTGCACCCTACCTAGTTGGCATAGATGCTAGAGTGAAGAATATTAATGTATGGTTAAGAAATGGATCAACAGATGTTGACATTATAGCAATCTATGGCATGGGTGGAATTGGGAAGACAACCATTGCTAAATATGCGTTCAATATGAACTTTAAAAGATTTGAATATAGAAGTTTTCTCGCAAATGTAAGAGAAATTTCTAGACAACCAGATGGTTTATTTCGTTTACAAAGACAACTTCTTTCGGATATTCTTAAGATAAAAACAAAGAAAATCAACAATGCTCATGACGGAATAAATAAAATAAAAGATGCAGTATGTCGGGGAAGAGTTCTTATTGTCTTAGATGATGTGGATCAAGAAAGTCAATTAGATGCAATTTTTGGGATGCGAGAGTGGTTTTATCCGGGTAGCAAAATCATCGTAACCACTAGGGACATGCAATTACTGAAAGTTCACGGCCCTTGTGAAATGTATGCTGTTAAGGAAATGAATTTTGATGAATCATTAGAACTTTTCAGTTGGCATGCATTGGGAGACAAGGATCCTGTTGAAGGTTATCTAGAGCACTCAAACAAGATCATAAGGCACTGCCAAGGGCTTCCTTTAGCCCTTCAAGTTCTGGGTTCTTCTCTACGTGGCAAGAAAGTAGATGTATGGATAAGTGCGATGGAGAAATTAAAAATTATTCCACACTGCAAAATTCAAAATGTACTACAAATAAGTTACGAGTCCTTACAAGATGACCATGACAAAGAGTTATTCCTTGACATTGCATGTTTCTTTTGCGGAAACAAGAAAAGTTATGTGATCGGAGTACTGGATGAATGTGACTATCACACGACAGTTGGGATCGAAAATCTTGTAGATAGATGTCTCTTGACAATTGATGAGCATAACAAGCTGAAAATGCATCAGTTGCTTCAGAACATGGGTAGAGAAATTACTCGCAAGCAATCACCAAGAGACCCTAGGGAACGTAGTAGACTATGGCATCATAAGGATTCCTTCAAAGTATTGAAAGAAGAATACGTAAGAAAAATTAATTTTTGTAATTAATATGAGTGTGTGTAGTTCATGCTATCTTATCATTACTAATTTATTTTCTGTTACTAGGGTGGTGAAAGAATTGAAGGCCTTGCACTCAACATGAATATGTTAATAGAAGATAAATTTAATATCTACAATGCAAATGAGGCCAATTTGAAAACTGATGCATTTTCGAGGATGCACAAACTAAGACTACTCCAGATCAATTATGTGCAACTTTCTGGAGGCTATAAGAACTTCCCTAAGAACTTGAGGTGGTTATGTTGGCATGGGTTCCCTTTGAGATCTTTACCATGCCAAATCCCTTTGCACAGCCTGGTTGCAATTGACATGCGGAATAGCAACTTAGAACAATTTTGGCTGGGAAACAAGGTAAGACAATCATGTTCCTCATTTCTCTTATATTTTTGTGTAACTTTTAAGTGGGTTTGAATTAACTTTCAAATTCCATTTTTCCCATTTACAGCACCTTGGGTTGTTAAAATTTCTAAATCTTAGCCACTGTCACCATCTTATTAAAACCCCCGACTTCTCAAAACTCCCTGCTCTTGAGACATTGATTCTCAAAGATTGTGTGAGCTTGGCTCAGATTGATGAATCCATTGGAATCGCTGAAGGACTTCTTTGCTTCAATTTGAGGGACTGCAAAAGTTTGAAGAAGCTTCCAAGAAATATTGGCAGGCTAAAATTCCTTGAGACACTAATCATCTCTGGTTGCTCAAATCTTGTTATGTTGCCAACAGAGGATCAGATGAAGAAAATGGAATCTTTGAAAGTGTTTCATGTTGATGAAATTCCTTTGGAACTTGTAACTCGAGAGAATCCATCATGGCGTGAAGTCTTCAGGGGTTGGGTATCAAGACCGAAAATTTGTCCACAACTTCCATGGACTTCTTTACCCCGATCCTTAGTGAACTTAAGTCTTGTTGATTGCAATCTATCTGAAAATACTTTTCCTGGGGATTTTTGTAACGTATCCTCACTTCAGTATTTAAACCTAAGCAAAAATCCTATTCGCTCCCTACCAGATTGCTTCAAAGGTCTTACACGCCTCAAGCTGCTTAAATTAAAACGTTGCGCAAGGCTTCAACATCTTACAGGGCTGCAAAGTGTTGAAGCTTTAGATGTCGAATTTTGCCCATTATTGGAGAAAATAACAGTTCAACCAAGGATTGTCGTTCCATACAAATGCAATAAATTAGTTGAGTTCGATGGCGTTTTCAAATTGGTAGCTTTTGAAAGTGTTGACTCCAAAATCATCGAAAGTTTGGGCATCTATAACTTGGAATCCTGGAAAAACATTCAGATAGAAATGAGGAATAACTTCACCAGCACAATTCGAAAAGTCCCTATTCAGGTACTCTCTCATACACAGACTTATACACACACCTACATGCACGTACAGACACACAAACATAGGTATTAGAATTTAGAAGTACTCTTGTATCATTTACTGTGATTTCCACCGTGCAGGGAGTGTATGAGAAACATCCAAATTGCAACATATTCAGCATCTTTTTTCCTGAGAACAGAGTTCCAAACTGTTTCGCTAGTAGAAGTACCGAGTCTTCTCTATCATTTACTGTGTCGTCTCCTCATATTGGCAAGATCCGATGCTTAAATATCTGTTTTGTGTACAAAAGATGTTTCGTTGATCGTTATTTTAAATTCGCCATTATGCTCCATAATTTGAGCAAGGACGTGAAAATCGTATGTCACCCAAAGTGTTATGGCATTCCTGAAGCAGGCAAATATATGATTTGGTTAAGCCAATGGAAGTTGAGTAGTCATGAGTTGGAAGCTGGCGATGAACTGATTGTTTCACCATCTAAGGTTGGAGAGAATGGTTTTGAGGTAAAGGAGGTTGGAGCCCATCTTGTGTACGATGATGATGGCCAAGTACAGGCGTTGGATTTTCAACCAAATGGTCAAGAAATAGTCCAACAAGCCAGTGCTAATTCTCAGTCAAATGGTCAAAAGGCGGTGAATATAGTATATTGTGATCCAAAGGACGAGATGAAGTACAGTACCTCGCTCGTCATGTCAGGCAGGGCCTCGTGTTTCAGCATACTTCGTTGACTATATGCGTCGTTGGCTATGGCTAGTATACAACGAGGTTAGGTTTTTGAAATCAACTGTTTTCGATTTTTCCTTTTTATTTTATGTAATTTTGATATAATTTCAACAAAAACTCTACGTGAACATGATAAGTGGACATGAGCTATTTACAATTTTATTTATTTGTATTTCAACCTCCTATTATAAAAAATGGGGAGTCAAAATACAAATAGGTGAAATTGAAATTGTAAAGAATTCATGTCCAATTAGAATAACTCATAATTTGAAATATCTCTCATGCAACTGCAGGGCCTCGTGTTTCATCATACCCCCTCCGTTCACAAAATGATGAGTAAATTACAATTTGCACACATATTAAAAAAATAAAAGTAAATAAAAGAGAGTAAAAAAGTTTTAAATTTATCCTTAATGACTCTACAAGATTATATAAGGTAATAAATATTTTTATTTTTTTTTTATACTAATGAATTCCATTAAATAATTTAGTCATCTTTTTTGGACGGAGGGGGTATTAATTAAATCATGAAAGAGCTAGCTTAATCTAAAGGTACAAGCTTACAGACTGCATATACATATGCTAATAGGAACAAAGTGTTGCAGGTTTGGAATAGGATCTTGCAGCCTGTACATTTTCCTTTACATCTCAATTGCTCTAAATCTCATTAATTACAATTTATTTTTAATATGTTTGCGGTCACCTTTTGTTATTATTTCTTATCCACATTTTTAAAAAAGCAAAAAAGAAGAATGTGTCTTCTCTGAAATGGGCTACTTTTGTAAAAATATTTAGTGAAACATGTTGGGACACATTTTATCAATTTTAAATTGCATCCATATGTCAATTGGATGAACGGGTAAAGTCTGGTAGAGATGAATTGACTTGAGATTATGATTGAACTATAGTAAATGGTTGCTACGGTCATTATCTGATCAATGATCAAAACATCTTTAGCTATCCATAGATAATGGACACGCCAGATTTAAATTTTCTTAACTTTTTTGCAATTATTAGTAGTGAATAATATTTTTTGTTAAACCAAAATCGTCCATTCATTTTATGGATGGCCAAAAATGTATTGACCAGACAATATATATATATATATATATATATATATATACACACATACATACATACATACATACATACATACATACATACATGACTAACTCTCTATTTATGAGTTTTTCACTTTTCCTTTTCATACCCAAACTAGCAAACTCCTCTCGATAAGGTCTTTAGAAAAAGAAAAGTATTTGTTTTAATGTTTTATATTATTCTGATACAACTGAAAATGTCTTCCATGCAGCAGCAGGGACTCATAAATCATGGAAGAGCTTAATCTGAAGTTTCATACATATGCCAATGGGAAAAAGTTCCTTAGTTTTGGATTATCTTGCAATTTTGGATTATCTTGCATCCTATTTTTGAAGTTTTCAATTTTAAAGCCTGCTTTAATTTCAAAAAGAATATTGTTCATCAGGAGAAATGGTTTGATGAAGGTTGTTGTAAACTGTGTGGAGGCTAACAGCACTTCTGTTGTCTGTTGCTGGTTTGGAAAAGTTCAAAGGGTTTTTCTGTTCCATGTTTATACTATTTATTTTCAGTCGGCTTGTGCTGTAATTTCAAGTTTTGGATTTGTCACTTATTTATTACTTTTGGGATTTTAATAAAATAACTTTTCAGCTGTTAAAAAAAATAAAAGCATGTTCAAATACCATCTCTCATTTTATGTTTTGGTGTTTTCATTATTATTATTTATTTCGAGTTTTTGTTTTATAAATATTTCAGAACTACATTACCCTTTATATATATCTATACCAAATATATAGGAGTCCTACTATGTATTGCGATAAATTTACGTCGAATTACAATTGCGAAATTTATCAATACATGAGATTGATACGTAATATTTGTAAAAAAATCCTACTTATTACACATCTCTTTAAAAAAATTACTACTAATACTTATCTACATAACTGGCAATCAAAAGGTCAATATAAATATTTATAATATATATCATTTTCTAATATGTAAAATATAAGCAATTGCTAATTTTCTTACATCTCAATTGCACAAAATCTCATTTATTACTTATTGATTCGAGTCTGGTCAGGTCACCTTAGGTTATTACTCCATTTCGGTAAAAAAAAAACATGTCTTCTCTCTTAAATAAGGTTATTTAAAAAAGTTAAGACAAGAAATCTAATAAATCATAATATTTTGTTTTTTCAAATAATGAAAATAAAAAAACAGAGTTGGGATAGTGGGAATAATATCCTTCTATTTCCATCATTTTATCAATAAATGAATTCAGGTGACAATTATAAATGTAGATAGATAATACTAGGGATGGCAATGGGATGGGCCCTAACAGGAACTAATAGGAACTTTGGCATTAGGTCCCTAATAGGAACTCAGGTTGGATCCCTAAGACCAGGTCGGGTCATGTTTTCCTAACAAGCCCCTGCTCCCTTGTCTTATTTGTAACGAAAATGGCGTTTGAGATATAACATGCCCTTAATCTTTTGACTTATTTGTAATAAGATGATGGCGTATTTGGTGATGTTCCATCCAATGATACACTTAGGTGCAAAATCAAGTGTTTTTTATATAAAAAATCGGGGCATTGGTCATATAGGTCGGTCACTAGAGCCCTAAAACCAAGTCGGGCAATGTTTTCTTAACAAGCCTCCAGTCTCTTGTCTTATTTTTAATGAGGCGAGGGAGTATATATAAGTTTGTTCTCGAAAGGAAGATGCTCCATATAGTTTTTAAATTGTCTACTCTCGGGGGTTGATTCTTGATTTCTCTTTTCATCCAATGCAACTTATATCTCGGCCATTTTTGTTATTATTGCTCTCCTCTACTCGGCTAGTTGTGTTAGTTATGTATCCTCCTTGAGGGGGATGTTGTTGGCAATTTCCCAATGAGAAAATAGTTTCGTATAATCCTCAAAATTTTTGATTTTGAATGGCGTCATCTATCTGCTTCATGATTTCGACGGGGTCTAGATATTCAGAGGCGGAAGGAGGGGGGAGGGGGTCAACTGACCCTGGTATCTCCAGCCCTCTGACGTAGCTTCAGGCGATTTTGCCTTTCTTGACCCCCCAATCTCCATGACCCTCGAAAGCTCGAACCTCCCTGTCTCCAGTCAGTGGCGGAACCGGGACCATATTATAGGGAGTCAAAATCTCTCAGTAAAAAAAATTATATATTGATACTTGAATTGCTTCTTTCGGTTATACGACTGAGAGGAGGCAACTGTATTCTACGACTTTGCATAGCTTGAAAACGTCTCAAAATTTGTTCGTTTTCAATTGTTGAAAAAATATCCTTCTCAATATAAACTATCAGACTGTCATTCATTCACTCGTCTTCCATTTTATTATTCAAATCTGTCTTAACGATTTTCATCGCAGAGAATACACGTATATTTATAGGTGGTAGTACTTATAAATTTGCGCGCGCATATATAGCTTATAGTGATTCCTGGAAATTTAAAACTCATGACAAGAGCATTGGTAAGTTTTAATAAATAAATTATTAATTCAATTAAACTCATTGCATGTTCTCCGAATTTACGTAGCATGCATACAGGATATAGATTACAAAAGGATATATTATTGAATATTTAAATTGACTCTATCGACAGTTTAGTTGACCCTGACTTGACCCCGACTGTGGGTTGGCACTTTCCTAGTAGCTATACAAACTATTTATTGAGACAAGAGAGTGACATCTACTCTCTAGTAGTAATTAAGAAAGACTCGCTTTAGCTAGGTGCCAACTAGACTAGCATATTCAATAAATTACTACAAGTTAGTCATTATATTCAATAACTAACACATAAAATATCATAATAAGTAAGTTTCTTTTATTTTTCCACACCAACTTCTTTACAATATTCTATGTGTGTGTATATAAATTAATTTAAGGTCATAGGATCTACCTTAAGTAGAACTTGAAATTTTTTAGAATCAATCAAGGCGTTATATAAATTTATCCTAATTTCTCCCTAATCCTTTCTCAAGGTTTTTCTTTTATCCTAAAATAAAATACATTTTTAAAATTGAATCATACTCCTTCAGTTCTCAAAAAGATGAATAAAGTACAAATTTCACATATTAAAAAAAATAAAAGAAAAAGAATAAATAAAGTTCTAAATTTCTAATGGTCTCACAAGATTCATAAAATAATGAGTAATTTTATTTTTTTTTATACGAATTGACCTTATTAAATGACATAATTACTCTTCATTTTATCTATTTTATCTCATTTTTTTTAAAAAAATAATAATTATACTTTTAGTCATCGTTCCGAAGATGGGAGACTAAGTTGATAGATTCCAAAAATAAAAAATAAAATAAAAATTGATGGCTAAACCCTGGTAAAGTGGGTCCACTAAGAAAAGATTTCTGGCCATATAGTAGTGATCAGATTTCTGGGTCCACTAAGGATTTCTGGCCATATAGTAGTGAACAGATTGGACTAGTCAAAATTGATGGCTAAACCCTGGCAACTTAAACAAAGTTAAATGCTAAAGATTCCCATCTGTTAGACCATTCACATCTAAAGCCACTTGCTCCGGTCATAAGTTTCTTGTTACAAGATCTAGCTAGCTACCCAAAATTCTTTCCTTGGGACTCCGATAAGACCATATATATTTGATATCTTGTTAGAGAGAGCCTTGGTACGTACTGATGGCCATAAAAAGAACTCGAGATGCTGCATTTGCTTCTTCTTCATCTGAATTTGCATACCATGTGTTCTTGAGTTTTAGAGGTGAAGACACCCGCAAGTCCTTCTCAGATCACCTCTATTCAGCTTTGGTTGGTGCAGGCTTACGTACATTTAGAGATGATGATGACCTAGAGAGAGGAGAGGATATTAAGTCAGGATTAGAAGCAGCAATCACAAGGTCCAGAAGTTCCATAATTGTCTTCTCAAAGGACTACGCTTCTTCTAGTTGGTGCCTTGACGAACTCATGCTGATCCTTCAACGCAAGAACACCTCTGGACTCGTAGTTCTACCTATCTTCTATGATGTCGATCCCTCCAGTGTTAGGAGGCAAACGGGGAGTGTTTCAGAAGCTTTTGTTCGGCATGAAGAGCGATTCAAGAATGAAGCAGATGATACAAAAAGGGAGTACTGGGTGAATAAGGTGAAAGGGTGGAGGGTTGCACTTACAGAAGTTGCAAACCTATCAGGCATGGTCTTGCAAAATGAAGCTGATGGGTAACTTTTTATAGTCCCCTAATCACCTTTTTGGAACTTCTTAAGTTCAGTATTTTACTGCATATATATATATATATATATATATATATATATATATTTATTTCTTAGGTATGAACTATTAGATGAATATTTTGAAGTTGGAGGTTGTTCTTGTTTGTATAGTTATCTTGTTTTTACATATTTCATATATAAATATATAATATAATTATGAGGTTTTCACATTTGTGGTATTTTATATCTCAGATTTTAGATTTTATTTATTGTCAGCATCTGGTTTATATATGTATTTCAAGTTTTGATATGTTTCTGATTTATTTTTAAATTTGTTGCATTGTGTAGGTATGAGTCCGAATTTATCCAAAAAGTTGTTAGGGTAATTGAGGGTAAAGTGACTTATAATCTTTTACATGTTGCACCCTACATAGTTGGCATAGATGCTAGAGTGGAGAATATTAATGTATGGTTAAGAAATGAATCAACAGATGTTGACGTTATCGCAATCTATGGCATGGGTGGAGTTGGGAAGACAACCATCGCCGAATATGTGTTCAATATGAACTTTGAAAGATTTGAATATAGAAGTTTTCTCGCAAATGTAAGAGAAATTTCTAAACAACCAGATGGTTTATTTCGTTTACAAACGCAACTTCTTTCGGATATTCTTAAGATAAAAGTAAAGAAAATCAACAATGCTCATGATGGAATAAAAAAGATAAAAGATGCAGTATGTCGGGGAAGAGTTCTTATTGTCTTAGATGATGTGGATCAAAAAAGTCAATTAGATGCAATTTTTGGGATGCGAGAGTGGTTTTATCCGGGTAGCAAAATCATCATAACCACTAGGCACATGCAGTTGCTGAAAGCTCACGGGCCTTGTGAAATGTATGATGTTGAGGAAATGAATTTTGGTGAATCATTAGAACTTTTCAGTTGGCATGCATTTGGAGACAAGTATCCTGCTGAAGGTTATCTAGAGCACTCAAATAAGATCATAACGTATTGCCAAGGGCTTCCTTTAGCCCTTCAGATTCTGGGTTCTTCTCTACGTGGCAAGAGAGTTGATGTATGGATAAGTGCGGTGGAGAAATTAAAAATTATTTCACAATGTGAAATTCAAAATGTACTACAAATAAGCTACGAGTCCTTACAAGATGACCATGACAAAGAGTTATTCCTTGACATTGCCTGTTTCTTTAGCGGAAAAAAGAAAAGTTATGTGATCGGAGTACTGGATGAATGTGACTATCACACAACAGTTGGGATCGAAAATCTTGTAGATAGATGTCTCTTGACAATTGATGAGCGTAACAAGCTGAGAATGCATCAGTTGCTTCAGAACATGGGTAGAGAAATTATTCGCAAGCAATCACCAAGAGACCCTAAGGAACGTAGTAGACTATGGCATCATAAGGATTCTGTTAAATATTGGCTCATATTTGGTCAAAAATGGGTGCTCCACATTTAAATTACATGCTTTGCAATTGGTCCAAGTTGGTATACTAGACCTTGCCTAATTCCAAGATTGGTGTGCTAGTGTGCAATTGGTCCAAGTTGGTATGTTAGACCTTGCCTAATTCCAAGATTGGTGTGCTAGACCTTGCCTATAAAAGGAAGCACATTCATAAGATGAATACACACCATCATCCTAGGGGAGTAGGATCCCATCCGGGAGAGGGTGGAGAGCGCTATCCAAACGTTGTAGAGATAAGATGTATCAATGTTAGAGAATTTTGTGAGAAAATTCTCTTGGGAAGAATTATCTTTCTTGAGTGGATGTGAGGAAATTTCTGAGAGTGTGAGTGATTGTAATATTATTCACATAGTAAATTTTCTCTGGTTGTCTTTGGCAACGAAAGTGGTTTTTCTCCGGTTTTGGAGTTTCCACTATAATTCTTGTGTTGTGTGATTGTGTTCTAAATTCTCAATTTCCTATTTCTCTATATCGTGAGACGTTGTAATTCCCAACAATTGGTATCAGAGCTTTTGGTTCACGCCGTTGGTGTCTCCAACGGGTACGATCCGTTTAAAGAAAAATGTCTGGCATGAAATTCGACATTGAGAAATTCGATGGGAGAATTGTTTTTTGGCTTGTGGCAAAGTCAAGTCAAAGATGTGATAATTCAATCTAAGTTACACAAGGTGTTTGAACATCTTCATGGCATGCCGCTAGTATCCAAAGTTGCCATGAAAGAGGATGTGTTACCACTAGCGAGTTCTTTTCACACGGGCATTGGTTGGCATTGATGCAAGGTGTGTGGTGATGTCGATGGCTGATGTACTTCCGGGAAAGCCAACGTGGAAGTAGCACCATAATTTTTCAGCAAGTTTGTTCGACATGAAATCTTAGAATGGTTGATTCTGAGTGAAGGTATACTCTTTATGGTGGAGTATGATAATTCTCTATACCGAGAATTATGACTGTTGGTGAAGACAGTGATAGCGGAAGCTATGAAATATCTTAGAATGGTTGATTCTGAGTGGATGTATACTCTTTATGGTGGAGTATGATAATTCTCTATATTAAAAATTATGACTGTTGGTGAAGACAGTGATAACGACAGTTATGAAAAATCTTAGAATAGTTGATTCTGAATGGAGGTGTATTTTTTGTAGTGGAGTATGATAATTCTCTATGCCGAGAATTATGACTGTTGGTGAAAACGGTGATAGCAGAAGCTATGGTGATTTTTTGGAGAATATGAGCCAAGGTGGAGATTGTTAAATATTGGCTCATATTTGGTCAAAAATGGGTGCTCCACATTTAAATTACATGCTTTGCAATTGGTCCAAGTTGGTATACTAGACCTTGCCTAATTCCAAGATTGGTGTGCTAGACCTTGCCTATAAAAGGAAGCACATTCATAAGATGAATACACACCATCATCCTAGGGGAGTAGGATCCCATCCGGGAGAGGGTGGAGAGCGCTATCCAAACGTTGTAGAGATAAGAGGTATCAATGTTAGAGAATTTTGTGAGAAAATTCTCTTGGGAAGAATTATCTTTCTTGAGTGGATGTGAGGAAATTTCTGAGAGTGTGAGTGATTGTAATATTATTCACATAGTAAATTTTCTCTGGTTGTCTTTGGCAACGAAAGTGGTTTTTCTCCGGTTTTGGAGTTTCCACTATAATTCTTGTGTTGTGTGATTGTGTTCTAACTTCTCAATTTCCTATTTCTCTATATCGTGAGACGTTGTAATTCCCAACAGATTCCTTCAAAGTATTGAAAGAAGAATATGTGAGAAAAATTAATTTTTATAATATGAGTGTGTGTGTGTTTGTTTTTCAGTTCATGCTAGCTTATCATTACTAATTAATTTTCTGTTACCAGGGCGGTGAAAGAATTGAAGGCCTTGCACTCGACATGAATATGTTAATAGAAGATAAATCTTCCATTAGAAGCTTTAATATCTATAATGCAAATGAGGCCAATTTGAAAACTGATGCATTTTCGAGGATGCACAAACTAAGACTACTCCAGATCAATTATGTGCAACTTTCTGGATGCTATAAGAACTTCCCTAAGAACTTGAGGTGGTTATGTTGGCATGGGTTTCCTTTGAGTTCTTTACCAAGCCAAATCCCTTTTGACAGCCTGGTTGCTATTGACATGCGGAATAGCAACTTAGAACAATTTTGTCTGGCAAACAAGGTAAGACAATCATGTTCCTCATTTTTCTTATATTTTTGTGTAACTTTTATGTGGGTTTGAATTAACTTTCAAATTTCATTTTTCCCATTTACAGCACCTTGGGTTGTTAAAATTTCTAAATCTTAGCCACTGTCACCATCTTCTTAAAACCCCCGACTTCTCAAAACTCCCTGCTCTTGAGACATTGATTCTCAAAGATTGTGTGAGTTTGACTCATATTGATGAATCCATTGGAATCACTAAAGGACTTCTTTGCTTCAATTTGAGGGACTGCAAAAGTTTGAAGAAGCTTCCAAGAAATATTGGCAGGCTAAAATTCCTTGAAATACTAATCATCTCTGGTTGCTCAAATCTTGATATGTTGCCAACAGAAGAGATGAATAAAATGGAATCTTTGAAAGTGTTTCAGGCTGATAAAATTCCTTTGGAACTTGTAACGCCTACAGCTCGAGAGAATCCATCATGGCATGAAGTCATCTGGGGTTGGGTATCAAGACCAAAAATATGTCCACAACTTCCATGGACTTCTTTACCCCGATCCTTAGTGAACTTGAGTCTTATTGGTTGCAATCTATCTGATAATGCTTTTCCTAGGGATTTTTGTAACGTATCCTCACTTCAGTACT
This sequence comes from Aralia elata, assembly GCA_034770075.1. Classification (NCBI taxonomy): domain Eukaryota; kingdom Viridiplantae; phylum Streptophyta; class Magnoliopsida; order Apiales; family Araliaceae; genus Aralia; species Aralia elata. Next base: position 5,275,385 of record CM068388.1, on the reverse strand, counting down.
TAAACCTAAGCGGAAATCCTATTCGCTTCCTACCAGATTGCTTCAAAGGTCTTACAAGCCTCAAGCGGCTTATATTAAACGATTGCGCAAGGCTTCAAGATCTTACAGGGCTACAAAGTATTGAACATTTAGATGTCAGATTTAGCCCATTATTGGAGAAAATAACAGTTCAACCAAGGGCTACCTTTAAAGGGATTGCCTTTCCATACAAATGCAATAAATTATTTGAGTTCCATTACTTTTTCAAATTGGTACCTTTTGAAAGTGTTGACGCCAAAATCATCGAAAGTTTGGGCATCTATAACTTGGAATCCTGGAAAAACAGTCAGATAGAATTGGTGAATAACTTCACTAGTGCAACTCGAAAAGTCCCTGTCCAGGTACTCTCTCATACACACTTATACACACACCTACACGCGCGTACAAACACACACAAATTTAGAAATATAGACGCACACAAATTTAGAAGTACATTGTGTCATTTACTGTGATTTCCACCGTACAGGGAGTGTATGAGAAACATCCAAATTGCAACATATTCAGCATCTTTTTTCCTGGGAACAGAGTTCCAAACTTTTTCGCTAGTAGAAGTACCGAGTCTTCTGTATCATTTACTGTGTCGTCTCCTCATATTGGCAAGATCCGATGCTTAAATATCTGTTTTGTGTACAAAAGTGTTCGTAAACATAAGTATGATTATTATGGATATTTCCGCATTATGCTCCATAATTTGAGCAAGGACATGAAAATCGTATGTAGCCCAATTTGTAAAGGCAATCCTAAAGCAGGCAAACATATGATTTGGTTATGCCAATGGAAGTTGAGTAGTCATGAGTTGGAAGCTGGCGATGAACTGATTGTTTCACCACTTATGGTTGGAGAGACGGGTTTTGAGGTAAAGGAGGTTGGAGCCAATCTTGTGTACGATGATGATGTTGATGATGGCCAAGTACAGGCGGTGGATTTTCAGTCAAATGGTCAAGAAATAATCCAACAAGCCAGTGCTAATTCTCAGTATGAAATCTCCCCGGAACGGCGACCCGTTGGTCATCAGGGAAGCACTACAATGGGGCATCTAATGGAATACATAAAGTCTAACAAGGTCTCGAATTAGGGGCGAAAACTAGTGGAATTCAAAAACACTTAATATGGGCTTGTGAGAAATAAAAAAGTTCTTGAATAAACAAAACTTAGCTCAATTCGACTAGTTTAAGCCCCTTAATTATGAATGTTATTGTTTATATTTTCTAATATTGCATAGATCAAAGCAGAAATGATTTTGCAGTAGTAGAATATATATTTAGTGCTATTTTTATATTTGTTCTTGTAATAATTAACATTTTTAATGACACATTATTTTGGCAAAATTATTTTTATCTCGACAATATCAATCAACTGTATTAGACAAAATTATTGAATAGTTAAATTGACTCTACCGACAGTTTACTTGACCCAGATGTTGGTTGTGCAGCGTCCCTGTTTTAAACAACTGGGACAGGAGTACCGACATATGGGTTGTGAGTCGTGAAAATTGAGAATTGTTGTTGTGGAGTTTGCAAGTTTGGGGTAGGGACCCTGCTATTCTGCCCGAGGGGTGGCTGCACATTTGTGATTGGGATAGGGTCTATGCCTCGCGATTTCCTTGTGTGGGATATATTGATCTCTCCTACTTTGAGGAGTTGCCTCCCAATCTTTATTTCTTCACTTTTCAACCCTTTCAGCCTCAATCAAGGTCATTTCTTCGATGATTGTCTTTCTTCGCTCAACCAATTACACCGCCAGGCTTGTGTCCTCCCTCGCCTCAAGCTCGAGATCACTTGCTCGATAGTGATTTTGGTGATTTGAGTGTTCTTAGCGGGCTCTATGTTTGTTAAGAGTCGAACATAGATCCAAAAGTTCGGGGTTGTTCATAACCGGAATTTTGTTTCAGCGCTCACGTGTGGATTTTGTCTGCCAGTGTGCAGTCCTGGGTGCAAAAATTATGAGGTATCTGAACCGAGACGGTTGAATGCCGAATTTCTACGACCATTTTTGTTGTTCGTTGACTGAGATCCTTGTTCTGCCATTTTTTTTGTAGCGGTGAAAAACACGAGTAGATGTGTTGTTGGTTTTTTCTTAGAAGGCCCTCCTTCTGGCGCCAAATAATAACTAAATATTTACGAGAAAATTAATCACTCACTTTTTCATTTATTCTTATTAATTAAATATTTTTTCTTTCTTCTGTTCAATAAATTTTTTTATGAGTAATACTAAAATTTATACCCAATTCACTCAAATTATTAATTATTTTTCTTAATCTAATCAATTTTTCCTAAGACTTGATGTGAATATGTATAAAATTATATAAATAAAACATATATCGCTTAACATCCCTAATAATTACTCATGAACAAAATCGTTTACATCATTTACAGGTTTGTGAACAAAACTCGATTATTTGACTTGAGATTGAGCTCGTACAGGATTGCAAAAGTTAGCCTTTAGCGTCTTGTAAACATATTACAGTCAAATTCAAAAACACTTAATTTGGGCTCGTAAAAAATAAACAAGCTCTTAAATAAATAAAACTCGGCTCAATTCGACTAGTTTGTGCCCCTAATTATGAGTGTTATTGTTTATATTTTCTTATATTGCATAGATCAAAGTAGAAATGATTTTACAGTAGTAGAATATATATTTAGTGCTATTTTTATATTTGTTCTTGTAATAATTAATATTCTTAACGACACATTATTTTGACAAAATTATTTTTATCTCGACAATATCAATCAACTGTATTAGACAAAATTATTTTATATTAAAATTATTCTACCAACAGTTTACTTGACCCGGCCGGATGTTGGTTGACACTTTCCTAGAAGCTATTTAGTCATTATATTCTATAACTAACACGTAAAATATCAGAATAAGTAAGCTTCTTTTCTTTTTCCACATCAACTTCTTTTGAATATTACTAGACGGATTAATGTCGTATGCCATATTCAATAAATTATACAACTTTGTCATTATATTCTATAGCTAACACATAAAATATCAGAATGAATAAGCTTCTTTTCTTTTTCCACACCAACTTCTTTACAATATTACTAAACGGATTCTTATGCTTAGCTACTGTGTGTGTGTGTGTATATATATATATATATTAATTTAAGGTCACAGGATCTATCCAAGTAGAAATTAAAAAAATTTAGAATCAATCAAGGCGTTATATTAATAAAATAAATTTCCCTTAATTTCTCTCTGATCCTTTCTCAAGGTTCTTCTTAAATCCTAAAAGAAAATACATTTCTAAAATTGAATAAGATGAGCTGAGATTGTGAGTGACGTGGGGGGCGATAATTAAACAATTAATTAAATGGGAGAGAGAGAGGATATTTTTATGGAGTATAACTATCACTTGTCAACACTCACCATTATAATTGATGCTCCATTATAAAATTAAAAATATAATTCCAACCTATAATTTAGAATATATATATATATATTTCAAAAACATTTCTTGCATTTATTAAAAATATTGTAGCTGTGTCGTTTCTATTAACCCAAAAATAAATAATGATATATTAAAAAATTTAGAATATATTTATGTGTTTAAAACTGACAACAAAAATATATTTTTAAGTTTGAAATAAATAGGGTATTTATTTAAAGGAATTGGCAATGCTCCACAAATTTGAGAATTGAAGAATTTATTTGCTAAGTTTTTGTTGTTTTTCTTCTATTTAGTCGTCAGTTACTTCAATTTATTACAAAAGAAATGAACAGTTAATAAAACTTAAAAAGATTTACTTGAAGTTTTTAAAGCTTTTATAAAACTTACAATAGCGGAATATGTATGTAGTGTTATTTTTATATTTATTCTTGTTATAGTTAATATTTTTATTTTGACAAAATTATTTTTATCTCGATAATATAAATCAACTGATATTAAATAAAATTATTGAATATTTAAATTGACTCTACCGACAGTTTAGTTGACCCCGAATGTTGGTTGGCACTTTCCTAGGAGTAGTTCTATGCAAACATTTTTTTTGACATGGAAATTGGACATTTCCTTGTTTCAATGGTATTTTTTTTGTATTTATTCCAAACATATTTATACTATGAATTTAAAAAAGAATCCAAAAAAATTAGGTGTAATTTGAATATATATCAAAAAATGGTGTATGGGCCCATACAACTATTTTTTTGATATATATCCAAATTACACCTAATTTTTTTGGATTTTTTTTAAATCCATAGTATAAATATGTTTGGAATAAATATAAAAAAAATATCATTGAAACATAAAAATGTCTAATTTTTATGTCAAAAAAATATTTGCATAGAGTTATTCATTCAACCATCGAAGCATGACATGTCCATTTGCATAAATACATTAAAAATAGAAGTTAATCAAGAGCAGAATTATACGGCAGCAACATTGATAATTCAATATTGTTTAAGCAGACACTAGATGGGTTTGAGTTGTTTTGACTTATAATTCAATTTTATTTATAAATCTTGTAGGATCAGTAGAGAAATTTAAAATTTTATTTATTCTATTTATTTTATTTTTATTTTTTTTAATATATGTAAAATTTATACTTTATTAATTTTCTTTTGGTCGTAGGAACAGGGTTTTTAAATTTCTTTACCTGCTCTCAATTGTGACATTAACAATTTAATTAATTGGAGGTGAGGTGTATAGCTATCTATCATTACCTGCTCCAATAGTGAAATCAAAAAATAATTCATTTCCAGTATGGAATAAAATATTATTCACTAAAATGGTCTAATTTTGCTTTGGACCCTTGAATAATGTAGGATTTTACAAGTTACTCTTTCATATTTTTTAATTTTACATAAACTCACTATTTTCACTCCTATAACTTTTTAAATTACTAGTCTATTAGTCCGTACGAGGCACGATCATTTTTTTTTTGCCATTTTATAAATTGATTGGGTAATTTAATAAGACAAATTTTACAATCAATCTAAAGTAATTTTTAGTTTTTCTTAATCATTCAAATTAAGTCAATTTAAAAATTAGATGCATGTATTCTTGAAACTTGAAAAACCAAAAGACATGAGTATCTTGCCAATGTTAATATTCTTGCACTTATCATCAATAATTAAAAACATAAATAAAAAATTATTTCAACTAAATATTTGAGTTAACTCGGTTGATTCTTTAATCGATTGAAAAGTAAAATCCGGACTTTTAAATATAAGTATTGATTACTAGACGACTCAGTCGTTTGCTAGGTTGGTGACCCATTTATTAGAGGCATAATAATCAACTCACCTCATTGATTCATACACTCAATGTCTCATACACTCGATGAATCAACTCAGTTTATATCTTGTCTTTAACACCAATCCTTCCTATTTTCTTCATCAACCAGCAAAGAGGAAAAAGAACCAAAGCAACAGAATGGGGAACCTTTAATTTTGCTAAATAATTTTCTCTCTTTCTGTTTTGCTCTGTAATTGTGCTGCTTTATATAATAATAATAGTCATGGGTACTTATGAGGATTAATTTATAAAATGAGCATTATTTTATAAAGATGAACATATTACTGTTTTTTTAGTTAACTTATATTCAATACTATGCGCAATGCAAAGCTCTTGCTTGAATTGTTCTATGTATGTCCATATAGGCATGTATTACTTTATACACATACACCAATATAAATGTTTAGTTGATGGGTTCTCTCGTGTATAATTAATCTTCTGGGTCTGTTAAAAAATGATTTTTCAATTGGGGAGAAAACTGAAAAGTATAGATTTGGAACTATAACAAGTGGGTTTTATGAAAGTTTAGTTAATGGGGGATTTCTCTTAATTATGGAGTTATATTTTTTCCCCATTTATCGACTGAAATTGGACATAATTCTCTTCCCATTTCTCTTCTTTTCTATCCTGATTAAACTCCCAAACAAGTAAAACGGTAGGAATGTGCAAAACAAGAGTATTTAGCACCTGACCAATTCTGTTCAAACCTTTGATAGGGTTGACGACTTTTATTTTGCAAAAATGTAATACATTTAAGGCTTAGTGTGCCAATCTTGGCAAATTAGGTACCAACATGCGAATAGCTTATACTTTGAAGGACCAAACTCAAATTTGGCCATATAATAGTGATCAGAATGGATTAGTCAAATTAGGTGGCTTAATTAGTCTAGTGCAAACTTAAACAAAGTTAAATGCTAAAGATTCCCCTCTCAAGATTTTATTTTTTAATGCTGCAGCTCAATTTGATGACATTGATTAGTTTAACTTCTACTTAATTCTCAGTTGAAGACTAAAAGTTGATTTCAGGTTGACCATTCACATCTAAAGCCACTTGCTCCGGTCATAAGTTTCTTGTTACAAGATCTAGCTAGCTACCCAAATTTTTTTCCCCAAGGGACTCCAATAAGACCATATTTGATATCTTGTTAGAGCCTTGGTACTGATGGCCATAAAAAGAACTCGAGATGCTGCCTCTTCTTCTTCTTCATCTCAATTTACATATCATGTCTTCTTGAGTTTCAGAGGTGAAGACACCCGCAAGACCTTCACAGATCACCTCTATTCAGCTTTGGTTGGTGCAGGCTTACGTACATTTAGAGATGATGATGACCTAGAGAGAGGAGAGGATATTAAGTCAGGATTAGAAGCAGCAATCACAAGGTCCAGAAGTTCTATAATTGTCTTCTCAAAGGACTACGCTTCTTCTAGTTGGTGCCTTGACGAACTCATGCTGATCCTCCAACGCAAGAACACCTCTGGACTCGTAGTTCTACCTATCTTCTATGATGTCGATCCGTCCAGTGTTAGGAGGCAAACAGGGAGTGTTTCAGAAGCTTTTGTTCAGCATGAACAACGATTCAAGAATGAAGCAGATGATACAAAAAGGGAGTACTGGGTGAATAAGGTGAAAAGCTGGAGGGCTGCACTCACACAAGTTGCAAACCTATCAGGCATGATCTTGCAAAATGAAGCTGATGGGTAAATTTATACAGTCTCCGAATCACCTCAACTTCTTAAGTTCAGTATTTTACTGTATATGTATTGTATAATAATATATATTTCTTAGGTATGACCTAATCAAATATATATATATATAAACCGATGATTGGGATCGATAATTTAATTCATAAAAGTATATGCAACATTTTATATTGGATTAGGAAAAATCATTACTAGAATATATAGACCAAAACTTAGTTATTCAATTCCAAATATATTGACTTTCTTACAGAAATATGTCACCTTAAATCAGCTATATCTACGATGTTTATAAAATCACTATAAAAAAAAACAAATTTATTTGATGTGGAAGGAATCAAGAAAGTTAGGTTAAAATGTTGAGGGGAACTTCTTACACATTAATTCCTATTTTTAGTAGCACCTGACCTTACTTTTAAATCTTTCTACATAGATGAGAACGCATGCAGCTTAATTGAAACTTCATTATTATGAGAAGTTTCTTATCCGATAACCATCAAATTTGCATCTTAATAAAACATAACTAACTTATGTATGTTATTCTTAGTTATTGGTCTCTTCTTTCTGGCCAAGTGAACTGATAAGTTGGTATAACCGTAGACCAAATTGATTTCCTTTAGTTGCCCCAAATGAAGATGGCGTTGTTGGATGGATGTAATATGAGGCCCTCTGACCACTAAATTAAGAGGTACATGATCCAAGCCTATTAGATGAATATTTTGAAGTCGGAGGTTGTTCCTATTTGTATAGTTATTCTGTTTTTACATATTTCATATATAAGGAAATTCTGAGGCTTTCACGTTCGTGACATTTTATATCCTAGATTTAAGATTTTATTTATTGTCAGCATCTGGTTTAGATATATATTTCAAGTTTTGACATGTTTCTGATTTGCTTTTTAAATTTGTTGCATTGTGTGTAGGTATGAGTCCAAATTTATCCAAAAAGTTGTTAGCGTAATTGAGGGTAAATTGACTTATAATCTTTTACATGTTGCACCTTACCTAGTTGGCATAGATGCTAGAGTGGAGAATATTAATGTATGGTTAAGAAATGGATCAACAGATGTTGACATTATTGCAATCTATGGCATGGGTGGAGTTGGGAAGACAACCATTGCCGAATATGTGTTCATTATGAACTTTGAAAGATTTGAATATAGAAGTTTTCTCGCAAATGTAAGAGAAATTTCTAGGCAACCAAATGGTTTATTTCGTTTACAAACACAACTTCTTTCAGATATTCTTAAAATAAAAGCAAAGAAAATCAACAATGCTCATGATGGAATAAATAAGATAAAAGATGCAGTATGTCGGGGAAGAGTTCTTATTGTCTTAGATGACGTGGATCAAAAAAGTCAATTAGATGCAATTTTTGGGATGCGGGAGTGGTTTTATCCGGGTAGCAAAATCATCATAACCACTAGACACATGCAGTTGCTGAAAGCTCACAGGTCTTGTGAAATGTATGCTGTTGAGGAAATGAATTTTGGTGAATCATTAGAACTTTTCAGTTGGCATGCATTTGGAGATAGACATCCTGCTGAGGGTTATCTAGTGCACTCAAACAAGATCATAATGCACTGCCAAGGGCTTCCTTTAGCCCTTCAAATTTTGGGTTCTTCTCTACGCGGCAAGACAGTAGATGTATGGATAAGTGCGATGGAGAAATTAAAAATTATTCCACACTGCGAAATTCAAAATGTACTACAAATAAGCTACGAGTCCTTACAAGATGACCATGACAAAGAGTTATTCCTTGACATTGCCTGTTTCTTTAGTGGAAAAAAGAAAAGTTATGTGATCGGAGTACTGGATGAATGTGACTATCACACAACGGTTGGGATCGAAAATCTTGTAGATAGATGTCTCTTGACAATTGATGAGCATAACAAGCTGAGAATGCATCAGTTGCTTCAGAACATGGGTAGAGAAATTATTCGCAAGCAATCACCAAGAGACCCTAAGGAACGTAGTAGACTATGGTATCATAAGGATTCCTTTAAAGTATTGAAAGAAGAAAATGTAAGAAAAATTAATTTTTATAACATGAGTGTGTGTTTGTTTTTCAGTTCATGCTATCTTAACAAAAAATTAAATGTAGATTTTATTTAATTTTTTGTTACCCAGGGCGGTGAAAGAATTGAAGGCCTTGCACTCAACATGAATATGTTAATAGAAGATAAATCTTCCATTAGAAGCTTTAATATCTACAATGCAAATGAGGCCAAGTTAAAAACTGATGCATTTTCGAGGATGCACAAACTAAGACTACTCCAGATCAATTATGTGCAACTTTCTGGAGGCTACAAGAACTTTCCTAAGAACTTGAGGTGGTTATGTTGGCGTGGGTTCCCTTTGAGATCTTTACCAAGCCAAATTCCTTTGGACAGCCTGGTTGCTATTGACATGCGGAATAGCAACTTAGAACAATTTTGGCTGGGAAACAAGGTAAGACAATCATGTTCCTCATTTTTCTTATATTTTTGTGTAACTTTTATCCGTTTATGAGGGTTTGAATTAACTTTCAAATTCCATTTTTTCCCATTTACAGCACCTTGGGTTGTTAAAATTTCTGAATCTTAGCCACTGTCACCATCTTCTTAAATCCCCGAACTTCTCAAAACTCCCTGCTCTTGAGACATTGATTCTCAAAGATTGTGTGAGTTTGGCTCAGATTGATGAATCCATTGGAATCGCTGAAGGACTTCTTTGCTTCAATTTGATGGGGTGCAAAAGTTTGAAGAAGCTTCCAAGAAATATTGGCAGGCTAAAATCCCTTGAAATATTAATCATCTCTGGTTGCTCAAATCTTGTTATGTTGCCAACAGAGGAGATGAAGAAAATGGAATATTTGAAAGTGTTTCATGCTGATGAAATTCCTTTCGAACTTGTAACGCGTACAGCTCGAGAGAATCCATCATGGCGTGAAGTCATCTGGGGTTGGGTATCAAGACCGGAAATATGTCCACAACTTCCATGGACTTCTTTACCCCGATCCTTAGTGAACTTAAGTCTTGTTGGTTGCAATCTATCTGATAATGCTTTTCCTAGGGATTTTTGTAACGTATCCTCACTTCAGTACTTAAACCTAAGCAGAAATCCTATTCGCTTCCTACCAGATTGCTTCAAAGGTCTTACAAGCCTCAAGCTGCTTAAATTAATCTTTTGCCCAAGGCTTCAACATCTTACAGGGCTACAAAGTATTGAATATTTAGAGGTTTATTGTTGCCCATTATTGGAGAAAATAACATTTCAGCCAAGGGCTACCTTTAAAAAGATTAGCAGTGCATACGAATGCTATAATTTAGTCGAGTTCGTTGGCTTTTTCAAATTGGTAGCTTTTGAAAGTGTTGACTCCAAAATCATCGAAAGTTTGGGCATCTATAACTTGGAATCCTGGAAAAACATTCAGATAGAAATGAGGAATAATTTCACCCGTGCAATTCAAAAAGTTCCTATCCAGGTAACTCTCTCATACACACACCTACACGCGCGTACAGACACACACAAACATAGGTATTAGAATTTAGAAGTACTCTTGTATCATTTACTGTGATTTCCACCGTACAGGGAGTGTATGAGAAATATTCAAATTGCAACATATTCAGCATCTTTTTTCCTGGGAAAAGAGTTCCAAACTGTTTCGCTAGTAGAAGTACCGAGTCTTCTGTATCATTTACTGTGTCGTCTCCTCGTATTGGCAAGATCCGATGCTTAAATATCTGTTTTGTGTACAATATAGTTCGTAAACTTAAGTCTGATGATCATTGTGGAATTTTCTACATGATGCTCCATAATTTGAGTAAGGACATGAAAATCGTATATAGCCCAAGTTTTCATGGGATTCCTGAAGAAGGCAAATATATGATTTGGTTAAGCCAATGGAAGTTGAGTAGTCATGAGTTGGAAGCTGGCGATGAACTGATTGTTTCACCACTTATAGTTGGATTTCCAGAGACGGGTTTTGAGGTAAAGGAGGTTGGAGCCCATCTTGTGTACGATGATGATGTTGATGATGGCCAAGTACAGGCGGTGGATTTTCAGTCAAATGGTCAAGAAATAATCCAGCAAGCCCGTGCTATTTCTTGGGAACCGCGACTCAGTGGTCATCAGGGAAGCACACCTATATACATGGCTGGCTGTAACCCCATTACACTTGAACATCTAATGGAATACATGGTGTGAAAGTCTAACAAGGTTAGGTTTTTGAAATCAACTGTTTTTTATTTTTCCTTTTAACGTTTTATGTAATTTTGATATAATTTCAAATGTCTCTCATCCAACCGCAGGGCGTCCTGTTTCATCTAAATTTATTCTTTGTGATCCCACAAAATTATATAAAGTAATTGCTATTTTTATTTATTTTTATACTAATAGACTCCACTAAATAATTTAATTATCTTTCTTGGGACGGAGAGAGTATTAATTGAATCACGGAAGAGCTAGCTTAATCTAAAAGTACAAGCTTTACATATTTTTTAATTCATTCATATTATGGATTAGAAACAATTTATTCTCCTAATCAAAAAGAATAACTATATGAGTGTGTGTGTGTTTGTTTTTCAGTTCATGTTATCTTATCATTAGTAATTAATTTTCTGTTACCAGGGCGGTGAAAGAATTGAAGACCTTGCACTCAACATGAATATGTTAATAGAAGATAAATCTTCCATTAGAAGCTTTAATATCTACAATGCAAATGAGGTCAATTTGAAAACTAATGCATTTTCGAGGATACACAAACTAAGACTACTCCAGATCAATTATGCGCAACTTTCTGGATGCTTTAAGAACTTCCCTAAGAACTTGAGGTGGTTATGTTGGCATGGGTTTCCTTTGAGATCTTTACCGAGCCAAATCCCTTTGGACAGCCTGGTTGCTATTGGCATGCGGAATAGCAACTTAGAACAATTTTGGTTAGGAAACAAGGTAAGACAATCATGTTCCTCATTTTTCTTATATTTTTGAGTAACTTTTATGTTGGTTTGAATTAACTTTCAAATTCCATTTTTCCCATTTACAACACCTTGGGTTGTTAAAATTTCTAAATCTTAGCCACTGTGATGAGGATATCCTTAGCTTAGAAGCCCATGACGAAACTCAAGCGGATCCATTGCACATACCACTTGGACCTAGTACGAGGACTCGGGCTAAACGCCTCAAAGAAGGATTTAACGGGATGATTCATGAATTATGGAACAAGGTTAGAACAAGTACGGAGATTGTAGAGACGGGATACAAGTACGCGAAGATCATAAACACATTGATAGCAAGTGTACCCAAAGCACCGCAATAAACTTCACTGTTGCTGAAAACTGATTTTCTTGGATTGCGGGATTCCTTCCCCAAAACAGGGTTCCATGTTTTAGGTAATGGTGTTTTTCACCAATTGTTTCCTTCCCTAAAATAGGGTTCCATGTTTTAAGTAATGGTGTTTTCCACCAATTGTTTCCTTTCCCAAAACAAGGTTCCTTGTTTTATGTAATGGTGTTTTTCAGCATTTTGTAGGGTTTTTGTGATTCTAAATTATTCTCTAGACTAGTATAAATAGGCTTCATTTGTAAGACATGAAGCAATTGAAAATTTTAGTATCATTAATATAATTGTGAGTTTGTTTCTCTTCTTGTGGTTCTTGAGAATTCCTAAGTATTCCTTAGTTCTTCTTTAAGATTCATAATTGACTTATCATACAACCAATCATGGTTGTGTGTGGCGTCTTCTACCGCATCAATTGTCGATTGTACCGAGATTATCGCTTCAATTGTCGAAGTGTCGTTGATGTCCATCTTATACAAATTTCATTGGCAAGCAATTGTACCAAGATTACCGTATACATATAGGCGATGGGTTAAGGTGTTGTAAGCTATCCATCCTTACGACTTGTTGGAAACGATCCGGGCGACGACCATCTCACGCAAACGTGTCGCGGAGTCCATCATTTGGTATCAAAGCTAAGTTCCTATCAAGTTACTTATCTTTACTTTTATTGTTGAATTTTAGTCAAAAAAAATTGCAAAAAAAACTGCAGAAAATATATTGCAGAAAATTATTATTGTTGATTGCTATTATTGGGATTTCATTTACAAAGAATCATATTTGACGATTGTGAAGTCTTGTTGGTATTCCGAGAGTCATACTTTCTATATTGTATTCTTGATAAGTTCTTATTGGATTGAAATTGGAAAATTGAGGTAATATTTATGTGAATTCAAAAAGAACCTATTAGAGTGAACTACCAGCGGAAAAAGGCAAGAGTAGTGAGATTACTAGAGGGTAAAAGTCATTAGTGTAATACACGAGCGTTTCATATTTGTATAATACATTGTTTGAGCGAAACACGTAAGGGAGTGGTGAGGAACTTGTTTTCTACTAACCTTTGTTTTGCAAAAAATATGTCTAACACAAGAGATAAGGCAATTGAAAATGAACCTTCTACATCAAATTTTGACCCAAAACTCATGATGAAGGCAATGATGAAAGAATTTTCCCGACAATTAGGAATGGCTATGGAGCAAGTGCATGATCGCAATGATCAATTGAGTGACACTCGAGGGGAACAAACTCAAATCCCTCCAGGTGGGCGCCCAAAAGGAAAGACCCAACAAAAGGAAGCTAGGCTAGAGGAGACAAATTACTATGATGAAAGGTTTAGCGAGGAAGAGGATCGAGAAACTGGCTTTATCCCTAGGAGACATTTTGCAAGGGATAGAGGCGGTCGAAATTGAGAGGACAACAACCTCGATAACATCAAAATGAAAATTCCCACATTCCAAGGCAGGAGTGATCCCGAGGCATACTTAGAGTGGGAGAAGAAAATAAAATGGATATTTGATTGTCACAACTACTCGGATCTCAAGAAAGTTAGAATTGCCGCTACAGAATTTTCAGATTATGCAGTTACTTGGTGAGATTAATTGATGACCAGCCGAAGGAGGTGTAGAGAGCGTCCAATAGAGACTTGGGCAGAAATGAAAGTTGTAATGAAAAAGAGGTTTGTGCTAAGCCACTACTACCGAGATCTGTTTCGAAATTTGTAAAACTTGAGACAGGGAAGTAAGAGTGTGGAAGACTACTTCAAGGAGATGGAGATGTTAATGTCTAGGGCTAACATCGACGAGGATAATGAGGCAACCATAGCCCGATTTTCAGCAGGGTTAAATTGAAAAATTACAGATTTGGTGGAGCGTCAACACTATGTAGTATTGGAAGATATGGTGCACATGATTATCAAAATAGAGAAGCAGCTTAAGAGGAGAGGTGACCAGCGAACAAATCCTACCAAAGGATCATCATGGAAGCCCAATAATGTGAAACGCGAGGAAAAACCAACTGCTTTCAAACCAAAAACAGAAATCAAGCAAGGAGCAACTACTCAAGGATTGCAAGGTAAAACCAATCAACCTTCTATTAGTCGTAATCGAGATATTGTATGCTTTAAATGTCAAGGCAGGGGACATATTACAAATCAATGCCCAAATCAAAGAACTATGTTATTGCTTGATAATAGAGAAGTGGAAACCGAGGAAGAAGATAGTAACAATGACTCTATGCCATCATTGGAGGAAGATAGAGAGGTTGCTATGTATGGTGAAGTGTTAGTTACTCGAAGAATGCTTAGTACACAGGTAAAAGAAGAAAGTAGTGAACAAAGGGAAAATCTATTTCATACTAGATGCATGGTAAATGGTAAGATCTGTTGTATCGTGATTGATGGTGGGAGCTGTACAAATGTTGCAAGTATCTCTATGGTGGAGAAATTGGGACTTACAACTTCAAAACATCCTCATCCATACCGATTGTAGTGGCTCAATGACAGCGACGACATCAAAGTAACCAAGCAAGTATCAGTTCCATTTACAATTGGGAAGTATGTCGATGAGATTCTATGTGATGTAGTTCCTATGCAGGCGGGTCACTTACTACTTGGGAGATCTTGGCAGTTCGATCGGCGAGTAAAACACGATGGTTATACTAATGAGTACTCTTTTGTTCACAATTAAAGGAAAGTTACCTTGTATCCTATATCACCAAAACAAGTGTATGAGGATCAAATGCATTTACAGAGAGATCATGAAAATAAAAAAATAAAAGGGAGAGAAAAAAAGAAAGGAGAAGAGAGAAAAATAAACATTTTTACAAAAAAGGAGTGATGTAAGGCGAGCTTTGGATTCTAAAAAGTCAATGATTATACTTTGGTATAAGGAGACACTTTTAAATACTAACGCTAATAATCCTTCTTTGCCTAGTGTTGTTTCTGCTATTTTACAGGATTATCAGAATGTATTTCCCGAGGAACTTCCACAGGGATTACCATCAATTCGGGGAATTGAGCATCAAATTGACTTTGTCCCTGGCGTGACCATTCCAAACCGCCCGACATACCGAAGCAATCCTGAGGAAACAAAGGAATTGCAAAGGCAAGTTGACGAGCTAATGGACAAGAAGTTCGTAAGGAAAAACATAAGTCCATGTGCGGTTTCAGTTATTTTAGTACCTAAAAGGATGGGAAGTGGCGTATATGCATTGATTGTCGAGCGGTAAATAACATCACGGTAAAGTATCGGCATCCCATTCTTAGGTTAGATAATATGTTAGATGAATTGCATGGATCTTGTGTATTTTCTAAAATTGATTTGAAGAGTAGTTATCATCAGATTAGAATGCATGAGGGAGGTGAATGGAATACCGCTTTTAAAACAAAATATGGGTTATATGAGTGATTAGTCTTACCTTTTGGTTTAACTAATGCTCCTAGCACGTTCATGAGATTATGGACCATGTTTTGTGTCCCTTCATTGGGAAATTTGTAGTTGTCTACTTTGATGATATCTTGATTTACAGCAAGGATTTAGTTGAGCATTCATTGCATATAAAATCTGTCCTAGATATGTTTCGAAAAGAAAAATTGTATGTAATATTGACAAATGCAAATTTTGTATGGATCGAGTTGTGTTTCTTGGTTTTGTTGTCAGTGCGCAGGGAGTACAGGTTGACGAAGAGAAGATACGTGCAATCCAAAAATGGTCAACTCCTACGAATGTCAGTCAAGTTCGTAGCTTTCATGGACTCGCAAGTTTCTATAGATGGTTTGTAAGAAAACCACTCACTGAAGTCATCAAAAAAGTGTAGGATTCAAGTGGAGTGATGCACAGGAAAAGACGTTTAATTTGATTAAAAAAAATTAACTAACGCTCATTTACTTGTATTGCCTAATTTCACTAAAACCTTTGAAATTGAATGTGATGCTTCAGGTTTAGGCATTGGAGCTGTGTTGATGCAAGAAGGAAAGTCAGTGGCATATTTCAGTGAAAAATTGAGTGGAGCAGCTTTGAACTATCCTACCTATGACAAGGAGTTATATGCCTTAGTTCAATCATCAGAGACTTGGCAACATTACTTGTGGCCTAAGGAATTTGTAATTCATACGGATCATGAATCATTGAAATATTTGAAAGGCCAACACAAGTTGAACAAGAGACATGCACGATGGATGGAGTTTATCGAGACATTTTCATACGTCATTCGCTATAAGTAAGGTAAGGAAAATGTCGTGACCGATGCTCTTTCGCGAAGGTATGTGTTGTTAAATACTCTTGACATAAAATTACTTAGTTTGGAACAAATCAAAGAATTATATGATAATGACCATGATTTCTGTGAAGAGTTTAAAAATTGTGAAAAGAATGTTATAGGTAAATACTTCAAGATGGATGCATTCTTGTTTCGTGAGAATCGATTATGTATACTTGCATGTTCTTTACGTGAATGGAGGTGGTTTGATGGGACATTTTGGTGTTGATAAGACTTTATCTATTATAAAAGAACATTTCTATTGGCCCCATATGAAACGAGATGTGGAAAGAATTTGTGATAGATGCATTACATGCCGTCAAGCTAAATCTCGTGTTCAACCCCATAGGTTATACACACCATTGCCTATTTCGAGTGAACCTTGGATTGACTTGTCTATGGACTTTGTATTGGGTTTACCTAGATCTAAGCATAGTCATGATTCTATATTTGTGGTCGTGGATAGGTTTTCAAAAATGGCACACTTTATCCCATGCCACAAAACTGATGATGCATCCCATGTTGCTGATTTATTCTTTAGAGACATTGTGCGTTTGCATGGCATGCCCCGAACAATTATTTCGGATAGAGATGCTAAATTCTTGAGCTATTTTTGGAAGACATTGTGGTGTAAATTAGGAACTAAACTGTTGTTTTCAACTACTTGTCATCCACAAACAGATGGTCAAACGAAAGTAGTAAATAGAACTATATCTGCATTATTGAGAGTTATCATTAAAAAGAATATTAAGCTTTGAAAAAAATGTCTACCACATATTGAGTTTACTTATAATAGGTATGTTCACTCTGCTACTAAATTCTCACCTTTTGAAATTATGTATGGCTTTAATACTTTAACACCATTGGATTTATCACCATTAGCTGTTTCCGAGTATACTAACATGGATGGCAAAAACAAAGCTAATTTTGTTAAGCAGATACATGAGAAGACAAGACTCAACATTGAGAAGACGACGGACCAATATGCCAAATAGGCCAACAAGGGTTGGCGTCAAGTAATCTTCGAACCCGGAGATTGGGTGTGGCTACACTTGCGTAAGGAAATATTTCCTGATCAAATGCGTTTGAAACTACTTCCAAGAGGAGATGGTCCATTTCAAGTGCTTGAACGCATTAAGAACAATGCTTACAAATTGGATTTACCCTGTGAGTATACTGTTAGTGCAACTTTCAATGTTTCTGATCTAAGTCCGTTTGATGTAGGTGAAGATTTGAGGACAAATCCTTTTCAAGAGGAGAGGTATGATGAGGACATCCTTAGCTTAGAAGCCCATGACGAAACCCAAACGGATCTATTGCACATACCACTTGGACCCATTATGAGGACTCGGGCTAAACGCCTCAAAGAAGGATTTAACGGGATGATTCATGAATTATGGAACAAGGTTGGAACAAGTACGGAGATTGTAGAGACGGGATACAAGTACGCGAAGATCATAAACACATTGATAGCAAGTGTACCCAAAGCATTGCAATAAACTTCACTGTTACTGAAAATTAATTTTCTTGGATTGCGGGATTCCTTCCCAAAACAGGGTTCCATGTTTTAGGTAATGGTGTTTTCCACCAATTGTTTCCTTCCTTAAAACAGGATTCCATGTTTTAAGTAATGGTGTTTTCCACCAATTGTTTCCTTTCCCAAAACAAGATTCCTTGTTTTATGTAATGGTGTTTTTCAGCATTTTGTAGGGTTTTTGTGATTCTAGATTGTTCTCTAGACTAGTATAAATAGGCTTCATTTGTAAGACATGAAACACTTGAAAATTTTAGTATCATCAATATAATTGTGAGTTTGTTTCTCTTCTTGTGGTTCTTGAGAATTCCTAAGTGTTCCTTAGTTCTTCTTTGATATTCATAATTGACTTATCATACAACCAATCATAGTTGTATGTGGCGTCTTCTACCGCATCAATCGTCGATTGTATCAAGATTACCGCTTCAATTTTCGAAGTGTCGTTGGTGTCCATCCTATGCAAATTTCATTGGCAAGCAATTGTACCAAGATTACCGTATACATATAGGCGAGGGGTTAAGGTGTTGCAAGCTATCCATCCTTACGACTTGTTGGAAACGATCTGGGCGACGACCATCTCACGCAAGCGTGTCGTGGAGTCCATCACACTATCACCATCTTCTTAAAACCCCCGACTTCTCAAAACTCCCTGCTCTTGAGACGTTGATTCTCAAAGATTGTGTGAGTTTGGCTCAGATTGATGAATCCATTGGAATCGCTGAAGGACTTCTTTGCTTCAATTTGAGGGACTGCAAAAGTTTAAAAAAGCTTCCAAGAAATATTGGCAAGTTAAAATTCCTTGAAATACTAATCATCTTTGGTTGCTCAAATCTTGATATGTTGCCAACAGAGGAGATGAAGAAAATGGAATCTTTGAAAGTGTTTCATGGTGATAAAATTCCTAACTTGTAACGCATACAGCTCAAGAGAATCCATCATGGCGTGAAGTCATCCGGGGTTGGATATTGAAGGATTAAATACTTGTATGCTAGCATGAGTTTACCACATATTCAAGAACCAAAACATACCTCTTGAACCGTATTTAAACTTTGGTGCGGAAAATCTCGAACAAATCCAACGACCCAACAGTGTCTCCGAATTACAATCTTTGTGTGATGAAAACGGAGCTCAATTCACGATCCGTTCAACAAGAATTTACAGAATATTGGGAGCTCAATATTTGCTATTTGCTTATTATTGCTTCATGCAACATTCTCTCTCTCTAACTCTCTTTATACTACAATGTTACTTATTCCAATGGAAGAACCATTGTCCGTATATATCAATTAGAGGTGCCAGATAAGAGATGGTAAACAACATATAAGATGAGGAATTCATGGAACATGGACAAGATGCACTTAACAATGATAAACATGTTAAGTGAGAGGAGAGCCCAAAAACTTCTAGATTATTGACCCACATGGGTGCCATTGTCCAACATCTCCCACTCGCCCATGGCGGGGATGACATAATCCTCACATTTGCCAAAAATATAGCTCAAACTAAAAACTCGTAAATCTTCAGTTGTCGGACCGTGTGACCGCTGAGTTCACTTGCAATGCGAGAGCTCTATATCAAACCTGTTAGGGCCAACATAGAGAGATCTACCCTTTTAAAGAAAACAGTGTGGGAGTTCTCACGCCAAACTCAATTAGTTCACATAGATTCTACAACCCATAAACTCAGAGTACTCCAGACACATTTGATTTTCATAAGGTTAAGAATCTCTAATCCCTCAGAGAGCCGTACTATACCACTTTTGGGCCCTAGTCCATTTCGTATCTCACTTATTAGTATATAACTATCAAAGCGCCATAGTTGTTGACAATAAGTGAAGAACGAGGTGAAATCAAATTTTCTTCCCTTTGCCCTAATACTACTTAGATATGAATTAACTGCTTTCCCAGAATCGGTCCTTATTGTCTCATCAATCTTGACCGTAAGAATTGAAACCAAAGTAGCAACATTAATCCATGTCTTTGTAGTATAGTCAAAGATCACAAAGAACACTAGATGTAGAACAAATAATCTTGTCCTACTGGACTCACATGGTGAGGAAACAGGGATTCATTCTCTCACCTCCATTGCATGATCGCTTAGCTCATGTAACCTTCTCACAACATACTATTCTATAATCTTGTTGTGCGGACTTTAGTTTAGTCACTCCTAGAGTGGCTAACTCGAAAATTTCAAATTGCTCGCTTATCAAAGTGCCACATTTGAAATTTTGTGTCCAGTTATCATGTTACGACAGACAATCTCATCTTCATGAGCATATGTCTTCTAGTCATGCCGTACGGATCTTAGTCCAGTCACTCCACAAGCGCCTAACTCGATTTTTCAGATTACTCGCTTTCCCAAGTGCCAACTCTGAACTTCGCATCTGGCTATCAGTACAGGTTCATATAGATAGTGGGACATCCTATATTCGGTTAACTAAATTAACCTCATCTTGGCACATGCCAATGCGACATTATGTTCATTTTGCTCGCTACTAAGCGTTAATTGATTGCTTATCCAAAGCATCAATAGCTCGCTACTCAAAGCGCCAATCAAATGAATTGTCTTAACCTTGCTCGCTTTTCAAAGTGCTAAGGGTGATTGCTCATGTGAGTGAGCCAATCAACATGTTGACATATATTTAGTGTGTGCATATCCAATATGCATAATAACTGTGTGAGCTAATAATATTTATCATGTGCGTTATCACAATCATAAGTGGGAACAAACGAATCTCGCATATATGATAAATGTCTCAAAACAATAGTAAATATCTCAAATACAAGCCATACAATGAGTGATATACTAGATGCAAATAAAGTACATCAAATCCTACGAAGGCCTAACGAACTAACATGCCTGCAAAAAGCATCTTTCGGAATAGGCTTCATCAAGGGATCCGCTACCATATGGTCAGTGGGCATGTACTTTAATATCACCTCATTATTCGCTATATTCTCTCTAATAAAGTTCATCCTCAGGTCAATGTGCTTCGTCCTACCGTGATACTTAGGGTCCTTAGTGTAATCTAGGGCCGCTATACTATCACAGAAAATAGTAACGGGGTCTGAAGCATTAGGGATGACTCCAAGATCCTCGAAGAATCTCCTCAGCCACATAACTTCCTGAACAGCTAACGTACATACTACAAACTCTAACTCCATTGTCGAAAGAGCGACGCAAGTCTGTTTCTTGCTACACCAAGTGATGGCGCCACCATGTAGCAAGAATACATATCCTGAGGTCGACTTGCGTATTCTCTGGTTACCTCCCCAACTGGTATCGGAGTAACCAATCAATCGCAGGTCCGGTCCTCCATAGCATAACATGTAGTCCAAAGTACCCCTCAAATATCTCAAGATTCTTTTGATTGCTTTCCAATGAGCAATTCCAGGGTTTGACTGATAACGACCGAGATAACGAATCGCATATGCAATATCAGGGCGAGTACACACAACTGCATACATTAGCTTTCCTATAGCATTGGCATGCGGGTAATAGGATATTTTCTTAATTTCCTCGGGAGAAGTAGGGCATTGTTCAGGTCCAATGGCATTGCCTTTAGCGATAAGAGTGTCTATGGGTTTGCAGTTTCTCATTTGGAATTACTTCAGAACCTTCTTACGGTAAGTCTCTTGAGACAAACCAAGAAGCTTTCTTGAGCGATCTCTATAGATCTTAACTCCAAGAACATAAGCTACTTCTCCCATGTCTTTCATCTCAAAATTAGAGGACAACCACCCTTTGGTAGTGACAATTATCTCCTTATCGTTCCCAACTAGTAGAATGTCGTCGACATATATCGATAGGATAAGGAATTTATCTTTGGACCATTTGATATACACTCAATGGTTTTCCTCGATCATCATAAACCCATCACTAATGACGGCTCGATGGAATCTAAGATACCATTGCCTGGAAGCCTATTTCAAACCATAGATAGAATGTTTGAGCTTGCAAACTTTGCGCTCTTGTCCTTCCACGATGAAACCCTCTGGCTGATCCATGTATATTTCTTCAGCTAAATCTCCATTTAGAAAAGCTGTCTTCACGTCCATTTGATACAACTCTAAATCCAAATGCGTGACAATTGCTAAAATGAGGCAAATTGAGGCAAACCTTACAACTGGTGAGAATGTTTTCTCGTAATCAATTCCCTGTTGCTGGGTGTATCCCTTGGCTACAAGATGAGCTTTGTACCTTTCAATGAACCATCCGCCTTGCGTTTGACTTTAAGAACCCATTTGTTCCCAATAGCCTTTCGCCTTGGTGGAAGGTCAACCAAATCCCAGACTTGATTAGTTCTTATGGACTCCATTTCATCTTCCATTGCAATCATCCATTTATCACTTACAACAGATGATAGAGCATCTCGATAAGATCGAGGTTCCTCATCTTCTCGCGTATTAGCCACAAAAGCATTCCCCTAAATCTCAAAGAGACGATGTGGAATATTACCTCTTTGACTTCTACGTATTTGAGGAACAAGAGACTCCTCATTCGATGGAAAAGAACTACTCGAAGGCATGTCACTCCCACTATCTACAAGAGCCTGAGGAATATCATCTTCGGTCTCTGCTGTACGATTTAGGGTGCCTAAATCTTCATCCATCTCATAAAGGTTCATCTCCTTGCTCACATCACCTCTGTTAGGGAAATTCATCTCAAGGAAATCCGCATCTCGTGACTCTATCTCGGATATAGTCCCATCAGGTTACTCTCCAACAAACACATAGCCTTTAGAGTGTTCAAAATATCTCACAAAGATACACTTCTTACCTCTCGGGTCCAACTTCTCATGTTGATGAGAAGTGTTGTGTACGAAAGCTGCTAATCCCCATAGCCACATATGGCCCAATTCGGGCTTTCTGTCGGTCCACATTTCATATGGGGTGGACTGAACTGATTTTGAAGGTACACGATTAAGTATATACGTCGCAGTCAACAATGCATCACCCCAATAAGAGATAGGCAAATTTGCTTGCGCCATCATAGATCTAACCATGTCTAATAATGTATGGTTCCTCCTCTCCGCCACACCATTCTGTTGCGGAGTTCTAGGGATTGCCAGTTGCCTGATTATCCCTTTTTCTCCATATAGTGCTTTAAACTGATCGGACAGATACTCGCGGCCTCGGTCAGTTCTTAGTGACTTAACACTTTTGTCTAACTGTTTCTCAACCTCAATCAAATAACGTCTAAAACATTCCAATGCCTCAGACTTACGAGAGATCAAGAAAGTGTACCCGAAGAGCGTATAGTCATCTATCATTGTGAGAAAGTAGGAACGTCCATGCCTTTCTTTCACATTCAAAGGGTCACAGATGTCTGAATGAATGAGTTGCAAAAGTGTTTCTGCCCTAGTAGCTTTACCAAATGGTTTTCTAGTTGATTTACCTGCTAAACAATGTTCACATGTGGGTAGATTGACCTTAGCGAGTTGGCCTAAAAGACCTGCTCGAGCTAACCTAACCATTCTATCCTGTCTAATATGGCCTAATCTAGCATGTCATTAAATTGAACTATCATGATCATTTTCAATAAGTAATGAATAAGAATCATCACTATTAATACTAGAATCAATAGTATCCAAAACCATAAAACCATTTGATACAAAATTATTACAGTATTATTCTCAAAAACAACAGAATATCTCAAACGTAGTACTGATAAAACAGAAAATAAATTCTGACAGACATTCAACGCATAAAGTACATCACATAGGGTCAATGTTGAGCATCATCACATTTCCAGTTTGTAAGTGCTAATGCCTAGCACGTCCACACTGGAATCGTTCCCCATGTATACTTTTCTGCCGACCGGAATTCGGCGGTATTCCACAAATTAACTTCGGTCTCTAGCTATGTGGTCCGTTGCTCCGGAGTCTACAATTCACATATGGAGAGAATGAGCAACAAAAGCAGTACTTGATACTAAGCGCATAGATAGATTGGGACTAGGAATTACCTTTTTTGGCTCAGTTCATTCACGAGCGAAGTGTCCCGCCTTGCCACAGTTGTAGCATGCCATCTTGGCCTTGTCCTTCTTACCAGAACTTCGTTTACCCTTTTTCCGTTTGCCGGCACCTCCACTCGCAGCCTCTTTAGGCGCAGTGGGATTAACAGATTTCTTCTTTCCTTTTTTGGGTTTGGGCCTCCAATGAGGGTTTGATTCATCTACATATGCCCTGGAGGTATTGACAATCTCAAGGCGCTCAGCCTCAAGTTCCAGGTGATGACGAATATCATCAAAATTCTTGATATTCTTGTTATGGGTCATGTTCACCCGCATATGTTCCCAATTGTCGGGAAGTGAGCGAACCACTACAGAAATCTGTTGCTCGTCTGACAATTGAGTCCCACCAGTTTTTAATTCCCGGATCATATTGGCCATAATTCGAAGGTGTTGTTTCATAGTGTTATTATCACTTTTTTTGTAACCATCGAATCTTATGGCTAATTCCCTCAGCCTTGTCAATGAGGTGCCACCAAACTTAGTTTTGAGAGCTTCCCACATCTCGTGTGCAGTAGAGTACTATTCATACTCAAACAAAAAGTCATTGTTCATGCAGCTCAACAACATTATGCGAGCGATACGATCCTTTTTACGCCAACTTTCGAAGGCTGCAACCTTGATCAGATCATCTGCATTGTCACCCTCTAGTTTTACCATCTTGGACAGCAGGGTTTCTTCAACCTCTTGCTCCTCCAAGACCATCCTGACTTTTCTGTGCCACACGTCGTAGTTATCTCCGTCTAATTTGTTTTCCTGATTAAGATCTGCGATAATGTGTTTTGAAGCCATTTATGTTGAACTAAAAAAATATGAGAATCAATAAGAGATATTTATTGTTCACCACAGTATATAAAATATCTTTGCTGCATGAACTAAATTAACATAAAAATAATATGACATAAATATAGAAGGGAGACTTCGTCAGGCTTTGGAATCACAATCCACATAAATGTACAATTATTTAAATTTAATTTTTTCAGCGCATTAGACGTGTAATTTAGAGAATAACTTAATTAAATTACTATATACCACCTAAATTACTCCTACTAGGAACAAGGGTACATGTGTAATAATAGCATGATAATTTAATCCCAAGTTCTAACAATTAATATTTCAAAATAATAACAAAAAGGAATTAAATTATAAGCAATATTACTCAATTAATATACAAAGTATGCTATAAACACATGAAGAAACTTCTAAAAAATTTTCAACATTAGATTATCATAATAATACATTACTGTAATTTTTTTGAAATTTTCTGATAATTATGCTAATTATTACAATTAATAAACCATAGCATAATAAATTGGAATTATATTAATATTCCAAATATTTTAGTGGAAATATTAATATTATCCCGATAATAAATTTCTGTAATTTTTCCAGAATTTAATAATCAATAAAACTATTTTATAATAAATTTCCGTTAATAAAATAATTAAAGAAATCAATTTCTGAAAATAAAAAACAAAAATAAAAAAAAAACAGAAATGGGTTAGCGCGCGGGTCAGAACCGGGTGGGTTGGGCATTACTGTGGGTAAAGGCCAGTTCGGGTGAGGGCTTCGGGTTGGATCGAATGCGGGTCGGGTAGGCGCGCGGGTCAGCCGCCTGCGCGTGCAGCCCACGCGCCAGCTGCAAAGGGCAGCCGCGCATGGCGCGGGAGCACATGGCGTCAACGGCGGTTTAGCGCGCCGCCTTCCCGGCCTCCTTTCGCGACGTGATTTTTTCTGCTCTGATCGACTTCCTGAGGGGATTCTTATGGTGTGCTCAAAACCCATTTTGGGAGCTACCATTGAAGAGTTGTGATGTACTAAGAGTCGGATTGCGCTTCGTTTTCAACCTCAAGCCATCAGAATTTATAGAAAAACCATTTCGCGACCCAAACTTTGAAAGGTCATATCTCTTTCAATATTTATCCGTTTAATGCGTATAATATGTCCTAGGAAAGCTTACAACACGAACTACGCATGCATATGAACATAAATCTAACCGAACAAATATACAGAAAGTTATGGCTACTCAAAGTGTTTGGGTTGATAATGTTTTCAAGCTTTTTAAACATTCATTAATGGAGTTTTGTATAAACTACATACATGGCATACATATGATTGAAATACGCATGCTCTAATACCAATGAAAGATTAAATGTTTGTATGCTAGCATGAGTTTACACATATTTGAGAACCAAAACATACCTCTTGAAGCGTATTTAAACTTTAGTGCGAAAAATCTCGAACAAATCCAACGACCCAACGGTGTCTCCGAATTACAATCTTTGTGTGATGAAAACGGAGCTCAATTCACGATCCGTTCAACAAGAATTTACAGAATATTGGGAACTCAATATTTGATATTTGCTTATTATTTCTTCATGCAATATTCTCTCTCTAACTCTCTGTATACTATAATCTTACTTATTCCAATGGAAGAACCATTGTTCGTATATATCAATGAGAGGTGCCAGATGAGAGATTTAAACAATATGTAAGATGAGGAATTCATGGAACATGGACAAGATGCACTTAACATGATAAACATGTTAAGTGAGAGGAGAGCCCAAAAGCTTCTAGATTATGGACCCACATGGGTGTCATTGTCCAACAGGTATCAAGACTGAAAATATGTCCACAACTTTCATGGACTTCTTTACCCCTATCCTTAGTGGACTTAAGTCTTGTTGGTTGCAATCTATCACATAATGCTTTTCCTAGGGATTTTTGTAACATATCCTCACTTCAGTACTTAAACCTAAGCAGAAATCCTATATGCTTCCTACCAGATTGCTTCAAAAGTCTTATAAGCCTCAAGCTGCTTAGATTAAACTATTGCGCAAGGCTTCAAGATCTTACAGGGCTGCAAAGTATTGAACTTTTAGATGTCCAATGTTGCCCATTATTGGAGAAAATAACATTTCAACCAAGGGCTACCTTTAAAGGGATTATCTTTCCATACAAATGCAATAAATTAGTTGAGTTTATTTACTTTTTCAAAGTGGTACCTTATGAAAGTGTTGACTCCAAAATCATCGAAAGTTTGGGCATCTATAACTTGGAATCCTGGAAAAACATTCAGATGGAATTGGTGAATAGTTTCACCAGTGCAACTCGAAAACTCCCTATCCAGGTACTCTCTCATACACACACTTATACACACCTACACACGCACGTACAGACACACACAAACATAGATATTAGAATTTAGAAGTACTCTTGTATCATTTATTGTGATTTCCACCGTACAGGGAGTGTATGAGGAACATCCAAATTGCAACATATTCAGCATCTTTTTTTCCTGGGAACAGAGTTCCAAACTATTTCGCCAGTAGAAGTACCGAGTCTTCTGTATCATTTACTGTGTCGTCTCCTCGTATTGGCAAGATCCGATGCTTAAATATTTGTTTTGTGTACAAAATAGTTGGTAAACTTCAGTCTGATTATTATGGATATTTCGACATTATGCTCAATAATTTGAGTAAGGACTTGTATATCGTATATAGCCCAAGTTGGTATGGCATTCCTGAAGCAGGCAAATATATGATTTGGTTAAGCCAATGGAAGTTGAGTAGTCATGAGTTGAAAGCTGGAGATAAACTGATTGTTTCAGCACTTAGGGTTAGAGAGATGGGTTTTGAGGTAAAGGAGATTGGAGCCCATCTTGTGTACGATGATGATGTTAATGATGGCCAAGTACATGCGGTGGATTTTCAGTCAAATGGTCAAGAAATAATCCAACAAGCCAGTGTTACTTCGTTGTCTGTGGCTGCAAGCACTGTAATGAAATACATACTGAGAAAGTCTCTCATGCAACCGCAGGGCCTCGTGTTTAATTCTACTCTCTCCGTCCCTGAAATGATGAACAAAATACAATTTGCACACATATTAAGAAAAGTAAAAATAGAAAAAAGAGATTAAAAAAGTTTTAAATTTATTCTTAGTGGCCCTACAAGATTGTATAAAATAATGAATACTTTTATTTTTTTATACTAATGAATTCTACTAAATGATTTAGTCATCCTATTTTGGGGACGGAGTGAGTATTAATTAAATCATGTAAGAGCTAGCTTAATCTAAAGGTACAAGCTTACATACTGCATATACATATGCTAATAGGAATAAAGTGTTGCAGTTTTGGAATAGGATCTTGCAGCATGTACATTTTCCTTTACATCTCAATTGCTCTAAATCTCATTAATTACAATTTATTTTTAATATGTTTGAGGTCAGCTTTGGTTACTATTTCTTATCCACGTTTTTAAAAAATCAAAAAAGAAGAATGTGTCTTCTTTTAAATGGGCTACTTTTGTAAAAATATTTAGTGATACATGTTGGACACATTTTATCAATTTTAAATTGTGTCCATATGTCAGTTGGATGAACCGGTAAAAGTCTACTAGAGATGGATTGTCTTGAAATTATGATTGATCTATAGTAAATGGTTGTTATGATCGCTATCTAGTCAATGGTCAAAATATCTTTAGTTATCCATAGATAATGGACACGCCAGATTTAAATTTTCTTAACTTTTCTGCAATTATTAGTAGTGGATAACATTTTTTGTTAAACAGGAATCGTCCTTTCATTTTATGGAATAGCCAAAAATGTATTGACTAGATAGTGATAGCAACCATTTATTATAGATCACTCTCACAATATATATATATATATATATATATGTGTCTGGGGGGGTGGATGATCCATAACAAGTACTTGTTATGAATCAAAAATAGACAAACACTATCATTAGGGTCCAATATAAGAACCAACGACCGATATTAGAACTGAAAAATTTACGTCCGCTACTATTAATTAATAGTGGATGACGGGTTACGTCCGCTACTAATAGTAACAGACGACGGGTTACGTCCACTACTAATAGTAGCGGTTTTCAACCCGTCGTTTACTACTAATGGTAGCATACGTGAATTTTTTAATTCTAATCTAAGTTGTTGATTGCTATATTGAACGATAAAGATGATGTATACTCATTTTTGATCCATAGCAAATACATGATATGGATCATTACCTTATATATATATATATATATATATACACACACACACACGCGCGCACGCGCGCGACTCTCTATTTATGAGTTTTTCACTTTTTCTTTTCATACCCAAATTATCAAACTCCTCTCGATAAGATCTCTAAAAAAAGAAAAGTATTTGCAGAGGCGTCATATGACCCTGGTAGTAGTAGTAGTAGCTTCCTGTGGTGAGCCATCATCTTCATATATACACCTAAACTCAAGCTAGATATAATCTGTCTATATATATATATATATATATAGAGAGAGAGAGTGTGTGTGTGTGTGTGAGAGAGAGAGGGTGAGTTAAATTTGGATATCTATTTATATTTTTATTGACTTATTGTTGTAGAGAATGAGTTTGGTAATGGAGGAGAGAGAAAGTGTATATGCAAAGGGTGAGTGTTTTTAGAGAGAATGAGATAAGGATAAAGATTGGAGTTCTGATGTACTTAGACAGTTTGGATGAGAAGATGATGGTGATTGTGACAGTATGATGTAGGCCCCCATATGCAACCCATTTTTTGGAAGGAATTTTGTTTGCTAGTAAGCCAGGTTGAATATATATATATATATATATATGGGAAATGATCTATAGCATCTATTTGCTATGGATCAAAAAGTGGCAAATAGGATCACAACCTTCCATTGCAAATATCAACGGTACAGAATTAAAAAGGGATATTTGCGTCCGCTAGAAATTTTAGCGGACTGTTAAAATATTTTGTTGGATGATTATGCCCCCATTTAGGCGAAGAAGTCAAAGCCTTGAAAATAGACCGCGTCCGCTAGAAATTCTAGCGGACGGACTCTCTCTCAAACCCCTACTGTTAAACAATTGGGGCAAAACTAAATGCCCTAATTTTTCACCTGCAATCTCAATTTTTCACCTGCAATCTCAGCGGCGATTAGCGATGGTATGGCATGGTCTCAACTCATAGGCAAGGCCTACAAGTATTAATCATGGTTCATTGAGCGAAAGAGTTTCCAATAGCTATGGCAGCTTGTGAATAATAGAGCCCTGCTTATATATATATATATATATATATTTGGAGTTTGAAGCTTCTAAGGATTATTTGCATCTGATTATAAATATTATTGCTCATTCTCTTTTATCCCTGATGAATCAAGTTTTCCTATTTTCTGGTGTATTTGATTTTGATTTAGTTTGATTTGGAATATTTAGTTTGATTTGGAAATATCTCGTTTGGTTTATAAATGGAAACATGCAGGAGATGTATTTGCATGTATATTTGATTTGGAAATGGAAACATGCAGGTTTATTCGAGAGATTTAGTATTTGATTTGGAAATGGAATACAACAAATAGATTGTAAGGAAG
This sequence comes from Aralia elata, assembly GCA_034770075.1. Lineage (NCBI taxonomy): Eukaryota > Viridiplantae > Streptophyta > Magnoliopsida > Apiales > Araliaceae > Aralia > Aralia elata. The sequence continues at coordinate 5,244,918 of CM068388.1, read as the reverse complement.
CAGATTTGGATATGAAAACATGTAGAAAGCATATGCTTTGAGAGAGAGTACGTCCGCTAGAATTTCTAGCGGACGTGGTCTATTTTTCAAGCCTTAACTTCTTCACCTGAGTGGGGGCATAATCGTCCAACAAAATATTTTAACCAGTCCGCTAGAAATTCTAGCGGACGTAAATATTCCTTTTTAAATCCGTACCGTTGATATTTGCAATGGAAGGTTATGATCTTATTTGCCAGTTTTTGATTCATAGCAAATAGATGTTATGGATCATTTCCTTATATATATATATATATATATATATATATATATATATATATATATATATATATATATATATATATATATATATATATATATATATATATAACAAGATACAACTGATTTTGAATTTCCCGTGCACCCTAATAAACATCAGAACCGTCCAAAGTTTGGGATAAATCTCACCGTCTATTATATCATCTTTAACTTTAAAGGGAAAAAATTGCTCTCTCTCTCTCTCACTTTCAGATCTTCCTCCGTTCTTCCTCCTCCTGAACTCGCCCTCTGCCTCCTCCATTCTCTAGCGTCGGCAATCTCTCTTCTCCTTTTCCCCTCGTACGTAGTGCCGGAAGCACAAGTAGTATGGCTAATATATATATATATATATATATAGAGAGAGAGAGAGAGAGAGAGAAAGAGTGGGGTTTGACTAAGGATGCACCCACCAAATAAAAACACTCCCTCTTATTAAATTTGATTGATAAAATCAACCGTAGATCGAAGACCAAATGTGAAAAAAGATACTATTTTGGGTACTAAATTTGAAAAAACTATTATATTTTGAGGACTAACATGAAAGAAATATATAGTTTGAAGATGAAATATACGAGAGAAAAAATATTTAGTGCACTAAACGTAAAAAAAAAAAACAGATATTGTAGTCTACGTTAGTCTCCAAATTTTGAGACGTTTTCAAATTATGCAGACTCGCAGGATATAGTTGTCTCCTCTCAGTCGTACAACTGAAATAAGTACTCCAAACGTCAATAAATAAATTATTGTTACTGATATATTTTGACCCACCTCTAAAAATATTCTGGTTCCGTCACTGAGTATTTGTTTTAATGTTTTATATTATTTTGATACAACTGAAAATGTCTTCCATGGAGGAGCAGGGACTCACTTATAATCCTATTAAATCACGGAAGAGCTTAATCTGAAGTTTCATACATATGCCAATGGGAAAAAGTTCCTTAGTTTTGGATTATCTTGCAGCCTATTTTTGAAGTTTACAATTTTAAAGCCTGCTTTAATTTCAAAAAGAATACTATTCATCAGGAGAAATGGTTTGATGAAGGTTGTTGTATACAATGTGGAGGCTAACAGTGCTTCTGTTGTATGTTGCTGGTTTGAAAAGGTTCAAAAAGGGTTTTTCTGTTCCATGTTTACACTATTTATTTTCAGTCGGCTTGTGTTGTAATTTCAAGTTTTGGATTTCACTTATTTAATACTTTTGGGTTTTTAATAAAATAACTTTTCAGCTGTTATAAAAAATAAAAGCATGTTCAAATACCATCTCTGATTCTATGTTTTAGTGTTTTCATTATTATTATTTATTTCGAATTTTTGTTTTATAAATAGTTTAGAACTACATTACCCTTTATATATATCTATACCAAATATATAGGAGTCCTACTATGTATTGCGATAAATTTACATCGAATTATAATTGTAAAATTTATCAATACATGAGATTGGTACGTAAGATTTGTAGGAAGGCTCTACTTATTACACATCTCTTCAAAAAAATTACTATTAATACTTATCTACGTAATTGACAATCAAAAAGTTAATATAAATATTCATAATATATATCATTTTCTAATATGTAAAATATAAGCAATTGCTATTTTTCTTACATATCAATTGCACAAAATCTCATTTATTACTGTTTAATTCGAATCTGTTCATGTCACCTTAGGTTATTACTCCATTTCGGTAAAAAAAAAAAACATGTCTTCTCTCTTAATAAGGTTATTTAAAAAAGTTAAGACAAGAAATCTAATAAATCATAATTTTTTGTTTTTTCAAATAATGAAAATAAAAAACAGAGTTGGGAATAGTGTGAATAATATCCTTCTATTTCCATCATTTTATCAATAAATGAATTGAGGTGACACTTGTAAACGTAGATAAATAATACTAGGGATGACAATGGGATTGGCCCTGACAGGAACTAATAGGAACTTTGGCATTAGGTCCCTAATAGGAACTCGGGTTGGATCCCTGAGACCAGGTCGGGCCATGTCTCCTTAACAAGCCCCCGCTCCCTTGTCTTATTTGTAATGAGGCGAGGAAAAAATAGCGTCTGAGTCTTAACATGTCCTTAATCTTTTGACTTTTTTGTAATAAGATGATAACATATTTGGTGATGTTCCATCCAATGATACACTCAGGTGCAAAATCAAATGTTTTTTTATATAAACAATTGGGTCATTGGTCATATAGGTTGGTCACTAGAGCCTTAAGACCAAGTCGGGCAATGTTTTCTTAACAAGCCCCCACTCTCGTCTTATTTTTAATGAGGCGAGGGAGTATAAGTTTGTTCTCGAAAGGAAGATGCTCCATGTAGTTTTTAAATTGTCTGCTCTCGGGAGTTAATTCTTGATTTCTCTTTTCATCTCATGCAACTTATATCTCGGCTATTTTTGTTATTATTGCTCTCCTCTACTCGGCTAGTTGTGTTAGTTATGTATCATCTTTGAGGGGGATGTTTTTGTATAATCCTCGAAATTTCTGATTTTTGAATGGCGTCATCTATCCGCTTCATGATTTCGACGGGGTCTAGATATTATGCTCCTTGTAGGTTCCAGTCTATTTCCAGGTTTAAACTCCGAATCTGTGTTGTTCAAAAATCTTAGGGATGTGTTCAGGAACCTTAGGGATGTGTTTGGGACCCTAAAGATGTGCCCAAAACACTTGTCAATACTCACCATTATAATTGCTCCTCATTTATAAAATTAAAAATATAATTCCAACCTATAATTTAGAAAAAATATATATATTTTTTGCAAAAAAATTCTTGCATTTATTAAAAATATTGTAGCTGTGTCATTTTTATTAACCCAAAAATAAATAATGATATATTAGAAAATTTATAATATATTTATAAATAACAAAATATATTTTTAACTTTGAAATGAATAGGGTATTTATTTAAAGGAATTGGCAATGCTCTACAAATTTGAGAGTTGAAGAATTTATTTGCTAAGTTTTTGTTGTTTTTCTTCTATTTAGTCGCAGTTACTTCAATTTATTACAAAAGAAATGAACAATTAATAAAACTTAAAAAGATGTAATTGAAGTTTTTAAATCTTTTATAAAACTTACAATAGCGGAATATGTATGTAGTGTTATTTTTATATTTATTCTTGTTATAGTTAATATTTTTATTAACATATATTATTTTAAAAAAATTATTTTTATCTCCACAATATCAATCAAGTGATATTAGATAAAATTATTGAATATTTAAATTGACTCTATCGACAATTTAGTTGACCCCGAATGTTGGTTGGCACTTTCCTAGAAGCTATTCAAACTATTTCTTGAGACGAGAGAGTGACATCTGCTCTCTAGCAGTAATTCATTGGAACTTTAAGAATTAAGAAAGACTCGCTTAGCTTAGCTAGGTGCCAACTAGATCAACATATTCAATAAATTATTACAAGTTAGTCATTATATTTTATAACTAACACATAAAATATCATAATAGGTAAGTTTCTTTTCTTTTTCCACACCAACTTCTTTACAATATTCTATGTGTATGTATATGTGTGTATAAATTAATTTAAGGTCATAGGATCTACCCCAAGTAAAAGTTAAAAAAAAAAATAGAATCAATCAAGGTGTTATATAAATTTATTTTAATTTCTCCCTGATCCTTTCTCAAGATTCTTCTTAAATCTTAAAATAAAATACATTTTTAAAATTGAATCATACTCCTTCGTCCTCAAAAGAATGAATAAAATACAAATTTTACACATATTAAAAAAATAATAATAAAAGAAAAAAAATAAATAAAATTCTAAATTTATCTAATAGTTTCACAACATTCATAAATAAAATTGGATTATAAGTCAAAGTTGGTGACTTCTAAGCAACTCAAACCCATCTAGTGCCTGCTTAAACAAATTTGAATGAGTAACTCAGTATATAACGCCATTGACTATTTGACCACCAACACCAACTCCGTAATTAATGTTATTTCAATTTTGCCGAATACATAATTATAAACATGATATACATTGTATTAATAGAGAGAATAAACTCGAAATTAACTTGTCATATATTGTATTAATAGAGATGACATATATTGTCATAAAGATTATTGACTGATTTAAAAAAAAAAGAAAATAATAAAAGAAAGAAATATTGAGATATATAGTTATTAAAATATAAGGATAGTTATCACAATATAGAGGCCGAATTCGAATGACATGGTCATCAGTAGGCAATTGACTAAATAAATTAATTGTTTCTTGGTTTGTTTCATTCTCAATCCACGTATTTAAAATTTCATGATAATTTAAAATAATTGCACATCTTTTCATATATATATATATATATATATATATTATTATATTATTATTGTTGTTTTAATTATTGGAGCCGGCAATTACCGATGCAAACTAAGTACATGCCACCAAACTTTTATAATAAGGCGTTATAATTAATAATCTAATCAGATATCTAGTAGATCCAATTGTTCTAGCGAGTGATGTGGTGATACAACCAATGAATACTTTAATCTTGTAGTATTAGATATCTAGGAGATGCAATTGCAACTGTTGACGACATGGCCTTGAAAATAAGAATAAATCTTGGGCGACCGGCGCCGGCGACAACACTGTTTTGTATATGTATCCAAAACACACATAAATCACTTTTTTTTATAAAAACTTTTGTACCAATAAATCATATAAATTATTTTGGAGTCAAAACCAAAAAAAAAAACAAAAAACAAAACAAAATTTCCGACCGGTCGCCAGAATGTCGCTGGGCGCCGATCGCCGTAGAAGTGCTGTGAAAATAATCGAAAAAAACCTTGTCCCTACGACCAAAACAAAATTAATAAAATATAAATTTCACATATATTAAAAAAAATAAAAATAAAATACATAAAATTTTAAATTTCTCTACCGATCCTACAAGATTTATAAATAAAATTGAATTATAAGTCAAAACGACTCAAACCCATCTAGTGACAAAATTGAATTATCAATGTTGCCGCCGTATAATTCTGCTATTGATTAACTTCCAAATTACACTTGTGGGTACAACTATTTTTTGATATATATTCAAATTACACCTAATTTTTTATGTTTTTTATAATTTTTTTTAAATCTATAGTCTAAATATATATTTGATATCTTGTTAGAGAGAGCCTTGGTACGTACTGATGGCCATAAAAAGAACTCGAGATGCTGCATTTGCTTCTTCTTCATCTGAATTTACATACCATGTGTTCTTGAGTTTTAGAGGTGAAGACACCCGCAAGTCCTTCTCAGATCACCTCTATTCAGCTTTGGTTGGTGCAGGCTTACGTACATTTAGAGATGATGATGACCTAGAGAGAGGAGAGGATATTAAGTCAGGATTAGAAGCAGCAATCACAAGGTCCAGAAGTTCCATAATTGTCTTCTCAAATGACTACGCTTCTTCTAGTTGGTGCCTAGACGAACTCTTGCTGATCCTTCAACGCAAGAACACCTCTGGACTCGTAGTTCTACCTATCTTCTATGATGTCGATCCGTCCAGTGTTAGGAGGCAAACGGGGAGTGTTTCAGAAGCTTTTGTTCGGCATGAAGAGCGATTCAAGAATGAAGCAGATGATACAAAAAGGGAGTACTGGATGAATAAGGTGAAAGGCTGGAGGGTTGCACTTACAGAAGTTGCAAACCTATCAGGCATGGTCTTGCAAAATGAAGCTGATGGGTAACTTTTTATAGTCCCCTAATCACCTTTTTGAAACTTCTTAAGTTCAGTATTTTACTGCATTTATATATATATTTCTTAGGTATGAACTATTAGATGAATGTTTTGAAGTTGGAGGTTGTTCTTGTTTGTATAGTTATCTTGTTTTTACATATTTCATATATACTATAATTATGAGGTTTTCACATTCGTGGTTTTTTATATCCCAGATTTTAGATTTTATTTATTGTCAGCATCTGGTTTAGATATGTATTTCAAGTTTTGATATGTTTCTGATTTACTTTTTAAATTTGTTGCATTGTGTAGGTATGAGTCCAAATTTATCCAAAAAGTTGTTAGGGTAATTGAGGGTAAAGTGACTTATAATCTTTTACATGTTGCACCCAACATAGTTGGCATAGATGCTAGAGTGGAGAATATTAATGTATGGTTAAGAAATGAATCAACAGATGTTGACGTTATCGCAATCTATGGCATGGGTGGAGTTGGGAAGACAACCATTGCCAAATATGCATTCAATATGAACTTTGCAAGATTTGAATATAGAAGTTTTCTCGCAAATGTAAGAGAAATTTCTAGACAACCAGATGGTTTATTTCGTTTACAAACGCAACTTCTTTCGGATATTCTTAAGATAAAAGTAAAGAAAATCAACAATGCTCATGATGGAATAAATAAGATAAAAGATGCAATATGTTGGGGAAGAGTTCTTATTGTCTTAGATGATGTGGATCAAAAAAGTCAATTAGATACAATTTTTGGGATGCGAGAGTGGTTTTATCCGGGTAGCAAAATCATCATAACCACTAGGCACATGCAGTTGCTGAAAGTTCACGGGCCTTGTAAAATGTATCCTGTTGAGGAAATGAATGTTGGTGAATCATTAGAACTTTTCAGTTGGCATGCATTTGGAGACAGGTATCCTGCTGAAGGTTATCTAGAGCACTCAAACAAGATCATAAGGTATTGCCAAGGGCTTCCTTTAGCCCTTCAGATTCTGGGTTCTTCTCTACGTGGCAAGAGAGTTGATGTATGGATAAGTGCGATGGAGAAATTAAAAATTATTCCACACTGTGAAATTCAAACTGTACTACAAATAAGCTACGAGTCCTTACAAGATGACCATGACAAAGAGTTATTCCTTGATATTACCTGTTTTTTTACCGGAAAAAAGAAAAGTTATGTGATCGGAGTATTGGATGAATGTGACTATCATACAACAGTTGGGATCGAAAATCTTGTAGATAGATGTCTCTTGACAATTGATGAGCATAACAAGCTGAGAATGCATCAGTTGCTGCAGAACATGGGTAAAGAAATTATTCGCAAGCAATCACCAAGAGACCCTAAGGAACGTAGTAGACTATGGCATCATAAGGATTCCTTCAAAGTATTGAAAGAAGAAAATGTAAGAAAAATTAATTTTTATAACATGAGTGCGTGTGTTTTTCAGTTCATGCTATCTCATCAGTACTAATTAATTTTTTGTTACCAGGGCGGTGAAAGAATTGAAGGCCTTGCACTCAACATGAATATGTTAATAGAAGATAAATCTTCCATTAGAAGCTTTAATTTCTACAATGCAAATGAGGCCAATTTGAAAACTGATGCATTTTCGAGGATGCACAAACTAAGACTACTCCAGATCAATTATGTGCAACTTTCTGGAGGCTATAAGAACTTCCCTAAGAACTTGAGGTGGTTATGTTGGCATGGGTTCCCTTTGAGATCTTTACCAAGCCAAATCCCTTTGGACAGCCTGGTTGCTATTGACATGCAGAATAGCAACTTAGAACTATTTTGGCCGGGAAACAAGGTAAGACAATCATGTTCTTCATTTTTCTTATATTTTTGTGTAACTTTTATATGGGTTAATTTGAATTATGGGTTTGAATTAACTTTCGAATTCTATTTTTCCCATTTACAGCACCTTGGGTTGTTAAAATTTCTAAATCTTAGTCACTGTCACCATCTTATTAAAACCCCCGACTTCTCAAAACTCCCTGCTCTTGAGACATTGATTCTCAAAGATTGTGTGAGTTTGGCTCAGATTGATGAATCCATTGGAATTGCTGAAAGACTTCTTTGCTTCAATTTGAGGGATTGCAAAAGTTTGAAGAAGCTCCCAAGAAATATTTGTAGGCTAAAATTCCTTGAAATACTAATTATCTCTGGTTGCTCAAATCTTGTTATGTTGCCAACAGAGGAGATGAAGAAAATGGAATCTTTGAAAGTGTTTCATGCTGATAAAATTCATTTGGAACTTGTAACGCCTACAGCTCGAGAGAATCCATCATGGCGTGAAGTCATCTGGGGTTGGGTATCAAGACCGAAAATATCATGTCCACAGCTTCCATGGACTTCTTTACCCCGATCGTTAGTGAACGTAAGTCTTGTTGGTTGCAATCTATCTGATAATGCTTTTCCTAGGGATTTTTGCAACGTATCCTCACTTCGGTACTTAAACCTAAGTGAAAATCCTATTCGCTTCCTACCAGATTGCTTCAAAGGTCTTACAAGCCTCAAGTTGCTTAAATTAAACTATTGCCCAAGGCTTCGATATCTTACGGAGCTGCAAAGTATTGAATGTTTAGATGTCAGATTTTGCCCATTATTGGAGAAAATAACAGTTCAACCAAGGACTGCCGGTAAAAGGATTGGCTCTGCATACAAATGCAATAAATTAGTCGAGTTCAATGGCTTTTTCAAATTGGTAGCTTTTGAAAGTGTTGACTCCAAAATCATCGAAAGTTTGGGCATCTATAACTTGGAATCCTGGAAAAACATTCAGATAGAATTGAGGAATAACTTCACCGAAACAATTCGAAAAGTCCCTATCCAGGTACTCTCTCATACACACACTTATACACACACCTATACAAGCGCGTACAGACACACACAAACATAGGTATTAGAATTTAGAAGTACTCTTGGATCATTTACTGTAATTTCCACCGTACAGGGAGTGTATGAGAAACATCCAAATTGCAACATATTCAGCATCTTTTTTCCTGGGAACAGAGTTCCAAACTGTTTCGCTAGTAGAAGTACCAAGTCTTCTGTATCATTTACTGTGTCGTCCCCTTATATTGGAAAGATCCGATGCTTAAATATCTGTTTTGTGTACAAAATTCGTAAACTTAAGTCTGATCGTCAACTTAAATATTTCTACATTATGCTCCATAATTTGAGCAAGGACATGAAAATCGTATATGGCCCAAGTTGTCATGGAATTCCTGAAGTAGGCAAATATATGATTTGGTTAAGCCAATGGAAGTTGAGTAGTCATGAGTTCGAAGCTGGCGATGAACTGATTGTTTCACCCCTTATGGTTAGAAAGACGGGTTTTAAGGTAAAGGAGGTTGGAGCCCATCTTGTGTACGATGATGATGGCCAAGTACAGGCGGTGGATTTTCAGTCAAATGGTCAAGAAATAATCCAACAAGCCAGTGCTAATTCTCAGTATGAAATCTCTCTGAAACGGCGACTCATTGGTCATCAGGGAAGCACACCTATATACTACGTTGGCTGTGCAGGCCGCACCACAAAGGTTAGGTTTTTGAAATCAACTGTTTTCGATTTTTCCTTTTTATGTTTTATGTAATTTTGATATAATTTCAAATGTCTCTCATGCAACTGCAGAGCTTCGTGTTTCAACCTACTCTTTCCGTCCTCAAAAAGATCCTCAAAAAGAGGAACAAAGTACAATTTGTCTACATATTAAGAAAAATAAAGGTAAGAAAAATAGTAAAAAAAGTTCTAAATTTATTCTTAGTGACTCCACAATATTATATAAAATAATGAATACTTTTATTTTTTATACTAATGGACTCCATTAAATAATTTAGTCATTCTTTTGAGGACCAAGGGATTGTTAATTAAATCATGGAAGAGCTAGCTTAATCTAAAGGTACAAGCTTACATACTGCATATACATATGCTAATAGGAACAAAGTGTTGCGGTTTTGGAATAGGATCTTGCAGCCTGTACATTTTCCTTTACATCTCAATTGCTCTAAATCTCATTAATTACAATTTATTTTTAATATGTTTGAGGTCACCTTTGGTTATTATTTCTTATCCACGTTTTTAAAAAATCAAAAAAGTAGAAGGCGTCTTCTTTGAAATGGGCTACTTCTGTAAAAATATTTAGTGAAACATGTTGGACACATTTTATCAATTTAAAATTGTGTCCTGGTAAAGTCTAGTAGAGATGAATTGACTTGAGATTATGATTGAACTATAGTAAATGGTTGCTATGGTCACTATCTGGTCAATGATCAAAACATCTTTCGTCATCCATAAATAATGGACATGCCAGATTTAAATTTTCTTAATTTTTCAGCAATTATTAGAAGTAGATAACAATTTTTGTTAAACCGGAATCGTTCATTCATTTTATGAATGGCCAAAAATGTATTGACCACGTGGTGATAGCAACCATTTGTTATAAATCACTCTCACAATATATATATATATATATATATATATACACACACACACACACACGACTCACTCTCTATTTAAGAGTTTTCCACTTTTCCTTTTCATACCAAAACTAGCAAACTCATCTCAATAAGTTCTCTAGAAAAAGAAAAGTATTTGTTTTAACGTTTTATATTATTCTGATACAACTGAAAACGTCTTCCATACATGCAGCAACAGGGACTCACTAATCCTATTGTTGGGGTGTGATTAATTGGGCTCAAATAATCGGGTGGAGGCCCAAGTTATATGATGGGCCATAGTCCACATGGGGTATTTCTTCTATAAATATGGCGGGGGCAGGAGGTTTGAAGGGGGGGAAGACACAACTCAGATAACTCAAACACAACTCAGATAGATATTTTGTACTCTTGATATTATAGTGAATTCCTTCTCTCTCTCCGTGGTTTTTTCCCTATTGGGTTTCCACGTAAATTCTTGTGTTCAGATCTTATACTGTGTGTATATGTTTATCTTTATGTATTTTGTGAGTTTGATTTCACAACAACACCATCATCCGTTGGCGCGATTTTGGCCCGCTGTTTTGGTGATTTCATCGGGTGGTCGAAATCTGGCGTTAACATTGGCGCCGTCTGTGGGAAACTTGGTTCTAATATTGAATCAAAATCACCGGTTTACCAAGAAGGGGAGGTCCTACACATAAAAGATAAGTGGATCTCATATTTGATGCGTGAATGCTTCCTGATATTCTTCCTGGCATGCTTTAATTTATTTCATTACTTTATTCAAAATTATTGTTACCTGTTTACTCATCTTATATATATAAAAGATTTGTTAACCACTTTTTTGGTTGGTACTATAAAAGAGATAAAGTAAAGTTCGAAGAGCAAGGAGCGAAGTGATGAAGAGAGAAGGTCGGCAGTCAGCTCATGGCTTCGGCTTCAGCCTAATGGCTTCGGCTTCGGCCCAATGGCTTCGGCTTCGGCTTCGGCTTCAGCCCATGGCTTCCGCTTCAGCCCAATGGCTTCGGTTTCAGCCCAATGGCTTCGGCTTCAGCCCATGGCTTCGGCTTCAGCCCAATGGCTTCGGCTTCAGCCCATGGCTTTCGCTTCAGCTCATGGATTCGGCTTCAGCTCTCATGGATTCAGCTTCAGCCCAATGGCTTCCGCTTCAGCTCATGGCTTCGGCTTCAGCTCTCATGGCTTCGGCTTCAGCCCAATGGCTTCCGCTTCAGCTCTCATGGCTTCAGCTTCAGCTCTCATGGCTTCGGCTTCAGCTCATGGCTTCGGTTTCAGCTCTCATGGATTCAGCTTCAACCCAATGGCTTCCGCTTCAGCTCATGGCTTCGACTTCAGCTCTCATGGCTTCGGCTTCAGCCCAATGGCTTCCGCTTCAGCTCTCATGGCTTCGGCTTCAGCTCTCATGGCTTCGGCTTCAGCTCTCATGGCTTCGGCTTCAGCTCATGGCTTCGGTTTCAGCTCTCATGGCTTCGGCTTCAGCCCAATGGCTTCCGCTTCAGCCCATGGCTTCCGCTTCAGCTCATGGATCTATTTTGGCGTTATAAGGTCGGATCCGAGGCATCCTTCGGGAAGGCTTAGTTTTTCTGAATGAAGAATATTCTTAGGATCGACATCTTACGGATGGACATCCTTCGGCGGGGGACGGGGATCTCTTCAGCTCAGGCCCTTGGTCGAGCGGAGCATTTTGGGTCACCCAGGCGGAGGTCGGGGACCCCTCCTCTTCCGGCCCTTGGTCGAAGAGGAGCGTTCCTCCTGAACGGATAAACATCCTACGGATCGGCATCCTTCAGATAAACATCATTCGGGAAAAGCTTTGTTCTCCCGAAGGGGTACGCGATGGCGGATGTGGTGGGTTCAATAGTTTTACTAGCTTGGCTGTTAAAGGGTTTGGTGGGCTTACTGTATAGTCTCTTATTTTAAGTTCCTTATAAATAGGAGACTGGGGGGCAATGTTGGGGTGTGATTAATTGGGCTCAAATAATCGGGTGGAGACCCAAGTTATATGATGGGCCATAGTCCACATGGGGTATTTCTTCTATAAATATGGAGGGGGCAGGAGGTTTGAAGGGGGGGAAGACACAACTCAGATAACTCAAACACAACTCAGATAGATATTTTGTACTCTTGATATTATAGTGAATTCCTTCTCTCTCTCCGTGATTTTTTCCCTATTGGGTTTCCACGTAAATTCTTGTGTTTAGATCTTATACTGTGTGTATATGTTTATCTTTATGTATTTTGTGAGTTTGATTTCACAACAACACCATCATCCGTTGGCGCGATTTTGGCCCGCTGTTTTGGTGATTTCATCGGGTGGTCGAAATCTGGCGTTAACACCTATTAATCACGGAAGAGCATAATCTGAAGTTTCATACATATGCCAATGGGAAAAAAGTTCCTTAGTTTTGGATTATCTTGCGGCCTATTTTTGAAGTTTACAATTTTAAAGCCTGCTTTAATTTCAAAAAGAATACTGTTCATCAGGAGAAATGGTTTGATGAAGGTTGTTGTATATACAGTGTGGAGGCTAACAGTGCTTCTGTTGCATGTTGCTGGTTTGAAAAAGTTCAGAAAGGGTTTTTCTGTTCCATATATGTTTATACTATTTATTTTCAGTTGGCTTGTGCTGTAATTTCAAGTTTTAGATTTGTCACTTATTTAATACTTTTGGGTTGTTAATAAAATAACTTTGCAGCTGTTAATAAAAATAAAAGCATGTCAGGGTGCTTAGGCTCTTTGCTAAGCAAGATGTCTTATGTTCAATTTTTGACAGTGGTCAAGTAAGGTGTGTGTGTTTAAATTCAGTCTAAATTATCAAAAAATTAAAAATAAATAAATGCACGTTCAAATACCATATCTGATTCTATGTTTTAGTGTTTTCATTATTATTTATTTCGAGTTTTTGTTTTATAAATATTTTAGAAATACATTACCCTTTATATATATATATATATATATATATATATATATATATATATATATATATACCAAATATATAAAAGTCCTGTTATGTATTGTAATAAATTTATGTCGAATTACAATTGTGAAACTTATCAATAAATGAGATTGGTAAAATTTATAGGAAGACCCCAGTTATTACACATCTCTTTAAAAAAATTACTACTAATAAATATCTACATAACTAACAATCAAAAGGTGAATATAAATATTCGTAATATATATCATTTTCTAATATGTAAAATATAAACAATCGTTAATTTTCTTACATCTCAATTGCACAAAATCTCATTTATTACTGTTTGATTCGAGTTTGTTCAAGTCACCTTAGGTTATTACTCCATTTATTTTCCAAATATCAAAACGGTAAAAAAAACATGTCTTCTCTCTTAAATAAGGTTATTTTAAAAATTAAGACAAGAAATCTAATAAATCATAATATTTTGTTTTTTCAAATAATGAAAATAAAAAATAGAGTTGGGGGTACTGTGAATAATATCCTTCTATTTCTGTCATTTTCTCAATAAATGAATTGAGGTGACATAATTGTAAATGTAGATAGATAATATTAGGGATGGCAATCGGATGCGGCGGGGTGAGGGCAGATAAAAATTTTCCATATCCGTCCCATTTTTCACGGGAATTAAATTTTAATTCATTCGCATTTCTATGGGAAATTTAAACTTCCACGAAAAATTTATATCATCACGGGAATTAATATTTTGTAAATTTTTTAAATAAAAATTTTAATTTTAGTTATATTTACAATAACATATACATGCAAATTAATCATATTTTAGTACATACATGATAAAATTAAGAAAAATCAAATAATAATAATAATAGTAATAATAATAATATATACACACACAAGGACATATATTGTACTTATGTAATATATAATAGTATAAATATTAATTTAATTAATAGATAACTATTCGGGGCAGGTACCGGGCGGGGATTGGGACGGAGGAAGCAAATATCATCATCCCCTCTCCATCTCCATAAATAACATTTGGTGATTCTCCATCCTCTACTCCATCCTCGATTAGAGTCAAAATTCTCGTCTCCATTCAGAGTGGCCCGGGTGGGGCGTGGGGATCAATCACCGTGGGGATGGAGCAAATTGTCATCCCTAGATAATACACAACGACATTACAAAAAATGGAGCACATTTTGAAAATGGAATAAATGGCTAATTTTAAATAGCATTTTTGGATTGGTATATAATTCTTTCGATACACATTTAACGGTACTAGGGATACAATTATTTATGACGAATACGTGATAAATAACAAAAAATAATATAATTAGTGACAAACACTAACGACACAATTATTGATGACAAATATTATTATGTCGCTAAATACGATATTTTTGTAATTATATATATATATATATATATATATATATATACTGTGGGGGCATTTGTTATATGTCATCTAAAATGGTCATCTTAGATACTTGGTAATGTAAGTTGGTCATCTTTGTAAATCGTGTTTAGTACTCTTACTAATCTTTCATTCTCGATAATCCACATACTCGGTAACGTGCCAAGATTACACCTGACATGGGTATACAAATGACCAAAAAATAGATGGTAATATGAGAATACTATCTATTGGTTATCTTGAAATTTCTTTTTAGACAAAAATATCTTCATATTTTAATTATTAACTCAAGTGTTTATCAACTAATTTCAACTAAATTGAAATGACGCAATATGCCCAATTGTTATTACCAATAATCAAATACTTAGTAATTTAAGTTTTGATGATTATCTTTCATGATCCATAACAAACACCTATATAAGCTAAAAGGTAGAGCACACATAAGGATGACAATGGTGTGGTGCGATGACGGTTGTCAATTGATTTGATACCGCATTGGTCTTAAAAAAAAATTTGCACCAAAATCACATCACACCAGTCGCAGTTCATAAAATTACTATGTCGAAACCGCAACAAGCGGTTGATTTTCTTGACTGCACCGCACTAAAATCGACATAATTATAAATAAAATAAATTAAAATATTTCGAGAAGTAAAACAACATTATAAATTAAAATTTTACATAACTTAACAATAGTTTCAAATAAGAAAACTATAACAAGTATTGTTTTAATATACTAGTCATATTAGATCTTCTTTCTAAGGTAGATTACCTATTAATATCTACTTAATATTTTAATATATGTATAATACGTCGATTCAAAAGTGGCGCACCATTGATTTATATATTCGGGGCAATGCAATGCATCACTGGCTCAACAACAAATACCAGTATTACATTTCACCGTCTTTGATTATTTATTTTTGTACCAAAACTGCAATGGTCAAATTTTCGATTCGATTAAAAATTGACCAGTTCAATTCAGTTTGATCACTTTTAGTTGGATTCCGGTTTAAATTATATTCTCTAAACACGCCTGGTGGTTAGTGCTACTTTAGTAACACTCACCAATAATGACACTGACCATTGCCATGGCCCATGATAAAAAGGGCGAAGCACACTATTGATGACCGTGGTTGATAGCACATGCACAATCCTCACAAAAATCAATTGAAAGTGACAGTATGAAAAAGTAGACAACGTGAAATTTTCGCAGGGTACATTTTTGGTTCAAAAAATTGCAGTATGATCCACGTGGCCGTAAACTTTCATCATCAAAACTGACCACTTATTTATGATTCTAGTTTTTCTAGAGAAAGCCAACAATTTTTCCCAAGTTATTGGCATGGTTTTTGACTAAAAAGAAAATCGTTATGATTATTGCGTCTCTCTCTTTTATTCTATAATAAACAAAAAAAATGTTCATATACACACTGTTATACTGTAATGTTAATAGTAAAATATTTATTTTATTTATTTGTAATTATTTTTTTTTTGAATGTCTTAATCTATTACAATAATTTATCCTAACCTAAGGAGAGAAGTCTAAGTAAAGGACGAGATAACTTACTATCTTCAATTTTCATCGCGCGTAACTGCCTTCTAAATCTATCTTCGTAACTTACTGTCAATAAAATTCAAATCTCTCGATACAAATGAGTCATACCAATCGACTTGTTTTTGATCATGTACTAGGTGGGATTCATGATTGTTTCCAAAATTAGAAAGACCATGCCTCTTCCATCTTTTGTAGCTACCTTGAAAATTTTAGAGGACTAAAATGGCAATATAGGATTTTGTTTTCCTTTATTAGTATTATTTTGTAGTTCTGTTGATAAGAATTAAGAAACTAGTTAATAATATTAGACTCGTGTTATAACATAAAACCTTATGTAGTAAAGTCATGTCTTATATAGGATGACGAATCGCATCGAACCGGCCAGTTTCTATGCAAATCGTTGATCTCGTCGGTACGATTTTAATGTAGAAAAAATTAAACCGAGAGCGATGAGGTGCCGTTTTGATATTTACCTCTGAATCGGCGGTGCACTATACTGCACCGCTTCTTGAACCGCTCTATATATACTTGTATTTTAATTATGTCTCTATATTTTATAGTATTAAAACTATAATAATGTTAAAATGTTAACGATGCTATCTTAATTTTAATTGAACATATATACTTATATTACTTAATATATTTTGAGCTATTTTTTTCAATGTTATTATAATATGTGATATAAAAATATTAAACTAATTTAATAAAAAAAGTTAAGTCAAAAATATTATTAGTTTTTAATCGGTGCAAGTCGGTGCGATGCGGTTTAAAATATAAACCGGTCAATACATTTTTGGTATAGAAAAATCTTGAACCGGTGTCGTGCGATTTCGGTTCAAATTTTTTTAAAACTGATACAATTTCAAATCACTGAAAAATCGGAACTACACTGTACCATTGTCATCCCTTCTTGTACCTAGAGAACAATTATTTAAAACACAACTATCAAACCGTGAGCTAAATTTTGAAGTATTTGCTATTTTATTTTCTATATTTGGGTCTATGTACTTAATGGACATTGTCTTTAGTGACAAAAGTCAAAAAAAAATTCCATAAAAGTCAACTTTGAAAATGTCGCATTCAGATTTTAAATTACAACCGGTCTCGCATTCTACCGGCCAAATATGAAATATTCCAATTATTTTTTTAGAACATTATCCCATCATGTTAACCAAACACAACCACTATACCAGTTTTACATGCTAGGTTGGATTTGCAATCTAAGCATACTTTAGCCTGAGTAATAGCCATACAAATATGAGTATATACTCTCTCTCTCTTACACAAAAAGAATTTTATTTTTGTCAAAAAATATATTTCACGAAAAAATACTTTTTCACTGATAATTGTATAAAAAACACAAAATCTTCGTCTATTTGATGATTATGTTAGAAGTAGGTGACTGCGTTAGAGGTTGGTGAATATTCTTTCACCAATCACCATAATATGACATGTGACAAAGAATACGTGACAATGTCGGATAGCTTTAGCGTCAAAACGTGGCGCCAAACTCCGATAAATAATCCCTTGCCTAGTATAGAAGTTACTCACTCTCTCTCTCTCTCTCTCTCTCTAACTCTTGGAACTTTCATTATTAATATACCTTCCTCTCACTTAAACAAGTTACTTACTCTCATGTCGGAGACGTTTTTTCGATAACAATGTGGGTTGTTACCGGTTTATTACTTGTATAGGTCTAAAGTCCAGGTAATGGGTCCAAATTTTGGCGACGAAAAGAAACATTGGTGCTGCGTTTAGATTGAAGGAATGGAATGGAAGAAAGAATAAAATGATTTTAAGTGTATATTTGATTGTTAGTGATTGTGGGTGTTATCATATAATGACAAAATTATCACATATATCTATTCCATTGAAATGGATTTTATTTCACCCTCTCCACATGGAATAAAAAACAAAGGGATATAATGAATTTTCATTCCATTAGAATGGTTTATCCTCCAAAATAATCATCAAATAAACTATTTTTATTTCATTCATTCATATATTTCATTCTTTCAATCCAAACGTAGCATAACACTCACTGTCACTTATAAGGCGAATTGCAATCCATTTAATTGAGCAAGAAGGGAGGTTGACAAAAACAATATTTAAAAAAAAATTAACAGTCTTGCATCCCATATAAAAATATATTAAATATAAAAAAATATATAATTATATATACACAAAATAAAACTTATACAGGACAGTTAGGAGTAAACCCCCTTTAAATAATTGTTTGTTTAATTTTTTATGATTCCTCCTAACATGTGCCCTTAGGGCACGTGGTAAGCACGGAAAATAAAAAATGGGGCCCACTAAATATTATTTATTTATGCATTTGTACTAAATTCAATGCATGGGATCCACTAACATATTATTTTTTTATACATTGAATTCAGTGTAAATAAATAAACAAATAATATTTAGTGAATTTTATTTTTTGTTTTCCGTGTTTAACATATGACCTAAAAGCACATGTTAAGAAAACCCTTAATAAATTACATAACTTCTTGTCTTGAGCCCACTAGCCACTATGACTCACTCTTTTGTAAAGAGTGTGAATGAAGAAAAGAACACAAAGGAAAGAGAAAGATTTTTTATTTTTTTACAAAGATGTTCTAAATCCATGATTGTATGCATTAGGGTTGGAAACCCTACAATCTCTTATTCCGTGTAAAGAATGGTCTAACCATATTTTAAAAATGAATAATGACAGTTGACTTGAAAAATAAATTGTGGCCAACTTTTCAAAGTTTATTTTTATGGAATACCTTTTAATTCTAAAATGACATAATTATGTTGAAAATATCATCTATTTTTTTTGTCAATAACTATTATATCCTAATTTTTTTATAAAAAAATGGAAAAAGTCAGTCGTGTGATACTCCTAGTAAACATGTCAAAATAGTGATTTTACCACTACATTCGATTTTTGAATATCAAAATGTTACTTTATGAGATACGTATTCATATGTTCTCCATTTTGGGGTATAATTTCTTTTTATATGAGGATGAAAAAGCTTGGCTTTGTTTCACAGAAAAAGGACTAAAGAAATTTCGTTTTCGTAGGAGTCTTATTTCAAATTTATGTTATTTTATAAAAAATTATATTTTATCAAATTAATATATTCATATAATATATTAAATTTATCATATTATGGCTAAAAACTAACAACTTATAATTGAAACTAGTAAAAACTAGACAAAAATATGTTCTTAATCTTTCTAATATGTACCAAATGGGACTCTTGTGTAATGGAAAGAGTATTAATTTTAACTAGTACCCACCATTTCCAAAACATTGATATTATATTTGGAATATAGATAATATTATCTTCGGTCCTGAAAAATTGATTTAGTTTGATCTTTTTGATCAAATTGATAAATTTCAGAAATAAAAATTGAGCATATTTATTTATATTTTTAAAAAGGTAGTAGTAAATTTGATATATTTTCTTATGAATATACTTTATTCACCTATATTTTGAAAAAAAATATAAATTTTGATTATAAAAAGGTCAATTTAATTATAAAAAAAAGTCAACTTAAGCCAAATTTTCCGGAATAATATGAATTATACTTGTAAGGTAATTATATTGATTTTTAATGGGGTGGAAAAAGTGACTACTATTTACCGGTACACCGACTAAGCAATAAGTTGAGCCACTCCATGTGAATTCCCTTTCCACTCTGTTTCCTACGGGCTACGTACACCTTTTCACTTTTGGATTTGTACACCTTTTGGGATTTTTAATGTTCCACTAAAGTTCATTTGTATGAAATTTGGGGGACACAAACCTTAAAATCTTGTACTGATAATGATTTTTTTTGACTTTTTTTTATATTTATATTTAACTATATTAATTATATTCTTTTAGCTGACTAACATCTATGAATACTAACATATAATCACTAATAATAATAAATTATAACCACAGCCAATAATCCAATATCTTTTAAAACATTTTTTTGACGCAAAATGTTGTGCTTGCATGCAAAATGAATAATTATTTTGCTTTATCAAAACACAAAAATTATAAAAAATTATATAAAAAAAAGTTCATGTTGCATAAAGTTCTAATATTATTGCGTCATGCTGCAAATTAAGGTCCAAGATTTGTTACACTAAAATATATTCGACTAATATTCACATTTAAATACAATTATTCTATAATTTCATTTCACCCCAAAGAAATGTAATCAATACTTTATAACATTTAAATACAATTATTCTATAATTTCATTTCCCCCAAAGAAATGTAATCAATATCTTATACTATATAATAGGCAGACAAGAAATCTTAATTTTAAATAATTGAGAGTTAATTCGGATAGTTTCTGAGTTAACTCAAATGACCATACTGACAATAACAAATTTCTTTAACCAATGTGAAATGACTTTTGGAATGTATGCATATATTTATATTAAATTTTCAAGTTAAGATTTTGGTGTGTATGCGTGTATTTATATTAAGCTCTGTGACTAAGTACATGCATGTTATTACGTATTAGATGTTATAATGCACCTTTATCCCTCTATATTTGTGGTCTCGTTTTTAGATTTATATATATCCGATATATGTACTTACCATTTTCATATGTTATAAACGATATTTTTAAATGAACAATTTTTATGTCGTTCATTTTACTTAGCCACATAAATATTTTGATTAAATATTATTATTTCTAATAAAAACAATTGTTAACAAATAAAGCTCGTGCCTCGCACGACTTATTACACTAGTAATAATAAAATTTTGTTATTCGTATCAATACCAAACTATAACAAGATAAATACCAATTTATTTTGTTGGTCTTGAGTAGACTCGGCAACCCAACTTTGATTATTCGATCCCTCAAGTTTATTTTATTTTGTTTTCACTGAAAAGCTCAAAAGTTTTTTCAATTTTCTACATTCCGGGTGAGATTTCCAAAAAGTGTTTTTACTCAAATATTTTTTTTTTGATTTACCTGACTTCATGATTCCTGCGTTTACTCATTAAGAACCCCCACAAAAAATATCATATCATCGTACTTCTAATATCTTATAAAATATAAATTTCGTGACTTACCAACTCTAGAGTTTTTTTTATTTTATTTTTTAATGATTTTTTAAATTCATAATCAAATACATATATTTTTTTTTATTCTTACTCCAAAGTCCAATGCATGTGGTTTAGTTCCTATTTTGTCAATCTTTTTCACTTTTTTTTTATATATAAAACAATAACTTCTCAAATTTATAAATCAAATATATTATAAAATTATTTTTATTCGTACTCCACTACATGTGGTTTAGTTCCAATCTTTTCACTTTTTTCTTCATATATTTTTAAGTTTCCTTCGTAACGAAAGATTCATAGAACAAAGTTGTAGGCTTTCTTTAGCTGACTTTTGACTTTTAGCTGCCTTTGTTTAGTTCCTATTTCGCCAATCTTTTTCACTTTATATATATATATATATATATATATATATAATGACCTTTTAAATTCATAAACTAAATATTTATTTTTATTCTTACTCCGATGCACATGGTTTTGTTCCTATTTTGTCAATCTTTTGACTTTTTTCTTTATAAATATATAAATATACGTGTATCGACTTTTTAGCATTACAAACTTTTGCTAGTTTGATTGCTTTTTCATTAGTGTTGTAAATGGTTTCTTACATTATATGTTGTTGAGCCTTTGTTTAGCTGTCTTTTGAGGCACTATTGCTCAGTATCCCCCCCACGCCCCACCCCCCCCCCCCCCCCCCCCCACCCTCCTTTTCTTTTGTTTTTTGTAACCCAACAAAATAATGTTATATTTCAAGCTTATTATGATGCACTAATTTTTTAAATTTATAAACATTGTCATAGCAATAGTAAATTAATTTATAAAATTTTAAAAAATATTTTATAATCATTATATATAAAATGAATAAAAAATAAAAAATTATGCTATTTAAAAAATTTGCACTTGGTTTTTTAGTACTTAAAATTTAACTACAACTAAAATAATTTTTAAAGTCTCTCTAAATTTATTTTAAAATAATATAAATAACTACTAATAAAACTCAAACTTAATAGCACTCTTTTATATATGTTCCGTGAAAATTTTTGTTGATTCCTGTAATTGTCTTCCAATCTGAACAAAATATGATCATGACGTAACATCACAAGATTTTAATAATAAATAATGAAATAATAAAATTAAACTAAATTATTTGCGATTAGTAAGTTAAGTTGTGAAATTATTAACTATTAAAAATAATTAATAGTTAATGTTAGAGAACCAAAATTCGTTTATGGTCCTACAAACTTTAACGTTAACTTATTATTTTACAATAATTTTATTTTACAGTAGTTTAATTACTTAGTCATAATAAATCTTAACTTTAAAAACATATTTAGAATTTTACTTTACTCAACTTTACACTCTAAATAACTTATATATAGTTATTAAAATTTAAGTTATCATCATGATGGTAACTTATTAATTTACAATAATTTGATGTTATGTAGAATTTTTTAAACACCAAGTTTAGAGTTTTAAGTTTCACTTATTTTTTAACTCTAAATAACTATGTATAAATTCGAAAGATTAAAAATAAAAACTTAATATTAAATTTAAAAATTATATAAAATGAATATTAAATTAAAAATAACAAAAATAAAATAAATATATTACTAACATTCAATTGTAATTCTTTAATAATTATTTGTTTTAGCAAAATTTATAGTCATTCTATAATAAGTTAAATTAAAATTAAAAAAAATATTTTATAATTATTATATATATAGAATAAATAAAAAATTAAAAATAACTTATTTTAAAATATAAAAAAAAGCACGGGATACTTAGCTAATTATTATAAAAACCCGCGAACGTCGTCCTCTTCTTTAGCTCTGCAACGACCAAATACTCTTTCTCTCTCTTCATTTTCTCTCTCTTATATGTGTACGTATATACATATATAGACCTTTCTTTTTAGAATTTTGTAGC
Organism: Aralia elata; assembly: GCA_034770075.1. Taxonomy (NCBI): domain Eukaryota; kingdom Viridiplantae; phylum Streptophyta; class Magnoliopsida; order Apiales; family Araliaceae; genus Aralia; species Aralia elata. Next base: position 5,221,583 of record CM068388.1, on the reverse strand, counting down.
TTGATTTCAGTAATGGCGGCGATTAAGGGTTTGTTCGGATCGATAGATGAGTTGTTGAAGCAGTGTAAGCAGTCCGGTGACTCTGCGTACAGTGCTTTCAGATCACTCCTGGAGCGGCTTGAAGATCCGAAAACCCGAGTCGAAACTCGAATCTTCTTCTCGGAGCTCCAGAAACGATTCGATTCCAAAGAAGCCATTGAACAATGCCTTGATACTTACCATTTTCGAATCCAGGATATCTATCTAGAACAACATGAAGGTCAAATTAACCCTCTCTTTCATACATACTCCTTTTTTTTAAGTTTTTAGTTTGATATATGTTTAATGGTTTATATGTAAAAATGTGCATTTGATGAACTGTGAAATTGTTGATTTTGAAGTTGCTGTGTGATTTATGAATGATACAGTGGAATAGTTATGATTATTTTGAATCCTAACAGTAACTAGAATGTAAAATTAGGTAATTTGGTAAATCTGATAATAATTAATAAAAACTCCTTGTAAAGTTCCTATTTAGCAGGCCCAAATAAAGGTGTAAAAGAAAACTCTGTCTCAAAGTAAACGAACATCTCAGTCCACGCCCACACAAGATGACAAAACAATCACCCCTCTCCTATCCTTAACACCATGAATTATATTAAAAACCCTGAAAAATCTGCTGAGAAGTATTTTGTCCACACTAGAGGGACAAACACAGTACAATTTGATGACTCCGAAAGCAGACCACCAAAGCAGCCAAACCATCAGGCAACGAACAAAATGAACATAAATATGAGAATTTGTCTCACTTCATACATACAGATAACACCTACCAGACACAAAGATTTATAAGGCCTATGTCTTGGATGTATATGGATCCAAAAATCCTTGATTTTGATTTCCAAATAAGGGATACTAAAGGAACTAGAGGGAAAGATCTGGTGATCAAAGGTGGCTATCAAAGGAAAGAGAGATAGAAGAAAAGTTGAGGAGTTGAAGAAGCGGTAGAAGATCCTCTGCCTCCCTATCATTCAGAAGTTTGGTTTGCTTTACCTTTATTTGGAAAGAAAATAAGATAAAAAAGATTTTATCGGCGTCATAAAATTTGACAAGAAGATACCACAGTCCTGCCAAGTCCCACCACTCGACATTGCATGAAGGATGACTTTCTGCATCATTATTTTACTTTCATGTGTAGCTTTAAGACTTCTATGTTTCAGGTTATCAATTATCTGCGCATTACTGAAAACTGTCAATGTGAAAGGAGGAACTCTTTCAGGTCTGCAGTGCACTGAATCTTATCCCTGCAGGAACTTATATAAATCTCTCTGCCCATCTTTTTTCTTCCTACTGATGAACTTATGATAAGCTTTAACTTGAGCCTGGCACTTGTATAACCATAACACCTAATTGCTACTTCCCACACAACAAACATTTTCCTATGAAGAACACTGGCATGCCAGTGATGAACCCGAACCGAATTTATTTTCTTGGAAGAAATAATGAACAAAGTTTAACAATGAATATGTTTATCTCTAAATTAAATTGTCTACCATCCAAACAAGTAGCTCGCAACCTCAAGATATTCTCAGCAATATCATATAGGTTCAAAAGAGATTCCTTACAAGATGCATGTTTCAGCTATGATTCATACTAAAAAGTAAAACCAGAAAACAACCAGTAAACTCTTAACTAATGGCATAGATAAATATTTCCCCATCCTGCTCTACCTACAGATAGTCACTCCTGCAGTTTGTTCATCCACCCTCTAAACTAAGAGTTTTGTTTATAAGTTTTGTGCATGTGCGTGTCCATGAGTTTAGGGAGACACAAGTGTCAGATCCTTCTTACTAGTTTTTTTCCTTTTTACTCGGTATTTGTTCTTCTTAGTCTATCTATATACCATAAGTTACAAATTTAATAAATGTTATTTTAAGTATTCATTTGATAATGGTTTTTTATAAATATCTTTTTTCTCTTTTTTCCTATAGCAAACTGAGTTGCTTAAAAACTGTTACCAAACAGAACCTAAGACAATTTACAACCAGATACATGCAAATGGGGAGAGGGACATCTTGCCTATGCCACTTCAAACCGATGAGATAAATTATTGTAACAAAACAAATAGCTTAACAGTATCTTTGTACTAAGTCCTAACAAAACAAATAGTTTAACAGTATCTTTGTACTAAGTCCTAACACATGCCCTCTCCATCTTTCCCAGGACCTGTTTCATGTGGATATGAAACCTTATTCCTTACTTTTTGAGCCTCATCCAAGATTTGTTTGCCAACATGACTTGTTTGAATCGTGTATGAAGCTCATATATGGGTTTTGAACACGCTCAATGTTCTTGACCTATTAGTTAATGTAGCCAGCATCTCTGCCTGCAAGTCTTGAATGCCTCCTATTAGACTTCAAGGCCAATAATTGTTGAAATTCAGAGCTTTAATTAAAAAAAAAATCCAGGATTGTTGCAAAAGACAGATAATTAAACTCCTTTTGAATCCTTGTTTCATCGAATAATTGAACATTTTCAAATTGTGTATCTCTTTTTTTTCTTTTTTTCTTTTTTTCCCTTTTTTGATCTTCTGTGTTTGATATATCTCTACTTTATTTCATGGTGCTTTAACTGTGTTGTTAACATGTTGTTCTCCTTCTTGGTTACTCAAACTTTTCTTTGTAGACCTAACTGGTTTCAGTGCCATCTTATTCAACAGTTGTGTACTTTTAAATAGAATGCTCTTTGTACATCTAATTTCAGTTGCCTTAAAGTTATTCCGCGTTTGCAGGTTACCAGAAGAAGAAAAAATTAACAATGATGGTAATTCCGAGCATCTTTATGCCAGAGGACTGGTCCTTTACTTTCTATGAGGGGCTGAATAGACATCCTGCCTCTATGTTCAAAGACAAGACAATTGCAGAGCTTGGTTGTGGGAATGGATGGATATCCATTGCTCTTGCTGAGAAGTGGGCTCCTTCAAAGGTTTGTCATGGTGCTTATCCAACTACATTAAAGTTAACAACACTTCTTTGGTTTTCGCTGTGTTATTTTATTGATTGTTATAGGAGCAAGACTATTTGTGACCTGATGTGTTAGTCTATGACATTTTGTTATATTAAAATTAAAAAAAAATTTAATGGCATTGTGTTGTATTAAAAAAAATAATTATGGCATCGTATCTTTAGTGGAGGTAAACATACTTTTTCCGGAGTTGAGTATTGTAGTTCATATGAGCTTTCTAACATTGTCCAGTAACATCCTACAGGTATATGGCCTTGATATAAATCCTAGAGCAGTTAAAGTTTCTTGGATAAACTTATATTTAAATGCTTTGGACGAGAATGGTCAACCTATCTATGACGATGAGAAGAAAACTTTACTTGACAGAGTAGAGTTTCACGAATCTGATCTTCTAGGGTACTGCAGAGATAATCACATAGAGCTTGAACGCATTGTTGGTTGTATACCACAGGTATTATGGTCAATAATATGGTTTAATGAATAATGCTGTTTTCTCCTTTTCAATTTAAGACATTGTAAGTTGTATAAACTGCTTAATCATTCTCTGGTTACTGATTAGAAGCTTTATGGGCCTCAGCCATGAGTGCTTTTGGGATCTAAGGAAAATTGTTAATATAACCAGTCAGTCCTTTTGCTTTATTCTTTTTAATTGTCCTTTCACTTTGGTTTTATTTGCAGATTCTTAACCCAAACCCAGATGCAATGTCCAAGATGATTACAGAAAATGCAAGCGAAGAGTTTCTACATTCTTTGAGTAACTATTGTGCTCTTCAGGTTTGTAGAGAATCAATCCATTCTGATGTTACTTGATGGATATTTTCTTTTAGCTAGCGTGTTAGCAATTGGAGACTTTAGATATACTATATATTTTTTAGCTTATTTTATAATTGTGATTTTTCTTTTGTTTTCCTTTCTTGATAAGACAAAGAAAAAATAAAGAAAGAAGCATTTGATCTTTTGGGATATTAATAACATTTTCCGTTAACTTTATATTTAATAGAACTTTATATTTAAGTTTTGGGGAAATTATTAACTTTGTTTGGTATGCAAAAAATTTAAAGAGATTAACACAATCTAGTTTTTGGACACTTGATAAAGATGTTTTATTTCTTTGTCATTTTAAAATGCAGAATGGTTTGTAGCTACTTCATTTCATAATTCGGAATGACTCATTTAAAAATAATAGGTTCCAACTAATAAAACTATTATTTTAGTCAATGCAAATTGCATTGTCAGGATTTAGAAGTTAGATGAGAAATCACTGAATAGAAGTTTGATGCACATATATACAAACATATATATATATATATATATATATTAATTAAAACATACGTACGTACATACATATACATAGTATGAACTATGTTATGCAACAATGAGCTCAGATGGACTTAACCCAAGCTCTTACAATTAGATGTCATATCTTCTATATATCCTATCTTTTTTAAAGAAACTCCTTGAATGTACTTAGGCCAATAGAAAATGACAACACAAAACAATAGCAAAGAGAAATCGAAAGAAAACAATCATACAAGACACAAAATATGTGGTTTGCCCAAAGGTTGGGTTACATCGACGATCGACAAATCAATCTCAATATCTCATAAAAGCGTACATTATACAGCGCATGATCCCCTCCTTATATAATGCAATATAAAAATCCTAATTCATCCTGAAAGTATAAAATTTCTGATGCATCTTTTGTTGTTTTTCTTTCATTTTCAGACGGACTATTTTGTTGCTGTGACCATCATAATTAATTACTTTTATCTTTTGATCTCTTCAGGGATTTGTTGAGGATCAGTTTGGCTTAGGTCTAATTGCCAGAGCAGTCGAAGAAGGCATTGCTGTGATCAAACCTATGGGGATTATGATTTTTAACATGGGAGGTCGTCCAGGACAAGGTGTTTGTAAACGCTTGTTTGAACGGCGTGGTGTCTGTGTTAACAAGCTTTGGCAGACAAAAATTCTTCAGGCAAGTAAACCCTTTAGTGAAAATGACATCTACACCATAATTGCACATCTAATGAATTTTGTTGTTGCAGGCTGGTGACACAGATATTTCAGCTTTAGTTGAAATTGAGAAGAATAGTCCACACCGTTTTGAGTTCTTCATGGGGCTAGTTGGAGATCAGCCAATATGTGCTCGAACAGCATGGGCATATGGAAAGGCTGGTGGTCGGATTTCTCATGCTTTATCGGTTTACAGCTGTCAACTTCGTCAACCAAATCAGGTGCAAAATTATGAGTATTTTGGTTTCAAGGGTTGGTGTAGCATTTAGTGAGCAGAAATTGCATAGAATACTTATTGAACTAATTTACAGGTAAAGAAAATTTTTGAGTTTCTCAGAAATGGGTTCCAAGAGATTAGCAATTCTTTAGATTTATCGTTTGAAGATGATTCTGTGGCTGATGAGAAGATTCCTTTCCTGGCTTATCTCGCTAGTGTTCTGAAAGAGAATTCATTTTTCCCATATGAACCACCTGCTGGAAGCAAACGTTTTCGTAGTCTCATTGCAGGATTTTTGAAAGCATATCACCACGTTCCTCTTAGTGCAGAGGTAAGAGGAGTTCCTTTGTAACTTTTCTTTAATTTTGTGCTGGCTTTGACTACTTTTATTTATGTTTTTTGCATGATGCTTACAAATTATTTGAAATAGATTATATCTGTTTTGTTTGTTATATTTGTATAGCTCTCGGGTAAGGCCACATTTACCCAACAACAAAAAAAAGGAGTTGTATGTCGAATGCATGCATCTATTTGAAGTTTGCCAATGATTTTCACATGGAGAATTATATCTGATATATGACCTTCTCTAACTGGCCAAAATAATCTCGTTGAAATAATTTTTGACTTTATACGAGTTGGAAAAAGAAAATCTTTGGACTTCCATCTGTATGTTGAAACAAAAATTGACAAGAAAAAGGAGGGTGGAGGGGGAAATCAACTTTGTGTTCAACAATCGAACTTCTATGTGAAAAGGTCCCATCTACTAATGCATCTAAACCTTAAAACCACAGGGTATAGTATCACGTTAAAAGATATTCCCTCCGTCCCAAATTAATTGCATTTCTAGGACTTTTTAAAGTCAAATTGACTATTTTTAAAACTAATCTTTTTACTATTTTTGCTAACATATAGGTGAAGATATTATAACCAAAAGAAAGTATATACAATTTATTACTAATTTCAATTTTTATAATTTTAAAAATATATTTATATATGCTTAATTATTAATTTTAAAAATAGTCAATTTGACTTAAAAAAGTCCTAGAAAAGCAATTAATTTGGGACGGAGGGAGTACACAAGATAGAGACTAGTAAATGACTCCTATTTGTGAAAACACTAACCAAAAAATCTATAATTGTTTGTTTGAAATTATTTATACTTCTTTCTTATGGATATTATAATGACAATATGATATAAATTTATTTTTAAGGGATTACTTGTTGAAAATTAATTTAGTACTGGTGATCTCTCATCAAGTATAGGAATTTTAGGCCTTAGGGTTTTCACATTTGTTCCGAATTTAGCAATGACTTCAATGCTTTTGCCAAATTGGTTCTAAAATGGCAAGCTCATCCCTGACAAGTCATGAAATGGCTGAAAAACACCTCTGTAAATGATATTATGAGGTTTTTCTGGTTTCATTTGATCATGATTTATTTGGGATTCTCACCAGTGACAGTATCATCTTTTGCCCTATTAGCATGCCCCAATGTATCACCTTCGTACAAGGTGAACTGATTTTTGAAATATTATTGACAATTAACATGTTGTGATGAAAAAGTATAGAAGAATTTAGAACCAATTGCAAAAATATTCAATTTAAGAACTGTTACCAGTTTCTCTTTTTCTTTTCAAGAATCAATAAGGACTCTTGCTTTTACAACATTAACCTTTTTTAGCATATTTCATTCCCTTTTGTACTTGTGACAACATCGGAAAAGTAAGCTACATTCCTAACTTACTTATTCTCAATTCTTTTGCAAGAATGTTGTTGTATTTCCTTCAAGAGCTGTGGCAATTGAGAATGCTCTTCGATTATTCTCACCATGGCTTGCAATTGTTGATGAACATCTGACTCGCCACCTACCCAGGCAATGGTTAACATCACTAACTATGGAGGTATTGTTTGTTTGTGAAGCCTTCAACTGTACATTATTCTAATATTTCTTCAATAAATTCTTAGTTTGATGATGGCATATATACCTTCAAATACAGATTTAGTCCAGATCTATGGGAAACTAATAAATGATTTCAATTTTATGGGTGTTCAAAGGCACTGTGTTGTCTCTTTGAATAATTTGTTCTTCCTCTGGTCTTCTCTGCAGGAAACAGAAACTGATAAGCCTATTGTGGATGCAATCACTGTTATTGAAGCTCCGCGCCAATCAGATTTGATGATAGAGCTGATAAAGAAGTTGAAGCCGCAAGTTGTAGTTACTGGGATGGCTCAATTTGAGGCTGTTACCAGTTCCGCTTTTGAGCACCTCTTAAGTACTACAAGGGAAATTGGTTCTCGACTTTTCTTAGACATATCAGACCAATTTGAGCTATCCAGCCTCCCCAGTTCAAATGGGGTACTGAAATACCTTGCTGGAACTTCACTTCCTCCGCATGCTGCAATTATATGCGGCTTATTAAAAAACCAGGTAATCTTATCTCTCCATATGATTGGCAATGATAATTGTGCTGAAGTGTAGTGTGCAGCCAATTAATGGATTTAAATGACCTAAGGTGTACTTGAATGGTGTCATTTGATTCATTTGAATCAACCAATCCTCTAATTTGTTGTAATTATATATATCGTGTAATAAGCTATCCAAAAAATCTGTTTACAGGTTTATTCAGACTTGGAAGTTGCTTTTGTTTTATCAGAAGAGGAGACCATCTTTAAAGCATTATCCAAGACCGTGGAACTATTACAGGGGAATACTGCACCCATTACTCAGTACTATTATGGTTGCATTTTCAATGAGCTTCTTGCCTTTCAGCTCCCTGATCGACATCCACCTGCAGAGGTGTCTTACTTGAACTACTAAGATGATATTTGCTAATATGCTTTTTCATTCTAGTATAGGCCATTACCTCTGCTAGTCTGGAAATTCGAGGTGCTGGGAGGGGTGTGGACTTAAGTTTGGACTATTTATGGGAAGTGATTATTGCCTTCTTGAAAATTTCTCTTTGACCTGATCTTTTGGAAATGTTTTGGTTATGCAAATAATGCCACTTCTATAGTATTGGCACATGCACCAGAGTGTCTGGCTAGATTTACCTAATATTTTGTACAAACCTTTGGAATTATAGAGCTTTTGGAATAAAAATTAGTTTTATGGCTACGAATTATGTTTCTCACTAAATGGTTAGTGGATACTTAAACTCCATTATATACTTATTGAGAATTAGCCATATATTAGTAATGTTGCAGTTTGTTACATGTTGATTTTTTCTGCTGCTGCCTGAGTTTACGTTAAACCTGCTTTTGTAACTTCTGGAGAAAGAATTTTTTAAATTGACTTCCATACTGTTCCTGCAGAGAAACACTGAAAAGGCAAAAGCTAATGAGATGATTGGGTTTTCTAGTTCTGCCATTTCAGTCCTTAGTCATGCGGAGTTTTCAAGCAGTGAGGCAGATCATTCTTCCCAGATTTACATGGATGTGGAGCAAAGCTTTTTGCCTATACCAACTCCAGCCAAAGCTGCCATCTTCGAGAGTTTTGCAAGGCAGAACGTAACGGAGGCAGAAATTGATGTGACACCGAGCCTTAGACAATTCATAAAGAGCAATTATGGTTTCTTAACGGATGGTGGCTCTGAATTTATGTTCGCAGACTGCCCGCTGGCTCTTTTTAATAAGTTGGTCCTCTGCTGCATTGAAGAAGGTGGAACTTTGTGCTTCCCTTCTGGCTCAAATGGTAACAATGTTTCTGCTGCCAAATTTCTGAATGCACACATCATGAATATCCCTACCACCTCTGAAGTAGGGTTTAAGTTGACAGAGAAGCAACTTACCAGTGTTTTCGGGACTGTGAGTAAGCCGTGGCTCTACATTTCTGGTCCAACAATCAATCCAACTGGCTTGCTTTATAGCAATCAAGAGATAGAAAACATATTATCTATTTGTGCTAAATTTGGAGCAAGGGTTATAATTGATACTTCATTTTCGGGTCCTGAATTTAACTCCAAAGTCCGGGGTAGCTGGAATTTGGGGGCCAGCTTGGCAAAATTGACTTCAGCCAAGCCATCCTTCTGTGTGTCTCTCCTTGGAGGATTGTTTTTTAAGATGCTTACTGGTGGACTTACTTTCGGGTTTCTGGTTCTTAACCAGCCCTTTTTGGTTGATGTATTCAATAGTTTGTCGGGGATAAGCAAACCTCACAGCACTACTAAGTACACTGCAAAGAAGTTGCTGGATCTTAGAGAGCAGGAAGCCGGAGATCTACTGGGTGCAGTTGCCGAGCACGAAAAACTTCTGGGAAGTAGATCAAAGCGTTTGAAGGAGGTAAGAACGTCCCTAACAAAAAAATTCCATTCGTCACAAATACTCCTGCTTTTGGTTTCATTATAACTGAGACTTTGTACTTACTACACCTGCTGTTAGCCTGATGGCAACCCCTCAGGGCTGTGGCATTTAAAAGGAAGGGTTCTTGTTTAAGTCCTGTACTTTTAAAAAAGAAAAACAAAATCAATGCATATCATATAAATATGACTACCCTGATCGATTTACACATTTTTTTTGCTACCCTGCTCATTTGTCCTTTTTAATGCAAAATAGAACCACCTAAGAAATTGATTGAACTGTGAAAGATAACTGGCCTTTTAGCCATTTATTTTGCTTCATACATACGAGTCATTCTAGATCCAATTAGGCATCAAATGCCTGCATGCGTCTATGAGGGACAAACATAACCAATTTTCCTTGACCAACCTATGAACACCTACTAGTCTCAGAGTTCCTGTAATTATAACATCTCAGTTTTAAAGGTCGTGGCATTTAAAGCCTGTGAAATTATGAATCTCAATCCCCTAATGATTTCGTGTAATTTATTTTTTTGAAATATTTTCTTGGTTATTAGTTTCATGAAGTTTTTCTTTACATGTCGCTTATGTGATTTTATTTATTTTTATTTGTTTACTCTCTTTTTTGCGCGTGTTTCTGCACTAGACTCTAGAGAAATGTGGATGGGAGGTTGTTGAAGCTTCTGCTGGTATTTCCATGGTAGCAAAGCCATCTGCTTACATTGGCAAGAGTATTAAGCTCAACAAAGATGCCAGTTTGTGGGAAGCCAAACTCGATGACTCAAACATAAGGGAAGCGATGCTTAGGGCCACTGGTCTATGCATAAACGGTGCTTCATGGACTGGAATTCCTGGATATTGTCGGTTTACAATTGCCTTGGAGGGGAGTGATTTTGATCGTGCATTAGATTGCATTGTTAAATTTCACAAACTTGTCAGTAACTGAAATCCTCTATCTTCACTCTCATTTGATTTATCGTCTTCATGACATATATGTCGTGAAATAAACTTATCCTCTTGGTGTCTTGCAAATCTTGTTGGTTTTTTCCAAATGTTGGCAGTCATTTAGGTGTTATTTTTAGTCTCACCTGTGCCAAATTTCTGAAACAAATCTTTTTTGCTGATTGTACCCTTGAGGAATTTGTTACTCAGTGTCCAATAGACACTTTTCCATGTGAAACTTTTATAATTCGATCAGTAATGAAAGATATGCTGTTGTAATTAGCTCTGTCCAGTTAAAGAGTCCTTTGTTATTTTCTTCCTTGTTTGTTTTATGAACTTTTTGTCTTGTAGAGTTGCTTTCTAAATTATTTGCCTTCTACTTATTTACCCGAAAGTTTTGAAATTTCAGAATGTCAACAGTATTTAAGATTGAGATCGTACCAGAACCTTAAACTTTTGTTTACCAAATTTTCTTTTTAAAAACCGATTGAAAAAAAAAAGATAAAGATAATAGAGCCTTAACCTCAGAGTTGTTGGTTAAGACTTAAGACGGCATGCTGGTGAATGATAAATATATACTCCTATTAGTGGCTTTTTTTTTTTTTTTTTTTGTGCTTTTATAAGAGGAACATGGTGCCATTTTTCTTCTGTTGTGCATTTAGTAACTCCTTGGTTGAAAGTGCTTATGTGGAATTTTCAACTTTTATAATTACAGCACTATTAAAGACCTCTATTTCTGCACTTTAAATAATTATTTTTCGGTTTCAAGAAAGTGAGATAAGTAAAATATGTGACTGTTAAAGAAGAAATTTAGGAGTTAATTGTTTGCTCCTAATGTAGTTGTAGCATTTTCTATTTCCAAATTTAGACTAGAACTTAATTTGTATATATTGAATTTGGATTCAACTTAATTTTCATGTAATAATACCTAAACTTAAGCTACAGATTATATGAGAAATTAACAAAATTCTCTTAAAATGCATGACTCTTTAAATTTAACTCCCATTTTCAAAGTAATTGACACTTGGTGGCATACAAGCTGCCATACACGTTACACGTTGCGTGCGTAAATTATGTGGAATAATTTTTTTTATAAAATATAAAAATCTAAATAAAAAAATTAAAAATATATATAAAAAACAAAATAATAATATACTTAAAATTATAGGAATAAAAAAAAAGTATCATACGATTACACATCTAACATAAGCGGCTCCAAAGAGTCATTTTATAATAATAGAGACTAATATTTATACCATCTATTATAAAATTCAATGGACACAATTTCATTATGTGTAGGAAGAATTTCTAAAATACACACACAGACTATAACAGTCCGCACGAGAACTTCTCAAACACGCCGTGATATTGCGTACAATGATTCCTATTTAAAAATCACATTCGTCGAATTTAAAATTAAATAAAATAAAACAAATTAACTTCTTCACGTTATATAACCATAACTTTTAACTATGGATCATACCTATATACATATATATTATACATAATTACACACATATATATTGTTATTCCATGAGCTAGTTGATATGGCAGTATCTTAGTAGTTATTTGTTGGTAGGCCATGTCATAAATTTCATTTATATTTCCGCATTCCTGAACTTTCCAGATTTAGCCTACGGTCCTCTTTAGCTTCATTCTGACTGTAACAAACTTTTTACCTCTAGAACCTCGTGGACATCTCTCTCTTTTTCCAGAATTCAGCTGATCCATCCTTAGCAGAACCCTCCAGAAATCCCATCACCCTTCTCCCTCTCTCCTATATAAACCCCACACATTCTCTTTCCCCTCCACAACACAGCAAAACAGAGCAAAAAAATCCCAAAAACACAGCATAACACCATCACCAAAATCCAATCTTTTTCTTCAAGAAACTCACACTTCTCATCTCTAAATCCGTCAACACAAAATGGGTAAACAAAATTTTCTCCTCATTTCCCTCCTAGCTCTAGCAATGGCAGTCACAATCCTTCCCCTTCAAACCCAGGCTTTAGTACCTTACAGTAAAAGCCTTTGGGACATGATGATGCTCCCAATAGATGACCCATTCAGAATCCTTGAGCAAGCCCCAATAGCAATCCCGAAAGGGGTAGAATCTTTGCCTTTGGCTAGAGCTGATTGGAAAGAAACAGCAACAGCACATGTGATCTCGATAGACATACCCGGATTAAAGAAAGAAGATGTGAAAATTGAGGTGGAAGAAAACAGAGTATTGAGAGTGAGTGGAGAGATAAAAGAAGAGGAGGAAATTGAGGGGGAGAAATGGCATAGAGCTGAAAGGATAAGTGGGAAATTTTTGAGGCAGTTTAGATTGCCTGCAAATGCTGATTTGGAGAAGGTTGAGGCACATTTGGAAAATGGGGTTTTGAGGATTGTCGTGCCAAAGTTGCCTGAGGAAAAGAAGAAAGAGCCTAAGGTGATTAATATTGCTGGGGGAAGTGGTGGTTCTGCTGAGGCTATTAAGGCTTCAAAGGCTGAACTGTAAGGGGAAAACTTTCACTTTTTGTGGGTTTTGTTTTTTTGATGTGTTTCGGTAAGAGTGTTTACAAGAGTTTAATAACTGGTGTATGTATAATGCTTTTGAGATCATGGTGTGTTGTGTCTAACGTTATGTTGGTTTGCGTTGTATGTAGTTCTTTTTAATTATAATAAAAACTGAATTAAGTGTTTTACACATTGATTTGCAATTCCCTTTTGGATTTAAAGTTCATTTGTTTTGATTGATATATCATTATATCCTAGTTGAAGAGGAATTGGATGAAAGGAATTTTTATTTTTTTTTTGGAATTTTAAGTACATGTTTTTTTTTTGGAAGTAGATATAATTTGACTTCTTATTGAGCTTGTTACGACTATTTTCATTGGCTTGAATACATAAATGGTGTATTCAGTGGGGAAAAGAGCAATTAGTGTAAGCAATAATAAGGTGAATCAAACAGGGTGAGGTTCTATAACATCATTTCTTTACACACCATGCTTGCTGGTTAGCGTGCTACTTAGCAAAAATATATCCCTTTCACTATTCCCATAGTGAAGGAAGTCACCCTTCGAATAGAAATTTTGAAACTATGTTTGTGACTCTGAGGAGAAAATAAAAGAAAAGAATTTAAATTTTTTGAGGGAGAAGTCTTTGTGTTTGTGATTTTTGGAAGAAAATTTTAACTTAAAATAATATATAAATATTTTTTCTTATGTGATTACATTTTAAAAATTATAATAAGGATAGTTTTGATATTTTAATTTATCATCCAAGTCTTTTAGCAAATTTCTAATCTCCTACGTTCTCTTTTCTTTTCTCTCTTAAAAAAAACTCACAATAAAGAATTTTTAATCTCCTTCCTAATTTTTTCTCCTTCTCCCTTCTTTTCTCTTCTTTTTAAAACTCATGGACGCAGTGCGAAAGCTTTTTTTACGACATTTAAATAGAATGCCTATTCTTTTGCAATTTCTACACACAGGAAGACTTTTTTATACCCCAAAAAATTCAAATCAAAACTCTAACTGTTCTATGAATCTGATTCTCACACCTTTCCATTATTTTATATGAATATATACTGATTTATCGTATTGAATAAAGATATCGCATCATAAATTTACAAGTAACTGGTGATCAACATTAAATAGAGGATAATTTATTTAATCACATAATTTGGACTTAGGTTGAGTACTAGTAAGGGACTGAGGGTCGGAAAATGACAATCACTCCATTCTTAATGCTAGGAGTGGGTGCCTTTTCAATCAATCTCCGATCGCCCGGTGCTCTTATTGAATATTTTCAATATGTTGAGCTCACTTTCATAGTCATTCCATTTCACAAAAAATATTATTTAATTTTAATTAATTTGTAAAATTTTAAAATTTAAATTATGATGTAAGTTTACTATAATTTTCAAAAAAAGAATTTTATATAGTTTTCAAATAGTTTTATCATATTAACTTCTTCATTAATTAAGTGGTGACTTATAAATAAAAGTGTTTGACACTATTTTAACTTAACAAATCATAAATTAAGTTAAAACAAAATGTGAACGTGTTTGACTAAAATGATTTATAAGTTAAATTAAAATATAAAAATTATTAAAATAAAGGTAAAAGAGTTTTTACATTTAGTCAAATTTATTTATTTTTAAATGACTTATAAATCATTATTTAAGAAGTAAAAAATTGTTACTTCTTAGAAGTTACTTATAAATTAATTTATAAGTTAAGAACGTCACAGCCAAACACTTATAATAAGTTCTGGCCGAACAGGCCCTTACTATGTAACCAGACCGCACTAACCAAACGGCGTCGTCAGCTATTCCATCAGCCTCAAACTATACACTCCCTGCTGCTCAGTGACTGACTGCGAGTTCCACCGAAAGCAAAGCTTCAGCAATGGCGGAAACCCTCGATTCTTCAGACCCAACACCCATGGAGGAAGCTCCGATTACTGTAACAGAGGACCAGACCATGTCAGAACCTCAAAACCCTAAAACAACAACCGATTCCGATTCCGATTCGGAGTCCGATTCTGATTCCGACGATGAAGCCCAAGACAATCTCCAACTTCAAAGCCTAGAAACTGAACTCTCTAGTAACCCCGGCAATTACGATGCTCATGTTCAAGTATTCACTCAGCTCAATCATTTATCTCTAATCTCTATCAAGTGTATGTACATAGCTATGTTGATGATTGGAAATTTGTTTCATATTTGTGTTTTTTGAAGTATATAAGGGCTTTAAGGAAGCAAGGGGACATTGAGAAGCTACGGATAGCGAGGGAGGCAATGAGTGAGCTGTTTCCATTAACCCCTGCAATGTGGCAGGAATGGACTAAAGATGAGATTTCTCTAAGCTCTGGGTATTGTATTCTCTTTCTTTGTTTCCTATTATAATCCATCATTTACCATTTTCCTTCTATATTTATGTGTTTGTGGGTATACTTGAACTTGTAAAAACCTAATATCAAATTAAAATGCAAAATTAAGCTAGTGAACTGTTGGCACAAATCTCAGCATTTTTTTTAAACATTTGTTTCATCCATTTCATTTCTTGAGCTCTTTTTTCGGTTCCATATAGTAAGGTTCTTTCTGGAAGACTTAATAAACAAGTACTTATATTGTTGACTTACTTATTTATTCTCTTAGGAATATTAAGGTTTGCATATGACGGGGTTAGATATATATTTTGTAGTTTAAGTAATCACTTTTTATTCTTAAGCTGTAAATGCTAAAATTATTGTAAAAGTTATGTATATGGTGCATTGTAAGTGTTCTGCTATTCTACGAATATTTAATACTCATATCTTCACTGACTAATACCTAATTACCTTAGTTGTGGAATTAGATGTGTAACTTCGTTTTAGGCTTGAGGTATTGGGAGGTTTAGATGAGCTTTCCTTCGGGCTTCCGTACGGACCTGCTGTGTTTGTGTGTGTGTTTTCCAATAGGACAGTTTACTTTTCCATTCAAGTTGTTGGTGGACATGTTGTTGTCTTTAGTTATTCTAGCAAAACTTCTTGTTTTATCTAGAGAAATAGACAGATTTGAACATTCTATAAAATGATGTAGTTTTTTATTATTTAAGCGATTGAGTTCGAAATTGGAATATAGAAAAATCTTTTGGTATTTAGTCTAACCATTTGCGTTTTATAATTATGTCATTATTTCCTTGTTTTGATTTAGAGGCAATTCATGTAAACCTGTTAGTATATCTCATGTCATGTATTCTTGGTCTATTTTGCAGATCCGATGCTTTTACTGCAATTGAGAAGCTTTATGATCGTGCTGTCTCTGATTATCTGGTTAGTGCTTGCTCTGAATGTGACTCCCTCGTTACAACATCTGTTGGAGTGGTGCATCTCCCTTTTTAAGGAGCTTTCTTGGAACACTTTAGCTAATATTTATTAAATCATTTTTAGCTATTTAAGTTGGAGTAGTACATTGTAATATTTCTACATAGAGATGACAATCGAAAAATGAAACTCACATTTCTTACAGATGATGATAAATGCATCTTTTAGAAATAAAAAATATCTATTTCTTTTTGTGCAGTCCGTCTCTCTCTGGTGTGAATATATAAAATTTGTTCAAGATTATGATCCATTAGTCCGTGAAGGTTCACCTGCTGGTATTTTGAAATCAAGGAACTTATTTGAGCGTGCTCTTACTGCTGCTGGTTTACATATTGTTGAAGGCAGCAAGATATGGGAGGCATATAGGAAATTTGAGCAAGCAATTTTGGACACCATTGACAAGGCTGATGTTGAGGTCAGTATGATTAAATAATACTTTTCCATTTGTATATATTCCGTATGACCTATTCTAATAGTTTGTTTTACTTGGGAAGAAGATTATATGATAGCTGGGTTAACTATACAATTATAGTATTTGGCTTTATAATTCATTACCTTAATTTGATATAAATAGATGTTGCAAGTGTTAATATCATCTATACAATGTCATATTTTATAATGAAAAAGGTTGTTACTTGAACTTCTAGCTCACATATAAGTTAACAATATGGAGTACAATTTCATGTATGTAAGCAGTTCAACATACTTTCTTTTTAGGTAAATAAAATGTATGCAGTTCAATATGTGAAAATTATATGATGTAAGATGTTTTGACGAAATACCAACTCTGATATTACTATTTTATTTTATTTTTTTATTTTCTTTTTATGACTAGTAATAGAAAGGAGCTCACTTAAATTGGACGGAGGGAGTATTCCATGAGATGAAGTATTCCAAGGTGAATGCAACAGATGGTGATGTAGGACAGATTTAGGATGAAAAAATAATGGAAAATAAATTAGGATTTAAGCTCTGTGCTTAAATTCTAGGGTTTAGAATCTCAACTCGGTGTCTATTAACTCTAGAGAAATATCTCTATGATATTAGAAAAACCTATAATAATCTATAATATTCTAAATGACTTGTGGAGATTACATCACTATTTAAAGGGACTCAAAACCCTAATATTATTTGGGGAATAATAAAAGTACTAAATGATTAAAATACCCTTATTAATGGATGAAGAATTAATGAAAAATAAACTAGGATTTAAACTTCACTTTTAAATCTCTAGTCTTAATCAACACTAAAGTTAAATAAAATACCTCTACGATATGAATAAAATACCTCTACAGTATGAATGATAATAATAAATTTCAATATCAATAGTATGTAGTCTAAAAGACTCGTGGGGACTACATCACTATTTAAAGAGACTCAGAACTCTAATGTTACTTAGAGAATAATACTAAATGACTAAAATACCCTTATTAATAATTCTTAATCACTAATTAATATCTTAAATTCCCACTAATAAATAAATTACAACACTTACTCTTGCATTAAACATAATAAAAACTCTAAATAATAAATATAAAATTTCTTTGCTTTGCTCTTGACTTGTGATTCCCATCAGATGGGATCTCCTTGCCTGGATGCTCTTTTAAAATCTTACTTGAATAGATTTGATGGCAAACTCCTGATCTATTAGACATATAAATGCCGAGTTGCAAAGACAGGCATCAAATTTAATAGAGAAATGTATCTAAGGATATGCCACTTGATATTAAATTTTTAACTGGGAGCTCCTTCTCGTTAGAAAATGCTTTTCTGCAAGTTTTGCTTGTGCATGTTTAATGTCTGCCATTACTATATTCTGTGTTAAACATAAAGCATTTATTTTTCCGTGCCTCTGATAAAATTCCTTAAATCATTGTGGTCATCACAGCTTCTTCCCCATGTTTTGTTTGTTACTTGTGATGGAAAGTTCATGTAATTTGTCTTGCCCATATGTACTTTAAGAATAATACTTCTGGCTTTGCAGTCGAGAGATAAACAGGTCCAGCGAATTCGGAATATATTTCATCGTCAATTGTCAGTCCCCCATGGAGACTTGCGCTCAACTCTTCTCACCTACAAGGCTTGGGAGACCGAAGAAGGGACTATTCTTGATACCAACAGTAGCAGCTTGGATGGGATTGCTTCAAATGTTTCCTCTGCATATCAAAAGGCCTTGGAGATGTTGAATGCCCGTGCTCATCTTGAAGAACAAGTTTCTAGACAAGAAGCACCTGATTCAGAAAGGCTTCAACAATATATGGTACGTAAGTTTTGATGTTATCACTTGATCCCTTTGAAAATAATGGTGTAACTAACAAATCTTCAGCACTAGGTGATACACCCGTATATCATGCAGGAATTAATACAGTCGCGCTAAAAATCTTCTGGGAAGTAATTAAATGAGAAAGTGACTAAGATATAAATTTTTCCCAAATAGTTATTAAAAAAAGAAAGCAAAACTTTAAAATAATTGAGAATATATTTGATGATTACAAGTATATATTCTTCTAATATAAATCCAAATACAGTAATTTATGCAGGCTCTTGTGGTTAGCATTCATGTTAATTTCCATTTATTTGGCATTCATTGGGATATTTATTGGTTTATCGTTACCCGTGACTTCTTTTTCATTATCTGATTGAATTTATAAAGAAAGTGATGAAGTTTGACTGTGACTGTTTCTTGTTTTACCATGGCTTAGGTTGTGCTCATAGATTGAATGACTGTATTTAGAAGTAAACTACGTGATTGATTTACTTTCGTGCGTTCTGTTTGAGATGCAAATATCTTTTCTAATCACACATACTGTTGAGGTCATCTTGGATGTCAACTCGACAGTTTTTTTGAGTTATTTCTGACAACTTATTATAGAAGAGGAACATACCAATATTCTTGGCTTTGATTGTTTTACTGCTCTAGGATCTTTGATGTGTTACTGATTTTTGCCTGTTAAACAAAGATGCTGTTGCTTTTTGTTTTGATCAGAGCTTAGTTTCCGTCCAAACATTCCACACCTACTATAAAAATTATAGCTGGTCTTTGTTTAGATAGTGCTTATTTCTATTATTTTAACTTAACTTTCTTGTTAGTTCAATTATGATAATCGGGATTTTGCAGACCTACTTGAAGTTTGAACAGTCTTATGGAGATCCAGCTCGAGTTCAAATTCTGTACGAACGAGCTATCGCTGAATTTCCTATATCTGGTGATATCTGGCTTGATTATACTCAGTACCTGGACAAAACTTTGAAGGTTTTCTTTTAACTTGTTTTCTCTATTACATTTTGGTTTAAGTGATTTATGAATCTATCTTGTCATTGCAGGCAGCGAGGATAGTGAAAGATGTTTATTGCAGAGCCACAAAAAACTGTCCCTGGGTTGGAGAACTATGGGTGCGGTACTTGCTATCCCTAGAGCGTGGGCATGCTTCCGAGGAAGATATATCTGCTGTAAGTTTTTTTTGTTTCCTTTTATCAAATTGTTTTCCCGGGTGAAGTTCAATTTATCTAAGAAGAGGATAAACAATTTTATCTAGTTCGATCTTTCCAGAAAATTCTTTATTTTTCAAACATAGTTTTCTGTCACACTTTGCTTAAACAATGGCACGGTCACATGCTAAACAAGCATAATGAAGGAGTGTTGTGGCAGTTAACAGCGCTGGCAATCTCTTTTTTGATTGGACAGCATTCTGTTGTTAACTTGTTATCGTATTTAGTAAAAACTAAATGTGATGACAACTTATCTATCATGTAGTATGTTCAATATATTTTATTTTTTTATTTGATGTCTGATGGTGCTGGTCCTGCTGGAGCTCTTCTTTAGTGGGGTTGAGCTTAGACATTTTCTCCTCTTATTCTTATATTTTTCTATGAGTTAGCAAATGTTTGCTAGTGATGCTATAGCACTTTCTAGATACTATTTCCAGCCAAATACTTGCCACATCAATTCTGTCTTTTATTTTTTTTTAAAAATACTCCTTTTGTCCTCAAAAGAATGAACAAAGTACAATTTACACACATATTAAGAAAAGTAAAAGTAGAGGAAAGAGAGTAAAATTCTAAATTTATTCTTAGTGGTCCCACAAGATTATATAAAGTGATAAATACTTTTATTTTTTTTATACTAATGGATCTCATTAAATGACATATTTACCCTTCACTTTATCTACTTTATATCATCCTTTTGGGACAAAAAAATTTGTACCTTTTAATCATCTGTTTGAGGACGGAGGGAGCATTAATCTTGTCATTTACCTATAATAAAAACATCATTTATGCCGCCATTTTTCATTGGGGGTATCGAGTCTATTGACATTTATCAAGTATTATGATCTTTACCCATTGGATGTTTATTCTCTCTTAGGAGTGGTATAAATGCTTTGGGGGGTGAATAGTATCCTCTACTTTGGAAAGTTTGTCTTCTCTTCTCAGGGTTTTGTAAGTTTACATGCAACTCGTATCGATTGATTTTTGTTTAGTAATGATTGGGAGGATGCTTTTCTGAGTTGGGACAAGAAGTTCGTCTGTGAATAGTTTCTGATCATTTTCATGTTGTCTTAGAATCCAGTCCTCTCAAATAGGGTCCCACTCCTTTTTGTTTTGAGAATATGTAGATTTCTCACCCAAATTTCTCCAAGTTGATTAAGCAGTGGTGGACTGAGAGAGATTATGTGGGTTGGAGAGGATTTGTTTTTATGAAAAAGTTGGGGTATGTTAAATGTAAGTTAAAAGAGTGGAATAAGGAGGTGTTTGGTGATGTAAGAGATAGGAAGAAAACAATTTTGAAAGGGATAGACGAGATTGATAGGATTGTGGATAATAGTGATATCTCGGAGGATTTGATTGGTAAACGAGCTTAGCTGCGTAATGAGTTTGAGAAAGTAACTTTGCGTGAGGAAGCTAGTTGGAGGCAGAAAGTTAGGCTTACTCGAGTGAAGGACGAAGAATGTAATTCAAGATTGTTTCACAAGGTTGCGAGTGGTAGGAAAGGTTTCTTTTTTTGAGGGTACTCCCGGGAACAGATCCAGTGGAGACGGGGTGGGGCCTGTAGCTCAGAGGATTAGAGCACGTGGCTACGAACCACGGTGTCGGGGGTTCGAATCCTTCCTCGCCCACAACCGGCCCAAAAGGGAAGGGCCTTTCCCTCTGGGGGTAAGAAAATCATGATCGGGATAGCGGACCAAAAGCTATGGAACTTGGGTGTGGGTCTTTTGTCGAAATCGTAGTAATTTTATTAGGGAGTTAGAGCTTGAATCGGGTGTGATGGTTAGAAATTCTGATTTGATTGCTAATGTATAGAAATCTCTTTGGGGAGGAGGTTGAGGATAGGCCTATGGTAAAAGGTTTAGATTGGTGTCCTATTTTGAGATATAAGAGTTTTTGGTTGGAAGAGCTGTTTACGGAGGAGGAAATCAAGAGGGCTGTTTTTGAAATGGATAGAGAGAAAGCTCCTGGTCCTAATGGGTTTATAATGACTTACTATCATACAAATTGTATTGGGATGTGGTGAAAGGTGATCTCATTATAGTTTTTCAGGAGTTCCGTACAACAATTATTATTAGGAAAAATATTAATTCTGCCTTCACTACCCTAGTCCTTAAGAAGGATCGTTATGTTAAGGTGACGAATTTTAGGCTGATTAGTCTTGTGACTAGTGTGTAAAATTCTTACCAAAGTTCTTTCTAAGAGATTGGGTAATGTTGTTGGAGACAGGCTTATCAAGTCGTCGCCTAGGCGTCTAGTCGATATATTTTGGGAAGTCTTTTGGGCGACTTGGTTGCAGGGGAGAAAGGCGACCGCTCAGGCAACGACTTGTACGCCTTGGACTGGGTTTAAAAAAAATCGATTCGACTGATCTTTAACCTAATCGATCGATTGATCGCGACTTCGGAAGAGCACAGAGGGAGAAACGAGTCGCAAGAGTAGGAGGGGGAGAGAGGGGAGAGAGCAGAGAACAAAGAGCAAGAAAGGGGACTCTCCTCTTTTCTTCTACTCTTCTAGTCTTCTTCTTCTCTTCTTCAGTTCTTTTACTTTTCTTTTCTTTTTTCTAACGAGGCGTTGACTTGGACAAAGGGTTTGGTTCTTCTAATTTTTTTCTTCTTCTCTTCTGGGTTTCATCATTCTTGAGCTTTTTTTCCTTCTCTTTGGTTTTGGGTACACGGTACACACCGAGAATGTTTTTTTTTCTTTCTAAGCCTCTGATGATGGTGTTGTACTGCTGTTACTGACTTAGTATAATATAATTGATTTTTATTTGTTTGGGAGTATGATGGTGCTGTTACTGACTTAGTATAATATAATTGAAATGGTGTTGTTACTAATTTTATATAATATAATTGATTTTTTTTTTGTTCGGGAGTATGCTGTTAATTGAATGTATGTTACAGGGAGATAATATTTTTTTCTTTCTTTCCAAGCCTCTGATGATGGTGGTATAAATGTATAATATAATTGAATTTTTTTTGTTTGGGAGTTGGGACTGATTCCTCTTGTTTGCTAAAGGTTTACAACACTATAAAAAGTACTGTTCATGTGGGTCCATATGTCTCCCACTCAAGATATACTCCTGGTTTAGTGGTTTATCAAGATTAATATTTGGTCATTTAAGTTGCCACGTGTTAACTAAGTTACAACTTTAAATTAAAATGTTTTAAATTTCATGTTTATTTAATCACTAAACTGACATTTAAATTCCCACCACCTAAGTATACCTAATAATTATCTTTTATATTTAAATATATCCTAAAAGTTTGACATTCTTTCACTACACACTCTTGAACTTTCGTTCTTTGTAGTTTTGGCACCTTTTATAGTAAATAATTTTTTTTTGACTTGTATGTGTGTATATTTGTGTGTGTGTGTGTGTGTGTATATATATATAAATTATACCAATTATTTCAAGTTTATTGCATATAATTTTTCTAAGTTTAATGTATTTGAGAAGTACAATACATATAAAATTATATATATATATATATATAAATTGTACATTGTTAACAATTTGTCGCCTTGTAGACGACTAGTCGGGCGCCTTATCGCCCAAGCGGTTAAGCTCCCGGCTACCGTCTCGTCTCGACTTGTCGTCTCGACTTGTCGCCTTGACAACTATGGTTGGAGATACAATTTCAAGTTCCCAGAGTGCTTTTGTGGGTGACAGATAGATTATTGATGCAACTGTAATAGCTAATGAGGTTATGGAGGATGTACATAGGAGAGGGAGAAAGGGTCTCGTGCTGGAGTTGAATTTTGAAAAAAAGGTTGGTTGGGACTTATTGGAGAAAGTGTTGGAGAGGAAAGGTTTTGGAGTTAGGTGGGTGCTTTTGGATGAAAGTGTATTTTGTCTTTTCTCATTTTTCTGTGATTGTGAATGGGGAGCCCAAGTCTTAGTTTTAGTCTTCTTGAGGTTTGAGGCAGGGTGACCAGTTGGGCATGAGAAGGTGAGGGTTTCTCACCTCCAATTTGCTGATGATACTATTCTCTTTCTTTCAGAGGGGTTTCTAGGTTTTAAAAATGTGTTAACAATTCTTCAAGTATTTGAGTTTATTTTTGGTATGAGGGTTAATTTGTCTAAATGTAGTGTAGTTGGGTTTAACATGGATATGGCAGAGCTTTTAGTTTATTCGTCTCTGACTGGTTGTAGAATTGAGGAATTTCCGCTTACTTACCTTAGGGTCCCTCTTGGTGGGAATCTTAGGTCTGTCTCGTTTTGGGATCTGGTAGTTGAGAGAGTAAGTCAACGTTTATATAGGTGGAAAGGTGCGTATTTTTTCTTAGGAGGTGGGATTACTTTGATTCAGGCTTGTTTGTCTAGTATACCCCTATATTATCATTCTCTTTTTAAGATCCTAGTTAATGTTGCTGACACCCTAAAAAAGTTAATGAGAGATTTTCTTTGGTCGGGAGCTGGTGATGAGAGGAAGGATCATTTGGTTGGGTGAAAAACAGTGTCTTTCTAAGCAAGAGGGAGGTTTAGAGTCCTCAAGAATGTTGCTCTAGTTGGTAAATGGCTTTGGAGATTTCGTTTGGAACCTCATTCCCTTTGCCATAAAGTTATTAGGAGCAAGTTTGCATGCATTTGAATGGGTGAGATGTTAGGCTCGGGATTTATGTTACTCATGCAAGTCCTTGGAAATTCATCTCCCAAGGTTATATTTCTTTATTCAACATTTGAGATACGGAGTTGGGGATGGTCTCATGGTCATTGATTTCACTTTTGGGAGGATTATTGGTTGGGAGATAGCCACTTTTCTCTTGTTTTTAATCGTATGTATCGTATTTCTTTGCTTCATGATGCTCCCATTTCTAACTTCATAAGGCGTGATGGGAACTTATTTTCTAGGGATTTTCATCATTTCTTCAGGAATCTCAGATATTTGGAGTTTAATGAGATGAAATCATTGCTAACATTGCTTGATTCGGTTCATCTATGTACCTTTTCTGATAGGCGTATCTGGACTTTAGATCCAACTGGTTCCTTGTCTTGTAAGAGTTACTTCTCTTTTTTGACTCGGTCTGTTGTTCCTAATCCATTTACATGGTTTCGTACTTTTGGAAAGCCAAGGTCTCTTCCAAAGTTGAGGCTTTTGTCTGGTCTCTGGTTTTACAAAGATTAAATATTAATGATCTTTATCAAGGTTGCATGCCTTACAAAGTTCTATCTCCGAACATTTGTTCTATGTGCAGTCAGAGTAATGAGACACATACTCATTTATTTTTGCATTGTCTTGTTGCTTGGAGATTGTGGAGCTCTCTTTGGAGTGCTAGGAGAGGAGTGAGTGTGTCCTACTACGGTGGAAGATATGCTATTAATTCGTTTTTGAGGATTTTGAAGTAAGAGGGATGTTAAAATTTTATAGAAGTGTGCCTTCTTTTCTATCTTGTGAGGAATTTGGAATAAGCGTAATGCTAAGTTCTTTAGAGAAAGTTGCTTATCCTTAAAGCTATTGAATGATGGGATTATTTTTCCTGCGTCTCTTTGGACTTTTGCTATAGGGGCATTTTAATCCAGAAAAAAGCTGTTATTGTTGTTGTACTTGTTGAGTTGGTTAATATATGTACATTCTTGTTACAGGAAAGTCCATTTTATTTACGCAAATACTAGAGTATATAACTTTTCGCAATCATATCATATGGGTATATACACATATATTGCCGGTGACTCTGATTGCCGATCAAGTGTCCTATATTTTGAATCAAATATAATGTATTTGTAGTTTTGTACATCTTCTAGATGTTATGTAAAGGATTCATCTCTCTTTTCAACCCCTTTCTCTCCCCATAGTCTGTTCCGCTGCTCTCCATATATGTTATCAACTCTATTAGGTGAGCGCGCATCATAGTTTTTCAGTTAAATGATTTTTAAAGAAAAAGAAAGAAAAAAGGTAGTGTATGTTACAGTTAAATGACTTAGTAACCAATCTCTGTAGCCTTGTTGAATTAAATATCTTTGTATTGTTGCTAAGCCAGTCAAGTAAATGGAATTTGGTTTCTCAATATTTCAGGTGTTTGAGAAGTCCTTGAACTGCACTTTTTCAAGCTTTGAGGAGGTAAAATGTCTTACTTTATATCCAACCACTTCTTTCTATATTTTTATCTTTGTTTTTTTGTCAGCCTTAATATATTTCCCTGGTGCATTTTGTTTGTGACCAGTTAAGTTTATTTTGACAATATAAAGGGTTACATGGAGCTTTGGAGGATTTCTCATACTCTATTCTTGTCGTACTCTCCATATTTTTGATCAAATTTTTGCACTCTGTCCATTCTAATAAAGTCTTGTTCTTTTCTCAAAATAAAGTTAAATCAAGGGGATATACGGTAATCTATGAAGCATGGCTATGCACACAAGATATGCATTCAAATGATTCGGACGCAAGATATTTCAAGAAGATACAATATTGATGCACACTAAATTCCTTGAAATAACTTTTTGTATATAATAATAAGGAAAATAAAAAATTACTCACTATCTCACTTCTGACTCTCAAATTGAAAAATGCTACCTGGGCATGGATTTTAAGCCAAACGACATATTTGTTGATCTATTTTTAATTTAGTTTTTTGATAAATAATTCTTTAGCTTGTATTTCTAAAGTGAAATTGATAGGAAAAAGAAATATCAAGTTAGAATATCTAAATGTGTCATTGGCACCTCTTAGAATTCATGCCACACATAAATTTCGACCATGACACTGGTATTGGGTTAGAGGGAGTACTAATTAACAATTTTCAAGTTATCAACCCAAGCTAACTAAATTCTAAATTGCATTGTTAAGCTGTTAACTCCTTTCTCCAATATAATTTGAACAACTTAGCAAATCATGATAATCAAACTTTCTAATTAAAAAGTAAATACTCAGCTTAACAATCTTATTCATTTAATAGATGTGCAACACCAAATAAAACAAATAAACCAGCAAAAAGCACAGGATAAGTAACACCCAAAGAAAAATATCAGAAAGGCTTAGACTTACTTGTATACCAAAAATAGAGAAAAAAACTCGGGACTTTCTTCTTCTTCTGCTCCTCCTTTCTTCTTCTGTATTACTGTTTCAGCGTGACACAGCTCGTAATATCCTCTCTCTCACACGCACTAACACACTCTCACTCTCACTCTCACTCTCACTTGAGGGTTTTGATTGATGTTTATAAAGGGAAAACTAAAGTTGCACGGGTTTAATTGGTGATATTGTTTATATATATCTAGAATCGTTTTGTCATTCTCTCATTGATGTTGACATGCTTGGCCTTCTACATGCTAACGTATTAGCTGAGGGGTTGCAGCTTCTTCTTTTGCCGAAAAGCAAGTTGTTCATGCGCGCCCAGGGGTTTGAAGTTTGTAGGAATTATGGAATTGCATTCTGGGATTCATTTACTAGAGCAATTCATTTACTAGAGCAATTCATGTGTTTGTTGCATTGGAAAAATTACAGGTTGCAGATTCTGTTTTCGTAACCGTGGATTTTATTAAGTGATATCTATTGTTGCATAAAATTCTAAATTTCATACACATTATACTAAAAAATGTTCTATTAATACAACTAAGTTTCCTTGCTTGCAAAAATGAATGGGTCTTGATAGTCATTGCTATTTCAGCACTTGGATTTATTTCTCACAAGGGTTGATGGCTTAAGGAGGAGAATCTCACTTGCTGGTGAAGGAGAAAATACCATGGATTATTCAGTTATAAGGGAAACATTTCAGGTTTGGTTTTAAACTTTTTTTTTTTTTAAAAATAATTTCTTCTGGTTATGATACTTGTAGTTTCTCCTTCTTGACTGAATTTATCAAACAGGCTATTAGTATATTTTTTTGGTGGGAGGGAAGGGGGTTCTTGGTTTTGTCTTCCTTCAAAAATTACTTTCCCAAACAATGTTATTCTTTAGGATGGTATTGACTGTAGAGCATGGCGAGGTAACTTGTCCAAAATATTGGCAACTCGGCAAGCTTATAGGAACTAGGAAGAGGATGTGCCTGAATATTATCTTGTGCTAGACCAGTCGGTAGCACATAAGTCTCTTGATACAAATTGCTGACAGGTGGGTGACACAACTTGGGTAGTAGTTTTTGTGTTGAGAGATGTCTTGGTTAACAGAGGGAGCCAGTGACATAGAGAGAGAATGGACTTTCTGAGGAAGAGAGAAGACTCTATGAGTGGCTACTTTTTGTTCTTTTCCCTCTTTAAAGAATTCAACAATTTGTGTTCAGTTAACCAATTAGGTAACACATATTTAGGTATATAGGCTTGATGGATTGGGTGCTGCGAATTGTGTTAGGCATGGGTTTGCTATTTATATCTTGCTTATTGTTGAGTGAGGATAAAGAACCAAATTATCAAAGTTCCAATAACTTCTTTTTGGGGGATCTTTTTCGTTCAAACTAGTGATGTGAACATGTATTAATTGTCTAAGAAATGAACTCACCACAAAGTCTTGGTCGAGAACTAGGGAAGATCCATTCCAATTTGAAATCCTTCTATTTAATATACAAATTATCCGGTGCTCCAGCTTCAAATCTTAGAAGTTGCACCTAATGTTGTGCTTTAAGCAAATCCCTGCTGTGAAATGTAACTAGGTCCAGCCTCTCTTAAGACTCAGTCTTGGTCAAATTGTTCTCGTCAAAGTAATTACACATCGTCACATAGATGTTATGATAGTAAATTGCTATTTATTACTTCTAGGCAATATCATTTACCTCCTACTATGTTTGAATTCGGAAAAACTTCCATATCCTAAACAAGGATGTTGACCTTGAAATTGTGGTAGTTAGTTATTCATAATTGTGTATTCTTGCCACCTTCACTAATTCAAACCTGCTCTGTGAAGATGAGAGGTAGTCAAAATTTGATTGGGCTTAACAGTCCCCAAAGTTCTATTCATAACTAGAGCCCGAAGAACAGGGATCTTGTTGTCTGTAAAATGCCTTTCAGATTGAATTCTTGACATCAATAACTTAACCAGTCATGTGTTATATTAGAACTCCATATGTTTCTATTCCAGCGGGCATCTGATTACTTATCGCCTCAGTTGAAGAACACAGACAGTTTGTTGCAAATGCATCGCTACTGGGCCCATTTAGAATCGTATATGGGAAAAGATATAATTGCAGCCCGTGGAGTATGGGAAAGCTTGCTTAAAAGCAGGTTTGTTAATATACTTGTTTGTCTTAGCAATTATTGTTATGTTGTTCTTTCTTTCTTTTTCTTTTTTAACAAGTATTATTTTCATATATTCATTTTTTAATAGATTTGTTTTACTTTAAAGTGGCTCCATGTTGGAAGCCTGGCAAGGGTATTTAGCAATGGAAATTGAAGCTGGGCACATAAATGAGGCTAGATCCCTTTATAAACGATGTTACAGTAAAAAGTTTTCTGGAACAGGCTCAGAGGTATATCATATATTCATTGTCTTATAGTCAATTGTTGTCAGTACTTGTTTCGCCCTCCTCCGCCCATCCCCTTTCCACCTTTATAAATATTCCAATCAACTTGATCATACTAGGTTTTCAACTGTCCCTTGCTTAGGATTGTTGCACTATCCCTTGCTTTGGGTGTAATATATTATATAAACATGTATGTACAAATCTAAAAATCTATTTTTTTTATATAAAAAAAAACTCCAAAATATAGTGCTCTATCTTTTGAAGACAGTAACTTATAACGTATAGTCTAATCTGCTCTTGAATTCAAACACCTTTTATAATAACTTTACTATCTTGTGTTTGCAAGTTGATAAAGAAAAGATAGAAAAGTTTATGTTTCAATATACTATTGTCTATTATCATACACCTTAGATGTCTTAAATATATCATGCCATATACTGTGAACAAACCCTAGAAAGCAAAATGAATATATTCTGCCATATACCAGACCCTATAAGAATAACAAATTTTTGTGGGTCTGTGTTCCTGGGAATTTATCATCATGTTGTTTTAACAATTAAGTTGTATAAAGATTAATTATTTTAACAAGATCCATATATAGTGATTTTAATTAGTGTAAACCTTGTGATATCAATTACTTGGTTGCTACACCTAAACTTCGTGACTTCATTACAAAGTACAATTATAGCCTAATTGTTTCCATCCCGATTCCTTGTGGACTATGATGCTCTTGGGGAGCGAACCTAATGGAAACGAGCTTGGGTTGAAGTGGTGAGAGAATGAGCTATATACATAATAAGGGCAACTAAGGAATTAAAAAAATAAGTCTTATTAAGTTCATTTCCCTTTTCTTACAAACCCTACCATTTTGGTGAGGAAAATCTCAAATGGAAATTGGGCCAAATTTTCCTTAGCTTTCCATAGGTAAACTTACCTTTCCCAACTTTAAAAAAAAAACTTACAAACATGGATTTCTAAGGAACATTGCAACTTTCCTCAAGTTTCTCATCATTTCCTTAGTTTTAATAACTTATGAACAAGGTGAAGGTGTTAATGAATGAAGTACCTCTTTCCTTCTGTTTGCACATATGCTTTTAGCTAAGCCTTGTTTGTGTAATAATTTTGTTACATAGGATTCATCCCACCCCTATGCACCACTGGTATCTTTGGTTATGGTTTTGGGAGTTCTATGCATTATGTTTTCCATTATCCTTGTTTTCTTGTTTGGATTTTTCTTAATTGGAAATGTTAGATGGTTATTTCTGTTTCCACTTGCACGTCTTTATTAGTAGGTGAACGCAATCCTGCATAAAAGCCAAAACTGTTTATTGTTATACTTCGTTCAATTGTTCCTTTTTTCCTGGAAAAATGTTACTTGATTGCATGTCTTATATTATGAATTAGATGATACCTTCCATTCTAATTCACAGAATCATTCAGGACATATGCCATTCTTGGATACGCTTTGAGAGGGAATTTGGTACACTGGAAGATTTTGATTTTGCTGTGCAAAAGGTACTGTTATCTGGTTCAGTTAGTAATAATTATTTTTTGTATCAATTTAGCACCATATATTGTCCTATGAGTATATTGCAATCCGATGATTACTGTGGCCTCTGTTGAGTATAATCAAAATCCTATTATGGAGTACTTATATGTAACTTTTTTTCTGTTCGGCTACTTCTGTAGAGCAACAAAGACTGTTTAATTGATTATAATGCTTTATTCCTCTCTAGAATGCCAGGGGGCTTCACTGCTTAGTACTCATTTTCTGAATCATTTTGCAAGGTTCAAAATGTATTATTTAAAGTTACCTACAGTTTTAAGAAGTGCTGGATTTTCCCTGCTTAAATTACTTGTGCACTATTTTTTGCTGTCAGTAATGTTTGTTTCCATGTATTTGTTCTATTTCTGTTGTTAAAGCTTAATGGTCATTATTAAGTTGATTAATGTGTTTGTGTATATATATGTGTCTCTGTGTGATGAATTACTCGATGTCAACTTTTATACAGTAAAGGAAGAAAGCCTTAAAGGGATGACATAATACACCCTTTACCCTTTTGCTCTAAAACATGGGAAGTTTGATAGTTCTGCTTTTTGCAATTGATTTCAGAAGTTTTTCTGCTTGTTTCATATTGATGGCCTCCAAAATGAATTTTTGTTCTTGCCCTTGCACTTGTAAGATGGCACAAACTACATTTTCAGTTTAATTATTTATTGCAAGTTACAAATAAAACTGAGGACTTGCCACAATTAATTGAACATGAAGTTTTTGTCCATGTAATCATTCCTTGAAGCATATTCATGACAGTTGTCAACTTTTCTGATGCTTAAATTTTCCCCTTTAAACTCAGGTGTCTCCTCGTCTCGCAGAGCTACAGTTATTCAGGTTACAGCAAGAGAGCAAAACTGTTTCTGTATCAATGGATCAGAAGGAAATTTCTGGCAAGAGAAAAGAGCGTGAAAAGAGAAAGCCAGTTTCGGAGGTTGCTGAACAGTCTCCAGCAAAGCGGCAGAAGGGTACAATACAAAAGCTAAAGAAGTCAGATGTAGTGGATAATGCTCAAGTGAAAATCTCAGTTGAAGCTAAAAAGGAAGATGCTGAAGTCCAAGTAACTAAAACTCAAGGTGAAAAAGACAGAGAAACAAAAGATCCAAGTCATGAGAAGCCCAAACATTACAATGATCAGTGCACTGCTTTTATATCAAACCTAAGCTTCCAGGCATGTTGTACTCTTCAACCTCTTATCCTTTATGTGAATTCATGCACCTCATACTCAGAAAAGACAGAAACATTTTCAGTTAGGTTAGTACTTATTTGTGGAATGAGGACTTGTGCAGGCAACCTATGAAGATCTCAGTAATTTCTTCAGCGATGTTGGTGGAGTTGTTGCTGTGCGAATATTGAGGGACAAGCACACTAATAAGTCGAGGGTCTGTCCATCTTTCTCTCCTTTTAAATCTGCATAATCCGCACCTGAAAGAGTATCCCCGCAAAACTCTTAACTGATTTTTAAATCCGCATAATCCATTAGTCCACTTCATGCATCCTTTTAACTGTATATAGAACTGACTCTCTTCCCATGCGGGAAGGCAATAAAAGCTGATTCACATGGCCAGTCACATGCACTTATAATGTGTCGGTTCGTACAACTAGAGGAAAACGTGCTTAGGCATCTAATGTGTTGGATATAACTGACTTTCTTCCCATACAGAGAAGGCGATAAAAGCTGATTCACATGGCCACTCCCCATGCACATGCACTTATAATGTGTCGGTTCGTACAAATGTACTTAGGCATCTAATGTGTGTGGATATATCCAACCATGGTTGAGGACTCTTTGCATTTTGTTTTCTTTATTTTATTAAATTAACTCTTGATGTTACTGGTACCTTGAAAAAGTTGTTACTCAAATAATGAATTAATTGGACATCAATTGAATTCAAAACTAACTTCAGTTTTTGGTTATTGATAAATGGAAGAGATAAAGCTTGATATATGAATAATTCATATTCTAATCAAATATATTAGCCTTTTGGACCTTATATTTTGGATTATTCATAATACGCATTTCTCCATACATGAAGGGATTGGCATATGTTGATTTTTCCGATGATGAACATCTTGCTGCGGCTGTGGCAAAGAACAAGCGGTTTTTGCTTGGGAAGAAAGTGAGCATTGCACGTTCAGATCCAAAGGGTAGAAAGGGGGGATCTGCAAAACATAGCAGCCCGAGGGAATATGGTATGCTGATTTTATTTTCTCTGTATGCATATCTGGTAGCATGGCTTATTCTTTGTTGTATCTTAATATGTGTGGCTTTGTGCATTTGTACTAGTGAACATTTTTGCTTGCACGATTGGCCATGGGCATTAGGGCATGTCCCTGGTATTATTATTTATACGATATTAGTGTGCATGATTACTGCTTGCCATAAGTATCAAGTCAGAGTTAAAATTTTCAGGCAAGTGTATCAAAATTAGAGAAATAATATATCACATTGTTTCGTCATTTTTTATATCACTTCTACTATGATATTCAATGCGGGCTCACTTTCCCAGTGAATGGCTTAACATTAGTTGCCTCAGGGAGTGAAGAAATGAAGATATAAAAAGGGTGATATAGCTGTCCTCTTAAAATTATGTAGTCCCAACCCAAAAATTGAGTATAATCTTGAAAGTCATGCTCTCTTTTTTTTAAAAGGATTTTGAGACATTATAAGAAATTGCATATGTAGTTTCTCTGAGAAGTAGAATTCCATTACCGGACATTTTTTTTTGAGACTTGGCACAGGTACTACATGAAAATTTCTCTCAACATGTATCTGTCAGTCAGAAATTTCTGCTCAGTTTCATATTCCTCCATTATAGTTGTTTCTGCATAGTTATTTATTTCAATGCCTAAAAAGGTGAAATGGCAGGACATTCTGAATCCAAAGAACCAACTGGAGCCGATCAGAGGCGTGGAGATGACAATGTTCAGATCAGGGGTAAAAACACATTTGCAGTTCCTAGGGCTGTCAGGCCCCTTGGTTATACCAGCAATAGTAAGCCAAAGTCCGAGGGAGCCGAGGAAGGTGTTGACGAGCAGCTGAAATCAAATGATGAGTTCAGAAAGCTGTTACTGAAAAAGTGAAAGCAGAGGATGTTATAATGGGTGTATGAGTTGAGTTATACAAGTTCCGTCAGTAGATTACGCGTATGTTATGTATCCTCATTGTGATGTCATTATGCTAATCACTCCCTCTTTCAAAGAATTTAACCGTCTCGTATTTCCATCCTCAGAAGAATGTTGGTGCCAGATATTATAGTTATCATAGTTTATTAATTATCTTGTTCATATGAAAAAGGTAATTAATAAATTTTTTATAAAATGGTTAATAAAACTATGAATTTTTCTCTGACTATAAAATTATTAATCACTTTAAAGAAACGAGTGAATTTCTGTGCAATGCTCCAGATTTGTTCACAATTCTTTTAAAGGACGGTAAACACATTAGCGTTACTTTTGCAAAAATGATGCCCTTTCTGAGATAGTTTTGCCCAAGTGATTTTTTAAGATCTTTACGAGATAAGAACAGCTGCAAAAATGATGCCCTTTCTGAGATAGTTTTGCCCAAGTGATTTTTTAAGATCTTTACGAGATAAGAACAGCACGACGCTCATGTTTTAGAACAGGTGACGCACGTACGAGACCAAGAGTTCGTGATATTGGAATAACAAGTGTAACTTAAAATATAATTATTTCGTCGATACTTAATATTTTAAACAATATTTTGTTATTCTGTTAACATAAGCGACTTAATTGCATAAATACAAGTAATTTTCTTGTCGAGCTGAATGAAATACTCAACACATCTTTAAATCAACAGGTTTAGCAAACTCAATTTCAAACTTTGGAATTGGAAATGAGCCCAAAATCTAACTACATTTCAGTTTTATGAAATTGCAAATGTTATCCGATTCAAAATTTAAATTCTTCCTGATAGCGGTTAATTCTATTCATAGAAAGAAAGAAATACAAGCATATAAGTCCTAAATTACAATAACACCAGGCATGAACAAAATTTAAAATTGAGTTGCCAAACGTAACACAAATTAAATTGGTGGGAATTATGTTACGAGTAATATCTTTTTAGATTGTATTTCCACATGTTAACTAAAATGAAAGTCTCTTCACATCTCAAAATCGTTAGGCTAACAATCACAGTTAATAAGTTTGGTGGAATAAGAATTTTGTGTTGGTGCTTTTTCTGAATCACAGCGTTCGTAAATCATTACAGCACCGCGCCTCCTTTAGGTCCCAACATCATCTAACCAGGCTGAGAAGTATGAAGAAGCAGATCCAAGCAATTTATATGTTGTGGTTCCACAAAAACAGGTCGAGGATCCCCTATTACACTTGCACACAGTTTCCTCCGATATATATTCACGAAAAAAATAATACTTTAATGACGACATTAACTACGCAATCATTAGCACCGCATAGTGCATTATGCTAAATCTAACTTTTTGTCATTAAATGTGTATTAAGTGAAATTGTGTGAAAAATGTAATGGACGGAATCCGGTCTTCAAAAACAATACTCCAATTATAGGGCAAACTCATCTTCCAATATTGAATGATGTCAATTCCTTGAATGACGTCTATACCAGCCCCAATAAGGTACCTCTACCACATTTTTAAGGTTAAAAAAATCATTCCTTGAATGACGTCCATGCCAGCCCCAATGATGTACCTCTACCATTTTTAAGGTTAAAAAAATCATTCCTTGCGTTGAAGATTTATTCTTGTTATAAAAACAAACAAAAAGGAAAACAGTATATAAGTGTTAAATTGTGAGAACGTCTCACCTTCAAAATTTATGGAGTCCCCGAATAAATCTTGGAACCAGCTCCCTCTTGTCCAGTCAAGACCACCATTAAGCCTTTGACCTTCTGGCAAATCCTCGCGGTATAAATATTGACTGCGGGTCTTATGACAGAGAAAATATGCTCCTGTTCTCAACTGAAATGACGACAAGTCTGTGCCAATGACATCTTCCCAACAAAGATACAATTTGTGCTGGTCCTCCTCTTCTTGCTTAGTGTAGACAAGGTTGATACCACATTCCTTTACCCGAAAACATTCCCCCACAACTATTTTAACTTCAATTAAGTCGCCACTCTCCAACTGACTACCAAACTTCCAATGGCTTAACCAAAGCAAATCTTCATCAGCTTCTGGAATTCCAACGCATGTAGGGCCGTATACCCAGTGGAGATCCTTCGTCTTATTGCTGATTTGAGTATATAATGGGGGTGGAAACAAATGTTCCTCCTTGTTGGGATGTGCATATACCAAGCATAAATTCAAACCTTGGATCTTAAGATTATCAGGCAGTGGAGGTATGGTAAAGGATATCGATGACCCCATTCTTTTGTCACTAAACCAGCCTGGAACTTCTCTCCCAGGAAGAAATGTGTTAAAAATACCAGATTCATACATTCCCTGTTCATATTACTCATAATGTGATCATGACCCATAAAGTACTACTCCCATTATCGCATTTTATTCAACATAAATTGACTTCAATGCTCAAATTGAACATTTTTTAAATCAATAAATTGTATTGTAACTAACTAAATATAAGTGAAGAGACTATAATCATAATAAACTATATAGAATTCGCTACTAATCCAATTTGAATTTTTTTTTAATTCAAACGATGGTATTGTTTTCTAAAATATAGGCGAAGAGTCTATAATCACAATAATCTACATAGAATTTGCTACTAATACCAAGGTTCAGGATTTCAAAAATCTATAAAAATCTGCTTAATTATTCTAAAAATTGTCAAGTTGACCATGAAACTCAACTTTTGTATATTAAAAATGAGACAAAGGGAGTATATATAAATGAGAGAGAGAGAGAGAACCTGGATGGGACGCTTCCTCATAGATGAATAAATACCGTATAAAGTAACCTCCAGATTTCCCAGTGCCGTTACGTCAAACCAGCCCAAACTGTTGATTAGTTCTCTATCAACTTCTTCGATCGGTTCTAACTTGAACACGTTTTGAATTTCATCCAGGTCTGAGCAACCAGTATGCTCCAGAAAAGAAGGAAAAAAAGAAGCTGATTTATAAGTTATTCTTTGCAACGGTGTACAGCCTCCCACATGCAAACGTTCCACACTCGGCAGACCTAGAACATTTTTGAGACTTTTGCATGAATTTAAGTCAAGACTTTGAAGTGTACTAATATTTCTGACACAATCTGGCAGGCTAAGGATTGGATTTCCGCTTAGATCCAAATAACGTAATGACAATAGGTTACCAAAATCCTTTGGGAAAGACTCATTAGAAAGATTGCACTCTGCTAGACTTAAGCTTACTAAAGAGCGTGGTAAAGAAGGTAAGATCATCTCTGGAATCTTTCTTGGTTTCAACACCCATGACCAGGCAAACGGATGCCACGATTTTACCTTTCCACAAGTTATGGCAAATCCATCTGCATTTAATGACTTCACATTACTCGGGCTGGCTGGAAACCCACCAAGACTTGAGCAACCAGAAATTATTAATGTCTCAAGAAATTTAAGATTGCCAATGCTTGGAAGCTTCCTTAGGCTTTTGCAATCCTTAAGATCCAGCACGGTAAGCCCCTCCAGGTATACAATGGATTCACAAATCTCAACTAAACTTACACAACCTGTTAAGATCACTTTCTCAACATTCGGAAGGGCTGAGAAATCAGGGGTTCTGCTAAGCCGTATAGAATAACTGAGATTAAGTATCTTCAATGATCCAAGGAGCTGTAGCAGATAATAAAAAAATTTAAAAGTAGGAGATGGATCATCACCTATATAATTGATCATAATTTACCATTGTATAAAAAGGGACAATAAAGAAAAGAAACACTAACTGCCATACCTTGATTCCATCCCAAACTTGTTCCAATTTGCTATAGGACATGTCAAGAGCAACCACTTTTGTCAACGATAATTCCATAGGTATGGACTTTAATGGGAAACCATGCCAACTTAGCGACCTTAAATTCCGAGGAAAATCCACAAAGCCTCCGGTGAGCTTTACATAATTGAGATGGAGCAGCTTTAGCTTTTTCATCCTTGCAAATGCATCAGTCTTTAAGTCTGCTTCATTCGGATGTCTTGAACTGGTGTCAACTGATAGCCAAGAGATGAAGCTCAAATAGCGTCGTTTTGATGAAGTGACACTGGCAAATTCTTCTAACTGGCGTTTTTTCACATTATTAACATGAGAAGATGATCTGCCAGACTTTTCCATTGAAAACTTACGCATGTCAAAGATGAGGCCTTCAATTGCTTCGGTACCCTTCAGATAATTGGGGGAGAAGATGAGAACTACTGATACTTCAGACATTAAAGCATAAAAAAAAACATAAGAGATGCATGCAACTTACCGTTCTCTTCTTCAAAACCTTAAAGGAATCCTTATGATGCCACAATCTACTACGCTTCTCAGGCTCCTCGGGTGATTCTCGATAAACTATGTCCCTACCCATCTCTTTAATTAATTGATGCATCATCAACTTGTTGTCTATGTTAATAGTTATGAGACATCTATCAGTTAGATTTTCAATCCCAACTACTGTGAAGAAACCACACCCATTTAGTATTTTAACGGTGTCAACTTTGGCTTTTCCAACGAAGAAGCAAGCAATATGCAAAAACAAATTTTTGTCATGGTCATCTTGCAAGGAATCATAGCTTACTTTGAGTATGTTCAGGATATGAGCATCTGGAATTGCTTCCAATTTCTTCAGTTCACTTTCCCACATGTCTACACTTTTTCCAGATAGAGAAGAACCCAAAACTTTATGAGCCAAGGGTAGCCCTCCACAATGTTGAACTACCCTGTTTGAAAGCTCCGCATAACCTTCAAGTGGATGGTCTTGTCCGAAGGCATGTTGAGTGAAGAGTTTTAGTGATTCATAGTCGTCTAATTTTTCAACTGCATACACCTTATGAACTTCATGAGCCTTTAGCAACCACTTATCCCTTGTGGTTATGATGATTTTACTGCCCGGATAAAACTTTCGTGTTCCAAGTAGTGCATCCAATTGGTTCACCTCATTAACATCATCCAGTACAAGAAAAACTTTTTCACAACTCATTGCATCTTTTATCATAGCAGTACCTTCATCAACATTATAAACTTTTATCTTTCTCATCTTTAAAATTTCTGAAAGAATTTGTTTTTGTAAACCAAGCAAACCATTGGGTTGTTCCGAG
Organism: Aralia elata; assembly: GCA_034770075.1. NCBI lineage: Eukaryota > Viridiplantae > Streptophyta > Magnoliopsida > Apiales > Araliaceae > Aralia > Aralia elata. The sequence continues at coordinate 5,182,628 of CM068388.1, read as the reverse complement.
GTTTCTCTAATATTTGCCAGAAAGCTTTTACAACCAAATCCTCTACTGTTTAAGTTATAAATATATTTCGCAATTGTTGTTTTTCCTATGCCGCCCATTCCGCAAATTACACAGATATTGACACTGGCTGATTCATCTTGTACCCACAGATTAATGCTTTCAGCTCGAGAATGTATTCCAACCGGATGGCAAGTAAGATCCAAGGCTGTGTGATTTAATTTATCTGCGATAACTTTAACAATCTTTTGGATGAAGTTGGACTCATGCCTGAGAAGTGCAGTATAAATAGTATAAAATAAAGGATAGTGCAATGTCACAAATTCTAACTGAAATTAAGATCAATTGGTATACTTTTGATGAAAATTCCTTCACTTTTTCTTCCAAATTTATGATAAAATTAAAATCACCATGCATGAGTGTTCCTCAATCGTCAACAATAGTCGGCCCATATGGACTTTTTATCACCATGAGTATTCCTCATCTGATTTTTCAATAATAGTCATACTATATGGACTTTAATGAAGAGAAACACTGGTGCCTGATGTACTAAATTCATTTACATGTAGTTAGGTCATTATGCTTAACCAAATATTAAGCGACTTATCAGATCACAGATATTAGCAACAAAAGAATTAAGTAAATTAAGGCCCCCAAAATTATTCCAATCAAGTATGAAATTAACACATGCTCTGAATGGGAATGCGTTGGCAACTATAATTGACACCAAATTATTAGACTCCCAATCACCCATGTAAGGTCAGGTCGGTCTTAGACATCTGTTTAGTCGGTTGAAGCATTCATGAAACGATATATCATCTCCTATAAATCAATTAAAAGTTTCAGAGTTTACACATGTTTTTATAATCTTATCAAAGAACTAACAGTAACAGTCATGACTTCATGTATTAATATTAATTCTTCTTCTGTGTCCCCACTTTGTTTCGATAGATGATGAGTTCAAACCTAGCCCAAGAAAGTCTCTGTGTCAATATCCATTGCTCATGGAGTCCACAAAAATAAATTAATGGCTGGCAACGTATTTGTTCAATACATTATTACTCCAAACAACTAGTCACACAAATAATTCTGACTTGTCTAAAATTATGCATGTTTATGATATGTGGCAGTCCAAGAAGACTAATCATACAACAAATAAAAATGTATTTATTATAAAATTACTCCATTTGTCCTCAAAAGATGTCAAAAAGTACACTTGAATTTTGTCCACAAAAGGATGATAAACCAACAAAAATATGGTAAATACTAATTTACCCCAATGTGCACCTATTCCCATACGACACTCTACTCCCAAGTTAATCATGATAATTGTGTGGGTCAAAACAAAAGGTCTAGTCGGAACAAATTTTATACGCTCTCCTCTAACTTGCCAACCTTAATACGGGTGCTTATTGCAATCCTTTAAAGCCACTGGTAGTTCTCACCGAGTCCAACTAGGATCTCAAATCAGTATATTCGTAGATTAAACTTTTTTTTTAATTCCACATACGAAAATATACAACCCGACGGTTCAATTAATTTGACAGAATGGTTTAATTGATATATTTTAATTAGTTCATTTGGCTAATTACATATTTTTAAAATTTAGTGATTTAATGTTGAAAAAATGACAACCAGGTAATACCCCTTTTTGCCAAAAATTACCCCTTTTCCCATCCTTTGTTCTCTACCAGACGGATACTGCTGCAAAACTTCTTCTGCTCAGCAGTAAGGACCTTTGACTTAATAAAGAACAAGGAATAGCTTCAAAAAGTAGTTGTTGCAGTTCTATAATAACCAAATTCATTTGCAAAAATCAAGAAAATTTAGAGTTTAACTCAAGGAAAAACTTAAGGAAGAATTTACCCATTAGATTGGTTTTGTATGTCCATTCCTGCCAAATCTGCAACTTCTCTAAGTGCTTCCTTCCATCTCTTCACCTTGTCCATCCTTTCCCTTTTCATCTCATGATCAGTTTCTTCCACATTGGATAATTGCTCTTCATACTTCCTAAATGCTTCTTCAAATCGCCCCTTTTGCTTCCTAACCTCAGAGGGATCCACGTGATAGAAGACAGGTAAAACAAGCTGTCCAAACCTCCTCCTGCAGTCAAGTATCATCAAAAGTTCATCCAGGCACCAGCTAGAAAAAGCATATTCCTTTGATAAGACAACTATGGAAACCCTTGATCTTTGGATTGCCTCCTCCAATTCTAACTTAATATTTTGTCCTCTCTTAAGTTCATCATCATCCCTAAAAGTGCGAAATCTTGCCTGGACCATGGCCGTGTAGAGATGATCCATAAAAGTCTTACGAACATCTTCGCCTCTAAAACTCAAGAACACATCATATGTACATCTAGATCTAGAGAACGAAAATGGGGCTTCTTCAGCTCTTACAACAGCCATGAACAAAGTGATCTAGCTCTAAGAAACTAATTAATTGACAAATATTCAAGAAAATATAGATATCCAATATATATAATGCAATGATTGTACTAGATTTTATATATATATATATACAGAATACATGAAAGTCAATGAATAAATCCAAGTCCTATAAAAAGACTAAATAATGGGGTAGATACCCTTTTTAATACTATAATAATATGTGGAAATTTCCTAATCATTTCATGAACTCAGAGCAAGTGGGCATATAAATTACAAATTACATACCCCCCACTGTCCAAAATGAGACCCCCTACTTAACCTTTTTGATTTTTCTACTCCCTTTTTATCAAATTTTGGAGAGAGACAATAACTAAAACAATAGTAGTTTATTTTCTTTATTCTTGTTTGTTTGCAAGTCTTGTGAGTTAGGAATGTAAGAGTAATTTATTTTCTTTCTTCTTGTTTGTTTGTAAGTATATAAATTAATAAGGAAAGTCATTGCCTGATTTTACAAATTCACCTTCTCGTTAACTTTTTAAAGTAATACTGGAATTAGGAAAAAATCACTAAACTTTTATTTTCTAGAAACTTATACAACTAAAAATTTCAGTTATAATGCCTTGGAGAATCTAGCTAAAAATTATTTTTGTTATAAGAGTTATAAACGAGCGAGACTTATTTAAAAGTTAAAATGAGAGTAGAGTTAGATTTAAAACAAGGTAATTAATATAATAATTAATTTTATGTCGAAAACAGATTACAAATTTGCAACTAACGTGAAACTGGAAGCGATAAAATAAAATAATAATATGTGATTCTATTTCTTATTGTCATCTCATATGCTAAATATTCACATACAACAATATCTAATATTGATTTTCATGCTAAGGAACGCCTATTTAAATGGATTATAATTTTTACTTTGGGTCGTACGTAGTGAAGGCACCGAGATTTTGTATTGGGAGTGTAATACCCAAAAAATTAAAAAAAGAAAAAGAAAATAACATTTAAATCTATATTTTAAAATATTTTATTGGATTTTTCTTATGTTTGAATCAGATTATATTTAATTTGTGTGGACTATAATGTGTATTGGATAACATTGAATTGATAAATTTGGGCCTTAATATTAATTAAACTCAAATAAAAAGTTTATTTCGGCAAGACCCTCTTAATTATGCAAATGAACAAATGAATTAACTAATCGATCATGGTAGAATAGGTTAGTTAAATTTATTACTATATACATGCATACGTAATAGTACTATGTATGGAATTATAAAAGAAAGTTATGCACATTGTGGCATGGGACGTAATTTGTTTATTGTTCAGAAAGAAAGAAAGAAAAAGGAAAAGAAATATAAAGCTATTACACATTTGTTTAACTAAGTTAGAGAGATGGAAGTAAATTGATTTTACACCTTCCTGTAATTCGAATAAGCTTTGTAAGCTAGCAACAAAGATTATGTTATGAATAATATTTTAGTAGTTATAATATACATACTAAAAAAATGTACATGTTTATAAATCAAGTACGATGTTTAGAAATTTATAAAATTGAAAGATTATTGAATTTAAAATTAAAATTTTATTAAATTGTTAAATTATTTATTAATTTATTCTTTTTGACTAGTTTGGACGGAGGGACTTTTACGAGTTTTATTTGAAATTATTTGGATATTACATTACTTACTTCAAGTACGAATTCGATACTCTTGTTAAATTTAATTAGTTTGTTTTGTTGCTCGTTTCAAATTTAGCTATTATTTCACATATTTGTTCCATGTGAAATGAATATGATAGTTTTATGTTGGCGTTGATACACAGAACTCGTATTTATACTCTATGAACTAATTAATCATGTCTAGTATTTATTTTAATATTTGTAGAAATGTACATGTCAATATATTTTGGAGATTTTATTTGTTTGTATCCTTATTCGTATATTTTCATTCACATTCAGAAGTTATTTTGATCGTTGGTATCTTGTGATAGTTACGTATGTTCGTATTTTAAATAATTCGATGTCTTTTGGAGATGGTCATATAAGTCTTGTGATTTAAACCATTTTTGGCTTACATTATGCTATTTGATATATTTGTTCAGGATACGTATGGGTCGACTCAGTATTTGATTTGATTTGTTTGGCGGATTAGTGACGTATATGTCATGCGTACTATTCGGTTTGATTTGCATACATCATGATACAAAAGTATTTTGTTAGCATTTGACTATTTGTATTTGAGTTCAGTATGAAAATTGTTACCATATAAATATTTGATTCAGTCTTATTTTGTTTGGGATCCTTTTGACTTTAGTTCTTCGTTTGACAGTGTTCATCATTTGTACTTGGTCTCACTAATTTTGATATATTCATAATTCGTTCGTAATTTATATTTGTTCATTCAGTCGACTCTTTTGGTTACATTATATATCATGATATATTTGTATATCTTTATATCTGCACTAGACAATAAATTACGCATATGTTATGTATCCTTATTGTGATGTCATTATGCTAATCACTCCCTCTTTCGAAGAATTTAACTCTCTTGTATTTCCATCCTCAGAAGAATGTTGGTGCCAGATATTTTAGTTATCATACTTTATTAATTACCTTGTTCATATGAAAAAGGTAATTAATTAACTATTTATAAAATGGTCAATAAAACTATGAATTTTTCTGTGAATGTAAAATTATTAATTACTTTAAAGAAACGAGTGAATTTCTGCGCAATGCTCCACATTTGTTCACAATTCTTTTAATGGATGATGGTAAACACATTTGCATTACTTTTGCAAAAATGATGCCCTTTCTGAGATTGTTCTGCATAAATACAAGTAATTTTCATATCAAGCTGAATACTCAACACATCTTTAAATCAAACTCAATTTCAAGCTTTGGAATTGGAAATGAGCACCAAAATCTAACTAAATTTCAGTTTTATGAAATTGCAAATGTTCTCCAATTCAAAATTTAAATTTTTTTTCTGATAACCGTTCATACTATTCATAGCAAGAAAGAAGTACAAGCATAAAAGTCCTAAATTACAATAACACCACGCATGAACAAAATTTAAAATTGAGTTGCCAAACGTAACACAAACTAAATTGATGGGAATTATGTTACGAGTAATATCTTTTTGGATTGCATTTCCCCATGTTAACTAAAATGAAAGTCTCTGTCACATCTCAAAATCATTAGGCCAACAACTAATCAGTTAATAAATTTGGTGGAATGATAAGAATTTTGTGTTGGTGTTTATTTTCTGAATCACAGCATCCGTAAATCATTACAGCACCGCGCCTCCTTTTGGCCCCAAACATCATCTAACCAGGCTGGGAAGAATGAAGAAGCAGAGCCAAGCAATTTGTGGTTCCACAAAAACAGGTCGAGGATCCCCTATTACACTTTCACACAGTTTCTTCCAATATTCATTCACGAAAAAAAATAGTACTACGCAACTATTATCACTAAATCTAATTTTTTGTCATTAAATGTGTATTAAGTGAAACTGTGTAAAAAATATAATAAACGGGATCCTGTCTTCAAGAAACAATACTCCAATTATAGGCTAAACCTATCCAATCTTGAATGACGTCCATGCCAGCCCCAATGACGTACCTCTACCACATTTTTAAGGTTAAAAAAATCATTCCTTGCGTTGAAGATTTATTCTTGTTATAAAAAGAAACAAAAAGGAAAACAGTATACAAGTGTTAAATTGTGGGAATGTCTCACCTTCAAAATTTATGGAGTCCCCGAATAAATCTTGGAACCAGCTCCCTCTTGTCCAGTCAAGACCATATTTAAGCTTTTTGCCTTCAGGCAAATCCTTGATGTATAAGTATTGATCTTTGGTCGGATCCTTGATGTATAAATATTGATATTTGGTCTTATGACAGAGAAAATATGCTCCTGTTCTCAACTGAAATGACGACAAGTCTCCGCCAATGACATCTTTCCAAGAAAGATACATGAATTTGTGCCGGTCCTCCTCTTCTTGCTTAGTGTAGACAAGGTCGACACCACATTCCTTTACCTGAAAACATTCCCCCACAACTATTTTAACATCAATTAAGTCGCCACTCTCCAACTGAATACCAAACTTCCAATGGCTTAACCAAAGCAAATCTTCATCAGCTTCTGGAATTCCAAAGCAAAAAGGGCCGTATACCCAGTGGAGATCCTTCGTCTTATTGCTGATTTTAGTATATAATGGGGGTGGAAACCAATGTTCCTCCTTGTTGGAATGTGCATATACGAAGCATAAATTCAAGCCTTGGATCTTAAGATTATCAAGCAGTGGAGGTACGGTAAAGGATATTGATGACCCCATTCTTTTATCACTAAACCAGCCTGGAACTTCTCTCCCGGGAAGAAATGTGTTAAAAATACCAAATTCATACATTCCCTGTTCATATTACTCATAATGTTATCATGATCCATGAAGTACTACTCCCATTGTCGCATTTTATTCAACATAAGTTGATTTCCATACTCAAATTGAACATTTTTTAAATTAATAAATTGTATTGTAACTAAATATATATAAGTGAATAGAATTCGCTACTAATCCAATTTTAAATTTTTTTTTAATTCAAAAGATGGTATTGTTTTCTAAAATATAGACGAAGAGTCTATAATCACAATAATTTACATAGAATTTGCTACTAATACCAAGGTTTAGGATTTCAAAAATGTATATAAATCTGCTTTAATTATTCTAAAAATTGTCAAGTTGATCATGAAACTCAACTTTTGTATATTAAAAATGAGACAAAGGGAGTATATATAAATGAGAGAGAGAGAGAGAGAACCTGGATGGGACGCTTCTTTATAGATGAACAAGCATTGTATAAATTAACCTCAAGATTTCCCATTGCCGTTACGTCAAACCAGCCCAAACTGTTGATTAGTTCTCTATCAACTTCTTCGATCGGTTCTAACTTGAACAAGCTTTGAATTTCATCCAGGTCTGAGCAATGAGTATGCTCCAGAGAAGAAGGAAAAAAAGAAGCTGATTTATACGTTATTCTTTGCAACGGTGTACAGCCACCCACACACAAATCTTCCACATTCGGCAGACCTAGAACATTTTTGAGACTTCTGCATGAATTTAAGTAAAGCTTTTGAAGTGTACTAATATTTCTGACACAATCTGGCAGGCTAAGGATTGGATTTCCGCTTAGATCCAAAAACCGTAATGACGATAGGTTACTAAAATCCTTTGGGAAAGAATCATTAGAAAGATTGCACTCTGCTAGACTTAAGCTTACTAAAGAGCGTGGTAAAGAAGGTAAGATCATCTCTGGAATTTTTCTTGGTTTCGACACCCATGACCAGGCAAACGGATGCCACGATTTTAACTTTCCACCAGTTATGGAAAATCCATCTGCATTTAACGACTTCACATTACTCAGGCTGGTTGGAAACACACCAAGACTTGAGCAACCAGAAATTATTAATGTCTCGAGAAATTTAAGATTGTCAATGCTTGGAAGCTTCCTTAGACTTTTGCAATCTTTAAGATCCAGTACGTTAAGCCCCTCCAGGTATACAATGGATTCACAAATCTCAACTAAACTTACACAACCTGTTAAGATCACTTTCTCAACATTCGGAAGGGCTGAGAAATCAGGGGTTCTGCTAAGCCGTATAGAATAACTGAGATTAAGTATCTTCAATGATCCAAGGAGCTGTAGCAGATAATAAAAATTAAAAGTCCGTAGGAGATGGATCATCACCTATATAATTGATCATAATTTACCACTGTATAAAAAGGGACAATAAAGAAAAGAAACACTAACTGCCATACCTTGATTCCATCCCAAACTTGTTCCAATTTGCTATAGGACATGTCAAGAGCAATTACTTTTGTCAACGATAATTCCATGGGTATGGACTTTAATGGGAAACCATGCCAACTTAGCGACCTTAAATTCCGAGGAAAATCCACAAAGCCTCCGGTGAGCTTTACATAATTGAGATGGAGCAGCTTTAGCTTTTTCATCCTTGCAAATGCATCAGTCTTTAAGTCTGCTTCATTCGGATGTCTTGAACTGGTGTCAACAGATAGCCAAGAGATGAAGCTCAAATAGCGTCGTTTTGATGAAGTGACACTGGCAAATTTTTCTAACTGGCGTTTTTTCACATTATTAACATGAGAAGATGATCTGCCAGACTTTTCCATTGAAAACTTACGCATGTCAAAGATGAGGCCTTCAATTGCTTCGGTACCCTTCAGATAATTGGGGGAGAAGATGAGAACTACTGATACTTCAGACATTAAAGCATAAAAGAAAAAACATAAGAGATGTACAACTTACTGTTCGCTTCTTTAAAACCTTAAAGGAATCCTTATGATGCCACAATCTACTACGCTTCTCAGGCGCCTCGGGTGATTCTCGATAAACTATGTCCCTACCCATCTCTTTAATCAATTGATGCATCATCAACTCGTTGTCTTTGTTAATGGTTATGAGACATCTATCAGTTAGATTTTCAATCCCAACTACTGTGAAGAAACCACACCCATCTAGTATTTTAACGGTGTCATCTTTGGCTTTTCCAACAAAGAAGCAAGCAATATGCAAAAACAAATTTTTGTCATGGTCATCTTGCAAGGAATCATAGCTTACTTTGAGTATGTTCAGGATATGAGCATCTGGAATTGCTTCCAATTTCTTCAGTTCACTTTCCCACACGTCTACACTTTTTCCAGATAGAGAAGAACCCAAAACTTTATGAGCCAAGGGTAGCCCTCCACAATGTTGAACTACCCTATTTGAAAGCTCCACATAACCTTCAAATGGATGGTCTTGTCCGAAGACATGTTGAGTGAAGAGCTCTAGTGATTCGTGGTCATCTAATTTTTCAACTGCATACACCTTATGAACTTCATGAGCCTTTAGCAACCACTTATCCCTTGTGGTTATGATGATTTTACTGCCCGGATAAAACTTTCGTGTTCCAAGTAGTGCATCCAATTGGTTCACCTCATTAACATCATCCAGTACAAGAAAAACTTTTTCACAACTCATTGCATCTTTTATCATAGCAGTACCTTCATCAACATTATAAACTTTTATCTTTCTCATCTTTAAAATTTCTGAAAGAATTTGTTTTTGTAAACCAAGCAAACCATTGGGTTGTTCCGAGGTCTCTCTAATATTTGCCAGAAAGCTTTTACAACAAAATCCTCTACTGTTAAAGTTATAAATATATTTCGCAATTGTTGTTTTTCCTATGCCCCCCATTCCGCAAATTACATAGATATTGACACTGGCTGATTCATCTTGTACCCACAGATTAATGCTTTCGGCTCGAGAATGTATTCCAACCGGATGGCAAGTAAGATCCAAGGCTGTGTGATTTAATTTATCTGCGATAACTTTAACAATCTTTTGGATGAAGTTGGACTCATGCCTGAGAAGTGCAGTATAAATAGTATAAAATAAAGGATAGTGCAATGTCACAAATTCTAACTGAAATTAAGATCAATTGGTATACTTTTGATGAAAATTCCTTCACTTGTTCTTCCAAATTTATGATAATATTAAAATCACCATGCATGAGTGTTCCTCAATAGTCAACAATAGTCGGACCATATGGACTTTTTATCACCATGAGAATTCCAGATCTGAATTTTCAATAATAGTCATACTTTATGGACTTTAATGAAGAGAAACACTGGTGCCTGATGTACTAAATTCATTTACGTGTAGTTAGGTCATTATTGTTAACCAAATATTAAGCGACTTATCAGATCACAGATATTAGCAACAAAAGAATTAAGTAAATTAAGGCCCCCAAAATTATTCCAATCAAGTATGAAACATATGTTCTGAATAGGAATGCGTTGGCAACCATAATTGTCACCAAATTATTAGACTCCCAATCACCCATGTAAGGTCAGGTCGGTCTTAGACATCTGTTTAGTCGGTTGAAGCATTCATGAAACGATATATCATCTCCTATAAATCAATTAAAAGTTTCAGAGTTTACACATGTTTTTATAATCTTATCAAAGAACTATCATGATTTCTTCGGTGTCCCCACTTTGTTTCGATAGATGATGAGTTCAAACCTAGTCCAAGAAATTGTGTGTCATCCATTGCTCATGGAGTCCACCAAAATAAATTAATGGCTGGCAACGTATTTGTTCAATACATTATTACTCCAAACAACTAGTCACACAAATAATTCTGACTTGTCCCAAATTATGCATGTTTATGATATGTAGCAGTCCAAGAAGACTAATCAGACAACACATAAACATGTATTTATTATAAAATTACTCCATCTGTCCTCAAAAGGTGTCTAAAAGTACACTCAAACTTTGTCCACAAAAGGATGATAAACCAACAAAAATATGGTAAATACTAATTTACCCCAATGTGCACATATATTCCCATACAACACTCTACTCCCAAGTTAATCATGATAATTGTGTGGGTCAAAACAATGGGTATAGTCGGAACAAATTTTATACGCTCTCCTCTAACTTGCCAACCTTAATACGTGTGCTTATTTCAACTCCATTAAAGCCACTAGTAGGTCTCACCGAGTCCAACTAGGATCCTAAATCAGTATTTTCGTGGATTAAACTTTTTCTTTTTTTAATTCCACGTACGAAAAAATACAACTCAATTTGCCTGCCGTTCAATTAATTTGACAGAATGGTCTAATTTATATATTTTAATTAATTCAATTGGCTAATTGCATATTTTTAAAATTTAGTAGTTTAATGCCGAAAAATCGACATCCAGGTAATACCCCTTTTTGCCAAAAATTACCCCTTTTCCCATAATTTGTTCTCTACCAGATGGATACTGTTGCATGACTTCTTCTGCTTAGCAGTAAGGACCTTTGAATTAATAAAGAACAAGGAATAGCTTCAAAGAGCAGTTGTTGCTTTTCTATAATAACCAAATTCATTTGCAAAAATAAAGAAAATTTAGAGTTTAATTAAAGGAAAAACTAAAGTAAGAATTTACCCATTAGATTGGTTTTGTATGTCCATTCCTGCCAAATCTGCAACTTCTCTAAGTGCTTCCCTCCATCTCTTCACCTTGTCCATCCTTTCCCTTTTCATCTCATGATCAGTTTCTTCCACATTGGATAATTGCTCTTCATACTTCCTAAATGCTTCTTCAAATCGCCCCTTTTGCTTCCTAACCTCAGAGGGATCCACGTGATAGAAGACAGGTAAAACAAGCTGTCCAAACCTCCTCCTGCAGTCAAGTATCATCAAAAGTTCATCCAGGCACCAGCTAGAAAAAGCATATTCCTTTGATAAGACAACTATGGAAACCCTTGATCTTTGGATTGCCTCCTCCAATTCTAACTTAATATTTTCTCCTCTCTTTAGTTCATCATCATCCCTAAAAGTGCGAAATCTTGCCTGGACCATGGCCGTGTAGAGATGATCCATAAAAGTCTTACGAACATCTTCGCCTCTAAAACTCAAGAACACATCATATGTACAACTAGATCTAGAGGACGAAAATGGGGCTTCTTCAGCTCTTACAACAGCCATGAACAAAGTGATCTAGCTCTAACAAACTAATTAATTGACAAATATTCAAGAAAATATAGGTACCCAATATATATAATGCAATGATTGTACTAGATTATATATATATATATATATATATATATATATATAATGACCCATGCCATGTATTTGTTATGAATTAAAAATGGGCAAATAACATTTTAATCGTTCGTCCCAAAAAGTAACGGTTGAGATTAAAATTTTGGACACGGCGTCCGCCAGTAATTCTAACGGACGGAACTACTGCACTTTTTGGACGATTATGCCCCCAAATAGCCCAAATCAACAAAGGTCAACTAATGGCGGTGGAATCAATTACAGACGATCCCGATAATGGTTAGGCAATCTTTGCATACGAAGGCGTCTCTGTTATAATCGAAGTTTGTAAATCTGGATCCCTCACAGCACAATCACATGCTGTTGGAGCAATTACAAATGTGGCATCAATTGAAGAAATTCGAATTTCTTTGGGTGAAGAAGGAGATGTGCCTGTTATAGTTTAGTTACTGAGTTCAACACAAGACAAAGGCAGCAAATTGTGTATCAATTTTAGCATCATCCAGCGAAAATTTTCGTGATTTGATACTGCAAGAGAAGGGTTTGCAGAGACTTTTACATTTGTTCCACGAATCATCCAATTCGGCTACACTAGAACACATTTTGCGTGCAATTCATTTTCTTTCAGCTTCCAATTCAACCGCTCGATTTTTATCGTCATCTATTAGCTTTATAATCTAGTTATCGAAGTGGATAAAGCATGGAACTTTAGTCCTGCAGCAACTATCAGTTTCTTTGTTGGCTAATTTATTGGCATAATTGTCCAAAAAGTGCTCTAATTTCGTCCGCTAGAATTCTAGCGGACGCGGTGTCCAAATTTTTAATCACAATCGTTGCTTTTTTACGATAGACGATTAAGATGCTATTTGCCTATTTTTAATCTATAGTAAATATATGCTAAGGATCATTATCCATATATATATATATATATATATATATATATATATATAATGGGATAGATACCCTTTTTAATACTATAATAATATGTGGAAATTTCCTAATCATTTCATGAACTCAAAACAAGTGGGCATATAAATTACAAATTACATACCCCCACTGTCCAAAATGAGACCCCCTACTTAACCTATTTGATTTTCTACTCCCTTTTTATCAAATTTTGGACAGAGACAATAACTAAAACAATAGTAATTTATTTTCTTTATTCTTGTTTGTTTGTAAGTCTTGTGAATTAGGAATGTAAGAGTAATTTATTTTCTTTATTCTTGTTTGTTTGTAAATATATAAATTAATAAGGAAAGTCATTGCCTAATTTTACAAATTCACCTTCTCGTTAACTTTTTAGAGTAATACCAGAATTAGGAAAAAATCACTAAACTTTTATTTTCTAGAAACTTATACAACTAAAAATTTCAGTTATAAGGCCCCGGAGAATCTAGCTAAAAATTATTTTTATTATTAGAGTTATAAATGAGCCTAACAATGGCTTATTAAGCTCAAACTTATTTAAAAGTTAAAATGAGAGTAGAGTTAGAATTAAAACAAGGTAATTTATATAACAATTAATTTTATGTCGAAGGCAGATTATGAATTTGTGACTAATGTGAAACTGGAAGCGATAAAATAAAATAATAATATGTGATTCTATTTCTTATTGTCATCTCATATCCTATATATTTACATATGACAATATTTAATATTGATCTTCATGCCAAGGAACACCTATTTAAATGGCTTATAATTTTTACTTCGGGTCTTAAGTAGTGGCGACACCAGGATTTTGTATTGGGAGTGTAATATCCGAAAAAAAAAATAACATTTAAATTTATATTTTAAAATATTTTAATTGGGCTTTTCTTATGTTTGGATCAGATTATATTTAATTTGTATGGACTATAATGTGTATTGGATAACATTGAGTTGATAAATTTGGGCCTTAATATTAATTGAACCCAATTAAAGTAAGAAGTTCATTACGGCAAAACCCTCTTAATTATACAAATAGCAGCAGTTGGATAAAAAAAAGAGGATTATCGATTGGAAGTATCGGATGGCAGAGAAAGGAACGGAGGAACTTAGGTGGCTAAAGAAGAAACATATCAATTGATGAATTGTTATCATAAGATATTAGATTATTATGTATTTCAAATTTTATTATGAATTTAGTAATTTGTACTTTAATGAATAGTTAGATGGCGGTGGTTTACTATATGAACAAGTGAATTAACTAATCAATCATGGCAGAATAAGTTAGTTAAATTTATTATTATATATTCTCTCTGATCCTAAAAGATTGTCGTTCTAGGTAGTAATTTTTGTTCCAAAAAGATTGACGTTTTAAGTTTATCAATGCAGATGGAGTAATTTTTTCCAACTTTACCCTTATTTAAAGTTTTCTCCTACTTAATGGTTTCCTCAAAAAAAACAAAACCCTTCTCGGTTGATGAAATGTCCTTACAAATCTTTTCCCTTCCCAATACTTCTTCTTCATAATCTTATGGCTAGTCATTCGTATTTTCTACTTCCCTTTCAAAAACCCTTTTTGAAATCTACAAAGTTAATAATTGGTTGAGATAATTAAAGCAAGGGTTATATATTATTTTTCATAGGGAGTAGTTGTATTCCTTAATCTACGTGAATTAACTTTAAACGACAATCGTTTAAGAATAAAGGGATTACATACGTATGTAATAGTACTATGTATGGAATCATAAAAGAAAGTTCTGTAGATTATGGAATGGGACGTAATTTGTTTAGAAAGAATGAAAAAGGAAAAGAATTATAAAGCCATTAACATTTGCTTCACTAAGTCAGAGATGGATGTAAATTGATTTTACACCTTCCTGTAATTCGAATAAACTTTGTAAGCCAGCAACAAAGATTATGTTATGAATATTATTTTACTATTTATAATATACATACTAAAAAAATGTACATGTTTATAAATTAAGTATGATATTTAGAAAATTATAAAATTGAAAGATTATTGAATTTAAAATTAAAACTTTATTAAACTATTAAATTATTTATTAATTTATTCTTTTTGATTAGTTCGGACGGAGGGGCTTTTACGAGTTTAATTTAGAATTATTTGGATATTACATTGCTTACTTTATGTACAGATTCCGTACGTCTTCAGCGATACTCTTGTTAAATTTAATTAGTTCGTTTTGTTCCTCGTTTCAAATTTGGCTATTATTTCACATAATTGTTTCGTGTGAAATTAATATGATAGTTTTATGATGACGTTGATACATAGAACTCGTATTTGTACTCTTTGAACTAGTTAATCATGTTTAGTATTTATTTTGATATTTGTAGAAATGTACATGTCAATATATTTTTTAGACTTTATTCATTTGTATCCTTTTTCGTATATTTTCATTCACATTCGGAAGTTATTTTGATCGTTGGTATCTTGTGATAGTTAAGTATGTTCGTATTTGAAATAATTCGATGTCTTTTGGAGATGGTTATGTAAGCCTTGTAATTTGAACTCCTTTTAGCTTACATTTTGCATTTGATATATTTGTTCATGATACGTATGGGTCGACTCAATATTTGATTTAATTTAATTTGTTTGGTGGATTAGTGACGTATATGTCGTGCGTACTATTCGGTTTGATTTGCATACATCATGATACCAATGTATTTTGTTAGCCTTTGACTATTTGTATTTGAGTTCAGTATGAAATTGTTACCTTATAAACATTTGATTCACTTATTTTGTTTGGGATCCTTTTGACTATGGTTGTTCGTTTGACAGTGTTCATCATTTATATATGGTCTCACTAATTTTGATATATTCATAATTCGTTCGTAATTCACATTCGTTGATTCATTCGCTTTTTTTAGTTACATTATATATCGTGGTATATTTGTATATTTTTATATTCGTACTGGACAATTGACTCACGATGTGTTCTTTTTCCGACAGTAAATTACGCACATGTTATGTATCCTCATTGTGATGTCATTATGCTAATCACTCCCTCTTTCAACGAATTTAACTGTCTTGTATTTCCATCCTCAGAAGAATGTTGGTGCCAGATATTTTAGTTATCATAGTTTATTAATTACCTTGTTGGTATGAAAAAGGTAATTAATAAACTATTTATAAAATGGTTAATAAAACTATGAATTCTTCTCCCACTGTAAAATTATTAATTACTTTAAAGAAACGAGTGAATTTATGTGCAATGCTCCAGACTTGTTCACAATTCTTTTAAAGGATGGTAAACACATTTGCATTATTTTTGCAAAAATGATGCCCTTTCTGAGAAAGTTTTGCAAAAGTGATTTTTAAATATGTCTATCAAAAATTATAATTTAGGTGTTCTGAACATAATCGTCACAAAAATTATAATTTCTTTTAGGGTAAATATTTCGAACATCATAATTTTTCCTAAGCATAAATGTCTCGGACACCGTAGTTTTTTCGATTATATTTTGGATGACAAAATGTGGTTTGAAGTTTTTGATTTGCACTTTATTCTAGACTTAAAATGAAAGTAAATATTGTTAAAAATTAAAAATTTTAGAGTATACATATAACCTTTCCTCTAGTTACGGTTAGTTACTTATTGACGGCTAAAGTGACGGACAAAGTATAAAAAAAAAATAAAGGTAAAACACACGCACGGGACATGATATGAACCCCCTAAGCATGCTATTGGCATTTGACTTCCATTGCTTCCTTCATTTACGCCTTTTGCTCCTTTGTGCACATGACATTTATCATTTACTTATAGCTTTGACTTGACTTTTTTATTTATTTATTTATTTATTGAGTACCTCTTCGTAAGTATTTTAAGAGTCTCAATATATATAATTTATGATGAATTACGATTGCGACATATATCAATATATGAAATTAAATAGAATTATAAATTTGATTTGTTACATCAAATACATTATAAAAATGTTATCAACTATAATTATCCACATAATTAACAATAAAAAAATCGACATATAAAATCACAATATTTATTATTTTTCATATTTTAATTTTCAATTTGGGTCGAATTTTCTTAGGTAAAGTTAATTGACTCACATGATTCACTTATCTGTTTAAGTAAAGCTAACTAATTTTCAAATTATTAATGTGGTAACTTGATAGAGAATAATAGAAGTACAAGTGTATCTTAAAATATAATTGTTTCCACGATACTTAATACAATACAAGTAATTTTCTGGAAAAGCTGAATGAAATACTCAACAAATCTTTAAATTAACAAGTTTAGCAAACTCAATTTCAAACTTTGAAATTGGAAATGAGCTCCAAAATCTAACTAAATTTCAGTTTTATGAAATTGCAAATGTTCTCCAATTCAAAATTTAAATTTTTCCTGATAACCGTTAATACTATTCATAGCAAGAAAGAAGTACAAGCATAAAAGTCCTAAATTACAATAACACCACGCATGAACAAAATTTAAAAGTAAAATTGAGTTGCCAAACGTAACACAAACTAAATTGGTGGGAATTATGTTACGAGTAATATCTTTTTGAATTGCATTTCCACATGTTAACTAAAATGAAAGTTCACATCTCAAAATCATTAGGCTAACAACTAATCAGTTAATAAATTTGGTGGAATAATAAGAATTTTGTGTTGGTGCTTTTTCTGAATCACAGCATCCGTAAATCATTACAGCACCGCGCCTCCTTTTGGTCCCAAGCATCATCTAACCAGGCTGGGAAGTATGAAGAAGCAGAGCCAAGCAATTTGTGGTTCCACAAAAACAGGTCGAGGATCCCCTATTACACTTTCACACAGTTTCCTCCGATATACATTTACAAAAAAAATCATACTTTAGTGACAGACATTATCTACGCAATTATTAGCAACGCACAGTGTATTATCACTAAATCTAACTTTTTGTCATTAAATGGACAGGATCCAGTCTTCAAAAAACAATACTCCAATTATAGGCCAAGCTCATATTTGAATCTTGAATGACATCCATCCTTTGAATGACGTCCGTACCAGCCCCAATGACGTACCTCTACCACATTTTTAAGGTTAAAAAAATCATTCCTTGCGTTGAAAATTTATTCTTGTTATAAAAAGAAACAAAAAGGAAAACAGTATATAAGTGTGGGAATGTCTCACCTTCAAAATTTATGGAGTCCCCGAATAAATCTTGGAACCAGCTCCCTCTTGTCCAATCAGGATTATCTTTAAGCTTTTCGCCTTCTGGCCGATCCTTGATATATAAATATTGATCTCTGGTCTTATGGCAGAGAAAATATGCTCCTGTTCTCAACTGAAACGACGACAAGTCTCCGCCAATGACATCTTTCCAAGAAAGATACATGAATTTGTGCCGATCCTCCTCTTCTTGCTTAGTGTAGACAAGGTCGATACCACATTCCTTTACCTGAAAACATTCCCCCACCACAATTTTAACATCAATTAAGTCGCCACTCTCCAACTGACTACCAAACTTCCAATGGCTTAACCAAAGCAAATCTTCATCAGCTTCTGGAATTCCAAAGCAAAAAGGGCCGTATACCCAGTGGAGATCCTTAGTCTTATTGCTGATTTTAGTATATAATGGGGGTGGAAACCAACGTTCCTCCTTGTTGGAATGTGCATATACGAAGCATAAATTCAAGCCTTGGATCTTAAGATTATCTGGCAGTGGAGGTACGGTAAAGGATATCGATGACCCCATTCTTTTGTCACTAAACCGGACTGGAACTTCTCTCCCGGGAAGAAATGTGTTAAAAATACCAAATTCATACATTCCCTGTTCATATTACTCATAATGTGATCATGACCCATAAAGTACTACTCCCATTGTCGCATTTTATTCAACTTAAGTTGACTTCCATGCTCAAATTAAACATTTTTTAAATTAATAAATTGTACTGTAACTAAATATAAGTGAAGAGACTATAATCATAATAAACTATATAGAATTCGCTATTAATCTAATTTGAATATTTTTTAATTCAAAAGATGGTATTGTTTTCTAAAATATAGGCGAAAAGTCTATAATCACAATAATCTACATAGAATTTGCTACTAATACCAAGGTTCAGGATTTCAAAAATCTACATAAATCTGCTTAATTATTCTAAAAATTGTCCAGTTGACCATGAAACTCAACTTTTGTATATTAAAAATGAGACAAAGGGAGTATATATAAATGAGAGAGAGAGAGAGAACCTGGATGGGACGCTTCTTTATAGATGAACAAGCATTGTAAAAATTAACCTCAAGATTTCCCATTGCCGTTACGTCAAACCAGCCCAAACTGTTGATTAGTTCTCTATCAACTTCTTCGATCGGTTCTAACTTGAACAAGCTTTGAATTTCATCCAGGTCTGAGCAATGAGTATGCTCCACGGAAGGAGCCATAAAAGAAGCTGATTTATACGTTATTCTTTGCAACGATGTACAGCCTCCCACTTGCAAACGTTCCACATTCGGCAGACCTAGAAGATTTTTGAGACTTTTGCATGAATTTAAGTAAAGCTTTTGAAGTGTACTAATATTTCTGACACAATCTGGCAGGCTAAGGATTGGATTTTTGCTTAGATCCAAAAACCGTAATGACAATAGGTTACTAAAATCCTTTGGGAAAGAATCATTAGAAAGATTGCACTCTGCTAGACTTAAGCTTACTAAAGAGCGTGGTAAAGAAGGTAAGATCATCTCTGGAATTTTTCTTGGTTTCGACACCCATGCCCAGGCAAACGGATGCCACGATTTTACCTTTCCACAAGTTATGGCAAATCCATCTGCATTTAACGACTTCACATTACTCAGGCTGGTTGGAAACCCACCAAGACTTGAGCAACCAGAAATTATTAGTGTCTCAAGAAATTTAAGATTGTCAATGCTTGGAAGCTTCCTTAGACTTTTGCAATCTTTAAGATCCAGTACGGTAAGCCCCTCCAGGTATACAATGGACTCACAAATCTCAACTAAACTTACACAACCTGTTAAGATCACTTTCTCAACATTCGGAAGGGCTGAGAAATCAGGGGTTCTGCTAAGCCGTATAGAATAACTGAGATTAAGTATCTTCAATGATCCAAGGAGCTGTAGCAGATAATAAAAATTAAAAGTAGGAGATGGATCATCACCTATATAATTGATCATAATTTACTACTGTATAAAAAGGGACAATAAAGAAAAGAAACACTAACTGCCATACCTTGATTCCATCCCAAACTCGTTCCAATTTGCTATAGGACATGTCAAGAGCAACCACTTTTGTCAACGATAATTCCATGGGTATGGACTTTAATGGGAAACCATGCCAACTTAGCCACCTTAAATTCTGAGGAAAATCCACAAAGCCTCCGGTGAGCTTTACATAATTGAGATGGAGCAGCTTTAGCTTTTTCATCCTTGCAAATGCATCAGTCTTTAAGTCTGCTTCATTCGGATGTCTAGAACTGGTGTCAACTGATAGCCAAGAGATGAAGCTCAAATAGCGTCGTTTTGATGAAGTGACACTGGCAAATTCTTCTAATTGGCGTTTTTTCACATTATTAACATGAGAAGATGATCTGCCAGACTTTTCCATTGAAAACATATGCATGTCAAAGATGAGGCCTTCAATTGCTTTGGTACCCTTCAGATAATTGGGGGAGAAGGAGAAGATGAGAACTACTGATATTTCAGACATTAAAGCATAAAAAAAAAACAAAAGAGATGTATGCAACTTACCGTTCTCTTCTTTAAAACCTTGAAGGAATCCTTATGATGCCACAATCTACTTCGCTTCTCAGGCTCCTCGGGTGATTCTCGATAAACTATGTCCCTACCCATCTCTTTAATCAATTGATGCATCATCAACTTCTTGTCTTTGTTAATGGTTATGAGACATCTATCAGTTAGATTTTCAATCCCAACTACTGTGAAGAAACCGCACCCATCTAGTACTTTAACAGTGTCATCTTTGGCTTTTCCAACAAAGAAGCAAGCAATATGCAAAAACAAATTTTTGTCATGGTCATCTTGCAAGGAATCATAGCTTACTTTGAGTTTATTCAGGATCTGGGCATCTGGAATTGCTTCCAATTTCTTCAGTTCACTTTCCCACACATCTGTACTTTTTCCAGATAGAGAAGAACCCAAAACTTTATGAGCCAAGGGTAGCCCTCCACAATGTTGAACTACCCTGTTTGAAAGCTCCACATAACCTTCAAGTGGATGGTCTTTTCCAAAGGCATGTTGAGTGAAGAGTTTTAGTGATTCATAGTCGTCTAATTTTTCAACTGCATACACCTTATGAACTTCATGAGCCTTTAGCAACCACTTATCCCTTGTGGTTATGATGATTTTACTGCCCGGATAAAACTTTCGAGTTCCAAGTAGTGCATCCAATTGGTTCACCTCATTAACATCATCCAGTACAAGAAAAACTTTTTCACAACTTATTGCATCTTTCATCATAGCAGTACCTTCATCAACATTATAAACTTTTATCTTTCTCATCTTTAAAATTTCTGAAAGAATTTGTTTTTGTAAACCAAGCAAACCATTGGGTTGTTCCGAGGTCTCTCTAATATTTGCCAGAAAGCTTTTACAACCAAATCCTCTACTGTTTAAATTATAAATATATTTCGCAATTGTTGTTTTTCCTATGCCCCCCATTCCACAAATTACATAGATATTGACACTGGCTGATTTATCTTGTACCCACAGATTAATGCTTTCGGCTCGAGAATGTATTCCAACCGGATGGCAAGTAAGATCCAAGGCTGTGTGATTTAATTTATCTGCGATAACGTTAACAATCTTTTGGATGAAGTTCGACTCATGCCTGAAAAGTGCAGTATAAATAGTATAAAATAAAGGATAGTGCAATGTCACAATTTCTAACAGAAATTCAGATCAATTGGTATACTTTTGATGAAAATTCCTTCACTTTTTCTTCCAAAATTATGATAATATTAAAATCACATGCATGAGTGTTCCTCAATTGTCAACAATAGTCGGACCATATGGACTTTTTATCACCATGAGTATTCCTGATCTGATTTTTCAATAATAGTCATACTTTATGGACTTTAATGAAGAGAAACACTGGTGCCTGATGTACTAAATTCATTTACATGTAGTTAGGTCATTATGCTTAACCAAATATTAAGCGACTTATCAGATCACAGATATTAGCAACAAAATAATTAAGTAAATTAAGTCCCCCAAAATTATTCCAATCAAGTATGAAACATATGTTCTGAATAGGAATGCGTTGGCAACCATAATTGTCACCAAATTATTAGACTCCCAATCACCCATGTAAGGTCAGGTCGGTCTTAGACATCTGTTTAGTCGGTTGAAGCATTCATGAAACGATCATCTGCTATAAATCAATTAAAGTTTCAGAGTTTACACATGTTTTTATTGTTGAAAAAATAAACTTGTCCCAAAAGTAATTAAGTATTTTTATTTAATTAATATTCATGTACTTGTTGGTTCATGTATTTGAAGGTTCATGAAGGTAGTTGAAAAGGTGTCTAGAGAGTTGGTTTTCATTAAGTGCTCATTCATGTATTTGGGTTTATACATGTTAGGAGATTCCTATAAATACCTATGTACTCAACTCATTTGAAGAAAGCAAGAAATATAAAATTTCCTTTGTGATAACATCTTCTCCATTTTTCTCTAGTGTGTGTGAGAGTATTATTTCTAACAAAGTGGTATCAAGAGCTAGGTTGCTAGTAACACCCACTAGAAAATGGCAAATGGATCGGTCCAATTCCAAGTTCCTCAATTGAAGAAGGATAACTATGAGAGTTGGTGTATTCGCATGAAGGCGATTTTTGGTTCACAAGATCTATGGGACATTGTGACCAAAGGCTATGAAGAGCCCGGAAATGAAGATTCATTATCACAAGCACAAAAGGAAGCTTTGAGTTCTACAAGAAAGAAAGATCAAAAAGCGGTCACTATCATTCATCAATGTTTGGATAATGCAATGTTGCAAAAAGTTGCTCTTGCCACCACCGCCAAGCAACCGTGGGAAATTCTCCAAAATTCGTTCAAGGGAGTTGCCAAAGTAAAGAAGGTTCGTCTTCAAACCTTGAGAAGTGACTTCGAAGGTTTGCGTATGAAGGAGTCCGAATCAATTTCGGATTATTTTTCTAGAATTTTGGCACTTGTCAATCAAATGAAAAGTAATGGTGAGGAAATTAGTGATGTTCGAGTAAATGAAAAAATCCTTCGTTCTTTAAGTCCCAAGTATGAGTATATTGTTGTAGCCATTGAGTCGTCGAAAGACTTGGAAACCATGACCGTTGACGAACTTATGGGTTCATTGCAAATCCATGAAGAGAGGCTTGAAAAGCAAAAGAAGGGGCCTATTGAGCAAGTGCTCCAAGCGAAACTTTCTTTCAAGGAGAGAGAAGAAAAGCATGGACATAGTCAACAAGGTCGAGGTTGTGGCCAAGCACGTGGCCGTGGAAGAGGTCGAAGAGGAGGCCATTACTCTCCTCATAAAGAAGAAAGGGGCCAAGAGTCTCACCACACAAGAGGTCGTGGAAGAGGAAATTATTCACGACCGTATCAAAGGAGGTATGATAAATCTCGAGTTCAATGTTACGATTGTCATGATTATGGGTACTATGCTTCGGAGTGTAAGAATGATTCAAAAGATGTTGAAGGAAAGTCAAATTATGTGGAGAAAAATGTTGAAGAAGTGGAGCCCACTTTACTTTAGACATGCAAAGGAGAGATGAGTGAAGATGACAATACATGGTATCTTGACACGGGTGCAAGCAATCATATGTGTGGAAGGAAAAATATGTTCGTTGAGCTTGATGAATCTGTATGCGGCAATGTTACTTTTGGAGACTCGTAAAAAATTCCGGTTAAAGGAAAAGGTAAAATTTTGATTCGCTTAAAGGATGGAAGGCACCAATTTATTTCAAATGTTTATTATGTGCCAAATATGAAGAACAATCTTTTGAGCTTGGGGCAACTCTTAGAGAAAGGTTATGATATTTTGATGAAAGATTCTAACCTTTCAATAAGAGATTAGTCCGGAAATTTACTAGTGAGGGTGCCTATGACAAGAAATCGAATGTTCTTATTGAATATTCAAAATGATGTGGCAAAATGTTTAAAAGCTTGTTTCAAAGATTCGTCTTGGCTTTGGCACTTAAGACTTGGGCACTTGAATTTTGGTGGTTTAGAAGTTTTGTCGAAGAAAAGGATGGTGAATGGGTTGCCTTCAATTCACCACCCCGATCAACTTTGTGAAGGGTGTCTTTTTGGCAAGCAATCTCGGGAAAGTTTTCCAAAAAAGTCAACTACTAGAGCAACCATGTCGTTGGAACTTGTGCACTCGGATGTGTGTGGTCCTATTCATCCGTCATCATTTGGTAATAATAATTATTTTCTCCTCTTTATCGATGATTTTAGTAGGAAGACATGGGTTTATTTTCTCAAAGAAAAATCGGAGGTGTTTGGAGCTTTTAAAAAATTCAAGGCTCTTATGGAGAAGCATAGCGGGTATAATATCAAGGCCATTAGATCCGATAGAGGGGGCGAGTTCACGTCAAATGAATTTAAGTTATTTTGTGAAGAAAATGGAATTCGTCATCCTTTAACAGTTCCAAGATCGCCACAACAAAGTGAGGTGGCGGAGAGAAAAAATAGAAGCATCCTTAACATGGCTCGAAGTATGTTGAAGAGCAAGCAAATGCCAAGAGAATTTTGGGCTGAAGCTATTGATTGTGCCATCTATTTGTCAAACCGTTGCCCGACTAGAAGTGTTGAAGACATGACACCACAAGAAGCATGGAATGGGAGAAAGCCAAGTGTTTCTCATTTGCGTGTTTTTGGGAGTATTGCTTATATGCATGTACCGGATGAGAAGAGGTCAAAGCTAGATGATAAAAGTGAGAAACATATTTTCATCGGCTATGATGCAAGATCCAAAGGCTATAAATTGTACAATCCAAGCAACGGAAAAATTGTGATAAGTAGAGATGTGAAATTTGATGAAGAAAGCTCGTTGGATTGGAACATTTCGGAGGAAAATTATAATTTCTTTCCTTTCATTGACGAAGAAGCGCAAGAAAGAGAAGCAGACTCGAGGAATCCTATTTCTCCACCTCCATCTCCACCACCATCTAATGGGCAATCTAGTCCATCTTCATCTCAATCAAGTTCAAGTGAGCGACCTCAAAAGATGAGAAGTGTGCAAGAAATTCTTGATAGTACCGATGAGGTAAATATTGATAATTTGAATTTATTTTGTCTTTTTGCGGATTGTGAACCTATGGGGTTTGAAGTAGCATCCAAAGATAAGAAATGGAGGAGTGCCATGAATGAAGAAATCAAATCCATTGTGAAGAATGAGACATGGGAGCTTACTACACTTCCAAAAGGTCAAAAGTCAATTGGGGTGAAATGGGTGTACAAGACAAAGAAGAATGCAAAGGGTGAAGTGGAGAAATACAAAGCAAGATTAGTAGCCAAAGGCTACAATCAAAGACCTGGTATTGACTATGATAAAGTATTTGCCCCCGTTGCTCACTTGGAAACTATAAAATTGCTTTTATCATTGGCGGCTCAAAATGATTGGTCGATTTACCAAATGGATGTGAAGTCTGCATTTTTAAATGGATTTCTTGAAGAAGAGGTGTACGTGGAACAACCACTTGGCTATATTGTCAAAGGAGAAAAAGATAAAGTTTTGAGATTGAAGAAGGCATTATACGGATTGAAGCAGGCGCCAAGAGCTTGGAATAGCCGAATTGATAAATATTTCCAAGACAATAATTTTAAAAGATGCCCGTATGAACATGCCGTTTATTCAAAGGTTGGAAAGAATGGCGATATTTTATTTGTGTGTTTGTATGTTGATGATTTGATTTTTACCGGAAGTAATCCAAGCATATTTGAAGAATTTAAGAGGGCTATGACGCATGAATTCGAGATGACGGATATGGGTCTCATGGCTTACTACCTTGGTCATGAAGTAAAGCAAAGCAAAGAAGGGATTTTTATTTCTCAAGAAGGATATGCTAAAGATCTTCTTAAGAAATTTAAAATGCTTGATTGTAAGCTGGTGAGCACACCCATTGAATGTGGAAGTAAATTGTCAAAGCATGAAGAACGAGATACGGTGGATCCAATATTTTTCAAAAGTCTTGTTGGAAGTTTGCGATACTTAACATCCACAAGGCCGGATATTGTATATGGAGTTAGCCTTGTTAGTCATTACATGGAAAATCCCACCGTGACTCATTTGAAGGTTGCTAAACGAATTCTCCGTTACATCAAAGGTACTCTTGATTTTGGCTTATTTTATTCAATGTCAAATAATTTCAAGCTTGAGGGATATTGTGATAGCGATTGGGCTGGTGATGTAGATGATAGAAAGAGTACAACCGGATTTGTTTTCTTTATGGGAAATTCGGCATTTACATGGTCCTCAAAGAAACAACCTATTGTGACCCTCTCTACTTGTGAAGCGAAATATGTTGCTGCTACATCTTGTGTTTGCCAAGCCATTTGGCTTCGAAATCTTTTAAGAGATCTTAATTTGCAACAAGAGAAGTCAACGGAGATTTATATTAACAACAAGTCGGCAATTGCATTGGCGAATAATCCGGTGTTTCATGACCGAAGCAAACACATTGATACGAGGTATCATTTTATAAGGGAATGTGTTGCAAAGAAAGAAGTTGAACTTGTATTTGTGAAGACTTAAGACCAAATTGCTGATATTTTCACGAAGCCACTCAAAGTCGAATTATTTTGCAAATTGCGAAGTTCACTTGGCGTGACAAGTTTAAGAGCGGGTGTTGAAAAAATAAACTTGTCCCAAAAGTAATTAAGTATTTTTATTTAATTAATATTCATGTACTTGTTGGTTCATGTATTTGAAGGTTCATGAAGGTAGTTGTGAAAAGGTGTCTAGAGAGTTGGTTTTCATTAAGTGCTCATTCATGTATTTGGGTTTATACATGTTAGGAGATTCCTATAAATACCTATGTACTCAACTCATTTGAAAAAAGCAAGAAATATAAAATTTTCTTTGTGATAACATCTTCTCCATTTTTCTCTAGTGTGTGTGAGAGTATTATTTCTAACATTTATAATCTTATCAAAGAACTAATAGTAACAGTCATGACTTCATGTATTAATATTAATTCTTCTTCTTCTGTGTCCCCACTTGGTTTCGATAGATGATGAGTTCGAACCTAGTCCAAGAAATTCTCTGTGTCATCCATTGCTCATGGAGTCCACACAAATAAATTAATGGCTGGCAACGTATTTGTTCAATACATTATTACTCCAAACAACTAGTCACACAAATAATTCTGACTTGTCCCAAATTATGCATGTTTATGATATGTAGCAGTCCAAGAAGACTAATCAGACAACAAATAAACATGTATTTATTATAAAATTACTCCATCTGTCCTCAGGTGTCTAAAAGTACATTCAAACTTTGTCCGCAAAAGGATGATAAACCAACAAAAATATGGTAAATACTAATTTAGCCCAATGTGCACATATTCCCATACAACACTCTACTCCCAAGTTAAACATGATAATTGTGTGGGTCAAAACAAAGGGTATAGTCAGAACAAATTTTATACTCTCTCCTCTAACTTGCCAACCTTAATACGTGTGCTTGTTGCAACTCCTTTAAAGCCACTGGTAGGTCTCACTGAGTCCAACTAGGATCCCAGCTCAGTTTTTTCGTGGATTAAACTTTTTTTTTTAATTCCACGTACGAACAAATACAACCCAATCAATTAATTTGACAGAATGGTCTAATTTATATATTTTAATTAATTCAATTAACTAATTACATATTTTTAAAATTTAGTGGTTTAATGCTGAAAAATCGACATCCGGGTAATACCCCTTTTTGCCAAAAATTACCCCTTTTCCCATAATTTGTTCTCTACCAGATGGATACTGTTGCATGACTTCTTCGGCTTAGCAGTAAGGACCTTTGAATTAATAAAGAACAAGGAATAGCTTCAAAAAGTAGTTGTTGCATTTCTATAATAACCAAATTCATTTGCAAAAATCAAGAAAATTTAGAGTTTAACTCAAGGAAAAACTTAAGGAAGAATTTACCCATTAGATTGGTTTTGTATGTCCATTCCTGCCAAATCTGCAACTTCTCTAAGTGCTTCCCTCCATCTCTTCACCTTGTCCATCCTTTCCCTTTTCATCTCATGATCAGTTTCTTCCACATTGAATAATTGCTCTTCATACTTCCTAAATGCTTCTTCAAATCGCCCCTTTTGCTTCCTAACCTCAGAGGGATCCACGTGATAGAAGACAGGTAAAACAAGCTGTCCAAACCTCCACCTGCAGTCAAGTATCATCAAAAGTTCATCCAGGCACCAGCTAGAAAAAGCATATTCCTTTGATAAGACAACTATCGAAATCCTTGATCTTTGGATTGCCTCCTCCAATTCTAACTTAATATTTTCTCCTCTCTTTAGTTCATCATCATCCCTAAAAGTGCGAAATCTTGCCTGGACCATGGCCGTGTAGAGATGATCCATAAAAGTCTTGCGAACATCTTCGCCTCTAAAACTCAAGAACACATCATATGTACATCTAGATCTAGAGGACGAAAATGGGGCTTCTTCAGCTCTTACAACAGCCATGAACAAACTGATCTGCCTCTAACAAACTAATTAATTGACAAATATTCAAGAAAATATAGGTACCCAATATAATGCAATGATTGTACTAGATTTTATATATATATATATACTAGCACTTCACCCGTACCTCCGGCACTGCGAAGAGCGGGGAAGAAGAAAGGGGAGGGAGGAGGAAAAGAGAGAGGCGAAGAAGAAAGGGGAAGGAGGGAAGAAGAAAGGGGAAAGAGGGTAGAAATATAAAGGAAGGGTTAGATTTATCCGAAACTTTGGACGGTCCGGATGATTTAAGAGGTTGAGCGGGAAAAATTTTAGATTCAAAATCATTTGTGTTTTGTTATATATATATATATATATATATATATATATATAAAATAAGGAATACAAGAAAGTCAATGAATAAATCCAAGTCCTATAAAAAGACTAAATAATGGGGTAGATACCCTTTTTAATACTATAATAATATGGGGAAACTTCCTAATCATTTCATGAACTCAAAGCAAGTGGGCATATAAATTACAAATCACATACCCCAACTGTCCATAATGAGACCCACTACTTGACCTTTTTGATTTTCTACATCCTTTTTATCATATTTTGGATAGAGACAATAACATAGTGTTATGATAAGCATAGAAATATTCACCATCTTAAAGTCTGAGAACAAAACAGAGGAAAGAGGTTCTGCAAATCAGCTCAAAACGCACTCAGCAAAACTAGGAAGTAAAGATATGCAAACCTACCTGCACGAGACCACGCACACCACCTTCAAAAAGGCAATTATACCTATGAACATTTTCCAAGACCTCAGTCACTACCTTTTCCTGCCGACTCAATAAGCACGCTTCTGGTGTCAACTTGCTAATGAGGCAAGAGCAACTGAGCAAATGGGACACTTGCATTTCTGCAGAGATGCCTTGTAATTCCAGAACTGCAATATGCAACTGCCTGCACAACACCTGTATTAGTACGAGGAGGGGAAAAAACTCCACATAAAAATTTCCAGGAATTATTAAATTTAGAGTTACTTCTTCGCCATTAAATTCTGTCAACTGAAAGTATTCTCACCGACAAGTAATTCTTCAAAGTTTTGGTGTCCAAAGAAGAGCTGAAAAGTGAAAACCAAGTTGAAAACGACAGAAATTCAAGTAACCAAACCAACATTATACCCAATTATGTTCCTTTGGGGACATGTTGTTGTCAATAACACTATAGCTAATAATTTCAAATCCTAAGACATGATAAATCTTCAAGAGTTAGGGTTCATGAAGTTTAAAATAAGAGCCTCTTTGTTCTTCTTTTCAAAAAATCAACAATCTCTATGCACCCTTGTACTTGCCAAGAAAAAAAAAACATAATTAAACTTAAAAGGGAGAGATTTTATTGAAGCAAATTTTATTGATGCGTTCATCACACTAAGATATATTTATGCTTCTCTACTTTTTTCATTTCAAAAAAATGCAAGAAATACTAATCTTAATCAAAAGGCAAAAGATAAAAGAAACCAAATAAAGAAGGATTACCACGAAACCAGTGTCCACAGTTAGTTTTGAAGGGAATAGTGAAACTCCCAAAGCAGATAGGGCATACATCATCAGCAGGAGGAATATCATCCTTCCTCTCTCCTACCACAACCATTTCCATGCCTCCTCCAACAGAATCCTTCCGAGTTTTATTTCTTGTCACGAGATTCTGTGGACGGAGGGGATTTCATAGAGATTGGTAATTTATTACTTGCTATGTCATGCGCATGAAATATTTGAAGTTAAAGCGCTCTATTTTTGTTTGGGGCTTATACATGGAGAGAAAGGAATATTAGCATGCACGGGGATACAGTCAAACTTGATACCTGTCTTGGTCGTGAAATTACTCCCATTATTAAATATAAACAGCATAGCTCTAATATGTTTAAAAAAAATATTATTACATCGGAATATACTCAGATGTTGATTGCAAATCTAGTATAATATTACTATCATAGGCCTAGTCCTATGATGGTCATGGTATACTTGCTCTGAGGTATGCCCATATATTTTGTAGATATTTTTAA
Organism: Aralia elata; assembly: GCA_034770075.1. NCBI lineage: Eukaryota > Viridiplantae > Streptophyta > Magnoliopsida > Apiales > Araliaceae > Aralia > Aralia elata. The sequence goes on along the minus strand of CM068388.1, from coordinate 5,152,002 downwards.
TACATATTTAATTTAGCAAAAAAAAAAAAAATTGGATAAAGACAATAACCTAAAAAAACAATAGTAATTTATTTTCTTTATTCTTGGTGGTTTGTAAGTCTTGTGAATTAGGAATGTAAGAGTAATTTATTTTCTTTGTTCTTGTTTGTTCGTAAATATATAAATTAATAAGGAAAGTGATTGCCTAATTTTACAAATCCACCTTTACTCGGTAACTTTTTAGAGTAATATTAGAATTAGGAAAAAATTACTAAACTTTTATTTTCTAGAAACTTATACAACTAAATTTCAGTTACAAGGCCTTGCAGAATCAAGGGACAAATTATTTTTGCTATTAGAGTATTAAACGAGCCTAACAATGGCTTATTCAGCTCAAACTTATTTAAAAGTTAAAATGAGAGTTGAGTTAGAATTAAAACAAGGTAATTTATATAAGAATTAATTTTATGTCAAATATAGATTACGAATTTACGACCAACGTAAAATTGGATGTGACAAAATAAAATAATAATATGCGATTCTATTTCTTATTGTCATCTCATATCTTACATATTCACATACGACAATATTTAATATTGATCTTCATTCCCAAGAAGACCTATTTAAATGGATTATAATTTTTACTTTGGGTCATAAGTACTGGCCGCACTAGAATTTTGTATCGTGAGGGGCTAAAATTTTTATAAACAAATCATATAATTAATAATTTTAAAATGAACATAAAAAATTAAATTATACGCACTATTTGTTTTAGTACATGCCATTCTATCTATCAAATTTGTCAATCTATACTCGTAGTAATATTATAAGTAAATTTTCTCAACATTATTTATTTCAAAATTAATGATATAATTGATTTTATGAAATTAATTTGTGAAATATAAAATTTAAAATTGATATGAACTTATATAAATATTGAAAGAAATAAATATGATAATTAGTAATAGTTTTAGTTAATTTATGATGATTAGTAATAGTTTTAGTTAATTTATGATGATTAGTAATAGTTTTAATTAATTGGTGATAATTAGTAATAGTTTTTAGTACTAAAATTGATTCAATTTAAATTTAAAGATTCCGTAAACTAATTTTAAAAAGTCAAAATATACTCTAATTTTGGAATAGAGGGTATATAATTTTTAAATGAATATTTTGCACAAAATCATGTCAAATGAATTTTTTTTTTATCATCAAGTGAGAGACATAATACTGATTAATTTTTGATAATAGTACATTTCTTTTGAGAATTTGATAATAGTACATATACTATAGGGTATTGATATTAACATAGCAATAAGATCTTCTGATAATTTTATTTTTTTGAGTAATTTTGTCTTAATATTAAAAATAGTATGGCTCATTGCAACTTTAAAAGTTAAGGATATATTTGTTGTTGAAAAATGATGTTTACATGTGCTTGTCTTTATTGCTCTACTAATATTATTACCTGTAATTTATTGTATATGCCAAATTTTATTCAAATAAATTATATAATTAATAAAACGAAATTATATAATTTATGGTTTACATTTTTAAATTGGTGTGGAGCCATGGCCCACCCCCGTCACTATGTTGTTTCGCCACTCTTAACTTCTCTTTAATTTTGTGTGTTGGACTTGGGTAATTCGGGAACAACCCAAACAATACCCCAAAGCCCAAACCTTGAATGCATGTATGACAGAAATAGCAACCGAACAAACTCTGAAAATCAAGTAATGGGGCGGGTTGCATGCATTATATTATCTTGTCTTCTTGGGTTGGGCCTGAGTTTGGTTCTGGGCTGGTCTTGTTGGTCCAAAAGGAATCTCATTTTCATAAATTAAAGAATTGGTTGATTGCAGTGAAAGAAACTAGTAAACATTCTCTTGGCAAAGTAGAGTGATTAATACCTTCAAGTAAAAATAATTCAATAATAAATTTTTTACTTTTTGGAGTTTAATATTGAAAAAATCATCCAAAAAAGTAAATATCCAAATGTACAGTATGTATTCAATGTAAAATTTATTATTCTAAAAAAAATAACAAAAAATATAAGACTACAAAAGGGTTATAAAAGTATTTTATTTTGATGATAAAACATTGGTTGATTACTTTGAGGAAACTAGTAGGTAGATATAATTTCTATTGTCAACATTTAGAAATAATTAAACAAATTTAATTTATGATCAATAGAAAAGTCCAGGAAAAGGGAACAAGGTGTACGTTTGGTATGTGTGTGTGTGTGTGTATATATATATATATATATATATATATATATATATATATATCATTAGACATTAGTACTACTGGATAGTAGCCCAGTTCAATTAATTAAATCCCTCTTCATTTCATTGTTTTTCCTTACACGCCACATCCAACCTGACATATATATATATATATATATATAGAGAGAGAGAGAGTTAAGATCAGGTCCGGAAGCCGGACCTGATAAAATTCGGACCCGAATTTTTTATTTTTTTTGTAAAATAGTTAATAAAAAATATATAATAATTTTTTGTATTGAAAAAAATTATTAAAACAGTATTTTGGGTTTGATTTGGATACATATAACAAACAGTGTTGTACCGACTGTATAACAGTGTTTGTTATATGTATCCAAATCAAACGCAAAACACTCTTTTAATAAATTTTTTCAATACCAAAAATCATTATATATTTTTTATTAACTGTTTTACCAAAAAAAAAAATTTCCGGGTCCGGATTTTGGTCAGGTCCGGGAGTCCGGACCTGATCCGCTGGGTATATATATATATATAGATAGATAGATAGATAGATAGAAAGTACTACTAGTACAAAAAGAAACAGCATACAGCAGAAGAAGCACGATCATGGTTATATATGGTGAAAAATGATGCAATCATAGCACTTTAAATTACCCACTGTTTTTCTCACTCATCACTTTGCCTTTTCCAAAATTCACAAATTCCACTTCTTTTGTTTTCTTCTTCTTCATGTATTTTTTTCCCCTTCTTTTTTCCTTGTTCGTTTGTGTGAATATATATATATATATATATATATATATATATATATATATATGAGTTGATCCATAATAAATATTAAATAAGAATACTATTTCATGTTTTTTGCTATTCATCTAAGCATCTAACGGCCCAGATTTAAAGGCCTTCCGAACCTCTAAGGGCACACGAACGGAGTATATATAATATAAAACGTGAGAGTATTTTAGTAATTACTGCTTCCGGTCTTTATTCCTATCCCTTCCGCCACTCTAAAGGGGTATTAAATTTAAATTTGGGCCGGTGGATACTTCGTGAGACGTTGAGAGATGTACTAGATGAAATAGTATTTCTATCTAACAATAGCTTTCTATGTATATATATCTATATATATTACTAGAAGAAAAGTGGACATGTTATACGTTTTTTTTCTTGTGTACTAAAACAAATCTTTAGATATATGGTTGTTGGGATGGATCAGAGAAGTACAATATATGTCCTCATGTTGTTTCTGATTGAAACAAAATCACATGAAGATAATAACATTTTCTAGCTACGTACTAGTGTGTGTATATATATATAATGTAATCCAATACATACTATAATATCTCATACAAATATATAGCAGCTAAGCTAGTACATATATGTAATATGCTGGTGTGTTATACATAGCTTTAGATTATCTACCATGCATGCATAATTTTTAACTATTATATATATATATATATGTATATATATATATATATACACACACACACGTACGTACGTGACTTTTCTTTTATTTGGGAATATAATTACAGATTAGGTATATACCTACTTTAATTTTGCGTCTTAAAACATAATCGCGTTTAACTGTTTATACAAGTGCATTATAATTATTAGTTTGAGCATGCTAATGCAGTTTTCAAGGGTAAGTACTGGTTGTGCTTCTGCAATTAATGATGCATGGACTAGCTTAGCTAGTTTGACAATATTTGCTAGAGTTGATCAATTGATCACCTTTTTGGACGGCAGATAGATATATAGCTACCTAGAGTGTAGGGTTAAGTACTTTTGAAGTTAAGCAAGTCTTGCTAGCTTCCTCACTTATAATTAACAAGTTAATTAGCATAAATACTTAACTTGCATGCACACACATATATATATATATATATATCTTATAAGTTTATTATTGATTTTTTAAAGTTAATTTGAGACATTTTAAACTCAAAATTAATAAATATTAATCTACTTTTGGTCAATAGTAAATTTTCAAAAAAATATACTGCTAATTATAAGATTTATTTTTTAGTAATTGTTAGTTAATTTCATTAATTTTATGTTTAACATGTCATACATTGAAAAAAAGTACTCAAGGGTTTGAATTTTTATTTCCAAACTAAAAAAAATTGTTCTTTTTGAAAAGTGAACTTGTGAAAATATCAAATATGCATATGAAATAATGTTCGATTTCTAATATTAAGTTGCTAATATTCTTGAGAGACATGTGTTTGTATGAGAGACATGTGCCATAGTTAGGTAAAATTGTTGGATCCGCCTATATATATATATATGGTTGTTTTAGTAGCAAGAATACTCAACTTTTGATTAAAGCTTTTTCCATATATATATATATATATATATATATATATATATTATCAAGCTAACTATAAACTTGATATAACAGCATACAAGATCATATATGCATAGCCTAGATAGTTGATGAATAATCCCTTATTCTAAGTCGGCAGAGAGAGAGAGAGAGAGAGTGTTTGTAGGGTTAAGTGCATGTGTGATTAGGCATAATAGAGTGTAGTACGGAACTTCCACTTGATATTCTAGTAGTGCCGGTGGATTACTGTATGAACTTATTTTTTTTAGTTTTCTTGGCCTTTGGCCTCCATTGCACCAAAAAAGAAAACAGTAGGGTAAACTTTTAAAGTTGGGGAACGTCTTGCTTCCCCACTTTTGAATAAATTAAGAATAAATAGTTGACATACAACTAATTAAAAACTAGTAAAAAGAAATAATTTGACAAGGTTTTTTTTTGGGGGGGGGGGGGGGTTTTCGAAACGGTAAAAGAAAAAAGTCAGGGACTAAGAAAACGGTTGAGGAATTAATAATAAAGAATTAGCTATAGGATGAGGCATTTTCATTAAACAAACAACACAACAACAACAACAAAAAGTGGTCCTGCTACGTTTCGATTGGAGGTAAGAATTAAATAATTTTTTTAGCATTTTAAGTATATGTCTGGTTTACGGTGACGGAGGTTGGTGTGATAAAATGACATAATTAATATCGCATCTATCATTTTAATTAAAATAAATTTCATTTCACCGTCTGCTACATAAAATTAATGAAAATCAAAGAAATCAAAAGAATTTTCATATATTCTCTCAAAATGATTTAACTATTTACCAAAATAATCACCATTATTTTTCATTTCATTAACAATCCTACTCGTAAGATTAGTAATAGTAGTAGTGGTAGTAGACTAGCAGTAACAGACCAAAAGCTTCTCCCTCTTGTAGTGCCCCATGGAATTTGCAGGCAGTCCCAAAAGCTAAAGCTTGCCTTGCTATAAGCACGCATGTGCATGCATGCCTTTCTCTCTCTCTCTCTAGCTCTTCTCTTGGATCAAGCAAATATATATTTTATGTCGTCCTCCTCCATCTGCATGCTCTCAATTCTGATCAGCTTTTTCCAATTTCGGCTCCTTTTCTTAATTTTAATAACATGCATAAATTATCATAATTTATTAATGTAATTTCTTTACGTGCGTGTCCTACTTAAACTACTAGTTTTCATCTCAACAATTTGTCAACATTAATCTTTGCTTTGCATGCCAAGTTTTTTGTGTTTTTTTCCCTCTCTGTACAATATATATATATATATATATATATATATGACATCCATTCCTATGGGCTACCTATGGCTGTGGGAATTCATATATAATATTTCAACAGCTAATTAATTACCGCTCTTAATTTGATATACACTGTTGAGATTTTTTTTTAACCGTTTAAACTTTTAGATGAACTTTTTATTTAATATCAGAAGTCAAATGTTCCGTAAGTTGTGCAACATCTTGTAAAATGTAAATATTGGAATGAACAAATAGGTAAATTAATCATTATAGGATCAAATTCAAATTATTAATTTAATATCCACCTATTTATTTTATTTTTTATTTTTTTTAATTGTTGCGCATCGTGACGCATATGAGATGTACTACATTTCAGAATAAAGAAGATGGAATATGTGAAGAAAGATTTTAGGTAAAGCAAAGAGCACAGAAAACTAATATTCTGTCCTTAGTTTCTAAGAAAGTGACTTACATAGATATAGCTCAAATTAGAATGCGTGATAGTTATGATACTATATATTCTAGATCTTAGACATCACTTCATTTCTAATATTGTCATGCCTGTTTTGTTAGGTTCCATATTTTACAAATTAATTCATTAATTGGCCTGTCCTGAAAGGTATTACATTGTTTAATTTCTATTAGTTCCAGACAATTTTAGTTTACCCATATTAAATTCGGGAAAGTGATTTATATATCGACAAATATACGACAAAATTAAATTACGACTTACGTAAAACTCTAAAACAAGAAGATGAAATAAATTAAAGTAAGTCATTCTTAATTCTAAAAGTTTTGATGGGCATGAAGAATATTTCATGCAGCATAATAAAGTTCCAAATGCAAAATTATTCAAAGCAAATTCATGCTTTTTTCTACTTTTCCAAATGTTGTTGTTTTTCTTTATATATATAATTTCGCAATCTGAATCATTCATTAGAAGGTGCGGTGGGGTAAGAAAAAGGAGAGGGAGGGCAATTAAAAAGGAAAGTTGAAGTCTTTTTATGTGTATGCATTTTGTCCTTAATTAAATTTGCTTTGAATCTCATGCCTTTGCCAGGAGGAATGTTGGGTTGGTGCTTCTTGTGGCCCTTTGAGTCTCTACTCCAGACAAATTTATAAAGTTATGGGAATGTTCCCAACGGCTACTCTTTCTATCTTTTTTGTTTTGTTTTTGTCTCTCTCTCTCTCACACACACACAGAGTTTATATATACTACCTCCGTCACAAAATATAATCAAATACAATTTTCTAGACATACATAATATACTTAATAATATAATATTTGAAAATACTAAAATAAATAAATATAAAATATTTAAACATGATTTTAGCACGTTTTAAACTCCGTAATACACAAACACTAAAATATTTGTCGTAATAAATCTGGAATGGAGGAGTAATGGAGTATATATGTCTATATTCAAGAGGGTAACTATGTAGTATAAGAAAACTAGCTTGATAGTCATATTAGGAAGAAGGGGCCCAAAGACAGAAAGCAAAGTTTATATAATGTCCATGTCAAATTTACTAGGGTTTCAATACTATTGACATTTAAATTTTTGTATCTATATGCTTATTATTAATGGCTGTAAATTTGAAATTTGAAATTTGAAAGTTTTTTTCTTTTGGGACCATAAGGGTATGATTCCTAACAGTAGAAAGAGATATATACCACATGCACGCATAGAGATGGGATATATATATCCTTTGGAGAGGATTAATTAGGGTTGTCCTTAAGCCACCTCACTTCATTAATATATAGCAAGGATATGTACAGGATTATCTTTTTAAGTAAGACCACTGTGAGGACATTCTGTTGGAGCAATTTTAGAAGTTAATTAAGGTTCCCAAGAGGGGGAGATAGAGCCATTATGTTTACTAGTCACTTACAAGTTACAACCTATTTAATTTGTGAGTCTTGTTTAGAAGCCGGAAGGGAAAGTTGGACCCTTCCTTTCTCCTTCGATCCTAATATAATTAAGACTCACAGACAGATCGTTGATTAATTGTACTTAGGTAGGGTTGGGTTTGTTGAATAAAAATGTGATGTAATGCAATAATAAGTTGCTCTTTTCAATAATTTTTAATATATAATATAGGCTGAAAAGTTATTCAAAATGAGTTATAATTAATGGGTAATTGACAACTTCTCCAAATATGTGCTATTTTTAAAAGAGATTCTTATATATTTTAAGACAGATGAAATACATACTTAAACCTAATGTGTCTCCTTAATTAGCAGAACTGTACATCTTAATTCCTTGTATAACTACAAGTTTTAGGTGTTCATGCCCTACTCTATAAATTCTAATTAGTAACCTACAAGGGCATTTTAATTATGGGGGAAAATAATTTTTCTGTTTGAAAAGATTTAAGGAAATACTAAAAGGAGGTGATCAAGAAAGAGTAGAATAAAAATCATTCAATTGCATGAGTGTAAAATGAGCTAAAATGATTGTGGGACAGCTTTTAATATCCTAACAGTGGAAAGGACAATTAATGCTATATTCTGCACATTTCAAGTTCAAGCAACTAACCATGTCCAAAGAAAAAAGACCAAGCAACCTAAAATTCAAATTAAGAGCTTCTATATTTATCAGAAGTATGAACATCAAGCCACATCCCATATTTGAGAGAGAGAATCAGAAAAGTAATTTCAAATTATCAAAGAAGTAGAGTTTCATGAGAATTTTTCTTCTTTTTATTTTAAAGGATAAATGGGTCGACAAAAGAAACAATATAAAAAAATAAAAAGTAAAGAATTTGGTTTTTAAAATTAACATTATATGCATGTGATTCCCTATCACATCACTTGGCTTTCTATTTATTTTTTCTTAATTCTTTTTTGTTTGCCTAGTATATATATCCCATCACTTGGTTGTTCGACCAAATTAAGGAGACAAAAGGAAATACATGATTTAATCAATGTAAAAGCTGTTAAGGTTTACGAATTTGGAGAAAATTAAAAGTGGTTAACTCAGCAACAGAATTAGATAAAAGGGTATTTATTAGCTAGCTAGGATGCACCAATATATTGTCAATCTTTTTCCATATTGTCTATATTAACCCAAGTTTAATCTATCAAGCAAAGGGATGATCATTATATTTCTCCTTTCAACGGACAAATTTTCACATAAAATTAATATGCTAGAGATGCTATAACACTCTACCTAGCTAGTCCATCTAAAAATCTAGGTCTAAACTTGTTAGGAAAATTATTATGCCTCTTAGCTGATGATCGAAGTTGTTAAACACTTTAGTCTTGTTTGCCAATCTTGACTCATTTTATTTTAAGGTTATTTATTGATGACAACTTGGTCCACTGGTATGACTCATTTTCTTTGATAAAGAGGTTGAGAGTTCGAAAAGAGGTTGAGAGTTCGAATCTTGTTAACAGCAAGTAATGCAACAGAGCTATGAAAATAGAAGACAGTAAGTTATCATCTCCCCCACCTATAGTTGTCCCTCCTAAGTTACTTAAACACTTTTTGTTTGTTACTTTCAGATCAAAATTAAATAAATGCGTGTGAGTAAATTCATCATGTGATAGGTAAATTGAAAACAGTCTCTTACTTTTAATATTCAGAATTTACCCCTTGGATGTGCAGCCATTGATAAGGTTCAACACTATCAAGGAGAACGATCTAGCTCATAAAAATTATTGGGTATCACTCCATCCCAAATTAATTGCTCAATTTTGACCATTTTAAGTCAAATTGACTATTTTTAGAATTAATAATTAAGCATATATAAATATATTTCTAAAATTATAAAAATTGGAGTTAGTAATAAATTGTATATACTTTCTTTTGATTATAATCTCTTCACCTATATTTTAACAAAAATAATAAAAAGATTAGTTCTAAAAATAGTCAATTTGACTTAAAATGGTCAAAATTGAGCAATTAATTTGGGACGAAAGGAGTATATTATAATCATTGATCCCTAAATATTCTGTAAATTTTGATCCATGAATCTAGTAGACATTATCAAGAAAAGAGTCACATTTTTTATTACGCCACAATTTTAATATATATATATATATATTCCATATATATATATATATAATTAAAAAAAAACTTTGATAATTTGATGTGGATATTGAGTAGTGTTAGAAATATATTTAGACATTTATATATTTATATTCTTAAATTATATAATTATTTACACTGATGTATCGTGTCACATTAGCATCTATTTTTATTTTAACTATCGTTTATTTTATACTATTTTTATTTTCAAGCGTTGTTTCTTGATTCTGAGACCCTAAATATATAATTTTCAAGATGCTAATGTGACACGATACGTCAGTGTAAATAATTTTTATGTTAAAAATAGTCACATTTTTTATTACGGCACAAATTAAAGTGACACAATACGTCAGTATTCTCTCAAGTTTATCATCAAATCTCCATTATCATATCATCACAGCTAAATCAAACACTCAAAAATTTAAGGATAAATACAGAAGAAAACATATATATTCTTAAAGTTTGTATATTTGTAAATGGGACCTATTTTGTAAAACAGTGAAGTAATTTTTAAACAGTAGCAAAACTGAGGACTAAAAATAGAAAGAAATATTATCAAAAATGTAACAATTCAATGGAAAATGAAGGAATTAAACACCCATTGTCATTGGATTCTAGTTCCATACTTTAGAGAGAGAATTTCACACTTTTCATGCACACATGCAATAAGCTATCTATCCATTAGTGTGTGAAAGATAAGGCACTTGCTGCCCTAATATTATCCAATGTGAAGAGAGGGGGGAGGGGGCAGAATTAGGGCAAAAATCAACTGCACATGCATATATCTTATCTTTTAAAACTTATTACAAGCTAGGGGTTGCAAATTGCAAGGCACAACAAAAGAAACACTCAAGTCAATATACAGATAAATTGGGCTGGCAGTGATTGAGATAGATGCTAATGTGTGTCTCTCCTCTTATCTTAGAAAGAAAATAATTTAGGGTCTCAGAATCTTGAAAATTGTGATCAAAGTTGTGTCACAAACTCCATTTATTATTCTTTTCGTGTGGCCCCTTCATATACAGTACCATAATTAAATAAATCAAACCCCTATCTATCTATCTATCTCTCTCTTCTTCTACTTCTCTCTGATCTTTTGAGCAAGAAACAAAAACTCTTTTAGGGAGACAGTAACAAAGCACCATGAAAAAAGTAAACAAGAATATTCAAATTAAATACTCCACTGTTTTTGACATCTTATCTTATTGACCAAAACATGGTGGGGAATTTTTGATTCTGAATAACCCATGATAAATGTCATCCGAAAATTAAAGGGGTTAATGTTATATTCCGACCCGTAAAGAATGTCATTTTTTTAATATATATAAAAAATAAAAATAAAAACCCTTTGATAATTTGATGTGGATATTGAGTAGTGTTAGAAATATCTTTAGACATTTATATATTTATATTCTTAAATTATATGTATAGCTTGTTCTTAAAATAGTAAGAACTATAATGTATAAATAGGAGTATATTTTAGAAACATTTTTAAAAAATTGGGATAAATTAAACACACATAAAAATGAATTATTTTTGTATGACAAAAGTAGTAGTTACTTGTGGAAAAGTATAACTATAGTTACACTACTTTCATTTCAACAAAAAAAAAATAGTTACATTACTTTAAAATGCTAATTAAATACAAAATAAAATAAGATTAATAGAATTTATATTTTCTATTCTTATTAATTGATATTGAAAATTCTAACTTTTAGAAATCAAAATTTTATTATCATGTTATCACTTCTAATTTTTCCCTAAATATGGTACTTCTAAATATTTACAAATTTTACAAATAAGACTCTTTTTCAAGAGGAGAGAATTACTAAAAGCAAGCGAGGTGAGATTACTAAGAATTAAAAACTTTAGAAGGGCATATAAGGAGAGGGTGCAAACAAAAAATTAAAGAGAAATAAAAAGTTCTTTAAATAAGGGATGGATTGTGGAATAAAGGCATGGATAATGAAGAATAAAGCAATGAATTTTGGATGACTTAATAAAAAAGATGACTCAAGCTCAAATTAAATTTTATGAATTATCCCTATATATAAATATCTAAGGGAGAGGAGGGAATATGTAAAATGCAAGGCTAAGAAGTTATATAGTGAAAGTTCAAAAAAATGTGTCAGTCTATCTTTAGTTGGTTTATCTACCACTTCCCATCAAAATAAATTCAATTTAGGTTGAATTTCCGACAGTTTCAGACGAAATGACCCACAAAAATGACTTGGTAGTTAAACTGTTACTAACCTTCCAATGAGCTGGATATATATTTCTTGATATCATATATACACCATTAAATTGAATATATGTGGTGATAATTTTTTGATATGTATATATGGGACTTCACTCTATAGACTAATTATATATACGTGTACAAAAAATACAATGTTAATTATTATGATTTTAAGGTGTCATAAAAAAAATATTATTAATGGTAGTAGAAATGGTCAGTATTATAATATATGGATTATGGAGTCTGATTTTTAAAATTTTCTTATGCATATTGGGTATAATTGAAGGAGTGACTATTTCCACTTCCTCGTATTTTTATCCATTCCATGAATAAATATTTAAGAATTAGACAAATATATATACATATATATATATATATATATATATATATATATATATATATATATATCCTTTAAACTGTATAACCAATACATATGATTGCTCAGGTTACCACGACTATGTACAGATTTGATTTCTACAAAAGTTTGAGAAATAAACACCTATATATTTATCTTGCTTGTTGGATGCTTAAATTTAATAACAGGATCTAGAGCCTTAATTATTTTGTTAATGTTGATGAGCCCAAGAGTCGAGTTTATAGTAGTTGTTATATATCTTGTATATGATCAGTTAATGACTGATTATGCATGAATCCAATGCCCTATTAATTGGATGTGTGTAAGCTTGTCAATGGGTCAGATCAAAACAAATCATACTCTGATCTAATATGATCCACCAAGTGTGATACTTGATCAATGATTTGATTCATCATATAATTGATCTTTGATTTGCTTCATGATCCAGTTGATCGAATAATACGGATCCTGATCTAAATCGATCCATTGATCCAACAATACGGATCATGCCCTATTAATTTTAAGATTTTATGGTATATGAGATTTCATGGATACATAGCCCATTCTTATAAATGAAAATCAAAAATATATCAAATTAAAATTTGGATTTAGAAAGGTGGAAGTGTTTTTATTTTATTTTATTTTTTGTATTTTTCTCTTTCATTTTACCTTGAGCTAAGGGTGTAAGAAATCCAATTAAATGCAACAAAGAACTTGTTCCTACATGACCCGATCAATTCCATCAGACACTCGCCTATCTTTTTTCATTACGAGTGAAATGTTCATAAAAATGCAGAAAAGGCCCAGCTGCTGCTACTCCTAATATGGATCAGTTCTTTAATTCTGTTGAGATTAATTACACTTGCGGTTATTGAGATCCTAGCTCCGAGTTCAAATCTATATTGTGAAGTCAATTATAATCCAACTACTACAATTAGTATATAACTGATTCGTAACTCACAATTATATATATATATATATATATATATAGAACAACATATATTTGTTGCTTTGAGGAGTAACACTGAAGTTTGAACTAAAAATTATTGCTGGCATTTTATTTATTGAGAATGAGTTGACTCAATTAATTCCATTAAACTCGTGATTATATTGTATGCTTTAAATATATATACAGTTTCTCATCTTATATGTATCAAACGATTACAATTACATTTGACTCGTGATTATATATATTATAGTATAAATATGTACAACTCCATTCGACAAGCTCTTTTATTAAACTAGCTGACCAATAATATAATGGATAACATAGATGATAAACTTGAATTGTGGTTTACACACACACACACACATATATATATATATAAATCATCTTTCATAAAATAAAAAATCACATCAAATAAACTAGCTCTCTCTCTTTCCTCATCCCTTCGCTCATGTGACCGATGACTCTGAATAAAATGCATGCCATTATCTCAAGTCTTTCAAAGGGGACATCATTGCCATATTAAGTACTCCATTTCATTGATAGAACAACACATGCATGAAGTGTGTGTGTGTGTGTATATATATATATATATATATATATATATATATATATTAATATATATAAGAAATAATCTTTGTTATATATGTTGACAAATTTATATCGATAATAAATATTGATATACGTAAATACATGAAATAGATAAAAATTTAAAATAATTTCACCCTACTTAAAGTTCCATGTTGGTCATAATTATTTAACTTTATCATATATTTATCAACATAATAATCATCTCTGTAAGAAATAGGTAGTGTGTGTGTATATATATATATATATGTATATAATGTATGTATGTATGTGTGTATGTATTTGTTACCAAGTTAAGAAATTCTGTAATAATGAAGAAGGTGGTCTGGCTCTGCTGAAAACCATGATGTTATGTCTTTCCTCCATCAGTAAGTCTGGCGCGTGAAGAAAGAAGCCATTAACAAAACTACCTATTTTCAGCTAAAGTGCTAATTATCACTTCACTGCTGACCTATTGACCATACATTACTACAGTAAACTTTGTTTTCCCTATGGACTACTTTTGTTACAGATTTATTATTACCTTCTTTTTTCTCTCTCTTATACTAGCAGCTCAATCCCCCTTAATAATAATATCAAATTTCATATTTATATATGTATCGAATATTAAGTGTATATACATGCATGTATCCAAAGCTTTCGTGGTAGATGATGTAAAAAATTCATATTCATATATGTATTGAATATTAAGTGTATATAACTCCAGCATTTGGCGCAGTGGTTCAAATGAGGTCCCGGGATCTAGAGTGAAAAGAATAGTTCGATTGCGATTGAAAAACGCCACATTAACAAAAAAATAATAATAATAAAATAAATAAATAAATAAAAATATTAAGTGTATATACATGCATATGTAAAAACCCTACTCTGTCGAGCACTATAAGAAGTATGCAGCCCTTTCAATAAGAATAAAATTTATATCTCAAAAACACTCTTTATCTCGAAATTAATTGAGAAAGCTTGCATAAGAATAGAAACTACAAATTTTTCTAGACCAAAAAGAAGAGGGGAAAATATTATCATGCAATTTCTAAATGAATCTATGACTTCCTTGGGAGAGTGCCTCTATTTTCTACAATAGTTGATTTAACTTAATTTGTTAAAAAAAAAATCCCTTTCATTCTCTTAAAAAATGAATATCAGCACAATTAATAACTCACACATAATCTGAGATAGTCATGCTTGTATTTATAATTTATTGATCACATGAATTGAGTGACTCTCTTTCCTCAAACTTAATCTTTAGCATTCATGTAATCAATATATAAACTATACATGGTAAATAAATATATATATATATATATATATATATATATATATATATATTGGTTAAAATGTTCCTCTTGTTCTCCATCTTTACAAAGGAAATTTACATTGAATAATCTTTTATATTTATATATATATATATATATATATATATATATATATATATCTTTTACCATGTTTAAAACATAATAATATTAAGAAATTTTAAGATATCAAAAGTAATTAATATATAATTATTATTTAATAAGCACTAATTAAGAAGGTCATGGAAAGAAGTGAAATTCAATTCTAAAGCAAAAGACAAAGTACACTACAAAACTTGTTTGCCTAAATATAGCAGTTTAGATATATGTGCTTCATGAACAAATGAACCGATTATGGGCATAACTTTTCCTTTTACTTGTACTTAATACAATTGATAGGTTAAAGAGGTATTTTTTTTATTTTAAATTTATTTCTTAAAAAAATACTGTATTTTCATGGATTATTTTCTCTCTTTCACTCTCTGTATTCCTTTGTCCTTGCTCTCCCCACTCTCTGACACACTGTTCTCTCTAAATGGCGTAAACTTGATGCCTGATAGTGCAAGCAAAGCAACCACCCCACCCTTTATTTTTAACTTCCATCTCTATAACTTCACTGTATTCCTCTTTTCTCTGTCTAAAAAAAATAAAAAAATTATTAATTACATTTCACAAAAAGAGTTACATTTATGAAAAAAAAAAGTAATATATATTTTATAAAAAGAACTTTTTTTATTAATACTAATATATAACAGCACAATATTCTCATCTTTGTTATTAGAATTTTATTAGAAAATTGATATTTTCACTCGTAAAATGTTATTTTCACAATATTCTCTCTCGCATGAGGTTGAATCTTACTTTATTGTTCACGTAAGTAAAAACTTGTAAAATTTACATTTTTACCTGTGAATATATCAATTTTTATTATTATTATGTCACTGTTGAGTAACACTTTAATATTTCCAAGAACAAACATAAAAAATTATATTTTAAGTATTTTTAAAAATAAATGTTAAATAAAAATACATTTACATATTTATAAATTTTATGAATAAGATTTTTTGTGGGAGTGAAAGGATTACTTTTTTCTCTCTCTCAGCCCTCTCACTTTTTTGGCCTTCACTACTGCTATAAGCTCATGTTTAGTGGTTCACTAGCAAAACCCACCTGCAAAACTCTCTCCATTGTCTCTCTTCTCCTTTCTCCTTCATCACCCATTTTTATTACACTTTTTTAAACTAAACCCTCAATTCTCTTTCAATCTCTCTCTCTCTCTCTCCTCTTTGTCAAGGCATGCCATTATTATCTCTCACTGTTTTGTCTTTTGGTATGGAAGGAGTTTTAAGCTCAAGATTTTCAGATATAAACATTTTGTAAGTAGTAATCTGTTTACATATAACCACTGAGTCTATTTTGTTGAAATACTAGAAAAATGACATTATTTTTCTTCATTCTTGATAATTAATGTCTACTACTAGTAAAATTTCTTCCCCTATTAATCTTTTACTATCATTGTACTTTTCAGGTAGACTTCTGCCAAGTCTTTTTTTCTCAGTTTTTCTTCTCATGGCCACCTTCATTGCCTTGTAGAGTCTAAACACCAGTTCACTTCCAGGGGCCTGTATTTTTTTTTATTAAAAAAAATTGAGTTTCAAGAAAAATAGGGTCATTTTTTCATATGGGTTGAAAAAAAAAATGAAAGTTTAAGATTATGGGGTCAATTATTAGTCATAGTTACCTAATTTTGTAGCTTGTTTGTTTCCAAAGAGTGGACAAGTAAGTGTTAAGAAGGGTGGGGGGGATAACCATAGGAACTAAGTTATTAAGGTAAGCCAAGCCATTACTTTTGGTTTAATAATTTAGTCCTCTAGTTAATTCTTTCCCCTGGCCTGTCTTGTTCCTCCTAGTTCTCCCCTTTTGGTCTCCAAACAAACAACACAACTAAAAAACACCATAGTCAAGAAATGGAACTCTCAAGTCAAGATGGGGATATGCCAATGCCAATGCCAATGCCAATCAACAGTACATATGGGCATGGTCACATGATTCATCATGATCCTTCACCACCACCCCAAAACCACATTGTCCCGAATTCAGTGTCCCAAATCCCCTCCAATGGTCCCATGGAGGACCATGTCCCCTACAAGAAAATGGTCAAATACAGGGAATGCCTCAAGAATCATGCAGCAGCCATGGGAGGAAATGCTACAGATGGGTGTGGTGAGTTTATGCCTAGTGGAGAAGAAGGTACCCTTGAAGCCCTCACTTGCTCTGCCTGCAATTGCCATAGAAATTTCCACAGGAAACAAATAGAGGGAGAAACAGAGCAGCATAATCATAGTCATAATCATCCCAATTCCTCTTGTGATTGTTATCACCATATGAACAGGGGAATTGGGAGGAAACTCATTTTGGGACATCATTTTGGGACACCACAGTACCCTACAACTGGAGGTACACTAGTCCCCTCAAGAGCAGCTCCACAGCCCCACCAGATGATAATGTCTAGTTATAACATGATGGGGTCTCTCCCTTCAGAGTCTGATGATCAAGAAGATGGAAATCAAAATCAAAATGGGATTGGAATTATTGGGGGAATGATGGCCAGACCACCCCATTTGTTGAAAAAAAGATTCAGGACAAAATTTTCCCAAGAACAGAAGGAGAAAATGCTGAATTTTGCTGAAAAAGTCGGGTGGAAAATTCAGAAACAAGAGGAATCTGTGGTGCAGCAATTCTGTCAAGAAGTGGGAGTGAAAAGAAGAGTTCTTAAGGTTTGGATGCATAACAACAAGCACAGTCTTGCCAAGAAGAGCCCCATCTCAATTACTCCAAATGTTCAAAACCAAATTAATTAGGAAATTGTGGAGTTTAATTATATTATCCATATAATTATATCTTTTTCTCTCCTCTCTCAAGATTTTTCATTTTGGTGTCTGCTTTTGGAGTCATCTAGATATTTAAATAATATTTGGTTTATGTAATGTAGTTTAAGGAAATTGGATTTTTAGTTCTTGGTGATGTTTGTAGCTAGTTTAGTGTAGAGTGGATTACTGGAATAGTACTCTTTTGAGGATCTTTAATGTAAGATTATGATCTTTAATCAAGAAAAAGAGTTTCTAAATAAATTTTCTCTTTCGATTTTATTAAATGCAAATTGCATTATAAGTACTCCCTCCGTCCCAAATTAATTGCTTTTCTAGGACTTTTTAAAGTCAAATTGACTATTTTTAAAATTAATAATTGAACATATATAAATATATTTCTAAAATTATAAAAATTGAAATTAGTAATAAATTGTATATACTTTCTTTTGGTTATAATATCTTTACCTATATGTTAGCAAAAATAGTAAAAAAATTAGTTTTAAAAATAGTTAATTTGACTTTAAAAAGTCCTAGAAATGCAATTAATTTGGGACGGAGGGAATAATATTTTTGTGGGGAAAGGAGATTTTCTTTTTTGTTTTTGTTGTTGTTTTGCAAATAATTTGTTGTACCAAAGAGCAAAGTTTGTTTCCAACAACAATTTCACATGCATGGTTGGTACATGGTATGGCTTCTCTTTCCTGCAGATCTTTTGTTTTGACCATAATTTTGGTGGTTGTTGTTGTTGGTTAACAAGAGGATTTCAAGGTCCAAACTTGAAATTTTCATGTTGCAGATTTTGCAATATTTTAGTAATTTTTAGAAAAAGAAGTTAATTAAAAATTGCAATTAATAGAATCCTAATTATACCCTTTAATCCATGTTGCATGTTATCCTTTAATGTTTGCTTAATCAACCATATGTAATACATTGAGTGATTTTTATGCACCTAGTTTAATCAATAAGATATACTTCTTAATAACTAGCTAGTCTATGATTATATATCATTAATGTACATTAATTTTGCTTACATTATTTCCTAATAAAAAGCAAGTAATTTTCTATTACCCAAAATACCATTATTTCCTAATAAAAAGCAAGTAATTTTCTATTACCCAAAATCCACTTATATTTTCTTCATATCATTTTTTAAAAAATTAAAAATAAAAAAAAAACAGATTAATGATATAGGGACTGTTTGTTACAGTGGGAACAAAAATGCAAAAACCTGATTTGTGAAGTGATGAACAAAATATCACATCACATATAATCCAAGCCAAGGTAACCCATGTAATGTAGGAGTATTTGTCAGTTGCATCATCACATGTTTCACTCATTACTAGATCAGATGTGCCTAAAATCCAACCAACACCAATGCCATCACCAAAATTGGACCCTTCCCTGCACCAATGTCTCAAATTTAATAGGCACAAATCAAAATCAAGCTACCACCATTTTTGAGAAAAAAAAATTAACCATAACACACTTTTTATTCTAAAATAATAAGTACTGAAAATTATATACTGACTGAAATGAATGTGATTTTCAGTATTATAATATTGTCGGGATGATTTGAATTTTTCCTGAACAAATTTTGCTGTTTTATTTTCTTTTGATAAAAAAATTGGGTTGTTTAGCCTGTTTAGCATACAATACATTTATTTGATCGTGTTTCATAACTTTTTCAGGTTTATTAATCTCTTCGTGGAAGAATTTTAATTTGACTTAATCATGAAAATAGATCTATTTAGATTTAGGTGTAAGGTTATCAAGACGGCATTTTTTCGTTGCTCATGTTGAAGATATGTTTAAATCAGATTATTTTTGCCTATTTTTTAAGAATTTATATATTTTTGAATTTCAAGTTTCAATTTAGGATTACAACAAGTATCATATCAACTCTATTATTTTTATAATTTGATCTATATATCAATGAGAATTATTCTCTATTCTAATTCTAGAATTTTGTCAAAAGAACAAAAAAAAAAAAAAGATCATGTTTCATAACATAATACTTTCAAAATTAGTCCCTTCACCCGAAAAAAAAAAGTGTTTTTCTTTTTAATTTTTGTGTTATTTTTTTTTACAATTACTATAATTTATATAGGTAATATTTGGACATAACTTTTGAATATTAAATATGTTATGAATAAAAATATTAGTAACAAATATATAACGGATATCCTATGCAACAAATTTATTTCGTGTATCCCATGTATTAATCTTTTTCTCTAATTTTTAAAATGATATAGTACAAGTTATACACAAAAACAAATATCTACTATAAGTATTCAACTGTAATAAAGACTTTGTGACATCCCAATTAAAAATTGGATACACGTAATATAAGATCTTAAATTAGCGAATTATGTTTCCAGCTACCTCTAAGCTACCTACCATGGTCCATGAAACTTACACATGTACTATTTTCTTTTTCACTTCCAGTTTTCACCTCTCCCTCCCAACCACCCACACCCACCCACCCCGCCAAAAAAAAAAAAATTTAACTAAATAAATAAATAAAAATAAAAAAAGGAATCTGTTACTTCCGTACAAAACAAGAGGTAAAATTGAGAATTAGAGCTCATAAATATGGAAACAAGAACCATAATCTTCTGCGACAATTAAATAATGGCAGAAGCCGTATTTAATAGGGACTAACTATCTGCCATTGAAATGACATATCTGCCCATCATATCAGTCATAAGAAAGAAAGAAAGAAAGAAATTACAGAATAAAAGGGGGGGGAGGTCAACTATGTTCTGGACTCCACAGCTTTATGAAATGGATAGAAAAGTGGTCCATAACATGGAAAAAGCTGCCTTAGAAGATATAATTATGAGATTTTCCACAAATTTATTCAAATAACCCACTTAGATAATAACCCCCATCTAATCCTTTTTCTTCTACTTTCTTTTTTCTTTTTTCTTTTTTTTTACATAATTATAACATCCCAAAATCCTAACCCATTTCGATGTGCATGTAGTAAGTGACTATTGAACCTAATACAGTCATTCAACTACTAACCCAAACCCAAATTGATTGTGCTACTGAGTATAGAAACATGTTACTCGTTAGACTATTAACATTGAAATAACTTCTTGCAAGCAAACCGAGGAGTTAAAAATTTAGAACATAGAAATAACAACTCGTAAGCAAATCAAGACCAAAGGTAATAGTCTAATGATAAAGACCTCTTCGTTATTGTGCAAGATCATGAATTCGAACCTATTTCGTTATTGTGCAAGATCACATGTTCGAGTCTACCTCTCAACAGAAGTCTAAGATTTCATAAAAATTAACAAAGGTACTAAATGAAAAACATAAATTTCCTCTAAGTTTTCTCACAACTCCCCCGTCCTCTTGCGTAGGCTCTAGGTTGAAATATATCCCTAGAACCGAATTGTATATAATCAAACAAATAGACCTAATTTAAGGGAATAATATTTGTTGGTGCATTTTATTTCAATCCAATATAAGTGTACAAACAATAAAGCACAAGGTACAATTACGCAATGCAATATAGATTTGAATAAACTGGGTTGGAAGAGGGAAGGGGGGTGGGGAGGATATCACTCCCCTAATTTAATTTGCTAAATGTAAGGGTCAACATCTTGTAATCAGTGCAAGTATGTGCATGAATACAATATCTAAAATTTAATTTGTCAAACAAAGCAGTAAGCAGTACAATGCTCTTCCGGGATCAGATGCCCAAAGGCAGCAGTGCAAATAACAGGTTTCTATAGCTAGCTGAAAGTGGATGTGACTAAAAGCAATAAGCAGTACCAAGTACTGTGTAAACTCCCCCTTCAATATAAATGTTACAAATTTTAAAATGCATATTCTCTCTCTATTTCACACAAGTATTATACAATAAAACAAAAAATTCAAAATACAGCACCAAGCAACCAATCAAGCGGGCACAACACAGCTAAGAAAATTCAAAGTTGCATTATTATAGTATTCTCCGCTATATATACAACAACAACAACAAAAACAAAAAAAAGGCTTTATGTTAGAACTTTTGAAGAAAGAGCTGATACCTCGAACGTCCGCCATGTTCCTGGAAAACGCCCTCAGCAAGCTCTTAATACTCCTGTGTGTTAAAGGCTACATGGAAATTTAGGACACTCGGACAAAAGATCTGAGGTTGTTCTACTACATGTATAATACTATAAGCAGAAACAGGCCTGAGAAAATATAGAAAAACCTGGAGGAAAAAAAATGAACTATCCAGAGGGAAACTCTACAAAATATTGGACAAAACTGCTTTTTAAATTTATATATATATATTACAATTTGCTTGTCTATTAAGACTGATATATTTATTTCCTTTCACCCTGAACTCTGCGTAACATTTTTTGCCGTGTAAGTCGCACCTGATATAGATTGGACGAGGCAGAAACAGCACTTTGCTCATTGCATCACATGCTTACCATGGAGAACTGACCAATTCACAGGAACCGTGGTTACCATGAGCTCAGTCATATACTGCAAGCGCCCCCACTTGCATGTGCAACAGCTCTTCTCCAAGTGTTTTCAATTAGAGAAGCAATCTAAGCACTTGAAATCCAAACCCAAGTTGTAGACACGATGAGTTTGACACACCTCACTTTACAATTCACACAGCCGAGCCCGGCCAGGATTAAGATGTGATTCTGACATCACCCATCCCTGCAAGATATAAGAGTCATTAGCTTCATGAAATGAGTATAATTTTTGTAATATCTTACAATTGCAAATCATCAAGCAGGTAACAACTCATATAGCTGACTTGTATAAAGCAAACCGTTTAACTTGTAACTGGAGTGCTCGCTACAACCGTAAATTCATGCCTACCGGCCAGAGTACTTTAGGATGTGGTAAGAAGCAATTCAGTCATAGTCTGTAAACCATAGCTCATTCAAGACACCTACCTACCTATCAACCATGATGGGAAGATAACGTTTCATTACTACAGCCAAATTTGAAACTAGATATTACGAATTCTGTTCCCTCAGCAATAGGTGAAACAATTGGACATGACAAGCATCAACAGATAAGTGTCTTATTTTTGTATCTTCATTGCACGTCCTAGCGTTATTGTAATTTGGCATTTGACAAACAGGAACACATTAGGATTAAGCTGGTAATCAGCCCGGCAATCATTTTGCTAACAAAAATCAAAAATGAATCACCAGATGTTAATAAATTAAAGGAAGATACAAGTACTTTCTCCTACCTGTTCTTTAGCTTTGCTCTTAAATGGCCCAAACAAAGCCGAGACCATCTTATAAGATTCTGCAATATGAGCTTCGAGATCAGCAGAAGAGGGCAATAAAACTGAATGATCATTTTCATGATGTTTCCTGGAAGACATATTCCCATTTGATGAACGAATGATATGCAGAAGCACATTAGCCTGTAACACAAGCAAATTTAGCTTTAACCATAACAATCTTGAACTTTTTTTGTTAAGAAACACAGTAAGATCAGATTTCTTACATGGAAAGCAGCTTTGAAAATGTCATCTGGTTTTGCTTGATCCTTGAACAGTGCGTATATATTACCCTTAGATGGATTATATGTCACGACATATCTCTCTCTCTGAGATTAGAGGAATTGCAACAAGTTAAGAAAAAATAGTTTACATGCACTTGCAGATGTGTGCAAGAGAAACAGTGAGTCCCAGATCAAAAGCATCTATATTCTACACTCCAAGACTGGAGTTATACCTCAAAAACAGGCTCTATAGCGAGGTAAGAGTTCGCATCTTGGAATGCATCCTTGAATCTTGGTCCTGAAAAGTTGCAATAAATTTGTGTTACAGCTAAAGAATCACTAGATTCAGAAACTTTATGTGTCAACACGTAAGAAATAAGGAAAATAAAGCCATAATGATATAAGTACCTAGAACGATGGGACTGTGTTTCGACCACGGTAAATTGAATACATTTTCCATGGCATTTCCTTCCTGCAATGTTGGTACTCGCCCTGCAGGATGGATATATAATAAAATTAATCATCTCAAAAAGGAAATACTGTCTGATGTATTTTTGACTACTAAACTCCTTCTCCAACTTTGCTTCAAAAGATGAGACCAGGATAACACATTGGCACAACGCTTTCGGAGGCAAGGCAACACAAAGGTGGACATGGATCTTTATAATCTACGAAATACATGAACTCATTCTATGGTGACAGTATGAAGAACCTTTAGGAACCATATAGGATTAGACGAAAATTATAAGAACACATCTTAATAAAAAGATAAAGATAACACTGCCTAGTTGAAATGATATCCCAGGGTCTGCCGAGTTGAAGTGGTAGGTGAAACTCACATTGAGGACGGCCCTTAGAGGAATAACCAACAATATCATGTCACTAAATGAAAATTTAATGGTTGGGGGCCTGGACTAACACTGTCCCAAAATGAATTAAAAAAGGAAGACAAAGCACCCAAACTAACCTGTCTTAAGGAAGGAATCTACTGCCACAGTGAATCTGGCTCTATTCAATGTATGCAATACAACAGATTTAACCTGGCAAGCAACACATTAACTTAGTTGAAAAATTCAATCAACTTCTCAACAACAAATAAAATAAAATTTTATGCAATATGAAATGAATATTCTGAGAACACCTAACCTCTTGGTAAGAGCTGAAAACATATCCGCATGAGAGTAGAGCAAACGTGATAATTAAAGATGGATTTCTTTTTGCAATCATGATGCTCAACCCAGTACCCATCTTCACAACGAAAATGATTCATTGAAATTAGCTTCAATTGGAAAATATACTATGTCTAATTATAAACATTTACACCACCGAACACTAACACAATAATATGTGTTATATAAGCATGATTCGCTATTTTATTTTAAACATTAAACAGGCAACATTACTAGTAGCTCGAAAGCATAACCAAGTACATGCAATAACAACACATCAATATTTATCTTAATAGAACTAACAGAAAAATAAGTGAATACTACTTAGAAATAGTGAACCAGATTATATTAAAACCAACTCTTATCATCAAGATATTTCAGCAGATCAGTCTTATGAGCCTAAAGTAAATAGAAATTTTAGCCAAAACTTCTCACTACATTGGTTTCAATGTCCTTGGTAGTGGGTACAATCTAAGGCTTTAGAAAACTGTAGAAAGAACTGGACAAACATACCAGATCTGCAATATTGCCAACACATTCTCCTTTGGCAGTAACATCCCCAATGTTTTCTCCTCTAGCAAAGGCTTTGTATATCGGGGTACGAGTAGATGTTGATGTGACAGCAGCGACATTCTACAAGAGAAAAATGGAGACAAATGTAAAACTACCACGCAATGTCACCCACACATACTTACATTGCATAAGAAAAATAAAGAAAAGCTCAAACCTTGACCACATTGGCAGCACAGGCTAAAGGCAGAAAAAGGTGTGGTACAGCTGCAGTTGCTAATTCTACACCCGCTCCCAACTCCATTAGAAGATCGCCAGCAAATCGAAGCTGAAAGACATCATTATAGAAGATTTGATCATAGCCCAAAAACTGTACTCCCTCCCTTCGGAAATATGATCAATTTTGACTTTTTAAAGTCAATTTGAGATATATTCAAATTCATCATTATGTGATTCATTTAACTTTTGAAAACAATAAACCTTGTAACTAGTAGTACTTTTTAGATAATTTACAATTTTAATAGTTGTATTATCTAAAATTAAATGAATTCAGAATTTCAGATTAATTTTGAATTTCAAAATATCTTAAATTCACTTCAAAACTTCAAAAGGTCAAAATTGATCCTATATTTTGTGACGGGGGATGTATCAAGCAAAATCATTTGTGATAAACTATATCTAAAAGTAATGTCACCTGTTTCAAATCATAATCAAATTTCTTCCCTTGGCGGGCAAAGAGCATCTTTCCAACCCGACCAGCGCCATCCTGCGGACAAAGCATATAGATTGATTTTATGTATATGGAATGGCATATCAGCAGTAACATTCTAGCACATTCTGAAAGAAGGGTTAGAAGGCCTGATGCACTAAGAAGTACAAGAAAGCACCAACGAATCTGGTTGCATTAGCGGTAAAATCTTAAAAGAACTCGACGATAACAACCTTCCTGAGTTCCAATTTTAATAAGAACTTTTTTATAGGTATTACAAGAATTAATCACAAACAGATTTTCCTCAAAGTCTCCATTCAGTTTGTAAATTAACATGAATAAATCACCACACTACTAAAATCTTCAATTCCCCTGGTTTCCTAAGCTATTTGGAACTCAAACTCTAGTAGGTTGCATATTGAAACTTTTGACTTATAATTAGTTGCTTCTGGAATAATCGAATGTTCAAGGCCGTTTCGCATTTGGATAATTGTGTACCTTGTGGGAAAGTGGATGAAGGAAGGAAAGGAAAACGAAGAAAAGGAGAATCTATGCAAGTATTTGATGTGAAAGAGAGACCTAGTCCTAGAACCTATTGTTTGGCTGTGAATTAGTTTTCAAATGGATTATGCGGTAAGGCAGTGCAAAAGCAGTAGGAAACCTTGGACACTAGTTATATCATTGAACCTTGTTGTCTATAAAATATAAATCATTAGGTTTGAGAGTTCAGTATAGTCTTTTCAAGTGTTAGGATTCCTATTTCAGCAACTACGCAAGAAGAAGAAAAAAAAAATTCTCAACAACAACAGAAATTCAAATTCAATCTAAGAAGCAATCAACTCATTATTTTTATATAAAATAAATAGCTAAGGAATACAAAGCGAGAAAGAATAAGGGATATTAGTAAACTCATTGTTGACTTCCAAACATTCAAATTGAACAAAGAAAACAATACACAAGAAGTGTGTTCCAAGTGGCAAAGAATACATCTGAAGCTGATGCATTGCTCCAAACAATTAATTCCATTTCTCAAAGCCGGACATCAACCCCAATATGAAAACCAATTGTATCAACTTATGATTGCAATAGTAAATTTAGGCACTAACTTGCGCAAACTGTATAAACATCAGCCATACCTTGAGGATCCAGTTGATGGCTACAGCCCCAGGTATAGCTTGGTTTCTGGAGACCCCAACTGAATTTAAAAGGGTTTGTGTTGTGAAAACACCCATTGCTCCGCCAAAAAAATGCTATAGGGGAATAATAACATCATCATTTGGAGTTTATGGCAGCAAGAAACTAACTTTAGACTTGGGGTAATATTTACATTATATTCAATATGGTACCTTCAAAGCTCTCCATGTCATGTATGGAACATATGATGGGATGACACTATCAGGGAAACCTTCTGGAACTACATAAGATCTTATGAATGACACCAACTCCTGCAGAAATATTCGATGCAAACCGCAAGACATTGTACTTCAGAATCTCAATATCTGTGTAAGTTTTTATCCGTGTAACAATATTAATTATCTGTGTAACTCTCCATTGGATAAATATACCTTTACACTAATAACTAATTAAC
Organism: Aralia elata; assembly: GCA_034770075.1. Lineage (NCBI taxonomy): Eukaryota > Viridiplantae > Streptophyta > Magnoliopsida > Apiales > Araliaceae > Aralia > Aralia elata. The sequence continues at coordinate 5,124,419 of CM068388.1, read as the reverse complement.
TACCCTTAACTCCTTTCTAGCTACTATATTCACCTATAAATAATTATCGATAACTAGTCAGTCTAAAATAAACACTGCAATAAAATGATGAAGAATATGCACATAGAAAGTGTGTGCTACTAGTTACTACTAATTATTTGTGCAAAAATAATTACCACTATTAGTAGACTAGACTATAAAACTATACTCACTCTGTCCTTAAAAAAAAAATCCTTCTTTTTTCTTTTTTGTTGACATTTCTTCAAATATTAAGTTTTATAGTTCTGCATGGGACTTCAACATCACTTTTTCAATAATTCTTTTCTAATAAAGAACTTTACCATTCAAAGTTCACTTGAAAAACCATATATATGTCCTATGCAAACCATATTATTAGGAAAGGGGGAAAATAAATCTTTAGATGGAGGAGTGTGATTCTTCATTTCAAATTTTGACAGTATTACAAAATAAGAAACTGGAAAAGAAAAAAAAGTAAAATGAACTGAAAAGTGAATGGTCCTGCATTTGCAATAGATATTATAGTTTCGAAAATAGCAGATGACATGAAAACAAACATGCCAGAAAGTAAAATGCATATATATAACAATTTACAAACATATCACAGTAAATTAAAGAAGTAAAATTTTGCTTGAGCAAATAACAGAAATAAATTACCATTCAAAATAAAATAATATATTAAAGAGGAGAGACTGACATCAACAGGAGCTTTAGGATACTGTAAGCTGACAGCACGAATTGACCCTTTCTTGAACTTATTCGAACCGACCTCATAATTCTGGCCAAAGTAATTCCAGCGGCGACCGTCGATCTCCTCGCTACAAATCAATCTCAAACTCGAATCACCAAATTGCTCTTGCAAATTGGCCTCGTACGGCGTTGGCCTCAATCCGGCGGTCTCCAACCCCGCCGGCGACGGAGGAGCGGAGGCAAGGTTGGCGCTGATTCGGAGCGTCTCACGGACGAGAAGCCGGGCGTCTTGAGATGTGGTGGCGGTGAGGGATTTAGAGGCGGAGCTTGGTGGTTGTTTTAGCTTCATTGTGGATTGTGATGATATAATGGAGGAAATTCAAATGCTATCTATGGAGATAGTGAGAATTTTAGGAGAGAAAATGGAGGGAGGTGTTTTTATTGGAGAAGTGGAGCGCTTGGGTATTAACGACGGGAGCATTTTTCTTCTCACAGGTGGTTTTTAGATTCGATCACATAGCGAGCGGACCTTGTGAGGTAGAAGGGACTCGAGTGTGTGTTTCTTTGGGACCTGTTTGGGTAGTTTCTATTTCTTTTTTAAAAAAATACGTTATTTATATTGCTAGTACTTTCTTTCTTTTATTTATCATTTTTTATTTAATAAAGATTATAAACATTTCATCAAATATCTAATTTATATTTTCACCTTAACGCGTGATAGTAAACTCTCGCATCAAAATATAAATTATAAATAGAAACATTTAGGATATATATGCTCTAATAAATCATAAATTTAATAGGTTAACCTCTGAGTCAAAATGTGATTGGTCTGATATTCCCAACATTTATGTATCCACGTCCCAAAATGCCAGAATAGAATTTTCTACCTCTCACCTCTTGTTTTTCAATTTGGGATGTCGAATTAGAATTTCTACATTACACCTCGTGTATAATTTTTTTTTAATTGCATAAGCATTAAACTTTATTCTGAGTTTTTGACGGAAAAGAAAAGAATCTTTTGTATTGTTTATGAGTTTTTAATAATAAAAAAAAAAACAGGAAACTTAAAAATCTTACCTTTTTGTGTTTCTGAGTTCCAATAAAAACGAGAAAAAAAAAATCACTTTTACAGTTTTACTCTTCCATGACATGTGATATACCAATTATAGTTATAACTATTGAACTACGAATCATCCAATGTTTTGGGTTCTAATTTTTAGATCATGTAAATTTTACAACAAAATTGGAACCATTTTGCACAATTAGCAAAAGAAGCAGGCAATGGAACATTCATAAGATCACTTTTAAACGACCACATCCTTTTAACTTGTCCGGTAACTAAACCAGGAAGAGTAAAAGATAATTAAGAAAGGTCTATACATTAATATTACTACTTTCGAAGAGCCCATTAATAATTGCTTTAACAACGGAAGAACACCAATTAACAACGGGAGAAACATCAATAATATTTGTAAACTGCTTTATAATATCTGCCTCGGAAATAATATATAACGTGAACTGCTTCGTTAATTAACAACGGAAGAACACCGACTTATGAAAATCAATGATTATTATAAGCAATAACGGAATATTCAAATAACATATCGAATCAACGATCAATTATGAAGATTTTGTGATGTTTGTGCCCAAAACTATGATCTTCCTCTACTTCTCGATTGATCATAACTTATTCTACTGATGATGATATACGTGATTAAAATAAATCGGGAACATGAGTTATAATTTAAATATTGTTATCTTACGAGTTGAGGATAATGTGAGAATTATAAAAATACTACTTATTCTATTTTTTTCCGTCCAAATCAGGTCAATTTTGAATGAAAAATTTTGGCAAAAAAAATGACTAAATTTTCTGTCTATTTCTTTTATTTTTTGTTTATTAAAATACTCAAAAACACAAGAATTGGATAGAAAACTTAAGTTTTTTTTTTCTGTCCATTTTAAAACTCAGAATAAAGTGTAAGTGATGCAATAAGAATTGCAAATTTCAATTGCATAAGCATTAAGTGACACAATAAGAATTGCAAATAATTGTATCACTAATAGAGGGATTTTTATCCCAAAATGTCAATAAATTTTCAAAGTAGGGTACTTTTTAATTCCCTTCATAGTGGGTACTCAAAAAGAAAAGGTACTTGTTAACTAAAAAAATATAACTTATATTTCTATAGCATAAAATATTGAAGGAACTGATAGGTCTCCAACGTTTATGGGATATTTTGATGATAATAATAATTAGAAAAAAGATAAAGTAAAGAGTAGAATCCTCTCCATAGGTTTTATTATAAATGTTTTTAGATATCTTATATATTTTGACCAAAAATATTTTTCATCCTAAATTGAATTAATATTTTTCTTAACCTTGATAATTTAATATCAAGTGTTAGAAAGATTAATTCACATAATAACATTTCTTAATGCAAGGAGAATTCCTATTATTCCTAAATAATTTTTCTTCACTAAACGTTTTCAAAATTATATATGATATATTGAAGCTATTTTTGTTATAAGAGCCAAAAATAAACAAAAATGCCTTGGCCTTTCTTTTGTCCGAAAATGGGATAGGGAATTAGGAAGCTTGGAGTATTTAATGCTTGCATGTGCTTTAAATTACTATGAAATGTAAGAGACCAAAAGTCTCTTACCTATCGATTGCTACATGAAAGAATGTACTCCCTCCGTCCCAAATTAATTGCACAATTTTGACATTTTTAAGTCAAATTGACTATTTTTAAAACTAATCTTTTTACTATTTTTACAAAAATATAGGTGAAGAGATTATAACCAAAAGAAAGTATATACAGTTTATTACTAATTTCAATTTTTATAATTTTAGAAATATATTTATATATGCTTAATTATTAATTCTAAAAATAGTCAATTTGACTTAAAATGGTCAAAATTGTGCAATTAATTTGGGACGGAGTGATATTAAAAATCTTATTGATATATTTGTGGGACACATAAGCTTAATTAAAGGAATAGATTTACAAGGCTTAAATCCATATGAAGATATGCATTTATTGAATAGGCATGTACTCGGAATTGAATTTCATTTTGACCGAGTGTGCTGGGCAAACCGTGTGGATTTTTATTTTTTTCATCCTAGCCTTCCTTGATTTAAAGCAATCCAAGTTATTTATTTCAAACTGAACTTCCAAAATTATAAGAATGCCCTTGGCTCTAAAAATTCTATAAGTAGAAAAGCTTTTTCCTCATTTCATACTTGCCAATTTCTAAAAAAAGAAAAGTTTACGCTCTTATTGCATACATACTCTCTCTCTCAAAAGTTTTCTCTCCCTTCTACATGTTTTGATCTTTTGAAGAGAAAAAATTGGTCAAAGTATTTTGATATAAGTTATTAAATTAATTTATTTATATTATCTCATACCTATTTATATTCATAGATATACAAATATAAATTGTTATACATATTTATATATATCTATATTTTATTTATTCTTATCAATTAAAAGATCAATTGTAGATACCGCTATTTGAGTGTATTCCTTAAACAAGAATATCATTCAAACGGTGTTTGAAATTCTAAATGATCGTTTATTGATATGACTTATTTATATAGATATTGTAAAGTAGATCAACACTTAAATATTGAAACAATTCGAAAATCTTTCCGACCGGTATTTAAAATCATAAGTGATTTATCAAAAATATTTATATAAATATCAACTGTGAAACTTTAAATTCAGTCAGTTTTAGATACTACTATTTGAAGGTATTCCTTAAATAAGAATATCATTCGAACGGTGTTTGAAATTCTAAGTGGCCTTATTTAATATTCACATAATAGATCAAATATATTATTATATATATTTTTGAGTAAACAGATTTATTTGATATATCAAATATTATTTGATTGATTAATCTGTTATTCTTGATGCTCAAGTATTTGCTCAGTCTTAAATATTTGTTTCATACTATAAAAAGTGATTCAAATTAAAGGTATATATCTTTGCTACATAGAAACACATTCTTTGTTATAAACCTTTCTATATCTGCACTCAAAAATTATATCTCTGCTTATTTAGAAGCATTTCTTACTCAAATATAAAAGTTGTATAAGCTTTTATAACTGTGCATAAATTCACATATTTGCTTATTCAGAAACACTTCTTATTACTAAGCATAAATTAATATATGTTTACACAAGAAACATATTCACACAATTATAAAAGTCTTCGAACTTTTATAAATATCTGATCTTTAATTGATATCTGCTTATTTTAATAAACATCGAATATAAAAGTTATTTAAACTTTTATATATTTGTACTGAATTATATCTGCTTATTCTATAAGCATATATTTCTCAAAACTTTTGTAAAAAGGAAAAAGGATAGAGTCAATTTATTTTATTTTATGTATTTGTGAGAAAGACGAGTAATTATTTGTTCAAGACCATAGTCTTAGAGAGGTCAGTTGAGAGTTGGATCTCTAGTGCACTTGTGAGGTGAGGAAGAGACTGTCGTTTCAAGATCAGATCATAGAATAGAACTAAACTCAAAGAAATGGTGCAACTAAGGTTGAGGAAGGAGCTGAGAGCTTGCTGTCTGAGATAGTTAGTTGTGGATAGTTATAAATTTGTCTTTAAAACTTTATAAATACTTATCCGCTTATTGAAGGAGTATTTATTACTGGAAGTAATAAAATCTCAAGTCCTAGAGAGGAACTTGAGACTAGACATAACAACATACCCGAGATGTATGTTGTGAACCAGACAAATCTCCGTGCATTGTGTGATTGAATTTTTACTATCTTGCATATTAATTTCTAACGTTGCAAATTAATTAACTACAAATTCAAAAAGGCCTAAGATAATTTTTTAACCAGTAATAATCTATTCAACCCTCCTTCTAGATTATTATTGGACTTTCAGGAACTATATATGTATATATTAAAACTTTTAGCTAGAATGGGACATAGATTTTAAACATTGATATCAATTAAAATAACACATAATATGGGACATAAATGGAATGATCATTTTATTTAGAAACATTATAATTTAAAAAATACATTATTTTGTACGAGTAAATGTTCTTTTAAAATTAAGTATTAATACAAGCATAGTAATGAGTATCATAAAAGGGTTTCACTAGTAAACTAGCATACTCTCCATTTATTTTCACAAGCTTATTTTTCAACCTAAAAGTATTTAATATTAAATGTGACTTATGGAAGATTTTTGACACTGAGTTAAGTTGTTGTTTAGCTAATAGTTGAGACATAATAAAATGAAGAAAAAAAATTCCAAAATTTAACTCTATTATATTAGTTAATAGTTATTCATCACATCATCTCTATCATTAAAATCAATCTTCCATTTTCAATTAGCATAATGACAATTTCCTTTATTTTTTTTCATAAAAAAGATGGATAGGCAGCTACAATGTAGTGCATGTATAGATCATGTGAAATGAAATAAAACATTTATTTTTTAATATTGTTGAAGAAAAGTGTCTTTATATATGTTGGGTTTCTTATCCGAGGTGGCAGAAAAAAGTTAAAATATTTATGGAGCTCTAGGTAGCTAATATGGTGGATGAGTCATCAATTTACTCTTTGGTTGGTAACTTGCAAAATGTGTGTGTGTGTGTCTTTGTGTGTGTGTGTATATATATATATATATATATATATATATATATATTACTACGCCTATGTGACAAGCAAAAGTAAAATGGACAACTTTTTTATTGGCTCTAAGTGGCAGCATTGGGAGGAGAGAAAAAGGGTTGTTCTTTGTTTTCTTTCATAACTTGGTGACTCACTTATAGAGATATATTGTACAAGTTGGCGAAAGAAAAGTGAATAGGCCCTTGGCCTATTTAAACCTCTAAGATTGTGAGAACTTAACTTAATTAGCGTGGTGAGTGAGGGAATCCACCCGTGAAAAAAGGGTGGAGGGGAGAGAGAGAAACCAAGAGAGAGTCAAGAGAGAAAAAAAGATTAAACAACGACTAGGTGTGTTATTTGGGATCCATCACATGGTTATTTTGGTGAAGTAATTTGAATGTTTACTCAAATTAAGATATCTTTATATTCTCTCAGTTTACTACAGTGAATTTTTCGGAGATCGTCCCGTGATTTTTATCTCTTAGCTTTAGAGGATTTTTTCATGTAAAAATCTTGGTGTATTGTGCCTAGTTAATTCTATCTTATTATTTCTCGTAGTGATTATTATTTTGGTAGAACAACAAATTTAACCTGTTTGGCATGTACTGGTATTTTTACTGTTTAATTTATCAAAGACAATATTATTTTAGAGATGATTTTTTTTCAACAAGTGGTATCAGAGATAAGGTTATTTGGTCAGTTATTTTTGATAAATTTTATGGTGGAATCAGTTGAAGCCATGATTAAATTGACCTTTTCTAATTTTTCGATCTGAAAGCCCAGAATGGAAGACATCTTTTATTGTAAGGATTTGTATGATCTGTTAGAGCTCAAGGGATTGAAGCTCGCGGGTAAATATGTGGTTGATTAGAAAAGGATGAATATAAAGAATATTGGTCATATCCGACAGTGGATTGATCGAAATGTGTTTCATCATGTTTTGCAATAGATGAATGCCCACACTCTATAGACTACGCTATAGTCTATGTACGAGAAGAAAATGCACAAAATAAAACTTTTGTGATTCAGAAAATTATGAACCTGAAGTATAAAAACGGGGGTAGTGTGTTGAAGCATATGAGTGAGTTACAAGGTTTGATAAACCAGCTGTTCACCATGAAATTGAATCTTGATAATGATGAGATTTAAGCTCGTTTGTTTCTTAATTCGTTGTCAAACAACTATGAAACTTTGATGGTGTCTCTAAGCAATTCAGTTCCATAAGGGAAGTTGACCATGTAGATGGTCAAGGACAGTTTCCATGATAAGACAAGGCGAAAGGAGCAAGGTATGAATTTTGAGATACAAATACAAGTTTTTGTCGCGCAGAGTAGTAGTAGAAACAACAGAAAAGCTTTCCTAAAGATAACAAATCCAAGAGAATGTTGAAAGGAAAAGAGGTGATTTGTTATCACTGCCATAGATCGGGTCATATAATGCGAGAGTGATTTTTTTTGAAAAATGAGCAATCTAAGGAAAAAAGACGAGGATTATGTATTTATCCGACGTTGATGTAAGCATTGTTAATAATGGTAAACCCAAATGTCATGTTAATGAATGAGTTATTGATTCGGGTGCTTCGTTCCATGCTACTTCGCATGGTGAGATCTTCACATCCTACACTACTGGGGATTTCGGCTATGTACGGATGGGAAATGGTAATGTATCTACGGTTAACAACATTGGAGATATTTGTTTGAAGACTAATAGTGGTTGTAGGTTAATGCTTAGAGAAGTCAGAAATGTTCCAGATATCCGTTTTAATTTGATGTCTATAAGTAAGCTTGATGAGAATGGTTATAACAGTTCCTTTAGTGAAAGTCAGTGGAAACTTACTTAAGGGTCTCTAGCGCTGACTAAAGGAAAGAAGGTAGACACTCTTTACAAAATGCGGACACATGTGAAAGGTGTTAAACATAGGGGAGTTAGGTACAAACAGACGTGGTACAAAGTTATGGGAGATAGGTGAAAAGCCTTGCGTGAGAACCACAAGAAGAAAGCTTTTCACTTTAAATGGATACCAAAAGTGAAGAAAGAAAAAGATAGCTCACTATCATGGTATGAAAGTGGTTATGAAAGAATTTGGCAAGAAAAAATTGTCAAGTTTGAGTTGGATCTTCCCATAAAGAAGAACTATGCCGATGAGATAAAGTCGGGCATAAAGAAAGTTAAAAATTCCAATAAGCTTGAGTTAAGTTAAGGCTTCGTTGGGATTAACTTCAAATGAGGAGTTTGTGGTTTAGTGTGCAAATTCAGTCTTGGAAGGTTATACAAAAGCAGACATGACAGGTTCTGAAGAGAAAAAATCTTTTTCGAGGTCTTTGTTTGCTTTTACATGGGGAGTTGTGTTATGGCAATCCAAGTTGTAGAAGTGTGTAACTTTGTCTATTAATGAGTTGGAATACATTGTCGATACTAAAGCGGGCAACGGAATGTTATAGTTGAAAATGTTTCTTCAAGAGCTGGATTTGACACAAGAATCGACTCCAAGTGACAGAGTCATGGTGAATACCTCCTCGTGGGTTTGGAGGGGAGATTGTTGGGTTTTTTATCATACGCCCGCGATGAGGTGGCAGGAAAAGGTTGAAATATTTGTGGGGCTCTAGGTAATTAATAAGGTGAATGAGTCATCCATTTGCTTTTTGGTTGGTAACTTGCAGGATATATAGTAAATCCATGTGGCAAACAAAAGCAAAATGGGAAGCCTCATTATTGGCTTTAGGCGGCAGAATTTGGAGGAGAGAAAAATGACTTTTGTCCTTTGTTTTCTTTCATAACTTGGTGACTCACTTATATAGATATATTGTACAATTTGGCGGAAGAAAAGTGATTAGGCCCTTGGCTTATTTAAACCTCTAAGGTTACCAGGAGAGCTTAACTCAATCAATGAGGTGAGTGAGGGAATCCGCCGAGAGAAAAGGGTGGAGAGGAGAGAAAAAAAATCAAGAGAGAGCCAAGAGAGAAAAATAGAGAGAGATAAAAACATTAAACAACTATGTGTATTATTTGGGATCCATCACAGGGTTATTGTGGTAAAGTAATTTGAGTGTTTACTCAAATTAATATATTTTTGTATTCTCTCAATTTATTATAGTGAATTTTTCGGATATCGTCCCGTGATTTTTACCTTTTACTTTTAGAAGGGTTTTTAATGTAAAAATATTGGTATCTTGTGCTTAGTTATTTTTATCCTATTATTTCTTGTAGTGATTATTATTTTGGTGGAACATCAAATTTAATCTTTTTGGCATGTACTAATGTTTTTGTCGTTTAATTTATCAAAAACAACAGTATTTGGAAGGTATTTTTTCCCAACAATATAAATTAAAATAATAAATGATGATTTAGCATGATAATTTAGATCGAGTCTTTTAATTATTAAGTTTCAAGTTTAATTATTGTTATGTAATTTTTTCTTATTGCTCAACTTTCTATTCCTTTTATTGTGAGACCTGATTTATTTTATATATTAAGAATTTTTCTCACGTATAGAGTGTGAGAGATTTACTTCTTTTTTTTAGTAAACAACAAAATATAGCATTACTGAAAATCTTTCATCCAAAATTCATTAATATACATTGACTGGAATAAAGCTCTGCAAAAATTCTCGTCTCCCTGGATACAAACTACACCTTAGTCCTTACACTAAAAAATTCCACTACAAACCAAAATTTCCTCATAACCCCCAAAAATAGAACCTAAGCCAATAAAGAAAACGAACCCCTTCAAAGCTTCTCCTTAACCATTAGTTACAAGTTACAACTAGGGCTGCAAACGAACCGAACTGTTCGCGGACCGGTTTGGTTCGAGTTCGGTTCGGTTCGAGTTCGACTAGCTCGCCTAGTCGAGTCGAATTCGCACATAATGTTCCGTTCGACTGCTCGATCGAACATGTTCCCGAACCTTGTGGTTCGGTTCGTCTTTGTTCGCGAACAGTTCGAGTTCGGTTTGATTTGGTATGTTCGAGTTCGGTTCGATAAGTTCGAGATCGGTTCGAGTTGTTCGATTTCTTAATTACATGTTTAAATTGTTTCTATAATTCTAAATAAAAATAATTAGTTATTTCAAATAATTGGTTCGATAAGTTCGAGTTCGGTTCGATAATTTTGGTTCGATAATGTGTTTGTGAACTGTTCATGTTCGTAAACAACCTTATGTTCGACTTGTTCGCGAACTGTTCGCGAACTCGATCATGTTCGCGAACACCAAACAATCCGAACTCGTACATAGCTATTAGTTCGATCAAGTTACTCGAACATGTTTGAGTTCGACTAAAAGTGTTCGAGTTCGGTTTGAGTTCGACAAAGTTCAGTTCGGTTCGGTTCGTTTGCAGTTATAGTTACAACACTAATTTTATAAATAAATTTACGTCTTTCTCTTCATAACTCGAAATTTCTTCATTTGAACTAAAAATTTATTAGATTATTACATTTCTTCTAAGAATCCACTCAGGGCCGATTCAAACTTTTAGGGGCCTCAAGCCAAATCTTAAATTGGGGTCTTTTGTTAGAGAGAGAAAGAGAGTTTCGTAGAGAGTGGAAGAGAGAGAAAGAGACGTTGAAGGACTATTTTGGGCTTTTATGGGCTCTGATATATATGGATTATTAAAATTTGGGGCCTCAAGTCATTACTTAAATGACTTAACACATGGGTCGGCCCTGACCCCACTTGAATTTGAGTTTTCATAATTTATTCTTTTGATTTTGAGTCATTCTCATTTTTCTTAATAGAATTTAATTATGTTGTTTGGTCTGTTATCTCATCATAAATTAAGTGATAATAATATATAAGAGCGACACAATTGATAAGACACGAGGCGATAGTATAATTAGAATCCCCCTAATAACTTCTTGATGTTGTTGCTTGCCTCTCGTAGTACTCCAATTTTAAGATTTTCCCTTTTTAATTTAAAAAATAATACTTTATTAATTAAAAAAATAATTAATTATCATTAAGTGTCGTACTTATATCCCTCAAAAGTGTGGCGTTCAAATATGAATAGTATTTAAGTTATTTATAAAAACACGTTAAACATATATTTCATTATATATTTTAAATATTTTAATTATAATTAGAGTAATGCTAGAGACACAAACTATTTTACAAACATTTTACAAATTGGTTGATGTGACACTGTTGTATTGGTGATAGTTAAAAAAAACACCTTCTCACTATAAACACTATCACCAATACAACAGTGCCACATCAGCAAGTTTATAAAATATTTATAAAATAGTTTGTGTCTCTAAGATTATTCTAACTATAAGTTTTGATTATGTAACTAGGTACTCTCGTGTACTATTTTTAAATTAAAAGTAGTTTTAACCTATCCCACTTGGCCACTTCTCCTCTAAACAATAACATAAGTCTGATAGTCCTTTAATTACGCGTATTGTTACTGTGGTAAAAAAATTCTTACAAAAAATGACATATAATATGATGTGAACTTTTGTTATTAAAGTATTATTGATAATGCTTTGTTTCTAACGGCTGCCTTTTATCTCAAATTATCTTCATTTTTCTTTTATGGTTGATCACTTCTCCCAAATAAATTAAAAATTGACATAATATTCAATATTTATCTTTAATCAAAAGTGATGAGTCTACTATTTACCCCAAATACGTTGGTATATATATAAGTTTATCATCATGTATAAAAATATTTGTAAAAGAATAATTGGTGACGTAATCATATTTAGACGGACACAATAAAAAACAAATATTTAAAGATAGTAATATATAAGTATGTTAGTTTAATTATTTACATCATACCATCATAAATCACTGAACTAAAATTAAAACAATTATTTCTTAAAATTTGTGTTGAAATCTCATACTATTTACATTATCACAATCTTAAATCACAAGGATGGCTATACGATTATATTGTGGAATATTCTTATTTTATCAACAAAAATATAAGAAAAATTATATTTATATTAATTACTTTTATTCATTTTCTAATTTTCGAAGCTTTTTTTTTATCAATGTAAGAACTTTCCAAATAAATCTTGTTCTCTTCGCATGTTTGTTTCAAAATGTTTTCTTTTAATTTCCACTCAATAATTTATATTTTCCCTATAAAAACAATAAAATTAGAGTGTTTTTTTTTTTTTTAATAACCAAACAAACATAAAGCATTTTGTAGGATAGACAACTAGAACTTACCCGAAACCCGACCCGTACCATCGAAAGAAGTCTCCGAATCTTACAATCTAGTTTGCTCTCACGCCTCTTTGCCTTTTTATGCTCTTCAGACTTCAGTCATCAGTGTATCCATCAGAATTAATAGGGTTTTAAGTCCAACTCAATTAGCATTACATACAGATCAATTGCCATACAGAAATCGCAGAGAAAAAGGATTATATATATACATGCGGAGACTGTGTATCGACTGATTTATTCGCCTGAAAGTAAGCTCTTCCTCTACTTTGATTTCAATCAGTTTCTTCGATTCAGACTGTTTTTTACACTCTACTTTAACGTACATATATATGTATGTATATGCAGATTGTATGTTGTGGTCACGGGGGTTTGCTATATTATTTTGCTGAAATTTGGATGAGTTCTATTATGCTTAATGCTTGATTAGAAAAACCCGTTAGGGTTCATTCATCTATTGAGTTGTTAGATTAATTATTACCATTGTATATTACTTGTTCTTTAGTTTATGCAAAATGCACCTTTATTTAGATTTATTTTTTCTATATAATCACATATACTAAATGTATATAGAGAAATATAGTTCTGTCTCCTCTTTCTCTATTTTTCTTTTGGGTTACTGGGTAGCATTCACATGTACTATTGCAATTCGATGATATAAACTTAAGTTTGATTTTCTTAAAAATTAAATTTAGGGTAGGGCAGGGAGTAACAAGGAAATATTGGTGTAAATGGAAATGTTAAATTTGTGAAAATATTCAATGCAACGGTGGTAACATATCATCATTTATAACAAGCTCACAGTATAGAGGAGAGAGATATGTGTTGTAGGTTTCTCTACTTCCATGGTTGTCCAGTAATGACCCACTTATTTTTGGGCAAAAATAACATTTACCCCATCGTAGTCGGGCACAATTTGTGCAATAGACCGCTGAACTAAAAAAAAACTGCCATTAACTGAACTAAAGAAAAATATGCAATTGACCCGTTCCGTCAAATTTATCAAATAGTCATCTAAATCAAGCTCAATATTTCCTATGTGGCAGTGCTTGAACAAAAATAAAAATGACATGGAAAACAAATAAGCTAGCTGAAACCAACCCATCTTCTTCGAACCAAAAACTCAAAATCAAACTACCCAAATTCATCTTCTTCTTAATCCATCGTCTATCTTCTTCCCAATTAATTATGGATTAATTAGTTACTTACCCATCATCTATCTTCTTCATGCACAAGATCTAAAACTTTTGTTTTTCAAAAGAAATTCTGAAAGTAAACCCAACAAGCATATATTGATTTATACCAAAGATTAGAGAGAGAAATTATACATGTAGAGAGAGACCAGATCGAGAAAGGAGAGGGAGCAAAATGAAAAGGAGGAGAAGATTACCCAAAACTTTAATTTTATGAAGAATAAAACCTAGGGTTTGCACTTCATGAACTGCTCTCTAATTACCCAAATCTTTGGCTTAAAAAATGGGAAGAAAGAAGAATTAGGTTGGTTTGGATTGTTTTTGCAGTGACATGTAAGATGAATGAAATGATGATGGTAGTGAAGGCAACATGGTGATGTTGATGCTGTTGCCGATACAAACAAGAACCCAGATTTGTTGGAAGAGTATATTTTCCTTTACATAATAATAATAAGATAAACTAAAGAATTAAAAAGAAAATTTACAATAAAAAATAAGTTGGTAACTTGTTGTTTTTAAAATATTTTATTATTATTACTTTGCCATGTGAGAAAGACTTTTTTTTTGTTTTTTTTCCCAATGCCACATAGGAAAATTATAATGTCTCTTCTATCTTTTTAACAAAATGGTGTAATTCCAACATTTTAATTAGTTCAGTTGGCAGTTGTCTATTGTACAAATTGTGTCAACTACAATGGAGTAAATGTTATTTTTACCCTCATTTTTGTATAATCTATTATGTGAGTACTTAATAGTTAATGACGTGGTATAACCATTGCATTGAATATTGTTTAGCTAAATTCACCTAAACTGGGCACCAGAATTTGTTTTGAGGTAATGTACTTAATGAAAGTTAGGTCCCATTATTGTTTTATTTTTTTTTAAATTTTTTTTTTATAACTTAGAGAAGAATAGGATTAGCCATGTCAACGAATTTATAACTAAGGTGTACAACCTAGCTGTGCAAGTGTGCATAGTATTACTCTAGTGTAAAAATTTAAAAAGGACTGAGGATGAAAACTCTCTTTGCCAAATTGAGTAGCTTTATTTTCTATATTTACCTATACGGCTGTACTCGTGAAAGCTCAAACCTATACATATGTGGAATGTAGATGGTACTTTTAGTTGTTTGCAAGTCCATTTCAAAAGAAAAAAAATAGATTTATTTGTTTTATTGTTAAGTTGACGTATTATGTTCATTTCTGATTATTTACACGGAAATATATCATACATGTTAGTCTTACCTTTTTATACTATGTTGATAATGGTAGTACTGATATCATTTTGCAATGTTGTAGTAATGACTATCACTAACACCCTGTTTAGGCTACAGTCTACACAATTTTTACATTTAAGATACAAGATCTCTCTTAGTTGCAACTTTCATGTCTTACATTTTCTTTTTATCGTGTGCTCAGATATTTATATCACAAAGTATTTCCAACTTCTGAGTCCCTGTAAAAAGCAGTTGATAGAGGTACCTAGAGATGGCGAATTTAGCCATTACCGGTATCCTGGAAAAGGTATTATACTTTGATTTTTCTTTCCAGTCTCAGGTTATGTAGAAGACTTCTTCTCACCCTTACTCTTTGGATTGGTAGGATTCTTTCTATTTGTGCTTGTAGCACATGATTACCCATAGTTCATGTTGAATTCTTTGAGTTTATAATGCAGATGACAGGGAAGGATAAAGATTACAGATATATGGCAACTTCTGATTTGCTAAACGAATTGAATAAAGAAGGATTTAAAGTGGATAACGATCTCGAGATAAAGTTGTCAAATATTGTCTTACAGCAGCTTGACGATGCAGCTGGCGATGTTTCAGGATTAGCTATAAAATGGTTTGCCCTTCTGCTCTAAAACTTAATTTCGTCATTTTTACCTGAGTTACCTGTTTGTATGCTTTTTAGTTTACGTTCTTCATTTTCGCTTGGAGTGTGGGGGGTAGGGGAAAGGAGGGGTGGGGGAGGTATGGAGGGGATTGCCATATCCTTATTGCGTAATAATAACATTCACAATCTGTCAGGATTAGCCTAAACTACGAACACAGGGTCAAAATAATACACAGACTTACAGTAATATTCAGATGTAGCTTACTGTTTTATGCAACTATCTTGCTCTGGACACTGATTCATCCCTGCAAAAGTGTAATTAAAAAATATGCCCAACATCCTATATGTTTGTTTGTTAACTTTTGAATTTGTATTTTACTGGTTAAGAGATGTTTCTTTGTAGATTGAGAAGGACCATTTGTCCATATATAGTGACTCAAAATCACATTAATTTTATGTGGTATGACTGTATGAGTTTGTTGTATCCCTTTATACACATCTGTTCTTAAAAAGCATTGGAACACATGATGTACTTTTGTGTTAATCATGAAATTCATTTGATATGCTGCTCTGTTGTGGTTCTAATTTATGCTACTTATTTGACTTTACAGTCTAGCTCCGTTGGTGAAGAAAATACGTGAGGAGCACGTTCTGGAGATGACAAATAAGCTTTGTGATAAATTGCTAAACGGAAAAGAGCAGCATCGCGACATTGCAAGCATAGCTTTGAAGACAATTATTTGTGAAGTCCCTACACCATCTGTGGCGCAGTCTATTCTTGTTTCCGTCAGTCCAAAGCTAATAAAAGGAATAACTGGCCTGGTGAGTAGCTAAACACTATATTTCATTTTCAACTTTTGTGAAAGCATAATGGGATTGTGCAATCTTTATGTAATCAATAATATTGGTTTGATGAAAGCACTTTCTCTCCACCATTTTTAATACTAGAAAGTGTAAGTTTGATGAGGGACTTGTGGGATTTGGTTGTAACATTTTACATCTATATAGATTTTTCTTACAAGTTTCTTACTCGATTGAGTAACCTCTTCCATCATGGGGGTAAAAGTATTTGTATTGATAAAGTAGCTGCATGGGCATTCTTGTTGCTAGTGAATTGCAAAATTAAACAAAGGCGGTCTCCTTAATATTCAATCAAGAGCTGCTCCGGGAATGCAGTCCAAAATAATTTTTCTTTCTGTTTCATAACTAATTTCCTGGACTGATCATAGTAATGTTCAAATTTTAGGTCGTGTTATCCAAAGTTGTTACAACAAATAATTCCAAACGCAAAACTAATCCACTTATAAAAAAGTTAAAATTTTCAACACTAACTAATTCATTCTGAAATGGTAATGATATCAATTCCCTATTTAGTCATACCTTATCCTGCATGTTTATGAACAAGCTATTCTGTCCTTGGTGTTTTGGATAGTTGAGTATAAACACATCTTAAAGCAGATTTGTAACATAAGAAAAAGATTAAGAACACAAGGACAAAGTTTGGATTTTGTTTTCAAATTATAATCTATTATGCATGTTTGAGAAAAGCTTGGGAATGAGTTAGTTGGATATCCAATATGTCTCACTTTTAAGACATAACTTGCGCCTAAGCATGTGCATACCCTATATATCACCCTCTTTCAGAAAGATTTTGACAAAAGAATCTTTGTGGAGGAAGGGGTAAGTTTGTGGTGAATTGGTGTTATATGTGTCAGAGGGATTAGAAGTCAGCTGTTCATCTACTTGTTCATTGTTAATTTGTTAATCAACTATGGTCATCAATGATTTTTTCTCTATGGGGAATGGTTTGGCTAATGCCTAGTTCGGTGGTTCAGTTTTAGAGCAATAGGAGAGGGGTTTGTATTTTGAAAAGAAGGCGAGCTAATGGGGCATGATTCCACATTGTCTATGGTAAGTACTTTGGCCTGAATAGAATAATAGATATTCTGAGCAGAAGGAGCGACTATTTGTGAGCCTTTTATTTTTCTAGCATTATGAGTTTTACCCAGTTGGTTATGCTTTTATAGATTTTTTAGCCCATTTTAGCTTTGGGAATTGAATTTGAGTCTGGATAACGTGGGACCTATCCCTCTTTTATTTATTTATTTCATATTGATTGTTTCGTGTTTGTACTTGGGTGGCACCATCTTGGTGCCTCTTTCAATAAAATTATTACTTGTCAAAATAAATAAAAATCACCATCGTTTGGTTAACTACATGCAAACAAATGGATTTTTCATTGCTATATAAGATTTCCTATCAATTTCATCTAGTTTATAAAGATCTAACCTTTTTTCCTTGATTTCCCAGGGAATGAACACAGAGATTAAGTGTGTATGTCTCGATATCTTGTGTGATGTTTTGCATACCTTTGGGAATCTGGTGGCATCAGATCATGAGATTCTACTAGGTGCCTTGCTACCGCAGTTAAGCTTCAATCAAGCCAGTGTCAGGAAGAAGACTGTTTCATGTATTGGTAAGATTTACTAAAGTCTGACCAAATGTTAATGACTGTATGTCTTTGAGAAGTTTACACTCTACACATGGGATGAATGTTGTGGGGACACTTGTGGAACTGTATACTAACTTCTAGCTTCCCTTCAGCCTCTTTGGCCTCTAGCTTGTCAGATGATTTGTTGTCAAAAGCTACAGCAGAAGTTGTTCGGCTTTTGAAAAGTAATGGAACAAAACCTGAAATGGCTCGTACAAACATTCAGATGATAGGGGCTTTGAGGTAAGCTTGCATCCTTACACATCGTTTGCTCTGTGTTGGTTATATGTATGCTACTTCGAGTCCTGCTATGTATTGCGATAAATTTGTGCCGATTTGCAATTGCAAAACATATCAATACATGATGAGATTAGATAGAATTATGACAGGGTCGCACTTATTACACATCTCTCCAAAAAGATCACTATTAGTGCTTTCATGTTTGGCAATCAAAAAGTCGACGTAAACATTCACAATATATATAATTTTCCTTCTACTTATGTGTTCTTTTCGAAATTTATTTTATTTTATTTCCTAATGGATTTCTTTTCCAGTTTCTTAGTTTAATGACTTAATCTAATATAAACATGTACTTACCAAAATAAAAATTTGAGTGGAAATTTGCTTCCTTAATTTTTTAGAATGGCCCCCTCAAACTTCAACATGGGAGGAGTTTCACCCCTCAAGCTGTATGCTTGCCCAAAAGCATTTTATGATGCTAATCAAAGCTTATTTATTACACTTGAAATGGGAGATTTCTATATATATATATATAGAGAGAGAGAGAATCTATATATATATATATGTCAAAAAGGGAGATATCCTAAGGGTATCTAACTAGTATAACCCATAGGGCTAATACGTCAATTTTTAGAGTTTCGTAGATAAATCCAACCATACATACACAATTGAATATAAGAATTTTTTGTATGATTTGGTGATATCTATCATCGACTTTATAGTAATGAAAGTTCGATAAATCTAAGTCGTTAAAAGATATACTTATTTTACAAGGTAAATCTAAGTTGTTAAAAGATATATTTCTTTTACAAGGTTATAATAATGGTACTGCTACACAACCTCAAATTAATCAAAAAATTATACTTATATTTTTGCATGATCTTTCCATCCATAAAGTTAATTTTATTAAAAGAATTAATGTAAACTCATTTTATAAAACTAGGGTATATATCTTATATACCCTGGAAGGTATCTCTCGCAAGCCCATATATATATATATATTTATATATATATATATATTATATTTTTGCGGGGTTGGGGGGTGGGTGAGTGCAAGTTTGTAAATAAGTAACTGAGACAATAAAAGAACTGTATTACTGCGGAATCCTTCATTCAAGAAAAATAATAAATTTTTATGTATATTGCCAATATGATAATCCCAAATTAAGAGAGATCAAAGTCTAGTAACCTATTCAAATTATGCTAACACATTCTTTTTCTCATGAACTCAATTAGCTTATATACCTTACAGTAAAAAGTTCTTTTGGTGTTGTCAAATATGCAAGGACTCAAAGATGACACATTCTTAGTTATCCTACCCTCTTGAGCCCAAGTTTATTTATCTTCTATGTTTCTTGTTTATGTATTCGTCTTGTTAAATGTTAACATTTCTATTGACAAACCATAAAATTTTGGAATTTTAGCCGTGCTGTTGGATACCGCTTTGGTACCCATCTTGGAGGTACTGTTCCTGTACTAATAAACTATTGTATGAGTGCATCAGAGAACGATGAGGAACTTCGTGAGTACAGCTTGCAGGTATTGTAGATGTGAACACTTCATGTAACACATTTTTTCCCCTTAAAATGACATTACATCTTAATGTTTGTTTCTTTCTTCGCATTTTTCCTCTGTTTGCCACATATCTATATGTGATGATGTGTTAATTTAACTGTAGGCATTGGAGAGTTTTTTACTTAGGTGCCCCAGGGATATATCTTCTTACTGCAATGAAATTCTACATCTTACTCTGGAATTTCTTAGTTACGATCCTAATTTCACTGATAACATGGAGGAAGATACTGATGATGAAAGTCATGAGGAAGATGAGGATGAGTATGTTGTTTACTTATTAATTGATTTCTCTTGTGCTATATATGATATATTTTTCTAATCTGTGATAACTAAATGTCCTTGTAGTGAGAGTGCTAATGAATATACAGATGATGAGGATGTTAGCTGGAAAGTTCGAAGGGCTGCTGCTAAATGTTTGTCAGCTTTAATTGTTTCTCGTCCTGAGATGCTCTCAAAGCTATATGAGGAGGTATAATTTGCACCGAAAAGTTTCTGTTTAGATATTCTGCACCCTGGTCGCCCCAGTTTAGCAATAAGTATTTTCAGAATGCATTAATCTCAAGATTGAATGCCAGATTATGAATGAACAGACACTTGTCAAAAAATGAAGAAGAAAGGATGTGTTACAATTTTCTTACTATCTTTACTAAATGAAGGTGACTAATCCCCGTAAAATGATCATGAAATTATTTATGGCGCAGGCTTGTCCAAAGTTGATTGACAGATTCAAAGAAAGAGAAGAAAATGTTAAGGTAATGATGAAAGATACTGTCATTGCTCACCTCAAGTTTCTGTGTGGTGATGTAATAATCTGATTTGCCACACTGCAGATGGATGTATTTAACACTTTTATTGAGTTACTGCGTCAAACTGGAAATGTTACAAAAGGGCAGAATGACATAAATGAATCCAGGCAAGTTTTTCTCCTATTTATATTCCTATCCGCCAAATTTTATAGGAAGTTTCCTTACATATCCTGATTCTCGTATGATGTAATCACGAGCTTGCTTGAGTAATATTAATTTAATGATTTTTTCACGTTGTGGTTACTTCTTCCAACTCTTTGAGAAAGTAAAAATTATCTAAAAGTGGGCACAGAACTTGGCAGTTTGTACTGACAAAAAGTATGAAATAGAAATGTTTAAGCTTTCAATGATATATGCCATTGTTGATGTGAGAAATATTTAGTAAGTTCTCTTTCACTAGACATGTATAGAGAGAACTAGAAACACGTAATGCTTCTGATACATTTATGCTTGAGATGGAATCGTGAACATATCAGATGTGGTATACGTGCTATTATAATGACATGGTCTTTTTCTTTGTCAATATGATATTGTAAATTAACTGCTTCAGATTTCTGTTATGTCCAAGGATAAAGTTCAGATAATAAGCTATAGCCTTCTGTTTCATTAAATTTTTTCATGCATTTTTTGCACTTTTGCATCTTTGTTTCTGACCCTTAACCGGTCAATGATTCCAATATTTCTTGTATAACGATCCCTCTACTTCAAAAGTAATTGATGCTTGTATAACTGTCCTCTTTTCAGCAGAATATTTTCTTTCTAAATGTGTTCTTTATTATGATATTCCTTGGTAGATTCTGAATTTTGGCATGTCTTTCAGTCCTAGATGGTTATTGAAGCAAGAAGTACCCAAGGTTGTTAAATCTATAAATAGACAGCTGCGAGAGAAGTCTGTCAAGACAAAGGTAGAAATTGTTCAAAGTGTGTTGTACTGGTCTGAGCTTCCAATATTTCTCATTCCTTCTTTATCTTTAGGTTGGTGCATTTTCAGTTCTGAAAGAACTTGTTGTTGTCTTGCCTGACTGCCTTGCTGACCATATTGGATCCCTTATTCAAGGAATTGAAAAGGCCTTATGCGTAAGTAAAATCTTCTTCTCGTCTTACAAGTGTTATTGAGCTTGTAAATTACTTGTATGATGCTAACCTCGTGATTTTTAATATTTTGTTCTTTTCTTTACCAGGACAAATCCTCTACCTCAAATTTGAAGATTGAGGCTCTTATATTTACAAGATTAGTCTTGGCTTCACATTCTCCTCCTGTTTTCCACCCTTACATTAAGGTACACCAAGGATTTTTTCATTTCTTAAAAAGTGGCATAAAGATAGAATACAATTTATATCTTTGAAACGTTTAGCACCTTAAATTAAGATACATTGCGTGACATGTTAAAGTAACTGCTGCTGTACCCAAGCAGCTGGAAATTCCCATAGGATAAATTTTTATGGGTTAATATAACGCCCCCGAATTCGGGCGCTGGCCGCCCGAACAAGGGTCCGACGTTATCTCGTACTTCTTTCGTTTCTTTCGTAACTTAACCAATGATCCCATAATCATATTGGTTGAATTAGTCTATTACAGACTATAAATTATAAATTTCCTTAACTTCCTCCCTGGATCTATTCTTGATCTCGATCTCATTCCTTCTACAAGTATCAACTTGTAGTTCATTCGTATATATGGATAAGACCATATATGTATCGGTCAAATTTTTAACCTTATGATTTAGATATTCTATCATTTATAAGCTTTATATGGATCCAAGATTCACAGTACCGACACTAGAGATAGTTCCCAGATCTGAAGGGGGCTTCCCAATAAAGATAAATCGATATTGGTGCACAATTAGATGACCTAATTCATCGTTTACACTATATAATCACAAAACACCTGCTTCGAAATATCATTTTGATCTTTATTAAGCACATATGTTACAAAATTTGAATCTCATTAGGGCTTAAGGTTTTAAATTTCTCGATACCTAGTTTTAGCTCACTAAATTAGCCTCTAACCATATATATGATCGTATTTATAAGCCTCATAAATATTCGGGGTATTACAGTTAAAGTCATGTAGGATATCAATGATTGTTCCTACGATAATCATTACTCCTAGAGGATGGAGGGATCTTTTCTTTGTTGTGGTATTGGGGGGGGGGGGGAGGAGATAATAAAGTTTATATTATCACCATAATTTTCTGTTTATTACAACAGTCTCAAGTCTCAGCCCCTGGAATAAGTTTTATTTGTAATTGCTGATGATTTGATGCAATTCTATTCAAGTGATAATGTCGTATAGAACGTGCTTGATTATCTCATCCAAACCTAGTGTGCAGTCAGACTCAATCCTTGGAACTTACCCATCTTTTTAATTCTTAAAAATATGATATTCTCCGTATAAGTGATGTAGGCTCACAGAACATGAAATGCATGATTATTTAATCTTAATATCATCTTCATCAGTAAACAACAATGTATCTGAAGGTTGGTTCTTTAATGATGGCTTAAACATTGTTTCTTTCTTCCTTTCCCTTTACATTTTTTCAGGCTATCTCTAGTCCTGTTTTATCGGCTGTTGGTGAGCGTTATTACAAAGTTACAGCTGAGGCATTAAGAGTATGCGGGGAACTTGTTCGTGTTGTGCGTCCAAACATTGAGGTAAGATCACTCACTTTCTTCTGACTTTATGATATTATCAGGATACTTTCTCAAACATAATGAATTTCTTTGTTGTTTTAGGGGAACCATTTTGATTTCAAACCCTATGTTCATCCAATTTATAATGCCATCATGTCACGTTTGACAAACCAAGATCAAGATCAGGTTTGTTGATTTTTTTCTAGTAAAAGTTACTTGTGTGTTTACTTAGTCTTACGGTGTTCCTCTTCCAGGAGGTCAAGGAATGTGCTATTTCTTGCATGGGTCTTGTTGTTTCAACATTTGGTGATAATCTCAGAGTGGAATTACCTGCATGCCTTCCTGTTCTTGTGGATCGAATGGGGAATGAAATAACCCGACTTACAGCTGTGAAGGTTGGTTTCAAAGCTCTTATGTTAGGATTTGTTTACTTGTTTGAGTGACCTATTGCTGCCTAGTGTTGATACCATTTTATTCAGTTTTTAATTTATATTAAATAGTTTACTTTTACAAGTTTTACTTATTATACTTTCATGACACTAAAAATATATTAGAAAGGGTATCATTATTGCTCGAGAAATTATTTTTTGATTTAACTGTTATTGGTTTTTTTTTTCCTGATAAGTGACGGCGTGCTCTGTTCTGTTTGTTATGTTGTATCTTGGTGTCTAAAATACCAGTTTCATGTGTTGATCAGTGACTGTTTTGGTGACAACATTAATTAACTTTTGAATAGGGTGTAGCATAAGTGCATCATGTTTCTGTCAAATAATTATTAATTCAAATTTTATTTTTCTATCTTATGCTCAGGTGAATTATTTCATGTCGTCGTGATTACATTTCGATATAGAAGTTAATACTAATGAAGTAGGAATCTTTTGGTGTCAAGGGACTTCAATTATAATTCGTTAAAGTGGATGAAATTGCATTTGAAGAAACTTAGTTTAGTATATTCTGTTTTTTTAATTGTTAATTTTTTTTATATCTGATTCTAATGAAATTTCTACTTTTACACTGATGATCAACCACACATTTTGGGTCTATTTGTTCGATTACGAAAACATGATTTGTTCTTACTTACAAAAATTAAATAAAAATGAATATGATTTGGCCGATCTTAAATAGGCAATCCAAGAATGTGTGTATTTGCCTGTACAGACTAAATTCACAAAGTTTATGTCAATTGTTGAAAATTGTATCAAATGAGTGACTTATTCGTTATTACTTATTAGCGAAGAATTAATTTGATCCTTAGCTGTTGTCATCTATGGGCAAACGATATTTTTTGTTTCCTTTGGCTTAACATTCTGTGTTTTTTCTGCCTTGTTAGTATTAGCTTCAAGTTGTATCCTGTATCTTCTTATTTAATAAAAGCTGAATTTTTTATTGGTAAATCATTACTTATTTTTGTTGATTAGCAAATAAGGAAGGATTAAATAGCATTTCAATTTATCCCTCACCCTTATCTTTTAATCACAGTTCACAAAATAATATAATTCTATGTATTCTGTCAACCTTGATATAAGTGAACTCTATTGTTAAAGATATGATACATAATCTACAGTTTTTGAAATTCTAGAATTTTGAGTTTGTTTCCAGGCGTTTTCTGTGATTGCTGCTTCTCCACTGCACCTAGACCTATCATGTGTTTTAGAGCATGTTATTGCAGAGCTAACTGCATTCTTAAGGAAGGTATGAGCAGCTAACATTCTTTTAATATTTAAATCTCTCAAGAAATTGTTATTCTATAACTAGATCATTTTTCGATAAAAATAGTTTTGATCTGGTTTGCTTTACTCGGAGACTAGGCGAATCGAGCTTTGAGACAGGCGACGCTTGGGACGCTAAATACCCTGATTGTTGCCTATGGTGACAAAATTGGTTCAGCTGCTTATGAAGTTATCATTGTGGAACTTTCAACTTTGATTAGGTTTTCACTACCCTACTGCTCTCTTCTATTTACTAGTATATATCTTTTGCATGTTTACCTGTTACTGAATTCTTTTGCTTCTTGCAAGTCTTGCATGTTTATAATCAACTTTGGATTACTTGAATATCTTCTAATCGTAATGTTTTTTTTTTTGATTTGCATCTCAGCGATTCAGACTTGCATATGGCTGCTCTCGCCTTGGAGCTCTGCTCCACCTTGATGGCTGACAGAAGGTCAACACCAAATGTTGGCATTACTGTCAGAAACAAAGTTCTCCCACAAGCACTAACTTTAGTAAGAAGCTCTTTGCTCCAGGGACAAGCCCTCTTGGTAATACCTCCTTCCCCGATCAGCATTGAAATTTTGATGTATTCATATGCTTATAAACATCACCTATGGATACTGCAGGCTCTACAAAGCTTTTTTGCTGCTCTTGTTTACTCAGCAAACACCAGCTTTGATGCTCTTCTAGATTCTCTTCTTTCAACGGCTAAACCATCTTCCCAGTCAAGTGGTGTTGCAAAACAGGCTCTGTTTTCCATAGCTCAATGTGTGGCTGTTCTCTGCCTTGCTGCCGGGGATCCAAAGTGTTCATCTACTGTGAAAATGCTTACCGCCATCCTGAAAGATGATAGTACTACAAATTCGGCAAGGCTTGCATCTTTTTCTCATTCTTCTATATCTTCGTTTGCAATCTGTCATGCACACACATGAACAATAGTCATACTTGAACAGAACTTGGAAACAAACGTACTAAGTTAGAAATTGTATGTTTTCTAGAGCTAGTTTACAATATCTCTGAGATTCTTGACATCAATTTCTTTTGCTGATCATTGGATGTTTGTAGTAGATGTAGGTTGTACTCTGGCAATCTATTCTATTTCCTTTTATTTTAAGTGTAGGTGAAATTTTGGGGAAGGTATTAAAAAGTTGTGTCGAGTCGATTTTAACTTGAAAACCCTCGCTTCTGAAATTTTAAAGTTTTATAGTCCTGAGTCCGTATCAGTATTACTTTCTCCTTTATTGGCTGAAGATGTTATGAACCTGTGTTTGTTCCTGTATATTTTGCATTACATTCTCTAATATGCACGTACTGGTACCAATTAGTGTCTGAAAATCAATGTTGCATGGACTAATATATTATTTGAACTGGGCCCTTGCGCTAAGTTCGTTGCTTACGCCTTGCTGATGCATGCATTTCCCTCTAAGCTTTGGTTGTGTTAGCTCTGCACTTCGTCTGTTTGATACATATATGCTGGCAGTTCGCTGTTATATACACTGAATTTTACTGCCTCTATTGACTTCTTAGTCATTCTTTCTCTGCCTTCTGCAGTCAACAAAATGTAGATAATCTACCCGAGCCTTGCTATTTGGAAGTTGTTATTAATCATATTCATACTACTTAGCTGTTTTATTTCTGTCAGTTTTTCAATTCTAGCATCTTGATTTTTAATCTTTTCCAAATTTCCTCATACTGCTGCTGCTTATTTCTTCGTCCATCTTTCTTTCTTCTTTTAGGCCAAGCAACACCTTGCCTTGCTATGTTTGGGGGAAATCGGTCGAAGGAAAGATTTGAGTCCACATGCACACATCGAAAATATTGTTATCGAGTCCTTTCAATCTCCTTTCGAAGAGATAAAATCTGCTGCCTCTTATGCACTTGGGAACATTGCTGTTGGTAACCTATCAAGATATTTACCATTTATCTTGGACCAGATTGATAATCAGCAGAAGAAGCAATATCTACTGCTACATTCTTTGAAAGAAGTATGCTCTCTGAACTTGAAGGTCTTGTCTGAGAGATGTTGTACACTTGTACTCCAAGTCCACCTTCTGACCTAACTTTCCATTGCAGGTCATAGTAAGACAATCTGTGGATAAAGCAGACTTTCAGGATTCTAGTGTTGAGAAGATACTTAATTTGCTATTTAACCACTGTGAAAGTGAGGAAGAGGGTGTCCGCAATGTCGTAGCTGAGTGCCTTGGGAAAATTGCCCTTATTAAGCCTGCAAAACTTGTTCCTGCACTTAAGGTATCATCTACAATGGAGAAGATGCTTTAGTGCTTTTTCTCTGGTGATTATATCATGAGTAATTTTCCTTTTTGTTTACCTTTGAAAGCAAGCAACTAATATAGTTTATATATATTTTGTAGGCAAGATTAACTAATCCGGCTGCTTTCACTAGAGCAACAGTAGTCATTGCTGTAAAATATTCCATAGTTGAGCGGCCAGAGAAGATAGATGAGATTATATACCCTGAGATTTCATCTTTCTTGATGCTTATTAAGGATCAAGATCGGGTAATTAATAAAGCTTTGGAAACTGTTCAATTATCAGTGTATTACCAAAAAAAAAGAATTAAAAAAAATCATCAATTGGCTTTGTTTGTGTATATTAGTGATTGTTGGTGGTCAGGAATCTAAAGATTTCGTTCTTATGATATTTTAATTGTTATATCTTTTTATACTATGATTATTGATTTTATTTATCCTTTTCTTTTTTGAAATAATTTGTGCAGCATGTTAGACGTGCAGCTGTCTTGGCCTTGAGTACAGCTGCTCATAACAAGCCAAACCTCGTCAAGGGCCTTCTTCCAGAGTTATTGCCACTTCTCTATGATCAAACAATGATTAAGGTAACTAGACAGATTGGTTGACCAGATAACCTCAAAGTCTAATCTAGACAGAGAGTTGATTTAATTGAGCACCTTTTATGTTGAAGTACGATTTTGGATAAAGAACCTATTCACAACAGCTAAGAACATATTTTTTTAGTTAAAGTTAGCAGCATCTTTTATGGACGGTCTTTAAAATTCTTCTCCTTCAGTGCCTCTAAGATTGGTGGTTTGCAGTTTCCCTGTTTTTTAGCGATTAATGTTGGGAAAAAAACCAAAACTACTTTGCAACTCTCAATTGTGCTTTGTATGAGTAATTATTTCCCATGCCTCACCCCCAAGATTTTCTATGTGAACAACTTCTGTGGCTTGTTTAACTCTATTATTACGTGCTCTATTTTTTGTTTGACTTAATGAGAAAATGGAAAACCATTCTGGGAACAACCTTGAATCTGAAGTATAGGTTAATTCTCGCTTTCTCAACTGTTGTGACCATAATGATGTATCCAAGGCATGTCAAATTCCTACTCCACATCCGCCCCAAACACTCTTATGATAATGCTCCAAGCTGTGTTTGAGCATCCTCAAAATTTTAGCGTGAGAATCTTGAATGCAACAATTGGAAAGCCTAACTGAAGACTTTAACTTTTATATATTCTTTCCATGCCAGAGCCGTCCTTTTTCATGTGTTTTTGTCACTCATTGTTTTTTAATCAATACTATGTTTGTTCATGTTTCTTTTTTGTGTTTACTATGCAGCAAGAACTGATAAGAACGGTTGACCTTGGTCCTTTCAAGCACACGGTGGATGATGGCCTAGAGTTGAGGAAAGCGGCCTTTGAATGTGTAGACATGCTGTTGGACGGTTGTCTGGATCAAGTGAACCCTTCATCTTTCATTGTTCCGTACCTTAAATCTGGTCTTGATGGTATGTTATTTACTCAATGCCATAGTCTATTAGAGAGTTATGGTTTTACTCTTTATCAACTTATTTTTATTTCATTGGAAGTTCGGAACTGGTGCTGGCTGGAATCTGATGTTTTTTTCTGCATTGTCATAGTGTTTAGCTATGCAACTTTCTTACTTCATTTTCAGATGTTTATGAACTACCTTTTCTTCTTATGGTAAATGGCCATAAAGTTACTGTATTATCTTTCCTTTTGATCTACAATCAAGATTCACTTGTATCTGCCCCACCTTTGTGTACAAGTATTCTCAAATAACAATTATTGATATTTGATTGAGGAACAATGCCGTGTGACTTAATGGGTTCAATAGCCTTCAGGACTACTTTTGAATCATTTCGAGTCCGTAACCCTTCCATCTAAGTTTCTCCTTTTGTTTTCCTTAGATCATTATGATGTTAAGATGCCTTGCCATCTTATCCTATCAAAACTTGCGGACAAGTGTCCCTCGGCAGTATTGGCAGGTTAGTATATGCAATTCATTTTGTATTTATGTCATATGTTCTACATTTTTCTGTTCCTCATGCCAGCTCGGTACTTTTCAGTGTTAGACTCGTTGGTGGATCCCCTCCAGAAAACAATCAATTTTAGGCCAAAACAAGATGCTGTGAAGCAGGAAGTTGATCGTAATGAAGACATGATTCGGAGTGCTCTCCGGGCAATAGCATCTTTGAACTGTATCAGGTGTGATCTTTACTCCCACGTATAGAGTTTGCAAAGAAATTACATCCCCCTTACCCGATAAATCACTCAAGTAGGCTTATGTTATTGAGCTATAAAAGACACATTTATATTATTAAATACAATATCTTTCATAAGATGGTAAAGGAAATAAAAAATATCTTCCACCTATGTGAATAAGATTACATGAATTTGTTAAAAAGATGGTTTTGGGAAGATTTTGGAAGAGGTAGTAATAAGGGGATAAAACGCGAAAAGAAGATTTAAATGGGTATGTCGGACAAACTAACGGGAGTGTGGCAGAGTCCACTGATGGTTTGGGAGCAGCAATGGAGGGTAATACATTATAAGCTTTTGTAGTAACATATGATATGATATAGGCAAACGTTTTTTTTAAAAGAAAAATAGTAGCATCTGGTAAACCTTTATCAGTGAACAGAATTGTTACTTGTAGGCAGATAAATTGTGGATGACAAGGTCTCATGCATAGACTGCAAAGTCATCTTTCCATAGTGTTATTACACAAGTACACAACACAAATCGGTGTTCTTGGACAAACTATTTAGAAAGGCCGAAAATGAAAGATGGGTTCTAGGGACTCTAGGACAAGTGGATTTATAAGGAGAAAACCTGAGTACTTTCAGAGACGTAATGATCAAAGAAAGATTTTATTAGTATATGAGAAAATTAATGTAAAATTAGACATCTAGCCGTATTCGAAGTGTAGCTGAGTAGGTGTTTAGAGAAAGTAAAGGGAATAGACCTCCCACTAAAGAAAACATGGTGGTGGAATAAGAAGTCTAAATGAATGTAGGTGGAGAAAAATAGTGCTATAAATGTTTACACAACTACTTAATAAGAGAACTTGTAGATGTATCATTTGACCTAAAAGAAATCAAAGAAAAAATGTAAGAAGGGTAGAATAAAGGTTTTCGAGAACTTGTACCAAAAGTTGGAACAAAGGAGGGAAACATGTGTCTATAAACTTTAAGACAAGGGACGAAAAAATAGTAACTTTGTCCACATCAGATGCTTTAGTGAAGAGGATCAAAGACTCGTAGCAAATGATGAAGAGACTAAGAAATGGTGGAAGAGTTACTTTGATAGTATGTTTAATGGTGAGAGTGAAGGAGCCAAAGAAAATTAAATGATGCATTTGATGATTTAAATAGGTGGCTTGTGCATAGAGTCGAAGTATCTGAATTTAGGGAAGCTTTAAAGAAGATGAAACCACGTAAGAATATGGGGCCTGACAGTGTCCTGTTGAAGTTTGGAGTTGCTCGAGTATGTGGTCTTGGTTTGGTTGACTAATTTGTTAACAATTCAAAAGACAAAAGATGAGAAGAGGAATACTGTACGTTAGTGTCACTATATAAGAGAACGAGAGGCATTCAAAATTTGCTCAAACTATAGAGGGATTGTGCTCATGAGTCATAAGGGAGAGAGTAATTGAGCATCTATTCAATCTAGGGACTGGAGTATCACAAATGGTAGGAAGTTCTTCTATGGAGGCTATATTCTTGATTAGCAAGTTGATGGAAAGATTTAGAGCAAAGAAGAAAGACCTCCTTATAGAGAGAAGGCGTATGATAGGATTCTGCATGAGGGTCATTTGGTGGGTTCTTGAAGAAAAAAAAAAGTGTCAGTGAAGTATGTTGATGTTATTGATAACATATAATGGGGCTAGACATATTATGACACGTTAAGTGATTCACCGATGCTAAGCTCTTATCTTTGCGTCTTGATAATGAATGAGGTAATAATAGATATTTTAGTTGAAGTGTCTGTTGGGAATATCACAGGCCATTTACGCTCATCTGGAACTACATCTTGACCCATAAGGTTAACCTGGTTAAGACGTGGTTCCTTGAGCGTATATGGGCCTCTATATTCCCAACAACTAGTATCAATGTTAGGTTTATGAGCTTGGGTCATGAGTATTGTTATGGATTGCATGATGGACAATATAATTCATTGAGCAAGTGGGGTCTTCTTGCAGAGGATCTTGGTTGGCTCTTTGACACGAGATATTGAAGAGTGAGCTCGTCAAAGCAATTAAGAGACATGATGAGCTAGACTCGATGAATTATAGATGTTTGGTAGATTATTTTCTCTTTGAGCAAATGGTGGACTCTTTCACGAAGTCTCTTAGTAGATCAAACGAGAGATATTGAAGAGATGGACTCATTATTTTAGGATGTGATTGGCTTGGCAGAGACTCTTGGTGGATCGAACAAGGATATAGAAGAAGAGATGGACTCATTATTTTAGGATATGTGATTGGCTTGGCAGAGACTCTTGGTGGATCAAACAAAGATATAGAAGAGGGTGGCTCGTCAGTTAAGAGAGAGTGATGGGTTAGACTTAAAAAGAGTATGGTTTAATTTTCAAGTTGGAGGTGTTGGTGTGGGGAGATCATGCGTGAAGGGGGGGAGATTGGTGTGGTACCACATGATAATAAAGTTCCACATCCAAACTCAAGGAAAAAGATTGAGGACAAATATGCTCTAATAGATCAAAACCTAATAGGTTGACTTTTTTGGGTCAAGATGTCGGAGTCCGTATGAGCGTTTATGGGTCTGCGATGTTCCCAAAAGTTTCATGGTGTGTGTATGTTATTTACTAATAATAGTGTTAGTTTCCTTGTCTCTTAACAGTTTTCTTTTTCGTTTTCTTTATTTTATAATCTGAGTTCTATAATTGGTTGTTAGAATTTAATATTGACGATAATCAAATTTGAAATGAATGCTTATGTTCTCTCTGCAGTTAAGGTATAGTATTTCATCTATCTTTATCGTCCATCCCCCACCCCCCTTAGGCATTAAGGCATATGTGACGAATGTCCACATTACCTCAGTAGCGACTCCTGACTAATCTTTAATTATGTGTTTTCTTTTGGGTTCATTTGCAGTGGAGGAGACTGCAGTCATAAATTCAAGAATCTCATGAGTGAGATATCAAAATCCCAAACACTTTGGGAGAAGTTTTGTTCTATCCGGAACGAGTGAAGAAACAGTCCATATGTCAAATTGTTGCTGCAAAGCGTGAGAAAGGCCAATGCAAGGTCCTGGATTTCTACTGATTCATGTCTCCAATGGGAAAGAAAGTAAAGGTACACCAAGTAAAAAAGGTTACAACCCCCCAAAAAGAGGGGAAGAGGAAGACTTGAATATCTATCTAGGCGCAAAGAATGGGGATGCCGTGTGATCATTTTGTATATGGTTTTATTTATAAGCTTTCCCTGGCATATTGGGCCGTTTTGTAAGGTTTTGCAGCAACCATTGTTAAGTGATTTGGGTTTGTGATGTAGAAAACTAAATTTTTACAACTGTTATAACCATCGAGTTTGAGCACAAAAAAGTAATTATAGTAGTTTTTGACTATGGTGCCTATTTTATGTTTGCATAGTAACTTAGTCTCTGTGTACTTTAATTCTCATGATTTTAAATCCAATGAAGATATGACGAGTTGCCTAATTTCTGCTCCAACATTGTTGTGTTGCCTGTGGTGCTATTTTTTGTTTGTACACGGTCCATAAGGTTTTGTCACCTATGCATGTTGTTAAATATTCTCAGTTCTTTTTTGAGCAGTTTAAGATATA
Organism: Aralia elata; assembly: GCA_034770075.1. Lineage (NCBI taxonomy): Eukaryota > Viridiplantae > Streptophyta > Magnoliopsida > Apiales > Araliaceae > Aralia > Aralia elata. Next base: position 5,091,350 of record CM068388.1, on the reverse strand, counting down.
TTTAAATTTAAAATTGATATAAATTCAATTAATTTTAGGTAATACAATTATGAAATTTGTAATATAACTAAAAATTACTAATTATTAAATTTATTTTTTTTTATAAAAAAATTAATGAATCACGTTAATTTTAAAGTATGACATCCACAAGTAACGTATTTCATCATTACATTCATCAATCATTAACTTAAAATGTTATAGTTCTTGATTTTTTTGACGGACTTCTCAATTGAATTAGACAAATCATAATCATGGCTATCCCTGGATACCTTGTATCTTCTTGGCAAAAAAAAAATTATTTTCCTAATATGTTCTTTATGAGAGAGGTACCCATTAGGAGGAGCTCATTGCTTGGATTTTTTAATACTAGTATAGAGTAAGCTAAATTTAACCAAAATAATTAGGATAGGTAAGTTGTGTATGTTTATTATTTAGAATGTTTGGTAATACGACGCTCTACTGAATATCTGAACATTTTAACTAACAAAAATTTGGGCACCCAGAATTTTTTCCTATAAAAAATTTATGATCATGATAGCCTGATGAGGAAGAAAAGAGGAAAAGTAAAAAGAAAAGCTATGAATAAGGGCTAGACTAAGGTGCATTTTTGACTTCCAATTAATGTAAAATTATAAAATCTTTAATTAAAAAGTTAAAATCCCAGGGGGGTTAAGTGTCAGGAATCCAAGTCCAGAGGAGCATAAAATAATAATTTCAAACTTATAGGGAGTGATATGTAGTTGTACACATTCTTTCCTACGAACAAAAATAGAATTAAACCCAGTTCCCTCTGTCTCTGTCTCTCTCCCTCTCCGGTACAAGGGTTTCGTAAATTCTCTCCAGAAAAATATCAGTAACACTGGCGTCCAATTTTGTAACTAAAATCAGTCAAATCAAAATTTTCTATTAATTCATATTAGTTTAGTAAGAAAAATTACAAGAAATATGCACGGAGGTGGCGACGAACTCAGCATAGAAGAACTTGCTTCCAATCTTTCTACTTACAAAGAACAGCTTGACCAGGTACTTGTTTGTATAAAATTTGATATATTATTACATATTTTTCCGCTTGTAATTAGAAGTTTTGTCAATTGAAGAAAAAGAAATTTTGGATTCTTCAATTAGGGTTTTTGATAGGCTGTTATCCTTGTTATGTATGTTTGGTGAGTTATTATCTCTGAAAGTTGGAATCTGTCAGTTTCTTAATGAAAGTCAAATTCAATTTTGTAACTTGATATATATATTTTTTTAATTATATGCTGCTACATTGTTATTGGGGTGCTTTCTTGCTTGTTAACTTTTTGGTAATTTCAAAGCCTTTTCATTTCTGTTCTTAAAAAAAAATTCTAATTGATTTACTTTGCTTTGTCTTGAGGAGGGGTACCAGAATCCTCAAACTTATTCTCCCCCGTTCCAATTTAAGTACCCTCCTTATGATATCCTAAATTAAGTTACTTTATCTCACATCGTGATAGTTCACTTTTGCTATATTACCCTTTATTTTGTAGAAGTTAAATATGAGAATTGAAACTTTTTGGATCACATTCAATTATCAGTGTATTACTTTTAGGGTATAATGCGTGAAAATAAAAGAATTAAGTCTTGGTTGACTACTCCTATTATTTAAATTCACAAGTTAACAAAGGTTATGAGGAAGTATTTTGTATTTTCCATGAGGTTTTCCTGAATTGTGGAATTGTCATCAGTATTACTTGGTTTTAAAAGGAGATGTAGAAATAGACTCCAAACAGTGATTAGCAAAAAGTACTCAAGTACAGTACAATATTGAGAACTTATTGGACACAGAAAAAGTGAGGGAAAAGGAAAAGAAAGTGAAAGAAGCACTAAATTTTAACATCACACATGAGATTGAGGAGTATTAAAGTATATATGGTAGAAATTGTGTTCATTAAAAGGTTACTTCTTCCCCTTTCCTTTCATTTTATTTTCATCCTTTTGGACCTTTTCTTTCCCTCACTGTAAACTTACTGTAAGGAAACGAGGCAACAGATGTGAAATGAATAATTGAGGAATGAACTTATCAGGAAGCTGATTCCAAAGGTTGAAACACCAACATACCTGAAATATCAAATATTAATGTTTATTTAAACATGCTGCCCAAGACTAATCAAACATTCAAACTTGAGGTTGGACTAGTATTACAGTCGCAACCTTTGAATTGATTCTCTCTTTACTTTGTCCATAGGACCGTAGATAATTAGTTATATACACACATATATATATATATATTTATTTATACAAATATGCACACACACACACATTCATATGATCCTTTAGTTGGATGAATTTATTCGTTTTCATTCATGCTAGCTCATTTGGATGTGCAATCCACAACACATATTTAGTATCTGATTCACTTTCTTAAATGCAATTTATACCATGTTGTCTTGGATTCAAAGTTCTCTGGTTTCCTTAACCTTTAATGCAATAATGCTAAAATCCCTTGTTTTATTGGTATTTTGGGTTTTGTTCCACTTTGACCTATCATGTTAATTATGCTTTTTAATGAGGATTTATTTGTTGACTATGCACCAGGTTAGGAGTCTCTTGGATGATGACCCAGGGAACTCTGAGTATGAAGACATGGAAAAGGAGCTTGCAGAGGTGACCTTTGTTCAATTTGTTCCTATTTATTTATTAGTCCATTATATCTTTTGGGAGGAATTCTTGTCTACCGCCTGCTTTTTATTTCTTGAGTAATTTATAAAAGAAATTATTCTTTCTTCATAAATAAAGTTATCTTCTTTTATCTAATTTTTTATTAGTCCATTATTCTGTCCATTTGATATGTGGCACTTCAATTATTTTCATCACCTGAAATATTTAAAGTAGAGCTTCTAGAGTTTGTCATGAGAACCTTAGTAGCTGAATTAATGTTTTTGGGAAAACAGAAACAACCTCTACTAAATATAGAAGGTCTTCATAGAAATGATCATAGGTGGTCAATTGATCGTAGGTTGTCTAACTCTTCAGTGCTATTCTCTTTCTTTGTCTCTATCTCCCTATATGTGGTGTGCTTGTGATAATTATGTTTGCTGAAGGAAGTAGTACATCATTAATTGCCAATGAGTGAATAACATTTCGTTATCCTTGGGTTTATAAGAAGGTGAGTATTATGTCTTTGTTAAAATAAACCTTACACACAGGATAGCATAAACTCTGTGAAGATTCCTTAGAAATTATTCTAGAAAGTTAATCAAAGATGTCCATCACTGTATCTTGGTTCCTGTGCAGGTTTGCTATATGTCGTGATGGCCAGTCTTCCATTGTGTCTCCTGATTTCAGATGTTCACACTAAGATTCTAAGTTCGACATCCGCGACATTTAGCTTTTCTGATGTGTAAACTTGTGATATTAATTATTGACATGGCTAAGTCTTTTTGGGATGCAGGTAATTGCTTTAACTGAAGAACTCCTGGAAACTGCAAGGCAAAGTCAGAAATCAGGATTGACTTTTGGGACAGGTGCTGATGTATCTCCTAGTTTGCACCATCCTATAGGGACCTCTCAGCATTATATGGTAAATTTCGTGTTAATTTTTCTACATCAGTTCTCGTGTGGCGGAATACTCGGTTTATCTCATGAAGGAACAATTATTTTGAAGTAGGGAAAATAATTGAATTTGATGATTAGAGGATTTAGATTTAGTAGAAAAGGAAGAAATACTGCTATACTGGTATTTTTTACAAATTTTTTGATGGATTTTCTTGAAATACCTTTTGGATACATGCACCTTTAGTAAGTAATGCCAGTCCTCTTGATGTGTTGGACTGCAAAACATTCTACTGTAAATTCTATACTTCCATGTGAGTTAGAGTTGCAGTTTGTCAAGCACTTTAGATGCAAGTACTTTGAGCTTGGACAACATTATTTGGCTTCCTTTGCATTTTGGAGTAATGGTAGAGAACGCTATTACCAACTGTCAAAGGCATTTTATAGTGCGTTTTTCACAATGCCCCAAATCTTAGAACTCTAATTTGTCAGAATTTTCTTCCTCTAATAAAATCTTGTTCTTTTATCTATAACCATTTAACAGAATGAAGATGAGGTATCTTCTTAAATAAGAAAGATCTACCAGAAGGCCTCGGACTAGAAAGCAATAGCATAAAAGTCTGCCTTCAGTCCTTTTGAACTTTTTACTACTTTAGCTCTAATGGTCATACACCACATATTGTACATTTTAATTGGATCCCCTTCTTTGATTGGGAAATTGTTTAGGAGAGAAGAGAGAGAGAATACCATGGCTTGAACCCTGAAATTGGCTCAAACCTTACAAGGAACATCACGGAGGCACTCAAAGCTTTGGCTTGATTGGGAAATATTTGGCTAACATGTATTTACTTCGTTTCTAATTATCAATAAAATAAAATAAAATATGTATAATTCTTTTCGAGAGGCAAGGTACTTAAGTTTCTTCTGTTTAACAATTTCAATCTGGTATTTGATTCAATATATCTATTTTCTCTCATGTGTTAATGTCTATCTTATCATTTAGGATTCGGGTAACATGTCTGATCAATCTGACAAACTCCCTGTTGGCACTAAAGTTCAAGCTGTTTGGAGCGAAGATGGAGAGTGGTACTCCCTTACAAGAAATATCTTTTTTTCAAATCATTTTCCGTCGTCATTTTTCATTAGCTTTACTGTTTCTTTTTCTGTGTTTGATTTAGTTGAATGTTCAGGTATGATGCAACAATTGAGGCACTTACACCAAATGGCTATTTCGTGTCATATGAGGGATGGGGCAATAAGGAAGAGGTATGTTCATTCAATAGCTTATTTGAATCATAAAATCTTGCTTGAATTCTTGGAATATTGGAATTTATCCTCTCTTGTACTACCAGTTATCCCGGTTGGCATTTGAAATCTTCTCATTATGTTATATCTTTGAGGCATACTACCATAGTTCCTTGTTTGCAGTATATAATATTTCCTTCCTTCCCTTCTATTTTCTCTTTGGTGGGCCATTTTACGGCTGCAAGTCAGTCGAGCTGTAGGGTGTTCGGGTTCATCTTAACTAAGATTCCACCACGATCAAACCGAGTTTGATTTCATTTAACTGTTTGATACTTCTACTCGAGGTTGTTTGCACATATGCATAAATGGTTCCCGAGACTGCTCAGCTTGGGTCAAAAAAGGCTAGATTATGTACATATATGTGTGTTTAAAAATGGATACCACGAGTGAACCAGGTATATGTACAAAACTCCAAAGCTCAGGACACTCTGGACCTTGAGTGGAGTTCTTGAGTACTTATTAGTTGTTATATCATTAGTAGTAGTTTTCTTGGCTAAAATATATCTGAGCCACTTTAGCTGTTTATGATTGACTTGTTTAGGATCTTTCAACAATGGTTTGTAAGAGATATGTGCTATAACTCGATCAGATTTTTGACCTCATGGATGTAATAATCTAATTGATTTGTTTTTGATATATTATGGGTTGAATCATTTTTTCCCCACTGAACTGAGCCACAATTTACATTTGTATCGTTGAATTGATTTTTTTTTCCAATCAACTCATTGAATTGTAATTTTTTTTACAAAAATTCCAAAAACCGTCTACTCTGTTAAGAATCTTAATGGTTAATCTATGTGGCACGTATGTGGTACGTTGATGAGGAAAGAGAGAGCTAAGTTGGATTATCAAATTAAATTAAACTTCATTCCATAAAAAAACAACTAAAAAAGTATACATTAAACTAGTTAGACATACCAAACAACTTATTTAACAAATTAAATAAATAATGAAATAATATATCAAACAATTTAAATAAATTAATGAAACAAGCTAAACAAATAACACAAATTAAACAAACTCACCATAAACAAATCAAAATTTGTGCCCTAAATCAATTAATAAACTGAACTGATACGAAAAAAATAAAAATGTCGTGTACTTTGAATCATATATTCATATGGATTCAACATGAATCTTCATCAAACTTAACTAAAATTTAATCTTCTCATGGACTCTCATATATTGGTCGTGTCACTTTATCAAAAATTTTGACCCAAGTTACAAATCTGGGTGGAAAACCGAGCCATTACTCACTAGCATCCAATCTGTTATTCATCAAAATCTAAGTACCATTTGAGTGTTTCCAAGCTGCTATGGCAGATCAAAAAAAAAGAAAAAAAAAAGAAGAAACTAAAAGAGAAAAGAAAAAGAAGAAGAAAGTGAGAAAGGGGAAATCATGGCTGCAAAGATCTGAACCAAACTTCGCCACTTCTAAAAGAAAGATCGCGACACAAAAGCAGCCCCGATTGGAGTCCTCTCCGGAAATTTAAACACCATATCGTTGGAAAAAACAAGAGAAAGGGAAAAAGAAGAAAAATAAGTGAGCCGCTGTTTCGCCACCGTCATCGTTGTGCCCCCACCCCCGCGCTATTGTAGTTGTTCTCACCGCCGTAGATCATCTTCCCGTTGTAGGTCACCTCGTGCTGCTATGTTCTCCGCTCTATCCCTATCTTCCTATGCTAATTTTGTGTTTGGTATTAAGAAAGATAACCTAATCTATGATAAATATATCTTGGCCATTTGCAGTTTGTACTTAATTCATTTTTCAAAATTTTTCTATTTGATCTTTAAAACTCATTTAAATTTAGTGAATATTTGTTTAACCCATTTTTTAAGAAATTAATTTATCCAACACATATTTCTCTTTCATCCATGATTTGAATATAAAGCTTTCTGAGAAGTCGCCGGCGCATAAAAGATTGAAAATGATAGAAGGGCAAGCTACAAAAAATTAACCAATTAAAAATTAACCAATGAGACAAATTTACGAACACCTCAAGTGCAATTCAAAGTAAATTTTTTGAAGAAGACAAAAGCTATGATATTACTTGTAGAAAATATCAGGAGATGGACAATTTGGTTCATACGAGTTCCTATTACTTCGCTCTAGTTTGTTTAGTCTCAAAAGGAGCAATCCTATCACTCTTGCATTGCATTGAAAGCGATGCTTACAATTCAAACAAGTCTTGATTTAGGGAAAATTTCTTATTGTTTTCAAATTTGAAAGAAATAATGAAACAATAAGAAAGTTTTCCTAAATCAAGACTTGTGTGAGTTGTACGCATTGTTTTCAATACGAAAGTGATAAGATTGCTCTTTTTCAGGCTAATAATTAAAAATCCATGTCAGCATATTGAGTCATCAATTGCCGTTAAAAGTCAACTTACTTTGAAACATTTTGAAAGAAGTGAGTTCAGTGAGGCAAATGAAAAAAAAATGAGTTCAATGATGCATATGTAAATCAGACCTACTTCAATGACGAAAAATGTATTTAACCCGATATATTATTCAGATTTTTCTACTTGCTACTAGTGCTTGCTTTACGTCCTCTTCGCTGCTATTTGATTACATTGTTTACTTATCAGCAGGTACTGTATCTTTTACTATTTCCATATTTAATTTGTCTATATTTATTTGAATGGTGTGGTTATTATTTTTATTACTTCCAGGTGGATCCTGCTAACATTAGGCCGTTACAAGAAGGGGGTGTCGATGCTCTTTTAGAAGCTGAGAAGGAAGCTGAGGCTACAAAGCTTGCTCTTAAGCGGAAGATCGCACAAGCTGCTTCTGCTGATGCTGACTTCCAGTCACGAAGTTTACCAGCAAAGCTACGTATTGAACCCGAGGACCCTGAAGATGTGGTATGTTGTTTTTGGGAACTGTGTTCTGAGTATGTGTTATATCCATTTTCTGACTACTGTTAAGGCCTAAGGGTAGGCCTTTTCTCCTTACTACCTGTTTTTTTATTATTATTGGCAAATGGCAATTGATACACTCAAATTACCTTGACTCTTTTATTAAACAGTTGTTAAGATTCAGACTATTAGGTTGCCAAGTATAATCTTGGTCCGTGTAACAACCCAGCCCCACATCAAAATATGTCGAAAATTTTTGTCTGTATATAAGGAATTAAGTTACTAACAATAGTACCTTCAGTCATGATCTTTTGGATGAGCTTGTGGTGGGCTAAGATGATCCAAAAAGATACTATTGAGAAAGCGCTTTGGGTCTTATTATGCTATGATTTGATTTAGACTCGGGTGTAACAACCCGGGTCAAATCCTGAGTCCAAATCAAATCATAGCATATGGCCAAATGCGCTTTCTCAATAGTATCTTCTTAGATTATCTTAGCCCACCACAGGCTCCCTCAAAAGGTCATGACTGAAAGTACTATTGTTAGCAACTTAATTCCTTATATATAGACAAATTTTTTCGACATATTTTGATGTGTGACTGAGGTGTTACAAGCTTCCCCATTTCTTTGACGTCCTAGTCAGAATTGTTCACACGGTCCACAAATCTTTGCCTCTTTAGCCATTATGGGATAATACCGGTTGGCTTCGTGTCCCCATCTTCGAACCTCTCTCAACTGTGGGATAATACCACCAGCCTTCATGTACCCACCTTCGACAACTTGATCAGATAATGTGACTTGAGCTTTCAAGAGTTGGCTCTGATACTATATGTAACAACCCCGGTCAAATCCCGAGTCCGGAACAAATTTTGAGTCAAATACCAAGTCCGAATCAAATCCATCTAAACAAAATCTTAAATCACTAAGGCACTAACCCAATAGTATCTTCTTGAGTCATTTTAGCCACCGCAGACTCATCCAAAAAGTCATGACTGAGGGTACTATTGTTAGTAATTTAATTCCTTATATACAAACAAATTCTTCCCACATGTTTCGATGTGGGACTGGAGTGTTACAATCCGACCCTCAGCAGCCCTGTTTGGTGATTACTTGGGGTAGATCTTACTTTATCGGAAAATCAAAGTGAATTTTCATAACTTCCCCTTGAATTCGGAGTGTTCCAGTTTTAATATTTAATTATTGAGTGAGCTACCTGGTTTTTCAATTTACTGAATATTGCCAAGTTGTGGCAAAATAGTTAGAAGCCTGCTTGTTTTACCTAGATTGAAATTCATGCATATTTGCGAAAATCAGAGTGGTTTTTCATAACTTCCTCTTGAACTCGGAGTGTTCCAGTTTTAGTATTTAATTATTGAGTGAGCTACCTGGTTTTTCAGTTTACTGAATAATGCCAAGTTGTGGCAAAATAGTTAGATGCCTGCCTGTTTTACCTAGACTGAAATTCATGCATATTTGCCTTATAGTTCACCCTATTGTTTACAGAAAGCCACTAAACGCAAGAAAATACATGCTTTTAAGTCAAAGATGCGGATGGAGCAACTTGAGGTGACACAGAATAAGAGGCAGAATGCTTGGCAACAATTCCAAACCACCAAAGGTCGGGCTAAGAAGGTACGCTCTTCAGCAAATTCTGCAATTGCAAAATGTTGGTTATTTAATAAAAGTAATGGCAATACTATGCATAATATTCCCTCCGTCATCAAAAGGATGACTTAAGGTGCATTTTTTTTTTGTCCTCAAAAGGATGAGCTAAGCCTTGCCGGTATGGGACACCGATTTTTCGGTACTGGTCTCATTAGAAAATTGGTAACCGATTCGGTACAGTTTTATACCGTTGCACACCCCTCAACATAAAGTTAAGTATGTCATTTAGTGGGGTCTCTTAGTATAAAAAAATAAAAGTACTCAGCACTTTATGTAATCTTGTGGGACCAATATTGATAAATTTGGAACTCTCTTTTCTCTACTTTATTTCTCTAAATATGTGTGAAAGATGTACTTAGCTCGTCCTTTTGAAGACGAAGGGAGTAGCTTGTAAGGAACCCATCCAAGAGTAAATCTGGCTATGCTGAAATATTAGGATATTAATCGAAGTAAGATTCAGCATGAGCAAATTTTTTTAATCATCAAACTTTCCTAGGTTCAGAAAGTGTGGATCGACAGCCAACCTTATGGTTCAATTAGAAAAGGTATTTACCTTCACACTCAATTGATGTGTGTGTATATAGATTTGTAGAGTGTGCGTGGGGAGGGGGAGAAGGGAAGGTTTAGGAAAGATTGAGGGAGGGATTAGCATTCATTGATCAAATTGAAGAGATCCTAATTGATATTGATTATAATTATATTGTTTTTCAATAATTTAATATGTATCCAGATTGTCGAACATTTGTTCAAGAGACCTGCCTTAATTAGCCTAGTACATAGGTAACACCTGTTTTAAACTTCTATGAAAGTTTGTAGTTTAAACTCCTGGTGTATTTTCGAAATTGGGTTTCTAGTTAAAACTTCCAATTTAGATGATGGATAATACTTATCCTTACTGTTTACTTGCTAAAGAAGACATGTCTTAAATTTGCAGATGATTTTCAGTTTTTCACGCTAGAAACTGATTATGTATGCTCTCTTATTATTTTTCTTTAATGCTATCGCCCCGTCGTTCAGTTAACTTCTAGTAGTACTAAGTTGGCATTTCCCCCCAGATTGGTTTCTTCTCAGGGCGTAAACGGGAGAGCATTTTCAAGTCTCCAGATGATCCTTTTGGAAAGGTTGGTGTGACTGGAAGTGGGAAAGGATTGACGGAGTTTCAGCGGAGGGAAAAACACTTGCATCTCAAGGGAGCAAATGCCGAGGGCGCAGATGAATAGATAGTTGAGGAGTCATCATGTCTTCCTTTCTGTATTTTATTATGTATTAGTATATTTTCGTCTCTCGTCCCTCTCAGGACATCCCATTTTGGAAGTCTAGTTTTTATTCAAAATTCATTTTGCATTGTGCTAGATTTACATAACATATAAAGTAGGTTCTGAACATCAGAAAAGCTGTTAAATTCTACTTATGAGGATTATGGTTTTTGTGAATCATTCTGGGTCCTTTACCTTTGACCTTTTAAATGGTTGTAATTAAGTTTAGTGGCTCTTGGATCAATTTTTTTCATATAGCTGTAAACGACTATGAATTTGATATGAATTAATTTAGTTTTAGACAACAATTATAAATTTCGTAGACTATCTTAACTACTACAAAATTTATTGTTTGCAAAATTTATATAAATTATATCAATTTAAAATTTAAAAATATCTTTGAAAAGTTAAATTTGATCTTATATTTTGAAATGGAGGAGTAATAATGTGATATAAAAGGGCCGTCTTAGAAGAATTTTAAGTTCAGTTACGTATAGTAAGAGCTGAAGAGTTGTGTTCAACGTTCCTTCACCTGAATAACAACTGAAATTGGAAAGAATTCTTAGGTATTTAAGGAGCTTTGTTCAGTGCGTTTATAGGAGAAAATGTTCATAGGTACAAATATTTGGTATGATGTTGAAAAAGTTGTCAATTGTGGACTAATACATAAATTAAGTTAGATTTTTTTTTAATTTTTTTTTGAAAAATATATTATCATCTTCAAGTTCCCCATGTCATTTTCTAGAAAAAGAAAACAAACAAAAAAAAAACATTTTCGAGAAATGTTTTCCTTGGAACAAATACTAAGCCTCAGTATTGGCCTTGTACACAAAACAAAAGTAATAGGTCTTCCTTCATATATATATATATATCGGTTACTGGAAGTACTATTCCAACAACCACATCTAACACCGTTCATCATGATATCTAAGGGTTGAGATTAAATAGGGTTTGGACCCTGCCGCTAGAAGGAGTAGCGGCAGGGCTATTCTTTCTGACAGCTCGAAAAATTATTGCAGTGCCCTCCAATTTAAAATTCATAGCGGAATGGACAAAACGTTGTCGTTTTGTCATGCCACTAGAGGCTCTAACGACAGGTGATTCGTGATATTTTCCTTTCCTTTCCCAGATTTGGTCGCCCACTTTCACTCCATCATTCAAGCAGTTGTATACATCCAGCTCCGGCGATTCAAATTACTAAGTTTCTTCTTAATTTAGGTAAGTTTTTCAAAATGACAAGAAAAATATTTGCTCATAATATGTTTTTATCTAGTTCTTCAGATTCTGTTGCTAGTTTAGATTGTACAAATGCATTTGAGTTTGTAAATAAAATTGAAAGTAGTAAATCTGAAATGGTTCCATACGTTGGTCAATTGTTCTCTAAGTTGGCAGAAGTTGAAATTTTTTATAAAGCCTATGCTCAAAAAAATGAATTTGAGATTAGAATTGCAACAAGTCATAAACATGCTCATACGAATGATGTGTCCTCTAGGTTGTGTGTATGTAAAAAAGCCAGTACACCAATTGCTATAAAGAGTTTACGAGATGATAAAGATAGTAGTGATAAAATAACTAGACAGAGAGACTCTATAGGACGCACATTATGCAAAGCTAGAATATATGTTGTCCATAGTAAGAAAGAAGACAATTGACGTATTTCTATCGTTGAATTAGAGCACAATCATCACTTAGTGACCCCTACGAAGGTATATTTGATTGAGACACACATGAATATTACTCTGATTGCATTGTCTTTAGTTGACACTTTACATAAGTCTGAATTAAGTCCTAGTAGGATGATGAACGTTATGAGCACAATAGGTAGAGTGATGCAAAACATCCCTTTTTTTGATGTAAATATTCAGAAATGTGGTGAAAGATTTAAGGCGTGATTCGGAAGATGAAAATGATGCACAAGCTACAGTCAATTATTTAAAAAACATTGCATCCGGAAGTGCGAGTAAATTTTTTTTTGTGTCAAACCCAGTGAAAGCAATCACATAACGTGTATTTTGTAGGTTGACACCCGATCAAGGTTAATGTATCAACGATGCGGAGATGTTGTGGCATTTGACGCTACGTATAAGACAAATAAGTATGACATGCCGTTTGTTCCATTTACCGGGGTCAACCACCATTATCAGTCTATTTTGTTTGGATTTGCATTGTTAAAGGACGAGATAGAGGACACTTTCATTTGGGTCTTAGAGACGTGGCCATGGACAACAAGACACCTATAACCATCATCAGTGACCAAGATAAAGCCACGGGTAATGCTATTGCTAGGGAATTCCCTTCCACTTATCATGTATTGTGTTCTTAACATATTAGTAATAAATTTCCTGAGAAATTACATCATGTTAATTCTGAGCACCCATCGTTCAAAGATCATTTTAACAATTGTGTGTATAATTCATTGTCCATCAGTGAGTTTGAAGAGCGTTGACAAATTCTGATGATGGATTATGAATTGTATAGCAATGAGTGGCTTAAAAGTTTATATGATGTACGGAAGAAATGAATTCATGCTTATATAAAGAGATATTTTGTCGCCGGAACAACCACCAGAAGAAGGAGGGCATGAACCATTTTTTTGATGAGTACGTGAATTCTTCAACAGGCATGAAAAAATTTGTAGTGGAGAGTCAGAAAGCTATAGAGAAACAATTTATCAGAGAGAGGAAGGCCGACCATATAACAAACTATTAAAAACAGAATATGGTATGTGGATCATCTTTGGAAGTGCACGCTGCAAAAGTGTACACAAATGAGATATTTAGACGTTTCTAATGTCAACTCGCCGATTCTCTGAAGTACAATATGAACAAAGTTAATGGGTTGTGTGCCATTGATACTAAGGTCTATGTAATGTATAAGGCAGATGTAGCTGAAGGTAGTCGAAGATTAAATAAGTCGTTAACAATTATCAGCTGGGGTCGGGTAACATGTAATTGCCAAATATTTTCTCATTCTGGTGAAATCTGTAGACACATCTTGAGATATTTCATGTTTAAGAGTTTTTCATAAATACCTGATGACATGATTCTTTCTCGGTGGACAAGAGATGTGAACAGGAGCAATGATGAAGAATTACACGTTAACCTAACGCCTACTGACTTTGAACAAAATCAATCAATTTGCTATAATTATTTGATGAGTCATCAAGAGTTAGTGACTAAAGCTGCTTGCTCAATCCGAGGTTACAAAACTGTCCTTAAACTGAATGCACAAGTAAAAGCCCTGGTTAATCAATATGACCCGGATGAGAATATTAGTGAACTGGATGACATTGAACGCATGGTCGGAGATACACCTCAGGATATGGGTTTCGATAATGATGACAAAGATGAAGCGGTGAAAGCGGAAGAAGATGAGTTTTTGTCGCCAATTACTTCTCAAATAAAGGGCCGAAAAAAGTAATCTAGATTTAAAAGTACACTTGAGAAAATTATGGATACTAACTAGGAGCTGTCATTTACACTTCAAAATTAAATCCTTACTTCTACTCTACTTATTTGAATTTTTAGTATTTTTCATGATTAGGAAATTTTATTTAAAGCATTTTAGTAGTTATTAATTTTATATAGGTTGCACTCAATTGGAGAAGTCACGAGGTCCAAACAGGATGAAAAAGAAAAGAATTTTTAAGGTGCAGGACAGCGCGGCCGTGCCCAGTTTACACTGGGACACGACGCGACAACGCCCGACTACAGAACTAGAAAAGAGCTTCTCTGCCACTTCGGCGCGACAACGCCCAGCCAAAGCTTTTTCATAGTGCGGTCGTGCCGCGACGAAAATTTTGTGTTTTAAAACAAAATCTGCAGCAGTCAGCCCCAACCCCATTTTCCTTTCCTTCTCGATTTCGAACACATTCCACCTCTCACTTTCTTAATCCTAATCAACCCCCATATCTCTTCTCCCACTCACCCACCAACATTCACCCATCTCAAACCTTAATCCCAAACCATCACCCACATACTATCACTTTCCATCATACCCATTACTGCTCATCCCTAATTTCTCTCTCATCTACTCCTCTACTCTTAATTGAACCGGCTATAAATCCTCACCCAACCCTCAATTCCAATTCCAACTGAAAGCTAAATACATTGAAGAAAGAATTGTTGAGGAGCATAGCACAAGGAAGAATTCTAATAGAGGATTGTACTGGGAGGGACTTCATCAAAGGTAACCATTTAATTGAAAGAATTTGGGGGATTGTTCAAGTTGGGGAAGCTCTAGTGTTCGCTAAAGATTTGTAAAAGGTTATTATTTGTTGTGTTAGGGGTGAGATTGGTTGGGTGCTATTGCACTGGCTTTGCCTATTTCAAACAGAGGATAGAAATTGGAGCAAAACAAGTGCACTCTAGGTGTTTGATAAAAGGGCTGAAAGAGGAAATTGTTAATTTTGAGCAAGTTTGGGGGAGTCTACACTTTGATATTAGTTAATTTTACTGAGGGAATATCATGGCACCTAAGAGGCATAAAACAAAATCATCCCGAGCACAAGAGCAAGAGCTGGAAGAATTTGATAATACACGATTTATTAGTGCCGACGCGAAGAAGTATTTTCATAATGTGCTTCTTGGGAAAACGTTTGTTGTGGATAGAGGCCTTCGACCGGATGCTAGGTTAGATGGGGATATAATGACAATGATTAAGGAAAGAGGTTGGTTGCTATTCACAGATGTTCCACCTACTGCTCCGATCTCTATTGTTCAGGAGTTTTATGCAAATACAAAAGAGACACGGGATGGGACTGCATTTGTGCGGGGTTGTCCAGTATCCTACCCAAGTCAAAGCATTAAGACACAGTTCAACTTGCCAAATGTAAGAGCTGACGATCCGGATTGGATTTATGCACAGAGTTATAACTTAGACGAGGTTAGTCGGATCCTATGCAAGCCTGGTATGGTGTGGGCAACTAAGCAAGGAACAACAGAAAATATCAGTTTTCCCCACACTGCCTTAAGTCGATATGATAATGTATGGTACAATTTTATTTGTGCCAATCTGATGTCAACAAGGCATCACAATGACGTCACCAAAGACAGGGTCATCTTGCTATTTGGCATTATGCGGGGTAAGAAGATTGACGTCGGCCGAATCATCTATGCTTCAATTAGACGGTATTTACAGGGAGGCATATCTCGTGGCATCCCACATGCTTCGTTGATCACTCGTTTATGCTTAGCGACAGGAACTCAATGGGATGATAGTGAGTTAGTCCAGCTGTTCATGCTGACAATAGACCATACTACGATTCAGAAGTATAAAGTGTGGGATGGAGGTGTGTCCCACCCCAGAGGAGCAGGGTTCCTTCTTCCACAGCAATGAGATGAGGTTCCGCCACAGCTTGTTGAGGCCCCAGAGATGCCAGTGGATGTGTACCTGGCGAGGCTAAATAGAATGGAGAGGCGGATGAATAAAAGAATGGATGTCATCTACAACATGGTGGATGAGACCAGGACATTCATAACTCAGTTCTAAGAGACGTTGTCCCAAGGTTTCACACAAGTCACGAGTGCACCTATTCAGTTCCCCACATATGGAGCTGCCCTAGCTTATCCTCCCGAGGATTCACCGGATGAAGAGGATAATGATGATGCGTCTGATCAGGGGAGTCCTTCTTTTTGATCTGTTTTTATCCAATGAGGGCGTTGTCTTAGATAAGTTTGGGGGAGATTCATATGTTTATATGTGTTGCATATAGTTATGTGTTTCATATAGTTTAGCATATTTGTTCATTTTTTATCTGTTAGGATGTTGCATTTACTATATTTGTTAATATCGGTGGTTTAAATGCATTATATATCTATTTGCATATGTGTCTGCATATAGTTTGCATGAATCTAAGCAATAGATTGGTATGAATTTAGCTCGGCCTATGACAAGATTGGTATTATAGTTTAACCTTAACAATATTGAAGATTGGTGCTTAGTGGTAATTTTAATTATGAGGATAATCTTGATCTGTCTGAAGCTCATGTTAATCGGTTAACACATGTTAATTAACTGTTTTGATCAACTTAATGACTTGTTTCTGGGGGGGGGGGAACATAGTGGTTAAAATTTGAGAAAATCAGTGAATTATCAGTAAAGGCTAAAATTAAGCAAGAAATAAGTTTGGGGGAATCTTGGGGTATATATATATATATACATGAAAAAAAATCCAGAAAAATATATATGTTGTGAATAAAGAGCTTGACTTATTTGGTTTTGTGGCCTCTGTTACTCGGGTGATTAGATCCATAGGGGTGTCTTAACATCTAGTGCCCTAAAGCCAACTGGTTTGGGAGTCGCTGATCAAAAGCTCGCTACATGGGTAACTTTGAAAAGCCTAATAGAGTCAGACATTGCACAATCAAGTTTAAAAAGAGATGGAGCGTAAGACACACTCGTGCATGAATAAAGTATATATTAGGTTAGAAATAAACCTCATTAAAGACCCTTGGACTTAGTACTTGCTTGATAGTAGCTGGAATTGTGGTGTTCACGGAGATAATTGAATTGGAACCAAAATTTTCCTCCTAAGAAGTTAGTTATGTGACTTTTCTTGAATTGTGGTTGGTTAGAATGGTTAATGAGCACACACACACACACACAACATGGATAATGACATGTATAAATTGATTGATTAATTAGAGTTCTTGACTATGCATTAGTTAGATATACTGTTTGAGTACCTTGGTGATATCTTTGAGGCATGTGGTTGGATAATGTACTGGTTTATTGTTTGATTCGTAGGCATGTAGTCATTAGTTTGCATATTGCATCATTATGTTACATTGTATTGCTTGGGGACAAACAAAGATTCAAGTTTGGGGGTATTTGATGAGTGAGTTTCATACCTACGAATCGGGTATTATTAGACTTGAATTGTTGTAATCTCAGTTGTTTGGTATTACATTTCATGCATTTTGTGTTATTTTTGTAGGTGATGTGCATTGGAACTGAAGTGGATGCGTTGGATGGAAGTTGTAGAAGAAAAGAGCAAAAATTGGCCAGGGACAGGTAGAGCGCGACCGTGCCACTCTGGACACTTAAAATCTACTCTCTGCCATTATAGCGCGGCAGCGCCCAAAGCTAGCTTATTCCCAGCGTGGCCGCACCTAAGCGGGAAGGACCAAAAGCTGACTTTTTGACTTTATGATGTAATTAAGTTGTAATCTAATACTTAATTTATATTTGGACTAGGATTTATGACAGAAGACTATAAATAGATGCTTTTATTCAGTAGATTAGATCCATCACTCTTAAAACTCAAAAACCCTAGTTTTTAGAGAAGGAGATCAAGGTAAAGCAATTGAGGAGCACAACGGAGTCAACTTAGGAGTTGCAGGGAGATTTAAAGATTGCTACAGTAGTTTTTCTTCTTTTTTATATCTTTTATTTTGTATTCTTGAATGCTATTTCAATTGTGGATGATGGATTTTAATTTAATTATGAACTAAATTCTATTTTAAGATTACAATGGATCTTATTGCGTAACTTTTATTGATATACTTCCTTGTTAACTATTGTTAATTATTATTGGATTGTCTATTATGATTTGTGCATAATTATTTAATTTTCTAATCAACAATTACAGTGGTAATCTATATGAACTCGAAAGATGAATTATAGGTTTAGACCCGATCATAATAGCATGTGATTGTATTTTTTGCATGAGATGAAATTCATGATTTGTGTCTAGGATAGAGATATACCTATATGCCGCATGTAATCTGAAAGAGAACATGTGCTTTAAATCTTTTTTAATTGTAATTCACATAGAGATATAGTGAATTAGTTATCTAGGGTGTTCATCTTAATTCTATCTCATGTGTATTTAAGTTGATTCGTTTATGATGCATCGAGAGATGGTTATAAATATTGATGAGTTCTTGATTAACAATCCGGAATAATTAACATAACTTAACATGAAGTGTATTAATTCAAGTGAAACATTAAGGAAAATTTTAATCTTAAGTCTTCATTATCTGAATTCAACCTTGGGATAATAGTTAGTAGTTTAGTAGTTAACTTAATTTCTAAAATTCACAAATTTGATCATTGGTTTAATAAAATCGGTTTAATACAAAGTTGGTAGCTGTTAGTATAAATTACTGTTTTTCTCCATGGGAACGATACCTTGCTTGCTCTATACTATATATTTAATCATGTATACTTGCGTGTTGTGCTAGCATAAATTTAGGCAAATAGAAAGAGCCTTCTCGGGTGTCTCAGCTCTAGAGAGAATCCAAAAAGTCCCCTCTAGTAGAATGCAGGGAGTATTTATAGAGTTGTTTGGAAAATGATCATGTGCCTGGCATGTGACCTAAATTTTTTTCAGAAATACTCCTAGTTATCTGAGTAATGCCCAAATCGTCCTGTCCT
The DNA here is from genome assembly GCA_034770075.1 of Aralia elata. Classification (NCBI taxonomy): domain Eukaryota; kingdom Viridiplantae; phylum Streptophyta; class Magnoliopsida; order Apiales; family Araliaceae; genus Aralia; species Aralia elata. The sequence continues at coordinate 5,072,373 of CM068388.1, read as the reverse complement.
TCTAGCCGCTAATCCAATCCCTCGACCATTTCCTAAAACGAGTTGCCTCCATAAGTCTTCTGCCTCCGGACTCATAGAGGCCTCTCTCAGGTCTCATATTTCAAGGTATTTGTTGTTTAATTCATGTCTTTCTGTTATTCTTTCTTTATCTGAACATCATGTCATTTAATCTCATCGTCGAAAACTTCGGAGGAGCTCGGCACGGATCTAGGGAGGTCATGCCCTAGGGGCCGAACCCTAGGTTTGTGCCTCCTTCTATCCCCTTCATTTGCCTTAGCCTTTCTTGCTCAATTATCATCCTTTTCTCATGTTTCTTGGCCCTGTAAGAAGTTTCTCTTGTCATGGAGGATTCAAGGAAAACCATGGTTCGAGTTCGTTATTCCGTCATTGCACCACTCAAAGCTTGTCTAGCACGATATTCGAGAGTATGAAATGGTGTGCCCCTTAGGAGGCCAACCCTAGGGTGCCTAGGTGGGCACATCCACTTTCTTGTTCCTTCTTCGTTCGTTTTTCTTGTTTTGTCCTTGTTTCGTTCCTGTAGTTCAAATCAAGTTCAATCGGGGAAGTTATCATTGAAATTTGTCTCGAGGTGGAACCACCTAGGGGTGGTCGAACCTTGGGGGGCCGAAGCCCTAGGTGTTTCCCCTTTTGTCCTTTATTGCTCGTCTCGTTTATTTATTTTCCACTTTTTTCGTCTTTCATTCAATTTTTTCCTCTTCTTTCTCTCTTCTTCTCGGTAACTAAAAGAAATAAACTATTCCAGCAACCGGTTGCTACCTATCGATCAAATTTGTTTTAACTTGTCGCTAGAGCTTCTAGTGACATAGCAAAACGACAACGTTTTGTCCATGTGAATTTTAAATTTAAGGGCATTGTAGTAATTTCTCGAGCCATCAGAAAGAATATCCCTGACACTACTCCTTCTAGCGGCAGGGTCCAAGCCCTATTTAATCCCAGACTTTAGATATCATGATGAACAATGTTAGATGTGGTTACTAGAATAGTACTTTCAGCAAGCGGTTGCTATGGATGGAACCCTTATACACTACAAAAAACGGCCTTTTGTGATTGCTCAAATCCATCATATAAATTCAAAAAATCATCGCAAAAGGTTTTTGTGATGACTTTAGCCATCGCGAAAGCTATCTTGTATACCCCCATCATGAAAGCCTTTTTGTGATGGTTTTGACAATCATACAAATACTTAGTGCTTTTGTGATGATTAATAGAATCACATTAACACGTAATCTATTGTGATTGTCAAAGTCATCACAAAAAATACATGACTTTAGGGATCAAAGATAAGAACGCGAATCTCTTTTTATGGACAATTTATTTCACTATATTAACTGTATCAAATGATACTTGTAGGATTCGAACCATTCCCCCATTTACAAACTAAATAAGAAGTATTACCATTACACCAAAGCTTAGATCATGATTATAATTTTAAAACAAAATATTAAAGGAAACATATGTGAGTTGACTTACTAAACAAAATTAGTCTTACATAAGATTTGGTGATTACAATGGCAGTCACAAATACTCTATAATGATGGTAAAAGTAATCATCACTGAGAGCCATCATATATTTTATTGTTTTGTGATGGCTTGAAAATTCCATCACAAAATACCTTCTTTTTGTAATTGCAAATAAAAGTCGTCACAAAAATCTATCTTTTTAATGATTATTATGACCGTCATAAAATATTATTTTGATTATTTTTTTATTAAAATATTAGTGATCATAGCTTAAATGCAATCACGAAAATGGTAATGACTTAGTGTGTCATAAAAAAAAAAATTTATTTTGCATGAAAAATTTGGTGATTGACATGGTCATCACAATTATAATACATTGATGAACAAATTAGTCATCACTAAGAGTCATCATATATATACTACTATTTTGTGATTACTCAAAAAGTCCATCACAAATTATTATCTTTTGTGATTGTTTTTAAAAACTATCATAAAGTTTTGTCACGTATTCTTATTTTTCTAGTAATATATATATAGGAAAAAAGTAATCTAAGGCATGCCTTAGTCAAGCTTGACTAAGACTACTTAGTAAAACCTTAGTGAACTGACGTAATTTTATCCCATAGGGTTAAGTTTTTTATTTTTTTGGTTTTATATATACATCGTTTTGTTAAGTAGTCTTAATTAAATTTGGCTAAAATATGCCTTAAATTACCTTTCGCCATATAGATATTAGGGCTAAATACATGAGTTTACGACATGAAGCACCACCATATTCATGATTAAGCCCCCAAAGAATTTGGGCTTACACTTTACTACATCAAGTGTCTAATTTCATACAATTTAGCCCCCAATTTCAGAATCCGGCCAAAATTGGTCGGAAAACCCGACCCACCCAAGAATCCGTTCGGGTCTTGTGTATTTAATACCAGTTGACCGTATAAATATACAGACTGACTTAATATAAAAAGGGCTAATTACAGTTCCGTTACATCAAGTACCACCATATTCATGATTCGGCCCCCAAAGAAAAAAAAATATAAAAAAAATTATAAATACAATAATTTTTAGCCCTTAAAAAAAGTAATTAATGTCGTAAAAATACGATATAAAATTATAAATACAATTTAAAATTTATAAATAAAATTATAAAAAATTATAAATACAATTTGTAAAATTTAAATTGTGATATAATTTGTAAAATTTAAAATGTAAAATTTATAATTTGTGATATAATTTATAATTTGTAAGATTTAAGTTGTAAAATTTATACATACAATTTGTTAAATTATAGATACAATTTTAAAATTAATTTTTTTATAAATACAATATATATTATCTATTTTTTGTTTGAAGAATAAAACGGAAAACGGACGGAAAGAAAGTGTTGTTGGATAAACTAATAATTAACTACTATTTGTTTGAAGAATCTTTTAACTAAATAAAAACAACTCACTTTCCGAATGCAAAATATATTACCTATGTCGTCTTATGTACCTTCTCTCTCCTCCTTTTTTTTGCAACTCACTTTTCGCACACCATCTCTCTCCTCCTCCTTCAATGGTGTAATCAGACTTTTTCCATCAAAAAAGTCTCTGAATTAACATAAAATTTCAGGTTATTTTCTGCTTCAGTTGATCAAAGCTACTAGACAATATCCAAGGCGCTGGAATTTCCAAATTTGAACGAATAGAACAATTTGAAGGATTAATTGAAGGTTATTTTCTTTTTTCCTTTTCAATTTTTTACTCCTTTTGTATGCTCTTCCAATATAAAAAAGGTATTAATTAATTATTTAATTAATTAAATTTTGGGCACTTTTGTCAATTGTTTAAAAGTTTATTGATTTTTTTGGTAATTAAGTCTTTTTTTTAAAATTCTAAAATAAAAAAGTGTATTTGATAATCTTTGTATTAATATTTAATTTTTAAAAAATTAACATATAATAATTATTTATAAGGATTTATATAGATTTAATACGTCAAAATAATATTTATACAACTTTTATACGAATTAGGTACTTGATGTAGTAAATTGTGAATTTAGTGGTACTTGATGTAACATAAGTGTGATTAACCCGTATTCTATACGGTCAAACGATATACAATTCATATTTGGCCGAAAAATTAGGTATTCCGGCCAATTTTGGCCGAATTCTGAAATTGGGGGCTAAATTGTATGAAATTAGACACTTCATGTAGTAAAGTGTAAGTCCAAATTCTTTGAGGGCCTAATCATGAATTTGATGATACTTCATGTAACATAAGTGTAATTAGCCCTAGATATGAATCCAAAATCCATCTTGAATACATCTTGTTGATAGTACTAGTGGGTTCAAGTTTCTTATAATCAATTCCATGACTATATACACACACACACATTATATATGAATCCAAAATACATCCTGTTGATAGTACTAGTGGGTTCAAGTTTCTTATAATCAAATCCATGACTATATATAAAGGGATTTGTTGAGAGGTCGCTTTATGCCCAGAAAAAAGCAAGCATTGTGCATGGTGGGGCCATGCATGGTGATTCATGCTAGTCTTTTAGGCAACATATTGAGGAGCATTGATCCAGTGGTGTTTGGAGTATACGAATCTTGGAGGGCCATTTTAGGAGGAAGCAATGCCTATTCCCAAAACAAGGACATGTTTGAGACACCATGTTTTTCTTTGTATAAAAGTATCATGGAATATCTCTCTTGCTAGATTTCCTAATGGATATCACATCTCTTATCTCACACAAAAAAAAATTTCTCGACTTTATAGATGGGGGCCTTAATTATGTTCCTAGAACGTGCATCAAATCACAATATATATAGGGAGTAATTTATAGTCAGAAATTTTTTTGAAGTGTGTAGTGATCAGTCTATCTTGTACCGTTTATTCTCATATTTGACTATCACAATTTTAAAAAGGAAAACAATTATCGTACGAATCATTATTGTGGGTATGAGAAGTTTATGTACACACTTGTTATGATACATATGAAAAATTTCCGTAATTTTTTAAAATTCTCCTATGCAGACCATCATGGTGCATATGGAAAGACTTTTTGAAATCATTTTCAATGAATTTTATAGTCGACCGACTAAAATGAGTCAGCTACTACACTCTTTATATATATATATATATATATATATATATGTATGTATGTATGTATATATATATATATGTACGTATTTATGTATGTATGCGCGCGTCGTTAGATTTGATATATTTATATATAGCTCCACAATGGTAGGACTACGGCCGGGCCCTCTTTGAAGTAACTAAAAAGCAAAAGGCATGCAGTAGCTAGCCATTAAGCAAACCACTACGTACAAGAATGTATGTATGTATGCGCGCGTCGTTAGATTTGATATATTTATATATAGCTCCACAATGGTAGGACTACGGCCGGGCCCTCTTTGAAGTAACTAAAAAGCAAAAGGCATGCAGTAGCTAGCCATTAAGCAAACCACTACGTACAAGAGCATGTTACATCTTCCCTTTTTACTTTTAGTTGTCGTCCAAAAGAATGTGATAATTACCTATATAGGTCCTCTAGTTCCATCATCAACCAATGACACTTATATATGCTTACATATATATAGTAAATACGTAGAGGAATCCGGAAACAAGAAGAATTTAATGGATCTTGCAATGGATTTTTATTTACACCTAAACTTCTCTTGGATCCTAACTAGCTAGCTAGGAACAATACAAAGTCCATGGGGACCCTTCAAAAGGGCATCCCTTGGTACTTAAACTATCATTCCCTCTATATATTTTATATGCCTTCTTTACCTCAATTATATACGAGAGTAATTCATAATAAATGTTTGTTATGGTATTATTGAGACAAACTTATTTTTAGTTGTTTATAAGAGAAATGGATAGTTCAATTTTTTTTAATCTTTTGATACTAATAGTAACAGATAATATCTTTTTCTTTAAATTTAGATCTTCCATTTCTTCTATAAATGGCAAGAGATGTGCTTGCTATAATGATAGCAAGTGCATTTTACTATGAGTCACTTCTTTATATATATATATATATATATATATATATATATATATATATATATATTATTTATATATATATATTATATATATATCAATTCAGTTGCTGTGTTATCTTTGCCTTCCATGCGTATCGATAAACTTGTGATACTCTATGTTTCAAAAGTGCAATGGTTAATAAAGCTTGAAGTGCCAACTGTAAATAGGGTTGTGACAGCCTAGTTAGGCCCGGTCCCCTTTCGTTCCACGTACACAAGATAGTGTGATTCAAGTCTCACCACCTGCAATATGCTGCAATCCTTCTCCTTCCCCTTTAATTGAATAGGATATATCTAGGAAGTTTTTTTTAAGGAAAAATTTGTAAGGAAAAAAAATTGTGGTCTGAATACATGAACATTCATATTATGGATATATATATATATATATGGGAATGGTTTATAATACATACTTGTTATGAATCAAAAATGGACATACATTATCATTATTGTACGAAACATAATTCAACGGACAAGATTAAAAATGAAAAATCATCCGCTACTATATGTATGCCCATTTTTTATTCATATATAGCAAGTACATGCCCTATATATATATATATATATAGCGGTTCTCCAACGGACCGGTCCGTTAACAGACCGGCTATAGCGACGGCTGTGGCCATAGACCTATAGCGACAGCTGTGGCCATAGACCTATAGCGACGGAAAAAATTGTCGCTATAGTCGGTCCGTTAACGGACCGGTCCGTCGCAGAACCGGCCTATATATATATATATATATATATATATATATATATATATATAACCAGCTTTTTAAAGGAAAAACTAGAAAGAAAATAAAGAAACTGTAGTTTGAATACGAGAACATTCATATTTATATAATAATTTCTGATTTTTATCGACGATATAAGCCTTAGAACTTAGGAGAATATCACTAGATAGTCTAGATTACAACACCTTAAAGGTGTCATTAATTATGTACGTATGTCATTTAATTTACACAAGGAGTTAACATTATTTTCCATTATATTTAGTACAAGACTTTGACATATATATAGTGAATGTTAAATAGTCATTCACTTACACTCATATACACATAAATAGCTAATCTCATTCAAGCTATACTATAGTACCTTCTGGTACATATGGAGTACCCTTAGAATACCATCTCGCCCAAAAGAGATAATTCACAAAGTTGATGAAGCTCAATCCTGCTAGCAACCAGTAAAAGAGATCCAACCTATCTTTATTCAGATCATTCTCACCAATCCAACCGCGATTCGAAGAACTAGAAGTGATCTTATTCACCAAAGAAACAAGCACTGAGCTTAGATAAAAGCCAAATGAGTATGAACAATAGGTCATGGCTGTTAAAAAAGAATGCATCCCTTTTATGTTTTGTTTGTAAAAGAACTCAATCAACCCTATAGCTGTGAACATTTCTGATAATCCGACAATCAAATACTGGGGTGTAATCCAAAAGATGGATAATATTTCATTATGTTTTACAGCTGAAACCCTTCTTTTCTGTTCCATTATAGCAGCTGCTCCCATTGAAAAAGTTCCCACAAAAAGACCTAACCCTATGCGCCTTAAAGGGGTGATACCGGATTCATGGCCTGTGATTTTTCTGGCAAAAGGGACAAAGAAAGTGTCGTAAAGAGGGACTAAAAATATTAGGATTAGGTAAGGGATGGCTTGAAGCGAAGCGGGGGGAATGTGGAAGGATTTGGTGAGTTTAGTGTTCATGGAACTTCCTTGGTGGACTGAGAATGTTTGGAGTTGAGCTAAAGTGGTGTTGAAAACAATGGTGCATGCGGAAATCGGAATAACTGTGATTAGGGTTTTTACTTGCTCAACTTGGTTTATGGTGCATAGTTTCCATGGACTTTCATTACTATTCATGTTGTTTCCTCCTTCCATTTTGATGCAAGCTTTGTCTAGAAACCTGAAATTTATTACAATCATCATCTGCATGAGGATATCTAGAGCATACTAAAAATATATGTTTGATTATAAATATAAATTAATTTATTGTCCAAAGTTTTGTGAAAAGCTTGAAAGTATATCAAAGAAGACATTATGCTCAATATCACAAATTTTTCAAGGAGTAAAACAATCAGCAAAGTTAAAGGAAACACAAACTTAGATGCATGGTTTTTGATAATGCATGTATGTATTAATTTTTATCTTGAGAAAGAATTGAATAAATTAAATAGCTATATAAGTATTAGTGCTTTTGTTTTGTTTTCTCCATAGAATGCATGTTTGGGTTGTTTAAATTTTAGACTAACAACGATAGAATATCATTGGTGCGAGTGATGATAAATCCTTAGTTATCAGCAACTGTCTACCTTTTTCCTCGCATAAGAGAAAAAAGAGTTACGTGATTATATAGGTTACATGATGTTATCACATGCAGTTGTAACGAATATTTGCTCCTTAAGTTTTTTTTTTTTCACAAATTTTTGGTTAGATGCATATAAATAGAAAACAGGAAACGTAACATATAATTGACAAACAAGACAAATTAACATGAAAATAGGACACCCACCAACCACAATTACTGTTGAGAATTACCTGAATCTCCTCGTGTATTGAGGATGGCCGACATCATAAGATATGGTGGAAATGGTATTTGGCACCTTGCTATGACTTCCACAGAGCAACTGTGGATTAGACGGACACACTTCATTTCTCTTCAAAATTGCAGCCACAAAAACCTGAAAAAGTAACACCAAAAAGATTTTTTTTTTTTTTTTTTTATAAAAAAAACGGAAAAGTAAGGAGTAAATAATGCTGTAAAATTATTAGTAAAGGAAACCAAATCACTTGGCACAAACCGGATTAGTTAGGATCCGCTCCATCACATCTTTCTATTAATTTTCTTAATACATATTTAGCGACACAACAAAATTTGTCGTAAATAATCGTGTTACTATTACTTTAAAAGCATGTTTGTGTCGCTAACATTTTGCAGCATGTTTGTGTCGCTAACATTTTTTATTTTTTTAACAAACAAATTTCATTTTTAAATGAATAGAGAGAGAGAGAGTTTAAAAGAGTTTAGTATTTACTTGAGCAATAGGGGTTAGAATGCTTCCTTGAGGGGGCTTGTTCTTGTAAAGAAGAGTACCACAAACCAAGCTGATCAATCCCAAAGCCATGGCAACTGCTGAAACTCCGAACCCTATGTCCATGCCGGAATGAGTTTGGAGCCAAATTAAAAGTGTTAGGGCAACAAGTTCACCCATAGAGAAGGCAAAGTATGCAGCATTGAAGTAGGTGGAGAGCTTCTTGGACTGCTTGGGATCATCTTTGTTGAATTGATCCGCACCATGAGCTATAATATTAGGTTTCACACAGCCACTCCCTAGTGCCACCAAGTAAAGTGCCACAAAAAATATTAAGGCCTTGAAGCCTTTTGCCTCCAAACAGTGATCTCCATCAGTTACCATGTTGCATTTGGGTGGCTTTAGTTGGGGAAGATGGGCTTGGACTGACAACAATATGAAACCCTAAAAAATCCAAAGTTGAGATCGAAGCTGCATATGTAATTATGTGTATACATATGTACATATGATGAACAATTAAACCTTGATCATGTGTATAATATTAAGTGTTTTGATATATCATGTTGAAATATATATCCAACTAAAAGTTAATTGGAGATGATCGGTGGAGTAACTAGCTCGTCAGATTTATATTTAGGGTTTTGATATATCTTGTTGAAATATCCAGCTAAAGGTTAATTGCAGATCATGAGTAGAGTAACTAGCTCATCAGATTTATATTCAGGATCGATCGCAAGGCTTAACTTGTCAGATGTGAGACTACTTATTCTCAAGATTAATTTGTTATATTTTTCTTTATACAGTGGATCGCTTCAACTTCAAATTGACATTGCCACATCATTTTTTTGTATATTGTTAAAAGAATATATACTGGTATATATACTTGTTTAGCATTTTCGAAAAGTTTTGATATGATTTCCATCAGCCACTTTTAATGCATGCATGATCTTTTGTGTGTGATGTATAAGTGCAAGAATAAAGAAAAGGAGGGGGGGGGGGGGGGGCTTACAGAAAGTTCAACAAAGCCAAAGATGAGCATGGTCCAAAAGCAGCCAAGGTAAGAATCAGAAAGGTAGCCTCCAAGTAGTGCAAGGATGAAAAGAGTTCCTATAAAGTTGGTGACTATATTTGCAGATTTTGACAATGAAAAGTGCATCTCATTTATCAAATATGTAATCAAATTGTTCCCAACTGCAACTATTCCCATTATCTCAAATGTTAGAACCCCTGCATGCCAAAATAAATAAATAAAATCCATTAACCTCACACAGAAACACATTATTAATGACGAGCTGCATTATATCATGTAATATATAACTTGACTCCACAAACACCTATATAATATAACATAATATAATATATATAGATATATACAACCAAGTATCTTCCAAATATATATTATGTTTTTAAAGAAAGAAACATAGAGAAGAAAAATACCAAGGACAAAGGCAGCAGCTTTCATTCCACCATGCTTGTTAGGGTTTGAAGTTCTGCCTCTCCAATCAACAGTATTAGTCTCTTCAGAAATACTATCATTATTATTATTATCGCCTTTGTAGTCATGTCTTCTTGTTGTCTCCATCTCCATTAGTGGTTCTTCTTTCTTTACTTACTTCGCGCTCTCTTGGCCTCAATAATTTTTTTTTAAAAAAAGAAGAAAAGAAAGATAGAAACTTTAAAAATCTGCAAACTCTTGCACAAGAGAGCCAAATTTTATTTTGTAATATTCAGACCTCTCTCTCTCTCTCTCTCTCTCTCTCCTTCACACAAAAACAAACATTTTAATGTGCAGGCAAGTTGTAGATATCTTCTGTCACTCTCTCGTCCTATTTATATATAGAATTCTAAAAGGCCCTCCTCTCCTCTAGTCCTCTCTTATTGGATATTGTACATGAATATTGACCATCACTTTCTTTACTAATTACTATTACCTCTTTTTACTTATATTAAAATTAAGATTAAAATTAATTTGCAAAATTATAATGTAAGTTGTGGACTTATTTGATTTTAGTCAATAAAATCATGAATATATTAAACTATTTAAAAAGTACTATTGCTTAACTATTACTTGCTCAATTTAGTGTTTTTAAAATATAAATAAATTGATATTAGTTCTAATTTTTAGACATTTCCCCCCTTTTTTTGTTTGGAAAGGAAGGAATAACACCTTTTTTAGAAGAGAGATTGTAAAAAACCAAACCACTTATTAATTAATTTTCACATACATTTCAATCGCATGAGTATTACAAATTAACCTAATTAACAGTAGCCAATAAAATAACACTAAGTTAAGACTAAGACTTTATAATATTTAGGTTCCAGATTCAATTCAGGTCATATAACACGAGAGCTATCAACTCAACAAAATAAGGCCACCAATAATATGTTGTTTGATGGTGGTCCATTAATGTTTCATATGGGTTTGGTTTTAGTCCAAAATTGTTTTTGACAATATTCATTGGCTATAGCCTGTAGATTATAGTGGATAGATGAAGCTTCTTTTCTGTTGTCTATAATTTAAATTGGTGGTCCAGTATTCTCTTTTTCTGACATAGTTGTATTTTCTTTTATCAAATAAAAGTTCTTTTTGAAATTTATTCTTCTTTTTTTCTACTTAAAATAATATATTTGACTTAAATATTGCCCTTTAATTAGTGCTTCGTACGTGTTATAATAGATACATGTGATTGCCTAAGGACTACAAAAGTTTCCCTCCTTGAAATGTATAGTAGTCTTCAAATGTAGCACAGGTTTGTCCACACAATATTGGCGGCAAAATCTTCAGTGCATAAGTCATATGAATAGATTTACATGGGAGGAAGGTATATATGAAGAGAATAATCAATACGTAGAAGAGAAAGAAGAACAGTAGAAAAGAGATAGTCACTGAATTAAAGTTATATGTCTCAGTAATTTTTCATAATAAATCGATAAAAAATATTTTTATAAAAACTCAAATACATTTGTAAATATTATGGATATATTTTTATTTCATATTTATTCGTAAAAATAATAAATTATTAATTTAATAGTAGACAGCGTGAGAGAAGTGAGTTCTGAAATTAAGAAAACAAACAAAAGGAGATAGAGTGATGTTAAACCTAGAATTCATTCGGGCAATTCATTGTTTTAGCTTAATTTTTTTAATTTCTTTTTGAGAGTTTTAGGTTTTTATTGGATAACAGGTAGTTGCGAATTTTGAGATTTATTCATAATATTCAGTCATTTGATTTATAATAATGAAGTAAATTTTTATTTGTTATTTTGTATGCCGCTCTATTATTTGAGGTGCGGTGCGGTTGCTAAATCTGCACAATTTTCTCTTTATGTATGGTCACCGGATGCCATGGAGGGACCTACTCCTATTTCAGCTCAGTTGTCAATTGTCCCTATCAGAAATAGGATTGGTTATGGATTCGAGCCATAGCATATGGTTTCATAAAACTGCACGATTTTCCGAATCTCTGAATTTGAAAGTTATAAGTTTCCATACCAAGACTCAATCCAATTAAGTCCGTAACGTCTACCAATTTCACTTCTAAAATTAAGGAAACAAACAAAACCATATCAAATGAGTTTTGAAATTAAGTAAACAAACAAAATGAGATATATAGAGTGATGTTAAACCCAGAATTCATTTGGGTAATTACATGCACAATTATGAAGGGATGAACACCAAGGTTGATGGCAAGTTACTCAAAAGTTTCATGAAGTTATCTATGGGGTTCGACTAAGCTATTTATTAAAGTATTCAACTTAAAATTAATTGACAATTAATGAAATAATTTCTAAAATTAATTGACAATTAATAAAATAGCCTCTAAAATTAATATATTAAGTCTTCTGATCTTAATTACCGGATGTTAACGCTTGATTCTGTCCGCGCGTTCAACCAACTCGCCGGACGGGTACCTGCACAAAAGTCCCAACGGCTTGGGCCGTTTGTGGACTTCTCCGGTGTGAGAGTAAGTAATAGGTTCAAGGTATGTTAACAATGGAGGTCAAATCTTTAGTAGGTGAATAGTGTCGTACCTTGACTTCATTGTTCTTTGGGTATTTATAGGATTCACTTGGCTGCTTATTACCCCTATTAGCAGTGTTTTGCCTAAAATCCTTAATGGACCTGGATTCAATCATCTTGATCCGATGGGAGTATGGACCCGTAAAGAACCACGAGGGTTTATGACTCTTACCCAAGCCTTTTAGGACTAGAGAGTCCTCTAATGATTTGATGAACACGATGGGCCTTTGGGCCGAGCCTTGGGTGAGGAACCCGATCAGGCCCATGAGAACATATATCCAAACATTTGTCCCTACTCTCCTAGTATAAGGCATATACTAGGGGAGTAAACCAGAAGCTCTAGAATACATGAACTCGGATTATTGAAAGGAAATTGATCTCCTCGAGAACCCGAAGATATCAAACCGAGGACACTTCTTCTTCAGGTGTTTGAAAGTATTAACCCGAAGAGAGTTGCTCCTAGGGACTTTTGTAGGCGTCAGACCGAGGGTATTCCCTCTTCAAGTGCTCGAGAGTATTTGAGCCGAAGAGGGACGCTTCTTGGGATCTTTAAAGGTGTTTTCCCGAGGATGAATGAAATTGATTCGGTATTGGGCCCCTTTTGTGGGCAGATCTCGTTGTATATGTGTAATCAGGCCCAAGCTTTTCACTTTGAGGCCTAACAACCTTACCCCAGTATAATCTGTAGGATTTTCGGCACATAAAAATAGCGGAATTTAAAATTTTAAAATAATTTTCGAAAACCCTAAAACAGGATCCATGCGAAAGCATATTAATTCAGAGGTTTAGATTGTGTTACCGATTATCTGAGCTTGAATGAAGATGAAAGAAAACTCTAGAACAGCCTCGAATCTCCAACGGAGCTGCGCCTCTACGGTATCCACATGAACGTCCCACAAATCGTCACACGATCTGCAGTAAAGAGAACTGCGGTACTAGCCGGCCAAGATCTGAATTTTCTGAAGTTTTTCTCTCAACTCTCTTTTCTAAAAACGACTAGGGTTTTTCTTCTCTACTCTTCCTTTAATATATATATATATATATATAGCTAGTAAAAAGAATTACCAAAACCCTAATCCAATTAGAAAAGTAAAATTCGAATTTATATATATATTATATCTTAATTAAGTCTTACTTAATTAATATACATATATATAAATTATCCTATTAATTTAAATTTATAATTAAATACCATCAATCATATTGACATATTTAAATTCTTACAATTTAAATTAATTCCCTTTTAATTATGTTCTAAGTGTGTGACCCTATAGGTTATTATTATGTTGGCAATAATTTTAAAATCATATTATAAAATTATAAACAGTGAGCGGCATCTAGTACTGCATCACTGCTACCCAATTAATAATAAGATCGGTGATTCGATGCAACCTTTTCATAACCAATGTTTCAATGTAATTTAATCTTTTTAACCTTGACATCCTAAATTAAACTCGAGCCATGGAATGTGTCATACTCTTCATAATTTAATCTGAGTTTTCTTGATCAATGAGTAGACTATATCAAACAAATCACTATTTGAGCATGGTCATGTATTTCATAGTCCTACTAAATCAAGAGGCCTATGGATATCACCCCTAATATATAGGAGGGTTAAATTTCATCTAGATCACTCATATTCCTCACACGATTCATGATGTACCCAATAATCACCTTTATTGTCCACCCTATTAAAGGTAACCTTTGATGATATCAAAGTACAAAAATTCTCGTGTAGTAATATAGTGATTTCATGTCAGAGGACCATTACATCATTGCCACTATGAGAATTGTTCATGACACTTTGCATAATGCTCCTCGTAGAATTCTCATGGTGGGTCTGTCCAGTACATTGTTCTCTAACATGTATCTATGCATTGACTCAATATCTCATATATTAATGACCAATGAGATGTGGCCATCAGTCAATCCACATACTAGTCTCGACTAGGGACATTTAAGAGTAATGATACTAATTGTAATTATATAATCTCATGATCAAGTCACATACTTGAAGCTATATAATTTGTATCATTATTCTAAGGACTTTTATTATGCTAACATTTATATAACACAGTAAATGAAATCATAATAAAATAATTCATTTATTCAATCAAATATTCAAAGAAATGTTAAGCAATTACATCAAATAATTGGCCTCTATGGCATAAACTCTAACATAACCGGCCCAATATGAGCAATTAAATTTGAATTTTAAAAATAGGATAGGAGAACAGTTGGCAAGCAACACGGTAATTCAGTGATAACCGTCCCGCCATAATTACTCTAATAGAGCCCTATCCGTTAGATGGAAACAATCTCGACCGTTGGATATTTACTCATATAGGGAGAGTAAATCCAATCGTCATTTCCCACTAATAAATCAATTCTTCTTCAGAGAAATTACTCCTCCATTTTCAAAGAAACCTGCTTTGTCACTGCTCTTGGCCTAGAAATTGCCTGTTCTTTTCATTCCCGGAATATCTCAAGTAAGTCGTTCATCGCCCTTCTTTCCTTTCTCAATGGATATGGGTAAGAATGCTCAAGAAGCACGTGCTTCGTCTTCCTGTGTTGAATACGAAGTTACTGTTGCTGAGGCCGAAATTCCTGAGGGCCAACTATGGAAACCGGTGATTATAGAACGGATGAAGGATGTAAAGAAATACAATAGGACCAAATGCTTTGCCCTAAACTATAGAGTAGCTAATATTCCTTCTTCCATAAAAACCCCCTTTTCTCGATCTGTTGATGACGGAGTTTTATATTCTCGATTCATACAAAATTAGGAGACCTGAAGTCGAGGAGAGAGTGTACTGGCAACCCGAAGGGGGATGGATTCCCATCCATCGGCAACTGCTTCTCTTCGGGGTGTGATTCCCTCTTCGCCCCTTCGTTCTTGAATTCCTACATACCTTCGGGCTTAGCTTGAACCAACTGCCCCCAAATTCTTTTATTCACTTGAATAGTTTTATTGCTTTCTGCTCTTCCGAGGACGTAGTCCCTAGCATAGACTTCTTTTATCAATTATTTTCCCTCACTTCTTATAAAGAGAAGGGGTTTTACCAGATAATAAAGAATTCGGGTAAGGAGACCCTAATAGATACCCCTTCTAGTAATAAAGGATGACATGGGGATTAGTTTTTCATTAAGAGGCCGGACACTGAGTTGGTAGGACCTTGGTCAAACCCGAACAAAGACCAACTGAACCCAAATTGGATACCATTTAGCAACAACCAACTCAGTGTCCAGCCAATAGTAACTTGTATTCCTCTACATCCCTCATTCGTTCTATAATCACCGGTTTCCATGGTTGGTCCTCAGGAATTCCGGCCTCAGCAACAGTAACTTCGTCTTCAACACGGGGAGACGAAGCATGTGCTTCTTGAGCATTCTTACCCCTAGCCATTGAGAAAGGAAAGAAGGGCGATGAACGACTTACTTGAGATATTCCGGGAATGAAAAGAACAGGCGATTTCTAGGCCAAGAGCAGTGACAAAACAGGTTTCTTTGAAAATGGAAGAGCAGTTTCTCTGAAGAAGAATTAATTTACTGGTGGGAAATGACGATTGGATTTACTCTCCCTATATGAGTAAATATCCAACGGCCGAGATCGTTTCCATCTAACGAATAGGGCTCTATTAGAGTAATTGTGGCGGGACGGTTATCACTGAATTGTCGTGTTGCTTGCCAGCTGTTCTTCTATCTTATTTTCAAAATTCAAATTTAATTGCTCATATTGGGCCGGTTATACTGGGGTAAGGTTGTTGGGCCTCAAAGTGAAAAGCTTGGGCCTGATTACACATATACAACGAGATCTGCCCACAAAAGGGGCCCGATACCGAATCAATTTCATTCATCCCCAGGAAAACACCTTTAAGGATCCCAAGAAGCATCCCTCTTCGGCTCAAATACTCTCGAGCACCTGAAGAGGGAATACCCTCGGTCTGACGCCTACAAAAGTCCTTGGGAGCATCTCTCTTCGGGTTAATGCTTTCAGACACCTGAAGAAGAAGTGTCCTCGGTTTGACACCTTCGGGTTCCCGAGGAAATCAATTTCCTTTCAATAATCCGAGTTCATGTATTCTAGAGCTTCTGGTTTACTCTCCTAGTACATGCCTTATACTAGGAGAGTAGGGGGCAATGTTCGGATATATGTTCTCATGGGCCTGATCGGGTTCCTCACCCAGGACTCGGCCCCAAGGCCCATCGTGCTCATCAAATCATTAGAGGACTCTCTAGTCCTAAAAGGCTTGGGTAAGAATCCTAAACTCTTGTGGTTCCTTACTGGTCCATACTCTCATCGGATCAAGGTGATTGAATTCGGGTCCATTAAGGATTCTAGGCAGAACACTCATAATAGGGGTAGTAAGCAGTCAAGTGAATTCTATAAATACCCAAAGAACAATGAAGTCAAGGTACGACACTATTCACCTACTAAAGATTTGACCTCCATTGTTAACATACTTTGAACCTATTATTTACTCTCACACCGGAGAAGTCCACAAACGGCCCAAGTCGTTGGGACTTTTGTGCAGGTACCCGTCCAACAAGTTAGTTGAACGCGCGAACAGAATAAGCGTTAACACCCGATGTGGATGAGACTTTATATCTACATTGATGGATTAATGAAATTCATTCAATCTCTTCCCTGCAGTGCATTTAATGCTTTGCATGAGGATTCAATATCTTAGAACAAAATAAATATTTACTGGCCAGCTTGGTATTAAGAAAGTGGGACAAGTGTTCCTTTTAATTGCTTAACAGCTATCAAATGAGCAAAGTCCGAAGCCACTTGTGAGACATTTCGCCAAATATATTTAACCAGAAGGTTTGCCATCAGATATCAAAGTCTAACAGCTTTCCGGAAGCAGGCTTCAGATTTTCTTGTTTTGGATTTATATCCTTACAAAAAGAATTGGGGTTTGGTAATAATTTGTTTATGCGGGTTATCAACAACTAAAGCGGACAAAAAAAAACAAAAGTTTGTTTCGTGTGATATGTTTTGGTTTGTGAGGACACGTGAGACGAGACTTATCTCTCGTTCTTGTATAAGGTACCTCTTTAATTATAATACCAATGTTTTAAGAAATTATAAAAATATTTTTTTATACATAACATGAGAATGAGTGTATTTAAATATATACAACGATATTGTTTTAAGCGTCAGGTAACCCTCACCTTCCTTTATTATATATATATATATATATTGTTGGTTTGTGTTTTACCCTCTTTTTATTTTGGGATTGGTATATATGTTTCTTGCATTGAGATTTTGAGTGCCATAAGGGACTTCATGAGTCCACTCTAGAAAGAATGTAGCGGGGTAGTCCATAAGAATTTATTTTTATTTTTTTTAAAAAAAATTAGGCCTTAGGGTTTAATGAAATTCTATTTTGTCAATAAAAAAAGATTTTTTTTTATATTCACCAAAGCAATAAAAACTTAGGAGAATATCACCACGAACAAAAATAAAATAAATAAACTCGCAAAATTTGTTTAAAGGTTGTGTCATGTGTGAAATTCATCTTTGTTTTAGAACCTTTCTTCTTACTATTAGGTTTACAATGAGTTCCCAATTAAATGCATGCGAATTTATACCTTGTAAATAAAATGGAGTGCCTCAAGCTGCTGGCTCTTAGTTTTATGCTTTTAAAGTTTTTATATTTGATTAATTTCAAAAGTAAAGATACCTTTTTGTTTTAGAGTATAAAGTCGCACGGAATTAATTTCTAACATATCGTGCATTACTTATTTTTTAATTAAATTGAGTATTATCATACCATTATTACTATATTTTAATTAACTAATATATATTAGAGATATATTTATAAATAAATAAAAATTTCTTTAAAATCATCGCTTTAAAAATTTATCTTTAGATTCTGAACGAAGGAGTACATCTTATTATCTTTAATTATGTTATGTGTTTGACGGTCAGAATGTTACATTTCTTATGTTATTCCGGTATTAGTTAATTACTATATTATAACCCAAAAAGGAACACATGAATTAATATATATATATATATATATGAGAATTTTTTTCAACAAACTAGTTTGTCAGCGAACCGGCTATAGCAACGATTTTTTGGCGATGGTTTGAACCGTCGTGATAACCGGTTCGTTAACGAACTAGTTTATTGAAGAAAGCTTTATATATATATATATATATATATATATATATATATATATATATCAAGGCAATGAAGTCTTATATGGTAATTGATAATGTCATCCTCTAGCTTTAATAGACTTTTTTATAATTAATTGTTCAAATTGATTTTTTTAAGTTAACCTAGCTACTCAGTTTCATTTCCTCCACTTTGTAATCTCAATCATACTCCTATATTTAAGGTATATTGCATGACAAATGGCACTGATCGAATGGGTTGTCGGTAGATGAAGGCATGGTTCAAGTGCATGCCCACCTAATTAAACAATAACCCTTAATCTTAAGTTCTTAATTATGCTTAATTTTCTCTATATATGTTGGAGAGAGGTTTTGATGACAATGTGGGAGACAAAGTGGAAACATGGCTTTTGAATTAAGTGTACATGGGGGATCATCAACATTTTAGGCAGCACCCTCAAACGACTTGTGCACATTAATAGATTAAAATATTATTGTAATTATTACAATTAGTTGACGTGATAACCGGTTAAAATAATAATAATAATTTTATTAATAAAAATTTAAAAAAAATTTGATTCACGCCAACATTCCCCAATAAATGAAGTAAAAGATAAGGATATCATTTACAAAATTGATGAAATAACATAATTTATTGTCATTGGTGAAAATTTTTAAATCAGGCTCTTGCCATAACCAACTAGTTATAGCACCAACTATTAAATTATTTATTTCTATTTTGGACTATTTAAATCACAAGTATGAGACATAATCCAATCCTCGTTGACTATATTCATGAACTTGTATCCTGATAGAAACCTATCTCACTGATCAACTGGATTATATTTATACATATTTACTTTTAAGTTTTTTGGAACCAATAATACACCAATCACTATGTACCTTCTTACTTCTAATTTCTACACCAACCTCTTTGAAACACATAAATGCATGACGGGATTAATATAAAAAGAATAAAATAGTAATATAATTAAAATAGTAGAGATAAAAGTGAAAAATAAAAAATATAACGCAATTATACCAAACTTCTCATAGAGGCTTTATAATATAGATGTTATGAATATTTATTTTGATCACATGAAAATTAAAATGAACAAAACGAGTATATATGTAAATTCAATATTATTAATATATCCAATTAACCCAAATTTTTGCATAAAAATATAATTATTTTATTGATACATGAATTTTAATCAAACCACTGAACCTTTTTACAATATTACACCATGTATGTAATGTTTGTACTAGAGAAATTGTCAAAAAGAGGATTAATTAGGTTGGTAGTTGGCCACCCAAAATGTGTATCACCCCTTACCGCTATATATTAATTTCCTTCCCCTTTGGTTTCGTTACTCATTTCCACTCCACTTTAGCAATCCAATTCAACCCTTTAATTTCTACTATTCATGAAATTGTAAATCTAGGCCGTACGTACAATTACTTATTCCTATTCAGTAATAGTCAAATGTCTCGTCATCTAGTTAGTGATGTCGTGTAAGATAAGTGGAAAAGACTTTTGCTAATATTAACCATTTGTGTTCACTTCCAAATTTAAACTTAATTTTTGTTTTAATGTAGTCCGTAGAACGTACTTACTTTCTTATGTTTTCTTGTTTGAATTAATAATTCACAATTGTAATGATTAAGTTTGAATAACCTTAATTTGCCTTAATTAATTAGGTCAATTCTTTTGATAATCATACATCTCGAAATTTCATTTAAGAAAATATATATATATATATATAGGGTAGTGATTCATAGCAAACAGTTGTTATGGAAACTATTTCAGTAAACAGATCTTATACCATTAATTCAGATATCCAACGGTCCAAAGAGAAATTTTTTTTTTATTGGCCGCTACTCTTAGGAACGGCTAGAGATTTTTTTTTTTACTGGCCTCTACTAAGAATTAAGGCCAGGAGAAATATCTTAAATACCTCCACCTTAGTTAGATTTAAATAGTTTCAATGTATTAATTTGTAAAGTAATTCCAAATTATATTACAATATGGAGTTTAAATTTTAAATAATCAAATTGTCACAATAATTGATAATGTTAAATTATATTACATAAAAAATTATTTATACTAATATTTTATAAAAATAAATACATTAAATATAGTTGACAATGTTAAATTTTATTACTTAAAAAATTATTCATACAAATAAATACATTGAATATAATTGACAATTTAAAATTTTATTACTTAAAAAATTATTTATAAAAATAAATACATTATATATAGTTGACAATGTTAAATTTTATTACTTAAGAAATTATTTTACGTGTTTCCTTTGAGGCAACTGGTATTCCTTTGTAGGAACCAGGCAATTTGAGGTATTTACCTCTGCCTCTGGAGGAGCTAACTTCTCTGGACGATGAACCACCTCTTTTAGAGACGGTTTTTGTAAGATCTCAACTTTTAATAAATAAAATTTAATTTTTTATATAAATATTATTCTAAACAGTAAGGTGTTAAATTGATAAAAAGGTTAAAGTTTTAGGTGATATGTCATATGTGCAAATTATAAGAAATAAGCAGTATGTTGGGAAATATTTATTATGTCGGGGAATATTCGTTATGTCGAGGAATATTCGGTAAAGTACGACGGCGCCGAAATAACCAATCATTGGTAGACCCCACAATAAAATAATTGCCAGATATAGAAAACGACAGAAATAACCTTTCTAATAAAAATTATTGGCAGAACTTTTTACCGTTAACTATTGAAATAACCGGTGATAAAAGAACAGTAGCACACGGTACTCCACAGTAGCACACGACATTCCACAATAACACACGGTATTGTATAGTATTTCATATTATTAACTCAATAATTGTTACTGTAGCAACTGCATAGTATTTCATATTATTAACTCAATAATTATAACAGTAGTAACTACATAGTATTATTGACTCAATCATTGTCACAGTAGCAACTGCACAGTATTTCATATTATTGACTCAATCATTGTCACGGTAGCAACTGCACAGTATTTCATATTATTGACTCAATAATTGTTACAGTAGCAACCACACAATATTTCATATTATTGACTCAATAATTGTCACAGTAGCAACTGCACAATAACTCATATTATTGAATCAAAAATTGTCACTATAGCAAGGGTAATAATGGAAAGTTATGTAATTAAAAGTCACGGTTATTAAATAGTTAGACAGACTCATTATTTGAAAAACACTGATATTTGTGATATTAATACATTAAGACAATAATACAGAAGATTGATATATAATAATAATGGTGAGTAGTAAAGAAAAAAAATGATAATCTTGAAATGTGTAACGTGTATCCTGAAATGTGAAACGTGTGTGGTAGATTAAGATAATCTTGAAATGTGTAACGTATGTTTTGAAATGTGAAACGTGTGTGATAGATTAAAAATAATCTTGAAATGTGTAACGTGTGTCCTGAAATATGAAACGTGTGTGGTAGACTGAAGATAATCTTGAAATGTATAATGTGTGGATAGTTGATGAATGGTATAGATTAAAGATAATCTTGAAATGTGAAACGTGTGGATAAGTGATGAACGATATAGATTAAAAGGAATATGAAATGTGAAACGTGTGGTGTGGTAGATGTGGGTTAAGTTTTGGCTATAAATAGGGGGCTTAGCATAAGGAGTTTCATAACTTTCTTGCTTATTCTTCCGTTCACTCTCTAAAGATTATTTAGTGTAAGTGTCTCTCTAGGTGTACTAAGGTTATCTTAAGTATTGGTGTATATCAGTAAGAGTGCAATAATTGTTCAGGTGAGTTTTTCTTTAAAAGTTGCGCAAACACCCACACACACATCACGCAGTGTTTACAAATCTTCCTTTAGAAGATTCATTTTGAAAAGCTTGCTCTGGAAGATTATTTTGAAATATTACTTTATTCTTTCAAAAATTATTTTGAAGTACTCTATTTTGTACACTACACAAATTTATACTATCAAGTCACTTTTGACGATTTCGTAATATACGAGTTAGTGTGCACCATGAAATTTATATGTGATAGTTACTAATTAAATTATAAATATACATATAGGTTGATCAAAGCAGTATCTAATCATGTGCTAAGGTAAGGGATATCATTTTCTTTCATACTCTTAAATTTATGATAAGAAATTATTATTCGTTTCTGCAGCTTTATCATTAAACGGTGAAAAATTCCTGAAATGATTAGAATTTCCTTAATAGTTGATACTTCATCTAATATCTTTTGACTTGAATCTTTCTATTGAATTTTAACCATTTGAACTGTGACCCTTATATTTTATTCTTGAACTCGAAGCGATATTCTAGATATCGTGTTGACAATTTGGACATTATTGGACTCTGGACAAATTAAATTGTAAATCTCTAATGTTTATTCTTGATCTTATTGTTTTTATTATTTTTATTCATCATTTATTTCATTGTTATAATCATCAGACTTAAATTGTGGTGAAAGTTCTCTTTGGCCTGGTGCAAAGAGGAACTGTTAATTGGCATGATCATGACCATTGGTGTTACAGTTGAATGTCTTTGGCCTGGGTGCAAAGACAATATGACTGTTGAGTGTCTTTAGCCTATATAGCAAGTACACGTGGTGAAAGTTCTCTTTAGCCTGGATGCAAAGAGAAACTGTTGATTGGCATTACAATTGATAAAATCTTGCTAGCTGATGAATTTTTAAATTGGAGAAGATAGTAGACCTTATAGTTTATTTGATTCTTCTAATGGATTGCTCATTCTGCTGCAGTTATTTGTTAAAAATTTATATTATCTACCATATTTTTTATCTCTGATTTATCACTGTTGAAGGCTAAGGAAAACTTATTCTTCGTTATCTTAGTCATGATATTCTTTCCTGAGTTATTTGAGCTCGCCCTTTTGTTTCATAACTCCTTTCAAGAAATGAAGTGTAGCTGGAGCTAGCAAAGGAGAATAAGAAAATAGAGTGATGGTCCGAGTTTATAACTTTAGTAATCCTCACCATGTTGTAAAATAGTGTGGCAATAATTGTAGTGAGGATTTAGTGTGTGTGTGTGTGTGTGTGTATTGTCGTATTATATACGGCATTGTAATAACTTTAAATAGGAGAATATATTGATGTTATTTGTATTTTAGCGACTCAAATTAGGTGGTGTAGACTCGAATTTTGGAGGCGTCACAGTTTTCCCTGTAAAAATTCACGGGTTAGATAATCAGGTAAAGAGTTTAACTCTCCTTTAATATACTCAATTTTAAAATCAAAAATTGCTAGTAGAGATTGTCATATGGTAAATTGCTGTTTAGCGACTAAGTTTTTAACATATTTTTTTAAAACTTCTTTAATAGCAGAACAATCAATTCTTAAAATAAACTCTTGATTTAAAAGATCATCCTCAAATTTAAAAATGCATTTTATGACAGATAACATTTCTTTTTTAATAGTATAATATCTACCCTGCGTTGGATTCCAATGACCCGAAGTATAACAAACCAATTCTTCTTTTCCAGTTTTAGGATTGAGTTGTTTAAGAATTCCTCCATAACCTAATTCAAAGGTATCAATTTCAACGACTTTTAGCCAATTTGGGTTTGCTAAAGATAAGCAAGGAATAAATTTAACTTTTAACTTAATTCTTTTGAACAGTCTCAATGTGTTTAGCACCCCACTATGGCGGATTCTTTTAAAGACGACCATATAAAATTTTAGCGTCTTTTGCTAAATTCTTATAAAAATCAGCAATATATTGAAGGCTTCCTAAAAACCTTTGTAACATAGTTTTATCTTTAATATCATTAGGGAATTTTTTTTCGCAAAATTAATAGATCTATTAATCGGAATAATAGTACTTTGGGAATATTATAAACCAAAATTTTAATATTTATTTGAAATAAATTCATTTTTTTAGCTGATAAAGCCAAACCATTCTTTTTAAGTGTTTAAAATGTTGATCTATGTCTTGACAAAAGACAAGAATATCATCTATATAGACTATTATAAAAGTAGAATAAGGATTGAAAATATCATTCTTGATTTTTTGAAATTCAGATGGGCCATTTTTATACCCAAATGGCAAAACATTTCATTCATATTAACCATATGGAACATTGAAAGCAGTCTTATATATGTCCATAGGATCAATTTGAATATGCCAAGACCTTGATTTTAAATCAAATTTTAAAAACATTTTTGCTTCAAATAAACGATTTAGTAAATCTATTTTGTTTGGAATAGAATATCTTATCCATCTTCGGACCTTGTTGAGGGGCTTATAATTTATCATCATTCTTAGTGTGCCTTTCTCAATCTCAGAATGTTTATTAACATAGAAAGCTGAGCAACTCTATGGAGAAGAACTCTATTTTATCATACGCTTTTCAAGAAGGGCGAAAATCTCCTTCTTGTAGTATTTTAGAGTTTCTTTATCCATCTGAGATGGTTTAGTTCTAGTAGGGATTTTATCCTCTGAAAAATTATCAGTATAAGGGAGTTTTGTTGTATGCTTCTTGCGATCCCAAAAAGCATTAGGAAACTCATTACAGATATTATCTATAATAACGTTTTCTATCTTTTTAATCTTATCCAGTATTACCGGATGTTTAAGTTTTTCCTCAATTGTGCAACATTTTAATTCTTGTTTTAAAAAATTTAATTAATTTTCTTTAAAGATTAAATGAGATTTTAGCTCATGAAGATCTTTAGTTACAGGAGAAGTTATAAACTTAAATATTATTGAATGTTCATTTAATGTTGTTTCAGAATCAATTCTTTCAATTGGTTGAATCATATTTAGGAATGGAGTTCCTGGTATGACAAATTGAGTTAAGTTTTTAACAAGAATGAAGGTAGTTTTTAAACATATGTCATCATTACAAATATGCATATTACTTAGTAGTTTATATTTAATGTTCATTTTAGAACCATCTGTTGTACTTAAGCTTTGTTTTGTTTTTTCAAAGTATTGAGTTGGTATTAAACATTCCTTGATACAATTCATATTAGCTCCACTATCCACAAGAGCAATAGCTTTGACTATATAATCTTTGTCAATAACCAAAGTTATCTCAATATACCATTTTTTAGATGTAATTTTATCCATGAGTAATAAATATTCAGGACTATTAGTATTATCTTGTTCTCCTGGGGGAGAATTAACAAAAGTTTCAGGGACTTCTTTGCCTTTATTTTTAGAGAACTTAGCAAGAGTTAAGCTCTCAATAAACTCTGGTCTATCTTTAAGATTACTAATTTCTTTTTTCCGATTATTAACTTCTTCTTTTAAATCTTTTAAAGTCATTTCTTTTTCTGGTTCAGAAGCTATTCTATTAAAGACTTATTGGAGCGTATAAGGAGTATGGATTTTAAGTTTTTTTAACCTCTTCCACTTGTTCTTTAGGTTGATTTAAAAATTTTCTATTAGATTTCTTTTTTCAATAGGATCTTTTATTTGATCTATTATATCTAGAATAAAGCTTTCATGTTTTGTTAAAACATTTATATTTAGCCCATTCATTGAATAATTGATTTATAAAAATATTTTTCTGTTTTACAGTGATCCACACAACCAACCGAACTATCAGAATCTGAGGATGAATCTATATCAGATTCATGCATATCAAAAATATCATTAGCTCAACTATAAGCAGAACTTTCAGACATATTATCAGAATCATCATAATTAAGTAGCATGTTATAAATTTGTTGTTTGATATTATCATCAACTTCTAAAGCATCAATTTTCTTTTTAGACAAACATTTATTAGCGAAATGGGATAATTAAACTTTTAGTACCTGTACTGGGACCCGACTTACAAGTTGGTACTTAAACTGAAAAAAATTACAAACTGGTGCGTGTACTAGAAAAAACTTACAAACTGGTGCTTGTACTTGAATATTTATGTTAAATCGTTAAATTTGACTAACGGGCACGACGGAAAAGTCTGATTGACTAACAGAATCTACGTGATTAAACTTTTGGTACCTATACTAGAACTCGACTTACAAGTTGGTACTCAAACTGGTGGTTGATATGTATTTTTATTTTCAATTGGTTTTATAATTGTAATTAATACATTTTTATTATAGGACTATAAAGTGACATGATATTTTGAATTTATTTTTATCATTTTTTTTACCACCACTACTAATTTTTTAGCTAATATTAAATATATATTTAAAAATTAAAATTATTCTTAAAAAATTTCGTATTATAAAAATATTTTAATTAAAATTATTCTTAAAAAACTATTCTTAAAATTATTCATACTAATTTTTTAGCTAATATTAAATATATATGATGGAAGAATGTATATAAACTATTTTTTGAAAGTTTTCAATAGCATCATATATATCTATCTAACTCATGGTATCTTACTTTATTTATTTTTTTGTGAAGAATTTTCTCATTTTAGGCAAAAGTAAAAATTTGCTTGAATTAAAGAAATATTGCACATGCATGTGCATATAATACTATAAATAAACAAACACTAAAACACAAGCCGAATGGAATCCTAATAATTAAACGGAAAATAATTGCAACAAGCACTAAAACACACATTTATGAGCAAATTAAAAGAAACTAGCAAATATGGAATCCTAATAATTAAAAGGAACCCTAAAATTTAACGGATTGTAAGTTTTTACGAGTACAAGCACTATATTGTAACTTTTTTTCAGTTTGGGTACCAACTTATAAGTTAGGAACCCTAATAATTAAACGGAACCCTAAAATTTAACGGGATTGTAAGTTTTTTCTAGTACAAGCACCAGTTTGTAAGTTTTTTCAGTTTGGGTACCAACTTGTAAGTCAGGTCCTAGTACAAGTACTAAAAGTTTAATTATCCCTTAGCGAAATGTCCCATTTTTTCGCAGTTATGTACATTTAATTTCTTTTAAATTCTTCTTTTTATTCTTTTTAAAGTTTCTATAAGATTTTCTTTTAAAATTGTTATAATTATATATCATCTTTACGTTTTTTTTCTTTTATGCTTTTTATGATAACTTCTGTTAGATTTACTACCGCTAGTTTTCCTGTGAGGAGCAGGTAACAAAGGGTAGCTAAATTGGTGACAAAATTCACCAAAAAAAAAAAAGCATAACGCAATTACACCAAATTTCTCATGGAAGCTTTATAATAAAGATGTTCTGAATATTTATTCTGATCACATGAAAATTAAAATGAATAAAACGAGTATATATGTAAATTCAATATTATTAATATATCCAATTAACCCAGTTTTCCGCATAAAAATATAATTATTTTATTGATACATGAATTTTAATCAAACCACTTAACCTTCTTACAATATTACACCATGTATGTAATGTTTATTCTACAGAAATTGTCAAAAAGAGGATTAATTAGGTTGGTAGTTGGCCACCCAAAATGGGTATCACCCCTTACCGCTATATATTAATTTCCTTCCTTTTCGGTTTCGTTACTCATTTCCACTCCACTTTAGCCATCCAGTTCAACCCTTTAATTTCTACTATTCATGAAATTGTAAATCTAGGCCGTACGTACAATTACCTATTCCTATTCAGTAATAGTCAAATGTCTGGTCATCTAATTAGTGATGTCGTGTAAGAAGTGGAGAAGACTTTTGCTAATATTAACCATTTGTGTTCACTTCCAAATTTGAACTTAATTTTTGTTTTAATGTAGTCCGTAGAACGTACTTGCTTTCTTGTTTTTTCTTGTTTGAATTAATAATCCACAATTGTAATGATTAAGTTTGAATAATCTTAATTTGCCTCAATTAATTAGGTCAACCCTTTTGATAATTATACATCACGAAATTTCATTTAAGATAATATATATATGGGGAATGATCCATAGCATGTATTTGTTATGGATCCTTATAGGACATATACTATCTATACCATTGAAAAAACAACATACCATCCGCTACTAATAGTAGTGGACGTCGATTAAAATAAGAGTTTGGTTTTATTCTAGGATTTAGGGTTTATTAACTCCTTTTTAACTGGGTTTAGGGTTTATTAACATTATTAATCTCTAGTTAATAAACTCTAAACCCTAGAATAAAGTCAAACTCTTATTCTAATCGACGTTCGCTACTATTAGTAGCGGATGATATGTATTTTTTTTATTGTCCGCTAATAATAGCGAATGTTGATTTTGAGAAATTCTGACCGTTCCTTTTTATTTTCATGCCCCATAAGGATCCATAGCAAATACATGCTATGGATCATTATATATATATATATATATATATATATATATATATATATATATATATATATATATAAGGTAGTGATCTATATCAAAAGGTTACTATGGACATTATTCCAACAAGCAGATCTTACTCCGTTAATTTAGAGATTCAACGACTCAAAGAGAATTTTTTTTTTCTGGCCTCTACTAAGAGTTAAGGTCAAGAGAAATGTCTAAAACACCCCCACCTTAATTAAATTTAAATAGTTTCAATGTATTAATTTGTAAGGTAATTTCAAGTTGTATTACAATATGAAGTTTAAATTTTAAATAATCAAATTGTCACAATAATTGACAATGTTAAATTATATTACATAAAAAATTATTTATACAAATATTTTATAAAAATAAATACATTAAATATAGTTGATAATTATTAAATATAGTTGATAATTATTAAATATAGTTGATAATGTTAAAATTTATTACTTAAAAAATTATTCATACAAATAAATACATTGAATATAATTGACAATTTTAAATTTTATTACTTAAAAAATTATTATAAAAATAAATACATTATATATAGTTGACAATGTTAAATTTTATTAATTAAAAAATTATTTATACTTAATTTTTTTTAATGTATATAGTTGGTAGAACGTACTTGCTTTCTTGTTTTTTTTCTTGTTTGAATTAATAATCCACAATTGTAGTGATTAAGTTTGAATAATCATAATTTGCCTTAGTTAATTAGGTCAATTCTTAACATAGAACTGAAAATGTCAAACTACGGGTTCTCAGAGAAATCTTAATACATTTTTTCTATATAATTATAACCAAATCTAGATGTCATCACAAGTTAAAGATCCTTAAAAGATGATAGCTAGTCACTCTAGGACCAAAACAATATTTGATAAGCAAAAAAAATAAATATATATATAGAGAGAAAATGGATTTAAAGCATACTTTTTAAATAATATATCTCTTTTAAATAGTATACCTTTATTAAAATTTTGTGATTTTAAAGATTTTTTTAAAAAATAAAATAATATTAAAAAAAAATGGTCCCACTTTTTTCCTTTTATTTACAAAAATATCATCCGCCTATATAACATGTGCTAAAAAGCCTAAAATTAATGCAAATCAAGTCTACCATTATGGACACTAAGCTAGGTATTCAGTTGACCACGACACAATTACAACACATCCAAGATATTAAATATGTTAAATTATGTTTGCAACTCAATTTTAGGTCTTGAAATTAAAATTGAGCATGAAAGATTAATTGATCTTTATTTCGTATATGTGTGGATGCATTTATTTTCTTTCAATTTTTTATAATTACCGTTATGCTCGACTCTTACATAAAAATAAAAAATAAATAAAAATAAAAGAAATCAAATTTACTGAACCTCATATATAGTGTAATAATTTAAGGGTGTATTAGTTGGGGAAAAAACTATGAGTAAGAAATCAAGCTTTCTAAAACTGTAATCTATGTGCCGAATGAAGGAGGTTGCTAGATTCCTATCCGTATAGAGTAGTTAAAGGAAAATTTCTTGGTGAACTTCAAGAGTTGAAGCAAATGGAATTAATTAGTAATATTATAAATTATCAAGATAAAAATATTTTAAGAAAATACATAATTGATGGCATTCGAGTGAGGAAATCACTTTTAGAAGGTAGTTGTAATAATTAATATTTTGTCAAAATTCTTTCTATTTAGTGTGAAGTCGAACCAAAGTCTCAAACCCAAATCAGGATTTGGGGATGCAATTCAAAGGAAATAAACTTCAACGAAAAATAGTGTCACATCAACAAGTTTATAAAATGTTTGTAAAATAGTTTCTGTCTCTAATATTATTCAAAATAAAATTTATTCCGATAAAAATTGTGTTACAAAAGGTTGAGTAGTGTGTTAAAACATTATTTTTCGTGTGAGAGAGAGAAGAGAGAGAGAGAGAGAGAGATTGGTCCATACTAATCTAGAGTCAAAACATTGAACCTCAACAATATTACTATTAAGATAGAAAATCAGGAGTGGATGTATAATTATTCCCACATAGAAACTATAGTGGGCGACTTTAAACAGGATATGTCTCTCACCGTGTTTCTTGGAAATGTCTTTGTTATGGGTGGAGGGCATAGAAGTTCAGGTGAGATAAAGAGATGCTAGACCTTATGTTTTACTTGCAACTTCAAACTAACTAGGAAGGAGTAAAAAGAGATGCACACCCGCGGGCGCAGGCGCGCGTGCGCGCGCGCGCACACACACACATATATATATATATATATATATATATATATATATATATATATATATATATATATATATATATATCACAATGGTTATGAGACATTACATGGCCCCAAGGCTGCAACACAATGTTGCGAACGACTCTGTATTTTTATATAATGACCGCCAGGTCTTACAATGAACAATGCATGATGCGATAGCAATCCATAAGTACCCTTTGCTATGGAGCGGGCACATATACACACACTAATGACTATTTAAGAACTGAACTTCTAGAGAAAATAAATGTCTTCCTACAATGCACATGACAAACCCTAGTGTGAAGGGACAACGTGGGTAGTGTGTAACAATGTTACCTCCTCTAATGGCTTTATGTTTCCCACTAGTCCCTCGCCCCCCCACTCTTATGCCTTAAAATTCATACTACTACTACTCAATAGCAGTCCAAAATACCCCCACTCTTTATCTTAAAAAGATAATAGGTGGGGGAATTTTCAGAAAGGCAGGGGAGGAAAAGGGGTGCAGCATAATGGAATTGTTACCACTCACAGTCTTGATTCACTAAATGACAAGAAACTTGACATGATTATTATTTTGGAAAAAAAATCAGCTTTCAAATAATATTTCACATCAGAGAAACATTCCAATATTAAAATCCAACAAAATTTATAAAGTACAACATAAAAGCACCATGTTATCCAGATATGCTATGTGCGAAACAAAAACGACTAGAACAGTTTTGGTAAAATAAAATAAAAAACTGAAGAGGATCTAGTGATTTTTAATGGTTATTAAGAACACTCCTGTTCTAATTTGTTAACATATTGCATAAAGAATACATCTGTAAAGATCATAGACCAAGCTTCGCAGACTCTTGTGAAAATATAGCACAAGCTCTGACCATTTATAAACAAATCAGAACAGTGTTCAGATATGCTTGCGAAGAATTGCAGCAAAAATCTAGTCAACCTCAAAGGAACGAAACATGGCAGAAAGCAACAAGGGAACTGAGTTTTTAAAACTCAAGCAAGTGTCCGCTTGTTGAAAGACTCCACCGTCAAGTTGGCAGTGAAAGCAGGAATTGAATTCAACTTCCGAATAAATACATCAACCTACAAAATATGTACCACGTCAGAGTGATGTTATCCACATAGAATCATGGCCACTAGGTACAGAAGACAATTCCAAAACCAACAAAAAACATGATATGTAACAGTAATAATTGTGTACAAGCAGTAAATATAACAAATTATAGCTCTCTGTAATTCTTTTTCTTATACACTAGAGCTTTTAATGCAGAAAGGTTCTTCATATGTTATTCCTGAGACAGTTTTCAAATAAAAAGAATTTAACAACATCGAACATCTTTGCACACTTTCGTATAATTCAAAACTCAAGTCAAACCATAAGAAAAATAAAAGAAATATAAGTTCTGACTTTCTACTTGAACCTTGTGGCGCATTGACCTAGACTAAAGTATGTCCACTTGTTACTAGATATAAAACGTTAACAAACTCAAGGGTTTGTGAAATGTCAAGGCTTTGGCAAACAAACCTCAAGGTTGCTAATTCCAATCCCCATACTTTGGGCCAAGCTAAAAATAGGATGACAATATTTCCACAAGAAAAAATGTCAATGAAGATATATGAAATTCATTTTTCTGAGATCCAATTTTCATTTATTTCCTTTTAAAAGTATTCAACTGGTTTTTCTTTATTTTTCAGAAAATTTATTTTTTTTCACGTTCAAATAATAGGAACAAAATCTAAAACCAGACTTCAAAAATGTTTCCTCCAGAAAACTGCCTTCAAGAAGCTATTAGGCTCCCTATATTCAGACTTCTCTTGATTAAAGGAGTGCAGTACTAACATTCCACAGGCCAAAAGTATGAAGCTAATAATCTGGTTAATTTTGGGCCAGGCAGGGATGTAGAAACATCCCAAAACTTCAGAAAATTAGGCACTTATAAATTACATTCCTGAAGTCGTAGTCCATACCTGACGGGATATCTCAGGCTGCGAGCTGTACTCATTTGCCTATAATATTAGAGAATTAATTTAGTTAATGATGTTTATAACATACAGAATTTAAATGAATAATTGAAGAATATCTAAGGAGATATTATAGGAATGCTGAACTGACTATGCAAATGGAAAGGACCACTTCAATGTCATGTTCTATTATTTATAATATATAAGAATTGCTATAACATACAAAAACTCGTTTCTGTATGGGAGGAAAAACCTGAAGAAAATCTTACCAAAATATTTGTATTCCCTGATTCATATTCAAATTGGAGCTTCTCATCATCACTTTGAGCATAAATTGATTGCAGGGTGAAAAGTGTAACTGGAATTCCATCTGAACGCTGATGATCATCCATAACAATCTGAAAGAAAATATTAACTAGTATGAGAAATGCCATCATGAAAAATATCTTAGATTTGCCAGCCAAGTTCTATCCAAGTGAATTTGCTAACATGCATAAGAATGTTCTCATAAAAAATGTCTATATCACTGAAAATGGGAAACTTTATGATGTTCCTCTTCCGTTTTTATGCTAACCAAACATCTCTCTTTAATAAGCACAACAAAAAATAACCCTCACCTTTTTCCTTGTAGTAGGACCTAGCATCCGGAGGATTTAAGATGAGGAGAAATAAAAGAAGATTATGAAATGAAACTACAATAAGAGGATTACAGTTGGAGTAAAGTCCAAGGCCAACTCTGTCGTCCATAATTGGGCCATGTTGCTCAACTCACATGTTTTAGGCTCAAAATTATTGAAGCCAAATGGGGTCTAACGGGACACTGGTCTCCTTAGGTTTTAGCTCAGTGAGGCTCGTAATTTGATAAAACAATTTCAGCCTAGAATTACACTAATAATGCCTCTGTAGTCTGCACAACATTGTCTTCGCTAAGAAAAACGCTAAATGTGTACTTGATACCGGCATACTGCATTCAGTGTTGTGAAAACATTTATACTAGTGTCACTATTTAAAGTAGAAAGCACTCTCATAGGTTTCTGCATGAATATCAGAAGGAAGCAGTGAAATCCTCTCTGTCATAGATTGGAGTCTGTCCCAAAATCCATCTTTTTACAGTATTTCAAATGGAATAGGTATCTGTAGGCATTTATTATATCTCCGTGTTTCTGTCCAAAAGAAAATCTTTTCTATTATATTACATAATTATGTTTCCAGCTGAATAAGTTCCATTGGGTTTACCAACATTTGTATTTCTAGAAATGCAGTCAGACCAATATCAGTGGGTAAAAATGTGCATTTGATTATGATCAGGGTAACTGGTAACAAACCAAAACAACTGCATAGAATTTAATACCTTGTAACCAAATAGTTCACAGCATGCCCTTCTGAAAACTGAGATTCTATCCGCGAAAACAGTCTTGTATCTGTTTCATACAATCATTTAGAAGCTTAAAATCATTTTCAGATAATGTTCAATATTGCAACAAATACCATTAAAAATGCACCAATAAGTCAATAACTCACCTTTCCTCGCGTTTTTCTAGTGTTGCAATTTGCTCTTTTAGCTGCACAATCTTTCCAGATATGTAGGAGTCAACCAGTGTCCCAGCATCAGCTGAATAGTTCACAGAACAATCAGATCTATGACTCAATTTGCAGGGATTAAGCACATTCTATTTGAGAAATTTAATAGCACTAAAACAATCAGCAGATTATGGTGAGCAAGATGGAATACAAATCATGAAAACCATGAGCTATTTAGAGTTGAAAGTACAAATTCTAGGAATCACCATCTAATTTTGTACACAGAATGAGCAAGACTTACAATTTATTCTTCCTGATGCATCACAAATAGGGGGGATTAGTGAAAAGGAAGAAAAATATATCACCCTAGATAATAGGCATAAGTTGTCAAATGCATTAGTTGTCGAATGGAAACCAAAATTACTAGTCACCTTTGCCGTAGTACTTTTAGAATTAGGGCTAGGTTAATTAAAAAAATAAAAACATACAAATAAGTCTAAGTTTAACTTTATGATCCAAGGCTATGAGCTCAGTGAGCACGTCCGATTACATGCGTTCAACCATCTTGAGGTCTCAGAGCTCACTAAACTCGATCATTAATAGCATAATTTGATCAAATTACTGAGACTACTAAAACCTGTTCACCTAGGCTAAGACCCCTCAATCAAGAATTAATCAACCAAGTATGTCAACTAATGACCTAACTAGAACTAACTGGAGTTGCTCCACTCGAGACCCCAAATTTATAGTTTTTCTTGTTAGTACGTTCCAGTTCATTCTACTGAACAATTTTCAATATTCAACTCTACAACAATTTGGCGATTAAGTTCTCTATTATAGCTTATTAGACTAAACCTAATACTACCAAAGTTGCTGAGTAGCAAGGAAACTAGAATTCCATCAAAACTATGTGTTAGAAGATAGTGGCTAGAAACATGTTTCTTGTATTAAGGAAAACAAGTTTCCTTGTTTTCCTCTTTTTTCATTTTTAATTCCTAGACCTCTTGTATAAATATAGCAATTTACATATTGGAAATATAAGAGAGATTACATTCTTACATGGTATCAAAACTCTGATCCTTTATCAGGCGATTTTTTTCGGTGACTTTTTCCGGCGACTTTTTCCAGCGTGTTTTTCCAGCGTGTTTTTCTCTCTCCTCCTTCCATCTGCAGTGGTCGACTTTTCCGGCAACTTTTTCCAGCATGTTTTTTATCTCTCCTCTTTCCACCTACAGTGGTTGTTTTGAGTGAAACTCAGGTTTGGTCTAATCCACCTACAGTGGTTGTTTTTATCTCTCCTCTATCTTTGTGCTTGTTAATTATCCTTGTTGTTATTCCCTTGGATATTTCAAGACTTTCATAAAATGATTCAAACCCAATTCGACGCTAAGGTCAGAATTCTCCATAGTGATAATGGTCGTGAATATAGTGATAATAATGTTTTTGCATCTTATCTCTCTCAGCATGGCATTATTCTTCAAACCTCCTGTGTCTCAACCCCAGAACAAAATGGAGTAGCGGAAAGGAAAAATCGACACTTGCTAGAGGTAGCCCGCACTCTTATGTTCACTATGTCAACCCCTAAATTTCTTTGGGGAGATACGGTTCTGACTGCTGCATTTCTTATAAACCGCCTTCCTTCTAGAAATCTTGGGAACAAGAGTCCCATCTCTTTTCTCCAACACACAACCAGTCCTTCTCCTTCACCTCGAGTTTTTGGTTGCGTGTGTTTTGTTCATGATAAATCTCCCACTCGGGAAAAATTAGATCCCAAAGCTATTAGGTGTGTTTTCATTGGTTATTCTCCAACCCAAAAAGGTTATAAATGTTATCATCCTTCTTCTAACAAAGTCTTTGTCACTCGGGATGTCGCCTTTTGGGAATTGGAACCTTTTTATTCTTCTTCACCTTCTCCTCAGGGGGAGAATGTTATTAATGAAGAGAAGCTTCCTGAGGCTAGTATCACAAGCTCTATTTTTCTTGTTCCTGTTGTTGTTTCTGATAATTCTACACAGGGGGAGTTACAGTGTACTAAACAGAATGGGTCTGAGCCTGAATTGAGGACCTATGCACGAAAAGGCAAGAATAAGGTTACCGTTTCTGCACCACTACACCAACTTTGTTCCGGACCTAGTTTTGATAATGGTAATGGTGAGAATCTTAATCCTACTTGTTCTTCTAAAGATACTGACATTCCTACTTGTTCTTCTAAAGATACTGGCATCCCTACTTGTTCTTCTGATGATACTGACATTCCTATTGCTCTTAGAAAAGGGGTTAGAGCTTGTACTCAACATCCTATTTCTAATTTTCTAGCCTATAGCAAATTATCTGCATCATATCACTCCTTTGTTTTTTCCTTGTCTTCAATATATGTTCCTCAGGGATGGAGAGAAGCATTTAGTGATAAGAATTGGAAACAAGCTATGATCGAGGAGATGAATGCCCTAAAAAAGAATGATACATGGGAACTAGTCACTCTTCCTTACAGAAAAAAGGTAGTTGGATGCAAGTGGGTATATACAGTCAAACAAAATTCTGATGGAACGGTTGAGAGACTCAAAGCCAGACTAGTTGCAAAAGGATACACTCAAACTCATGGGATTGATTACCAGGAGACATTTGCTCCTGTAACGAATATGAACTCTGTTCGTACCATAATCTCATGTGCAGCAAACTTCGGTTGGGATCTTCAACAATTAGACGTAAAAAATGCATTCCTTCACGGTAACTTGGAGGAGGAAGTGTACATGGACATACCTCCTGGTTTTGCTTCATCTGTTACTATGGGTAAGGTTTGTAAGCTACGAAAGGCTTTGTATGGTCTGAAGCAATCTCCTAGAGCCTGGTTTGGTAGACTCCACAGAGCAATGATAAGGTTTGGGTACAAGCAGAGTCGAGCAGATCATACTCTTTTTGTCAAACAGATAAAGGGTAAGATTACCATTCTTATTGTTTATGTTGACGACATTGTGATGATAGGGGATAATAAAGAAGAGATAATTAATCTCAAAGCGAGACTGACCAGAGAGTTTGAGATTAAATATCTTGGTCCTTTGAAATATTTTCTTGGTATTGAAGTTGCAAGATCTTCCAGTGGCATCTTTCTATCTCAAAGGAAGTATGTCCTTGATCTGTTAACTGAAACTGGCATGTTAGGATGTAAGCCTGCTGATTCTCCTATTGAAGTTAATCATCATCTAGTAGGAGGCACAGGACCTACAGTTGATAGAGAAAGATATCAACGTTTGGTAGGACGATTGATATACCTCTCTCATACGAGACCCGATATATCTTATGTTGTGGGAATAGTGAGTCAGTATATGCATGACCCTCGACATTGCCACATGGAAACTGTTTACAGAATTTTCTGAGGTATCTTAAGTCTTCTCCTGGAAAAGGATTATTGTTTGCACCACATGGTCATATGAAAGTTGAAGCTTTTTCCGACTCAGATTGGGCTGGTTCTATAGAGGATCGTCGGTCTACAACGGGTTACTGTTCATTTGTTGGAGGTAATCTTGTTACTTGGCGTAGTAAAAAACAGTCTGTGGTGGCAAGATCTAGTGTTGAGGCTGAATATCGAGCTATCGCCTTGGGTATATGTGAATTAATGTAGCTTCGAACCCTGCTAGAAGATTTGGGTGTTACAACTAAAAGGCCTATGCAGTTATTTTGTGATAATAAGGCAGCCATTAGTATTGCAAACGACCCAGTGCAGCACGATAGAACGAAGCACATTGAGATTGACAGACACTTCATCAAAGAAAAGTTAACCAGTGGTCTTATTTGCTTACCTTTTGTAAAATCAGAACACCAGCTTGCTGATATTTTGACAAAGGGTCTTAGTAGTAAGATGTTTCATCTTTTGTGTTTCAAGTTGGGTATGCGAGACATCTACACACCAACTTGAGGGGGAGTGTTAGAAGATAGTGGCTAGAAACACGTTTCTTGTATTAAGGAAAACAAGTTTCCTTGTTTTCCTCCTTTTTCATTTTTAATTACTAGACCTCTTGTATAAATATAGCAATTTACATATTGGAAATATAAGAGAGCAAGGTTCTAAAAGGCGCTAGGCGGGAGGCCGGAGGCCGGAGGGGGCCTAGCGCCTAGGGGGCCTAGGCGGGATTTTTATTTTAAGTCAATTTTAATATTTTATCTTATATTTATCCAAACAAAACAATATATAAAGCAAAACAATCTATAATAAAGATAATAAAGGCATTTGCTTAAAGTTCAAACACATATCCATATTGCTAATGTCAAAGTTCAAACACAAACATGTAATTGTTCAAAGTTTAAACACAAACAAATAATCAAAAATACAAACTAATAGTCCTCATCTCCATATCTCTCTATATCTCTAACTCTTCTTCTCCATATCCTCCAAGATAATGTCTCTATCGGACTCACACTCATACTCCTTCAAGATAATGATCCACGACATTATTTTGTAACTTAGTTATTAAAATAAAAATAAAAATAAAAATAAAAAACAATTGCAGCTCTAATTTCTTCGCCTAAGCCACGCATAAAGGCTTAATTTCTCCGCCTTGTTCGTCTAGGCCCCGTCTAGTCCTACCTAATCTCCTAGAGGGATTTTTTTGCCGCCTTGGGTCTAGACGGGGCGCCTAGACGAGACGCCTAGGCGGCCTAGCGCCTAGGCGTGGCGGGAGGGGGGGGCCTAGCGCCTAGGCGGGGATTTTTAGAACAGTGTAAGAGAGATTACATTCTTACACTATGTAACATTCCTTGACCAAATATTTAGCACTATTCTGAAAATAAGTCCATGCCTCTCATTTTCTCCATGCTTCTAATCCCAATTTTTCCTTATTTAACTCTGCTACTCATGATTGTCTTAAAATTTACAGTAAATTAAATATAATAGTATGGGAGTTAATATCTTAAGAACAAAACCTACTGATTGAAAGAGCTCTCCCCTACAAACAAGATATTCTCAAGAAAAAGTAGCCACCCTTTCAGTTGTAAGGAGTTATACGTAGTCATATTTTTTGCTGACAAATATAAAGAGAAACAATGATATGGACTGTGCAAAACGAATCATAGTCAAAAGTTTCTTCGGGAAATTCTAGCACTTGTTCCATTTACATCAACAACAGCCACAAAGCCACTTCCCCTCCATAATAGAGGTATGTTATGTAAGATACATATTCTATAGATGCAATAAGACTACAGGGAGCACTGATTCTAAGCACATGATTCCAATAATTTAATAAGTTAATTGAATAGCAAGAAAGCTTGTTGCCTTCGATTCATATCATTTTCTTCAATTCATAAGCATTGCTTAGCTGCAACCAATTTGTGGTAACGCTTAGCATGTCAAGTCTAAAAATGGAGGTTACATTTTGAGAGCATCAACCTATCTCCATTTATATTGATCGAAGATGGTAGCAGAACTGCAGAACTGATTTAACCAACAGCCCAGCTATAAAACTCAATCTAAAAATCCCCGCCTAGGTCCGATTAATCCCTGCCTAGGCGCTAGGCGGTCCTTTACCGCCTCAATTTGGCTGGGCGCCTAGGCCCCGCCTAGGCCCCGCCTAGGCATAATCAGACTTCTTCTTTAAAGCTCTACAATACTTAAATGAATTTGTTACGCCTTGAAACATTATTTTTTTGGTAATGTTTTATGTACAATTTAAAAAAAAATTACATCTATTGTATGCTTTGTATAGTATAATAAGTATGTACAATAGAAAAATATATAAATGAAACCGCCTGAGAAAACGCCTAGTCTACCTAGGAGAACGCCTAGGCACCGCCTAGGTGTTAGGCGTCCCCTCCGCCGCCTAGGTCCGCCTAACTATTTTTAGAACACTGCTCAATGACAATAACAAGCCATGGCATACAATGTGTAAACTGCGCTTCCTACGAATACAAGATTTTGCAACAACGGTGGAATCAATAAGCCACATTCTGCTTTGGATGGAACCAGGAATAAGGAAAGGGAAAAAAAAGAATATTATTTATTAAGATTTCATCATTCAAAATCAACCCAATACCTGACTGCTTCTTTAACTCCTCAACAGCTTGTAACTTCTCATTTGCCTTTTGTAACTCGGTCTGCAAAGCTTCAATTGTTTGTTTTGCCTCATTGTCAACGGCCAAAGTATTCACCATTCGCAAAACTTTTGTGCTTGCGGATGAAAAATCACCATGCCCCAACTGAATACAGAACGATACATTTTTAAAATGTTACAACTTACAAGTATAAATATCGCTTCACATGCAATAAGCAAACCCACATGCAAACAATATCAGTGTCTTTATTTTAATGATGTTGAGTAATCAGAACAGAAGTGCATTAGGAAGCATGGGGAAAGAAGAGTAATGTTTAACCCTTGCTGGAAATCTGCAATGTTGGCAAGGCAACAGTACAACGCCTAATGCAAAGAGCTTTGATTTTAATAAAAATAAACTCCACTAGATTTACAGGGACTACATATTACATCAATACACATACCTAAACAAATATTAACACTGTTACAGCTAGTTGCAGTTAATTTAGATAAAACGAATACTCAAAAACAGACTTATTTTTCCAAAACAAACTGGATAAGCTAAATCCTGAACGGCCTAAAAGCATTACATCCTATAAAGCATAATTATTCCTAAATCCTAACAATATTCACATAATTATTTCTAAACTAGTACTTGCAAATCCCAAGGATTAACTTGTACATATGGAGAACTGGATTCTTATCAACATGCTCACTCACATGAAACGTGAAAGTTAAAAATGTGAAGAATTTTATCCACGACGTGAATCACATGTGGTTTCATTGGACTAAACATGTGGACGAAATTACTTGCTATAAAGTACCAAATCAAAAACCAATTGACTATAGGTGGAGTAGCTCACAACAGTATTGCTGGAAGGTGATTGAATGCCTAGCCTAGGAGCTAGGACAAACTTAGGGTGGGAACCTTTGATGAGGCGACTCTCTGAGTCGAGGCTTAGACACTGAGTAGCTGCTCTTTTATTTTTTTTGTCAATAAAAAGGGCTATCATATGTGATGTAGGACAGGTTATTAGCAGAGTGTTTGGGGTGACGAAATTAAAAAGAACACAAAATCTAGGGTTTAGATCTGCTCATAAACCACTAGCGATTTAGGATTCAACTCTACGTCTATTACCCTAAAGAAGAATTATCTCTGCGATAATTAGTAATCTCAATATTTAAATAATCAATAGCGTCCTCAAAATCAGATTACATCAGTGTTTAAATAGGCATAAAACCCTAATATGAAGAAAATAATAAAAGACTCAAATAACCCTACTAATGGAAATAAAATACCAATGACGCCCTAAAATAATAACAGTCCAAATATAAATAAAATACATCAAACAAATCAATCCCAAGCGAACTAAAAACTGATCCCCATCAATATGTAAGTCACCGTCTGTAATAGGTCCTCTTGATATAGAGGGAGGACCACTTCTGTCTAGGTCATTTTTACTATTTATATATA
Source organism: Aralia elata (assembly GCA_034770075.1). Classification (NCBI taxonomy): domain Eukaryota; kingdom Viridiplantae; phylum Streptophyta; class Magnoliopsida; order Apiales; family Araliaceae; genus Aralia; species Aralia elata. The sequence continues at coordinate 5,030,219 of CM068388.1, read as the reverse complement.
TGGGAGGAGAACAATGCCCAAAAACTCACGTTCCGAAGGATTTAAGAGAGACACACCCGCAGAGGATTAAGAGAGGTTTTGAAGAACCTCAGGTCCTCAACAGGAAGACAGATGATCAAAAGGTGAAATCAAGGCGACCCGCAACGAGTTTTTTCTTCTTCTTTTTTCTTGGAATAACTAATACAATTAGAACGGCAAAAAGGTATGAACCCAAGTACACGTGCAGCATACAAAAAGTATAGTGAAAAGGACACCTATGCCGTCGAAAAACAAAGCCTCGCCAAATACAAAAAGCCTCCCAAAAGAAACAACTTACACTAGGCTCCTAATGCAAAATCCACCCAAAAGAGAAGAAGGCTAAGAAAAAGAAACTGAACATGATGAGTAAGTATATTCCCTTGCATTCAAAATACAAACTGTTCCTCTCTTTCCAAATAGTCCAGCAAATACTGTGAAGTACCAAATCTCGTCATCTTCTCCATTCCTTTTCACCTTCACCCGTCTCCAAGCCTGCAATATCCTGCTCATTAAGCTCGGCATCACTCAAGAACTAACGCACAGAGAAAACACCACCATCCACAAGGTCCTCACCACCTCACAATAAAGAAGCAGATGGTCAATTGCTTCTTCCTCAAAATAACACATGACACACCTGCTTGCAAGAGTCAAGACAATGCCCTTCTCTTCTGGAGATTATTCTGAGCAAGGGTTATACCCAACGGCCAACGCTGCCGTGTAAGAAAATAAAGCCACCTTCTCAGGCTCCCCAACCTTTCATACTTCTCCAAGGAAGCGAGCATACTTCTCCATCCTGCAAAACTCTAAGATAAGAACACATAAAGAAGCACCCACTAATATGCTCTTTCCAAAGGACTATATCATTCTGGTCTAACACCAATTCTGTCACCTTATGAACGCCCAGCAAGTCAATCAACGCCTCTAATTCTCTATCCTGAAACTTTAATCTGAATAGCGGTTGTCACGTCCAAATCCCCTCAACCTCCATACAGATACTCCATAACACTGGTCCTTGAATCTACCACAACTCTCAAAAAACTGAAACGCTCATCATGATTAAACTCTCTACAATCCAACCAAAATTAGATCCTCATAGCATTCACACCTTCCAAGAGATGTGCCTAACAAGCTCCTCAAATCCTGCTGAGCTTTCCACACACCTCCCCCAAACCAAGGACTTGAAATATTCATTGGCAGAACAACAAAACGAAAATCATGTGGAAATTGCATTTTGTAGGCCAAATGAGTCCTAATAAAAACTGAACTCCAATCCAAGGATGAGAAGCTATAACATCCATACTTGTATTTGTAACCTTGAAAATGTAGAAGGCTTGAGAAATTCAATGATGGGATTGTAGAAGCACAATCTCTCTACAACGTTAAGAAGGTGCAAACAGAGTATGGCTTCAAATAATGTGTAACTAGAACCTGCCCTATATTAGTATTTGTGCAGTGCGAGTTCACTTAAATAGCTCCTATCAACTGATGAAGTAACAAAATAGTAAAACCCATCAAATCAAGGGATAATCAACAGTATCATCAAATTACAGTAGGTTAGCATAATACCTAATGTATCTTATCCAGAAACAAGCAATTACAACATCAAGATTCAAATCTACTACATCAAGGTTCTATTATCAAAGAAATTATGGGGTGCAAATGTCAGCAAGTTCACCAAAATAGCCCCTATCAACTGATGAAGTAACAAAATAGTAAAAACCATCAAATCAAGGGATAATCAACAGTGTCATCCAATTACAGTAGATTAGCAGAATACCTAATGTATCTTATCCAGAAACAAGCAATTACAATATCAAGATTCAAATCTACTACATTAAGGTTCTATTGTAAAATATACGTAGATAAAACATCTTCAAACTTCTCCAATACAACAAATAAAGTTCAATTGTTTAGCAAGCAATTCATGGCTTAGCACCAGACAAATACAGTAACAACTTTGAGAGGAAAAAAGTAAACCATCATAAACAAATGAAACAAGAAATTTCAATATCAAAATTGGGATCTACTACTTGAAGGTGCTATTTTTGAAATAAAGTAGATAAAAAATCTTTATAACTTCTCCGATATTTATATAAACTCTACCGCAAACAAAACTTAAATGCTTCCCATGCATTTCATGAATCATGGCTAAGCATCAGAACAATATAGTAACAACTTTGAGAGGAAAAAGTAAAATACTGTAAACAGATTTCAAAAATAGCTCATGCTTGAATGCATCAGTAATAACCATAGTGCAAAGAATCACTTCAACGACTATTTATATTTAATCACTATACCAACTTAGTTCATGATGAATGAACCAAGTGAGGTAACACTGTACAGCTCTACATAACCATCAGAAAAAAATACTAGTATGCACAAGTGGATTTATGTGAAACAAACCTTCGACTCCAAGAGTGATATCTCAGAACGAAGACGATCACCTTCCCTCTCTAACGATTTTATTCTTCTTGCTTCATTATTTAGCCTCTCAGTGAGCAACTTTATTTCATTGTGCTGACGATTACTCACTTCTTTTTGTTCACATAAATTCTTCTCCAGTTCTTTTATGTAGTCTTCTTTCTTCGTAAGAGATGACTCAAGCTCCTGCCATTGTAAACCAAGTAACAATACAGAACCATCAGGAACAACAGCAAGAAACAACGCGTAGAACATGAATGGTGTTACGCAACCTGAGTAAGAGTTTCAGTGACTATTTCAAGCCCTGTTTCAATATTCTTGTGCTTCTTCAACTCATCAACAACATTTTTTAGCCGATCTCTTTCCTCGGTAACAGAAGAAAGCTGCATTTAAAAACTAATATTCATAAACTGAAATATCTGGTTTCTTGAAAAGCAACATTTAGAAAGGAAGTGGATAAATGAAGAAAAAATAACACAGTAGAAGCTGAAGAAAGCATGAGAAACTTCATGTAAAAGCCCAACAAGTATAATATGAGTTGATCCTTTATTCCTTGGGGGAAGCCAAGAAGTAAAAAAGAACCCTCCGGTTCAAATTAATTTTCATGGAAACCAATCTATCTCTAATTTCAAATTGCAATGCAAATTCAAGCTGATTATATTTCTCCTCTCCCTAAGAGAGAAGACGATCAAACAATGGTCACTGCAAATTGGATCATTCATTTAATACATAAAAGATGATCCTAATATTTAGCATTAAAGTAATAGGCAGCCTAAGGCACTTAATCAGCATAGGAAACAGGAAAAATAAAATAATACTAATAAAAAAAATGGCCCTACTGTTCTGAAAATGTATAGCCATTGCAATATAGCTCCAAAAATTCATCCGACTCCCAACTCAGACAAGGAGTTCACAACATTTTCGGGAAATTACCTATTTGTCCTCAACTTTAGCAACTTCTTCTTACCAAGTTATATTACACATAGATATCAGGGAAAAAAAGGCTATGGGCTACATAAAATTAATTAAAGTACCTAAATTACAAAAAGGTGCTAAAGTTGAGGGATGAAATAATTATTTTCCCCTTTTTATGAAAGAATAATATCTAGATATTGTATTTGCAAAGTCGAGAGAAACTAAGTTGCAACATAGCCAGCCATGTGGTAATTTATGATATTTTTTTAATATTTAATCTTCTTAAAACATAGTAGTACTAAAATTTTAAATTAAGAGAGTTCCTAGGACTCTAGATTTCTTGATGTAATAAGATAGAAGTAATAAAAAGGAGACCCATGAGCACCACGAAGAATTGCTCTAACCCTAAGAAGCAAGGATTCGGGGGCGGAGATTTGGGTGCACGATACAAGGATACGGGAGTTCGTTAAATTTCAAAAAGTGGGGACTTGGGTGCGTGGGATACGGCACATTATCATTATTTTGCATACCTAAAATAAAAATCTCACTTATTATACATTAAAAACTCTTATCTTTTGATTAGATATTAAGTTAAAATAAAATATGTATCTTGTAAGAGATAATTGAGAAATCAGAAATTTTAGTTGATAAAACGAAATAAAAAAATTAATCGTAGTAGTTTTCTTAATATATAAAAATAAAAGTGTTGCAAGCCTTTATTAATCTGGGGCCTAACATAAGTACAAAGGCTTATTATTTTAAGTTAGTCACAGGCCACATACTTACTATCTGGCTGTATTAATTATATTAAAATAAAATGTTAGTGCAGCCCACAACAATATGGGCCCAAACATAATGACCCTAAAAGGGTTTAGTTGTCTCCTTCACCAAATTACGAGACCTCGGCAACAGCGATGACACGCCGATGAGACACCAGTAGCAGTGGCGTCTCATTGCCTCCTCCTTCAATCGCCTTTCATATGTTACCTAGCCCTAAAAGGTAAGTCCGTTTTCCTCCTCTTCTTTTTTTAATCTCTTTTTCCAATTTCCAATCATTAAAGTAGGGGATACAGCATCTACCACATCCCGTACGCACCACCGCCGCACCCACGCCTCTAGTGCCTTGTGGCACCTCTGCTTCCTAGCTCAGACCAAATTGGAAGAAAATGATTCAGCTAGCAGACCCCAAATAGTTTAAGATTAAGGCTTAGTTGAGTAGGAAAAAAAATTGTGAAAGGAACCTATTATAGATTGTATCCCTACAAGTTTAATAAAGTTGAATCATTTGAGAATATAATTGTTTGTTTTGGTTGTGCACCTTGGCCTCGTGGATGCAGGGTGAATCACTTATCTACTTCCCCTTTCTCTTATATGACCCAATTTGTCATGCATCATACTGTAATCTCAAATTCCTCTTAGCATCCCTCCCTCACTAAAAGGAAAAAGAGAAATAGCAATGGTATAACACAAGGTTTTCAGACCCGGACCAGTCATCGAACCGAAAAAGGTACAGGGTGGATGGGTCACTGCTCCAACTGGTGGTCAAACCGTTATTGACCCGATGACGTCATTAATATATAAAAAATAAAAAATAATTAAATATATTAATTATTATTATATATAATATTTAGTAAATATGTAAAATTAATCAATTTATCTACACAAAAAAAAAACTAAACCTAAACCTATTTGTACAATATTTACTTTATACAATTCAAATAAATACTAAATATATATGAAAAGAAAGATACTAAATCAAATAATACAAATGAACATAAAGGGAATATGCTTTTAGCATATTCTAGTCAAAACATCCAAGTTCCACCGACGGTTGTGAGTCCCCTTCTTTTATCATATTATAGTAACTTAGTAAGGGAATATGCTTTTGGCATATTACAGATTATACACCCCAAATCGACAATACACAGAGAATACTTCTTTTGCTCGGTAGTTCATCGGTAGTTTATCGGTAGCCGTAGTTCATCGGTAGTACATCGACAATTTTTTTTTTTCTAAAGCAAGTAGGGAACCGATCTAACTCGCGAACGAGTCACCGGTTCACTGGGTCAGGCAGTTTAACCGTCGGTTCGCCATGTTTGAACAGTTTTTGAACAAAAATGGGTCATTGGTCCAAACCGGACCTGAGGGCTGACCAGTTCCGGTTTTTTCTAGTTCGACCGCCGGTCCGGTTCGGGTCTAAAAACCATGGTATAACAGGATTAACCCTCTACAACTCGCCCGGGAGGGGGGAGATGAAATTACATATACCACTCCCAAGACCCCAACTACCAAATGTAATAAATTTACGACAAAGCATTTAGGGAACAAAAAGGCCAATTCCAAGTATTTCCGCCAACTTCCAATCTAGGTAATAGGTAAACTAAAGAAGAAGCAAATTTGAAACATACATTAATAAGAAACATCCTTAACTCTCAATTTTTTTTAATAAAATATATATTAGAAAAATGAAGTGCATATAGGAAAGAAAAGAAGTCCGCCAGAAAAGAAAAGAGGTGGAAAAACACTAAAAGGGTAATAAAGAGGATCATGCCAATCTCTATAAACATCCTACACACGCCTATAAAAGCTCCCACCAACATCACCCAAAGCGTAGCCAGAAAGATTTCTATCCCAAAGCAAAGGGAGAGAAAGATACCCATCCTCATACACTCTAGAATTCCTCCCTGTCCAAATGTCACAAAGAAAGCGCAACGCCACAAGAAAAGAAAAGGGAGGTATAAAAACAATAAACAAAATGTGTTACAGCACAAGGAACACAAGTAAACTGAATGATTGAACATGCGATTGCTACATACCATCATTTCAATCTGTTTAACCTCCGTCTTTGACAGTTCTGCCTTCTCTTTGGCCAATATAGTCTCAGCTTCAGCTTTTTGCTTACCGAGTTCAGCAGCATCCAGAGCCACTTCCAGTTGCTTTAAACGTGCAGTAGTTTCACCAACCTTCATCATGCTCTCAACCACCTCTCTGCATTTCACAAGCTCAATACAGCAAAACGAAAAATCTGTATGCATGAATCGCATAACATCTTTTTCTTTATAACTTTGATAGGAGAAAATAATCAGGATAAAGACTCATAAAGGTACAAATTCTAAGATTAGAATTACCCAACCAAGAATTGTCTAGAAGTAAAATATACATACAATAAGGAGAAAGAATAAACTAGTAAACCAGCACAGTAAATTTATTCTTTTTTAGTTTCTTTATCATACTATCTCCATCTGAAAATGAGAGCCCTACCTTATCTGTTGGGTGTTTTTCAATTGAAAGCCCATTTGGTTTTGTTTGTCCCCTTTGAATGGAACCATTTATGCATAGTATTTTTGATATGAAAACTCCAATTCTGAATGAACTCATTCAGAAAACATGTAAAACAGCGAGTTATGTGAAATTTTAAAGATGACCAACTAGGAACCTATAATTGCTTAATTTTCTAAATGAGCTCATTCAAAATGAGGAGTTTACGTATCAAAATACTATACAAATGTAGCTGCTCCACTAAAATTGAGGCGGACAACCAAATTGGTCTACATTTGACTCATTTAGACATAATTTTTTTTGAATGAATATTAAACTTCAAGTACTAATTAGAAAAAATTATATCTAATTGAGTCCAATGCAAACCTTTATATTTGAAGGGGAAAATCAACGAGAGATGTGGACTCTCATTTCCGGGTGGAAGGGATATTATTTTTCCTTCTGCCAACAGTTAGTGAGCACCTATGATGCTCACTAAGCACCTATGATGCTTACAAGTTACAAGCACCTGTAGTTGGTAACATAAATTATCAAAAAAAGACCTGCAGAGACTCCTGATGAAATCAGACAGTATTGAATGATTCAACAGACTAATCCCCAACCTAACTAACTATAAAAATGGTCACAAATACTTCCGGTTTCAAAGATGAACCAACTAGACTACTGTTGTATACTAATGTGCAACAATTACTTTGTGCAACTATTCAAACTCCAAAAGAAACTGGCTTAAGAATGGAAGGTTTAGACAAGCTTACTGGCCTTTATTTATTAAATGTTTCGTAATAACTTTTCTTTCCAGAACTCAAAAGGTTGCTGCAGAAATTAAGCCAAAATTGTACAAAAAGGTTAGATACATACTTCTGCAAACCTGCAAACTTAAGAGGTAAATCATCTGCGCATGACACACCAGGAATGTCTTTCATCATTAATTTCCAAGCAGACAGTTCATCTTCTAACTTCTTTGCGCTCAGCTGGATATCTGACAACTTAAGTAGATCCAACTCTGCTCTCTCTCTGCGACCCTTTTCTTCCAAAAACTTCTCTTTCAGTAACTCGATGTTTTCATGAGAAGATTTTAACTTTCTTGCTTCACGAACTTCAGATTCCTGATGTTGGGTTAGTAGAAGTATAACTAAAGAAATCAACAACTAATGTATTGAATCATATGCTAATAATAAAACAATCAGACCCGTGATTGTATGCCAAAGTGAATAATGCAAATATTATGGAGGCAAGGCAATTATCAATACTTAAATAGTTATATGCCCAGAGTACCAATGCTTGGAGCATGAGTTTTGCTACTCATGAATGCCTGTAAACTATGTAAAAATGACAAGTTTGCCCATCACATATTCTTAACAGAATTTAATATTTATCAAATTATGTGTTAGAAGTGCTGCACTAAGGAGGAAAACATGTTCCTTGTTTTCCTCTCCCTATTTTATGCTCCTTGTTTTACTCCTAGAATAGAGCACCAAACTTGTATAAATTGTAAACTCTTGCAATATGAAATCATAACATTGTATATAGATTTTCTACACCTTCTACATGGTATCAGAGCTCTGATCCTTTATCAGGCGACTTTTTCCGACGACTTTTTCCGGCGACTTTTTCCGGCCACTTTTTACGGCGACTTTTACCGGCGTGTTTCTGATCATTTATCAGTCGACTTTTTCCGGCGACTTTTTCCGACAGCTTTTTCCGGCAAATTTTTCCAGCAGCTTTTTCCAGCGTGTTTTTCCCAGGGAATTCTGTCTCTAAGTGTAGTGCAATTATTTGATATCCTTTGGAAAGTTTATTCTCCTCGGATATATATTGTACTCATCTTTTACATGGCGGAACAAAGTGGTGCTAGCAGTAGGGTTCATAACAGTAGCATGGGACAACAAGGTTCCAAATCTATTTCTCATTATGCACAATCAGGTATACACTCTTGTGCTCTTAATGTCTCATCTACTGGTCCTAGTTGGATCATTGACACAGGTGCTTCCGAGCATATGACTGGGTCCTCCAATCTCTTTACCTCATACACGCCTTGTTCTGGCAAAGACAAGGTCCGAGTAGCTGATGGTTTTCTTTCTCCTATCTCTGGGAGAGGTTCAGTAGTTTGTACTCCTTTATTAACATTATCATCCGTTCTTCATATTCCTTCGTTTACCGCAAACCTATTATCTATCCAACGTCTTACTGAATCCTTACATTGCTCAGTCATTTTTTTTCCAACTCATTGTATTTTTCAGGACTTGGTGACAGGGCAAAAGATTGGTAGTGGTAGTGCAGTTGGTGGTCTATATTATTTGGGTGGTGTCACATCTAACATGCCTTTGATTACAGATGGAACTGCTACTCAGGCTCTTCAATCTACTTTTGAATCTAACCTGACTTCTCTTCATCAATGGCATCGACGTTTGGGACATCCTCCTTTATCAATACTAGGGTCTTTATTCCCTTCTTTAGTTAAGCAGTGTCACAAAACTCCGTTTTTATGTGAACCATGTGAATTAGGTAAACACAAACGTTCTACTTATTCTGCTATTAACAGTCGACATTCTGAACCTTTTGCTATTATACATACTGATGTGTGGGGACCCTCTCGGGTTGTCTCTCGTTCTGGTCATAGATGGTTTGTTAGTTTTATTGATTGCTATTCTCGTACAACTTGGATTTATCTTCTTCATTCCAAAAATGAGGTGTTTGACTGTTTTCAAAATTTTCATAAGATGATCCAAACCCAATTTGAAGCTAAAGTCAAGATTCTCCATAGCGATAATGGTCGAGAATATAGTAATAATAATACTTTTGCATCCTATCTCTCTCAGCATGGCATCATACTTCAAACCTCCTGCGTCACAACCCCAGAACAAAATGGGGTGGCAGAAAGGAAAAATCGACACTTACTAGAGGTAGCACGCACTCTTATGTTCACTATAAACACACCTAAATTTCTATGGGGAGATGCCGTTTTAACTGCTACATTTCTTATAAATCGGCTTCCTTCTAGAATTCTTGGGAATAGAAGTCCCATTTCTTTCCTCCAACACATGACAAGTCCTTCTCCTTCACCTCGAGTTTTTGGGTTGGTGTGTGTGTTATGTTCATGAAAAATCTCCCACTCGGGGTAAATTAGATCCCAAAGCTCTTCGGTGTGTTTTTCATTGGTTATTCTCCAACCCAAAAAGGTTATAAATGTTATCACACCCCCCCCTTCTCACAAAGTGTTTGTCACTCGGGATGTAACTTTTTGGGAGTCTGAACCTTTTTATTCTTCTTCACCGTCTCCTCAGGGGGAGGAACATGTTATTGATGAGGAGACGTCTTTTGAAACTAGTACAAGTACAGGTATTATTATACCATCTTCTTCTACTCCTGTTGTTGTTTCTGATAATACTACACAGGGGGAGTTCGAGCCATCTTCCTCTACTCCTGTTGTTGTTTCTGATAATGCTACACAGGGGGAGTTACAGTTACAGTCCGAGCCTGAGTTGAGGACCTATACTCGAAAAGGGAAGAATAAGGTCACCATTGCTGCACCACTACACCAACCTTGCCCTGAACCGAGTCTTGGTAATACTAATGGTATGAATCCTGATCCTATTTGCTCTCCTGATGATACTGACATTCCTATTGCTCTAAGAAAAGGTGTCAGGTCTTGTACACAACATCCTATCTCGAACTTTGTTTCATATGATAAATTATCTGCATCCTACCATTCCTTTGTTTCTTCTCTGTCCTCTATATCTATTCCTCAGGGGTGGAAAGAAGCAATTAGCAACGAGAAATGGAAACATGCTATGATAGAAGAGATGAATGCCCTGAAAAAAAATGATACTTGGGAACTAGTTACTCTTCCTTATGGGAAAAGACCAGTTGGTTGCAAATGGGTATATACAGTGAAACAAAAGGCAGATGGGACAGTTGAAAGACTCAAAGTCAGGTTAGTTGCAAAAGGGTACACTCAGACTCACGGGATTGATTACCAGGAGACTTTTGCTCCCGTGGCAAAGATGAACTCTGTTCGTACCATAATCTCATGTGCAGCAAACTTTGGCTGGGATATTCAACAATTAGATGTGAAAAATGCATTTCTTCATGGTGACCTAGAAAAAGAGGTATATATGGAAATACCCCCTGGTTTTGCTTCATCTGCAACTGAGGGTAAGGTCTGTAAGCTGCGAAAGGCTCTGTATGGTTTGAAGCAATCTCCTAGAGCCTGGTTTGGTAAATTCCACAAGGCAATGATAAAGTTTGGGTACAAGCAGAGTCGAGCAGATCATACTCTATTTGTCAAACAAATAAAGGGTAAGACTACCATTCTTATTGTTTATGTTGATGACATTGTGGTGACAGGGGATAATAGAGAAGAAATAGTTAACCTCAAAGCAAGACTAGCCAAAGAGTTTGAGATCAAGGATCTTGGTCCTTTGAAATATTTCCTTAGTATTGAAGTTGCAAGATCTTCCAGTGGAATTTTTCTATCTCAAAGGAAGTATGTACTTGATCTTTTAACAGAAACTGGCATGTTGGGATGTAAGCCTGCTGATTCTCCTATTGAAGTTAATCATCATCTAGTAGGTGGCACAGGACCTACGGTTGATAGAGAAAGATATCAACGTTTGGTGGGACGATTGATATACCTTTCTCATACTAGACCTGATATATCTTATGTTGTTGGTATAGTCAGTCAATATATGCATGATCCTCGACAAAGTCATATGGAAACTGTGTACAGAATTTTGAGGTATCTCAAGTCTGCTCCTGGCAAAGGTTTATTGTTTGCACCAAATGGTCATATGAGAGTCGAAGCTTTTTCCGACTCAGATTGGGCTGGCTCTATAGAGGATCGTCGATCTACATCAGGCTACTGTTCATTTGTTGGAGGTAATCTTGTTACTTAGCGTAGTAAAAAACAGTCTGTGGTGGCAAGATCTAGTGCTGAGGCTGAATATCGAGCTATCGCCTTGGGTATATGTGAACTAATGTGGCTTCGAACCTTGCTAGAAGATTTGGGTGTTACAACTAAAGGGCCTATGCAGTTGTTTTGTGACAACAAGGCAGCCATTAGTATTGCAAATGATCCGGTACAACATGATAGAACGAAACACATTGAGATTGACCGACACTTCATCAAAGAAAAATTAGTCAGTGGTCTTATTTGTTTATCTTTTGTAAAAACAGAACATCAACTAGCTGATATTCTGACTAAGGGTCTTAGTGGTAAGATGTTTCATCCCTTGTGTTTCAAGTTGGGTATGCGAGATATCTATACACCAACTTGAGGGGGAGTGTTAGAAGTGCTGCACTAAGGAGGAAAACATGTTCCTTGTTTTCCTCTCCCTATTTTATGCTCCTTGTTTTACTCCTAGAATAGAGCACCAAACTTGTATAAATTGTAAACTCTTGCAATATGAAATCATAACATTGTGTATAGATTTTCTACACCTTCTACATTATGCATTATTGCCACTTCATTGGGATGCAGACCCCGACTTCCACCACAAATTAAAATCATGAATATAATCATCAGGGTTCCAGAAAGCAGATTACAATTCCTCTCCTTCTGACGAATCAATGTTTCACCTAGGACCCAATTCATGATGCATAAAGTTGACCTTAAGTTTTCATAGTAGCTATGGAATAAAATTGGCTTACTTTCAAAATTGTGATTGTCACTTCATGAGTTCCAACACAAAACTAACAAATATAATATTAATAGATAATAGATGAGTTTAATTAAAAAGGAACCACTTGTTAGTAACTTTTGCATGGTTCCCACAACTTGAACAAAATATACATGCTGGGTACATTGAACTTAAACAAGACTGGTGGCACAAACATCATTACCACTTCTAATGAAAGAATAACTTAATTGCATTTGTCTCCCAATTGAGTCAAAAGTCTTCAGACTCCGCAAATTCATAGAAATCCTTGAATTGCTCTTTATCTTGGCTTCAACTTTTACATTGTTCTCAAATGTATGATATATGTAAATTGTAAAGGTATATACAAGAGATGACTGTAACTGCATTAAGTGTTCTTTTGATCAGACACCATTACACCAATTCTTTGCACTATAAGTTCCGAAATATTTCAAAGTCATAAAATATAAAAATAGAATAGTGTGGCAAAAACTGAAATATTTTGTAAGGTTTCCAAGAAGAATTTAAAGAATATGTCTAGTTTTATACTGTTGTTGCTTTTATCATTAAGTAATTCAACTAAGGACAAACATTTAGCATAATTCACAAGGCTAAAAATGTATAGCAATAAAACTTACATAATGTTTAAGCTCTTCTTGCAAATGCTTCACTAAAATACTAGAATCTGTAGAAGGAACCCCTTGAGACGTTAAACTGGATAGATTTTTCTCTACTTCATTCTTCTCGTGTAAGCTCTGGCGGAGCAAAAAAATAAAGTCGTTTAATACAGTTACAAGACTTCAGGAGCAGACAAACTAGTTGACACAACAATTTTGTAAATGAAAAAATTAAAATATATTAGAAGAAGAAACAACGACATAAATCAAACCCAAAACCCGTGCCTTTGAAAGGTCAACAACAACTAAGGAGACCAATTGTTAAAACCAAAGAAACAAATATATACACAAGTTTCTACCACCTACCTCTACCAAATATTGGCCGTGGAGAGGAATAAAATATGCTTACTTTCATAGGAAAAACAGAATTTCAAAAGCTATAACTATTAACCTCATTAAGTCGCTGCCGAAGTTCTTCTAGCTGCTCCTTCAGTATACGTGATTCCTTCTCAGCATTTTTTGCTCTGCATTCCATTCTTTCCAGCTAAAGATAAGAAGATGAAGAACTTTAATTGCCAACTGACATGTAAACACAAAATGTTCAGCCTTAAAAAAGACAAGCTACTCACATCTGCACTAATTCTAGAAAATGAAAGTCTTGCTTCTGTTTTCAGCTGTATGAGCTCTTTGTGAAGACGATTTTTTTCCCTTTCTGCGCTTTCAGAAAGACTGCGTAACTCTCCTTCTAAACGGTTAGATTTTTCTTCAGCTGAAGCTGCTACAGTCTCAGCTTTTTTACGAAGATTCATTTCATTTTGCAGCTTTACCTACATATATGTCAACGAGGCCAAAACTGAAGTTTCCAAACGAAAAATAAAACCCAGTTCAAAACCAGCAAAGTGAAGTATAAAATAAAAAATATGTAGCTGTCCAAAAAAGCCCAACACAGAGTCAATTGCTTGACTTGGAGATTCTAATTTATTGACAATATCATCTCATCACATATATTGATGCAGGTCAAGGTCAAGAAGGTTTTGGGAAGGAATAAAGGAAGAAGAAAGACGAGGGAGAGAGGGAGAAGAACATATATGCACGAAAGCATATCAGCAAAAAGCCATAATCTCAAACTAATATTCAACTCTATCTTCCAACTAAAATTAATATTCAACTTTATCTTCTAACTATGGGAATAAAATAACTTTAAATAGGTCATACAAAACCCTAATTCTAATACTCCCTCCATTCTGAATTATAAGGTCATTATTGACTTTTGAAAGTCAATTTGAGACATTTTCAAACTCAAAATTTATCAATAAATCTTATAACTAGTAGTACATTTTAAATAGTTTGTAATAATTATCATTGTGTTAGCTAAAATTAAACTAATCTATGTCAATTTTGAGTTTGAAAATGTCACAAATTATAAAAGGTCAACAATGATTTTATATTTGGAACGGCAGTATAACTTGGTAAACCTAATATATTACAGAAACAAACTCCAAAGTAATATCTACTATAAATTCAAAGATTTAAATTAATCAACCTACTATAATTAAAATATCTATATAATTATATTTAATTTATCCATAAATAGTAATACAACTTAATTAACAAATAACTTTTTGCCGTTTCCATAAGTCCTCTTCTTGTGTTCCACACCATATGTATTCTTGTTTGGAAGAAGATAACCTCTAGTTATGAAGGATCAAGGTAGGGATGGAGAAACAATAATCCTTGGATTAATTATATTGTTTTATTAACCATCTCCTTTACACAATCAGCATGAAATTTTACAAGCCCACCAGGTTCTTTTTCTTCAAGACACGTTACTTGGAACCAATTCCTCGTGTATAAGATTATTAATAATTAGATATACAATTGCTCACGATATATATCACATGCCAACCGGAAACAGGCCCAATAGAATATAATAAAGGTTTAGATTACGCTTTGTCTCATTGGTGTTTTGGCTTGACTAAGCAATATGCTACAGAATCACCACATAACCACCTTGTGGCTTTAGTTTAGGATAAATCGCAGTTTTTCTCCTTGTGGTGTAAGCTTGATTGAACCTTACCTTGAGCTACAATAATCACCTACTACATAACCACCTCGTGGTATTAGTTATTTTTTTATAGAAGAAGAAATCATATCATAGAAAAGAGAAGCTACAATAATTGAGTGGACAAGAAGTCCACCCTCACCACTCAATAAAAGCAAGACCAAAAAAGCATTTGAGAAAGTACATTCTCCTATCTCTACACAATTTCTACACCTTGTGATATGAGCTAAAGTACAACCACACAGGATATTAACAGCACAATCAAAATTCAAGACTGAAATTGCACAATTTCATATCATTGCAGATAAAACCCCTTCTTTGGAATGTCACCAGAAAACCTCCTTTTTCTTTAAGTTGTTTGCAAGACCTTTGGCATAAGAACGCAATTTGAAGGCTTAAGTATATTAACCAAGTCATTTGGAAAAGAAGGAAAAAAAATATTCTTTGCAAATTATTATGAAGATGGAAGTCAACTTGAATAATAAGAAGATTGATGAGTATTGATTTAGTGTAGAACCTTGGTTTCATTGTTTAAATGAATTTGCTTTTTTAATCGCTCTTGAGAATCGTTAACCTCTTTCAAAAGCTGATCTTGCAGTGCCTGTTCACGTCCTTTAGCAGCAGCAAGTTCTTGCTCTGCGTACAAGAACTGATCTCGAAATTTCTTCCTTTCAGATTCTGTAACAAGTAAACTTAGTCATTAGTACAAGCTGACACAGATGGATATTTTCAATAGTGTAACTCAAAGAAGAATACAAGACAACAGTATCTTGACAAATGACAAGAAAATTGCAAGGGCAAATATATTAAGGGGGTGATAACCTCAAACAGTTGTTAATATTCTTACAAATAAAAGAAGAATTTATTAGAAAGAAATAAGGAGGATAAAATGCATATATCAGCTTAAACTTACAGAGCAAGTCTCACTGGCCGTTAATTTTATTGTATTCTATTGATAGATAATGTTGAAGAATTGAACCCGAAATATAAATTAAGTACTAATTACTGCAAGAAAGAAAATAAAAAAATTTGCTGCTAGTGAACAATACGTATGATGATTCTTTCTCTTGAAGGCATATAATGTTTCCAATTTTTGAGCTAGCTAACTTTTTGATAGCACATGTAACAATCTTAAGTACCATATAAAATCTTAAATTTGATGGCATGTAACTTTTTTATATAGAGTAAGTACTATTTACTGCAAGAAAGAAAATAAAAAAGTTGCTGCATGTGAACAATACATATTTTGGTTCTTTCTCTTGAAGGGATTTAATATTTCCATTTGGTTTTAATAACCCACCAGCTTTGCCAAATTCATCATTCAAAGCCTCCAATTTAGATTGGGAATCGCGTGCTTGCTTCTCTGCACTGCTCAAGGCATCAAAGAAGTCTGATTTAACCTGATAACAGGTTCAATGATAAAACCAAAAGGCAAAAAGCAAACTATCAGTATCTAGAAATAAACATTTAAAAGCAGGTTACTGAAATATATTTACAGAGAGAATAGTAGAAGAGGGAAGCTCTGACCTCATTAGTTACATTTTGAGGTCCAGATGAAGCAAAAGAAAAGCTTAGGATGGCAACGATGCAGTGTGCAATTGAGGATACTCCTACGGATTTACATGCTGATGTTCAAAACTAGTGCTATTTATCTTTTTACTTCTCAACCTTTTTAAATAGCAATAACTATTGCATTTGCAATTCTCTCAATATTCGTTACACTATTAATACAAATTTCCTTTGCACGTATGGTTTACAGTTTACTTGTCCCTTTAAGCATAGTTTTGCCTACCCTCTTACTCTCATCCTCCCAATATACGTTTGTCCCACATTGCTTCAACTGGTCCAAACTCCAAACATAATCCCTCAAACATTTTCAATCTCTCCAAGCACTTTCATATGCTTGGAGAAATTGAAAAGCCTGTGATTTCCCGAAAACACTTTTTAATTCTACAAACCCGCCATATCTTAAACTCTTTAATATCACGCATAATAAAACACAATGCTATGATCCAAACAAGCTAAATCCAGCTAATAATATCCAACGAATAGGGCCATAGGGGTAATCCCATTTTTCTCTTTATTGTAGTTCATACTTATGCAATCAGAATGCATATAACATAGAACCATACGATCACAAAAAGCTTATATACACACATATATATATATGAGCTATCAAATTAAGAGTGGAAATTAAAAGGTGTGAGTAAATACCATCTGGCGGCATTGGTAGGTGCAGAGCATGTGCTCAGACGGATTATTTGATGATTCCGGCGCCGGGAGATCCTCGAAAATCACCAGACGACGATCGGAATTAGGGCTTTCAGGTCGCCCTGATTCGGCCCTTCGTTTGCGAGGTGGGGGTGTTCTTAGCATCATTTTCTCTCTCTAAAATCTCTAGGGTTCTTCTTTGCTTACCCTTTCCACTTTTAATTTATGGGTAGAGGACTGGAAGGCGCCATTTTGGCTTGGTGGGTGTAGAGGTGATCAGTACAAATGTTACGAAAAAATTCAAACAATCTCTTAAATAATGCGACATTTTTTAATTATATTAATTTTTTATTATTATAAAGTATTTTCTCGATTTTAAATTATAAATTTATTATTGATCTTTTTAAATATTAATTTAAAATTAATATAATTTATTAAAAATTATGAAATAAAAAAAAACCGTGTCCATGTTGAGTTTAAAAATATTTTGACTTTCAAATGTTCTTACATTTTAAAACAGAAGAAGTATTATTTATTTTATTTAATTTCATATTATTTGAGGGAAAAAAACTAAGACACGTAATATTTCTAGTACTCCCTTGTTTTATTTTAAATTATAAGATTATTATTTACTTTTAAAAGTCAATTTAAAATGATTTAAAATTAAAAATTAATATGAATAATTATAAAATAATAAATTTTAAAATTAGTGACACTTTTTAAATAGTTTAAACTATTTATTATTGTATTAATTAAAATTCAAAAAAAATATGTCAATTTTAAATTTAATAATATTTTAACTTAATTCAAAAAAATCAGTTGTGGTCTTATATTTTAGCACGGAGGATTATAATTTAGAAAATAAAAAGACTTTTCCGGTGAATAGGCCGAGAGACGGGGGATACATGAAGCATAGTCAACAAATTTTTTCCCACACAGTATTGTTTTTTTTTTTGGTGCTATTTTTTTTTTTTTTTTTAACAAAGAACAAATAACGGGTGTTTGATAAAACTGAATAAAATAGTTCTGAATATTTGAATACTGAATGAAAAAAGTTGTTTGATAATTGACGAATCTAAAACATCTGAATAACAGATTTTTATTATTGTACCACTTTGAAAAAATTCAAAATTATTGTAAATTACTTTAATATTACTTAATGTAATAGTTAATATTGTAAAATATATATATATATAAAATATTTCATTCAGTTCATTCCGCAAAAAAAATTACACTTTGTCATTTAGCCCAAAATTTTGACCGATTCAATCATTCAGACGATTTTTATTTAAAACAAACGCACTAAATTGCTGACCGATTCAGTCATTCAACTCCAAACAAACATTCCTAAATATTGTTCAAAAGTCCAGAAATGCAAAAGAGGGAGGAGTATCACATGTAATTTTTTAGCGCGGAGAATTATAATTATAATTTATAAAACAAAAAGACTTTTCCGGTGAATAGGCCGAGAGATGGGGGGGGGGATACATGAAGCATAGTGAACAAATTTTTTTTTTTATTATTTTTTACAAAGAACAAGTAAGTATTGTTCAAAAGTCCAGAAATGCAAAAGAGGGAGGAGTATGACAATAGTACACAAACTCATTTGATTACAAGTGTTTTTAGCTAACATTACCAAACTTTGGTATTTTTTTAACTAAACCTTTTAAACTTCATTTTTTTTAATTAAATCAGTAATGTCTCAAAAAAGAAAGAAAGAAAAAAAAACATAAATAGCTAAAATTTGACCAAATCTCTAATTTGAGTAAACTTAGTAATGTCTCAAAAAAGAAAGAAAAAAAAACATAAATAGCTAAAATTTGACCAAATCTCTTATTTGAGTAAACTTATGGGAGGTATCAAAAACGCCCGGCAAATATTTTTTTATTATTTTATTTATGACATCAAATAAAAAGAAAGCGCATATGACCTTGTCTTACTAGATAATATAAACGAATCAGTGAAAAAAGGAGATAACTATTTTTACATATATTTTTTATATTTGAAAAATAATATACATATCGATAAATATTTGACGAAATTTGATGCTGAAAGTGTACGCGATAAAATAAAATAAATTAAAGTGACACCTTTTTTAACTTCTACATATTTCATGTATGCACATACATGACAATTATAATTCGGCTGAAAACGTTCGCAATGTATAGCATGACTCTTTATATTTTGAGTAATGCTACCTCCACAAACAATTTTACAAAAATTTTACATACAGCTGAGGTGGCATACTCCACCTCAGCTTTTTAAAAATTAAAAAGCCACTTCAGAAATTATACCCCCCTCATCATCTCTTCTCACGTCTTTCTCATACTCTCATACTCTCTCACTCCACACAACCACGCTCCCCTCACTCCTTCACTCTGCAAAAACCAACCTCCTCATCTCCACCACTGTCGCCGCCGATCTCTCCCGCCAGACCTCCCTCACCCTCCTCGCCGCCCCAACTCCGCTCCTCCGCTCCTCCACCGCCTCCTCCGCCAACATCGCCGACATCCTCCGCTACCACGTCCTCCTCGAGTACCTCTCCCACCGACCTCCGCCACTTCACCCCACTAGAAAACTCATCACCACCCTCTTCCAAACCACCGGCCGCGCCACCAATAACTTCAAATTCCTTTCAACAATAATACCAAGTTACCAACAATAAATGCAGATCCAAAAAGGAAACAAGAAAAGAAGAGAAATGAATAATATATAAAAATAAAAATCAGCAGCTCCCTCATGAATCCCACCAAGAAAAATGGCTAATTTTTGTAGCCAAATTCAATTCCCCATGTTACAAGAATACCCAAAAAAATATAAAAGAATCTAACAATTATAATCAAGAAACAGTACAACAAATTCAGCATGGGACACTTGAAACTAAGCCTGGAACACTTAGATTATAGCGCATTACATCTTGGTTAATTAATTAACATTGTCTCCCCATCCCTTTGAGTTCCCAAAGCTTAATTTGGGTGTATATTTAAAACTCCATCACTCACCAACCTCACACTTCCTCCATTAGTTTATATCGAAATTGACAGCTTCAAATTAATTGTTCAAAAGAGAAGAGAATTGTTTAATTGTATTATTATTGAAAGAGTATTGGGGTTATTGAAAGGAAAGTTGGTGTCCTTCACTTCACTTCAATTCCTAGGTAAAACGGGAGGAACACAAGACAAATCAAGTGGTGCAGCAACATTGCTTTGTTTCTAATCAAGGATTTAACTTTAAATTAACCAATCTCTTAATTAATTGCTAGGGTTTTGTGCTTCAATCGCTTTATATCAATCTTGGTGGAGGAGCGGAGGATGGAGTTGGGGACGGTGAGGAGGGTGAGGGAGGTCCGGCGGGAGAGATCGGCGGCGACGGTGGTGGAGCTGAGGAGGTCAGTTTTTGCAGAGTGAAGGAGTGAGGGGAGCGCGGTTGTGTGGAGTGAGAGAGTATGAGAGTATGAGAAAGACGTGAGAAGAGATGATGAGGGGGGTATAATTTCTGAAGTGGCTTTTTAATTTTTAAAAAGCTGAGGTGGAGTATGCCACCTCAGCAGTATGTAAAATTTTTGTAAAATTGTTTGTGGAGGTAGCATTACTCTTATATTTTTACATGATTTTCTCGCGCATGAGAATGACATGGGTGAAGGGCTGTCAACGGATCGAGTCTTGGCCCGAACCCGATCCATTTAGTCGGATCTGGATCCATTTTTAAAATTCGATTATCCGATTACCCGATAAGTAAATGGATCGGATTCGGATACATATCAATCTGATCTGATAATAATCCGATCTGATCAAAATATGATATGTGTTGATTTTAATGCTCAAAAATATGGAGTTTTATTGCTTGATATTAGTCGCTTGAAGCCTTGAATTTTTATTGGAGTTTTATTGCTTGAATGTGTGTATGTTACTTGGCTTAATCGGATTCGGTTCTTAATATATGAGATCCGTCGGATTATCGGATCCGATTCGAATCCGATAATTTCTTTACAGATCGAATTCGGATCACCCTCGATCTGATCCGATAAGGATCCGTTATAGTCCTACATGGGTCCCACTGTATTCAAGGGATAAAATGTTGAAATATCAAATATACTTTTAGAAATATCATTTTTTTGTGAAAAAAATAGGGACTGTCATTAACACTGTGAAGATACAATGGTGGAAGTTGTGAATGTAACATAACAGAACTTACTCGATATTTACTTTGGGGTAAAACCCAATCAAGGTACATGCTAATTGTCTTGTCTTTTCAATTCATGTTGGGTATCAAAAAAGTTGTTCTTTCCACTTCTCCAATGACTTGTGGAAGTTGTATCTCTTTGTAAAATTCCATTATATATGTGAGAATTACAAATTTCACCAATGTTAAATTGAAAATTTAAATCCCATCTCAAATTGCAAATTCAACTAATATACCTTTCTTGTGGACATGATATAAATTTTCATTAAACATTTTTTATTGTCTATTATATTCGAGTTTTGAATCACAAAAACAATTTTTTTTTCTTAATAGTTGAATGTATTCAGCGTTCGAGTTTGACATTTTTTATTTCAATCGATGACTTTTTTCTCGTTGTTCTAATCGAGTTCTAGACATCATTCTCCTTAGTTAACTCAAATTTAAAGTTTGGTCGATTGTTTTATCTTATGTGTGTAAAAATAGCTAAAGTTTGTTTCATTTTTGAGTGAACAAGTCAAATAAAAGAAGACAAAGATAATTGTACGTTTTGATCATTTTAGTTGCATAAAAACAGCCAAACAAGAAACACAATGTTTAGACAAGTAGAATAATAGTAATAATAATAATAACAATAAATCTTCTAGAGTAAATTATGATGAAATTTTCAGATTCTTTCAACTGAGCCTTATTATAGGTAAGGTATACTAATGTATGTATATCTAATATTAGACCAGGTGCACTTAGAACTATGGAACTAAATTTTGTTAAGATGCAACAGATTTCATCAATCATAAATTAAGTTGGTGTCAAAGTAATCGCCATGTTTAGACTTTGAGTCTTTTTCTTCTCTCTTTATTTTTTGTTTTGAAAAGACTTTCAGTCACTATCTTTTGGTGATGAAAAAGACTACTAATGCTAACCAAAATTGTAGAGAAAGATATATATATATATATGAAAATTTAATTGAATGTCTTTAATTCTTTATTTTTCTTATATACCATCACTTACACTTGTTACATAGTATTAAAATGGGTGGAAAAGAAGAAAAAATATTGACGAAAACATTCATTTGTTATCGAGTTTTATAATGAACGAAAAAGAAAAGAACATTACGAAAATTTTGATCCTTTTTTTATAGTCAAATTTTTTCATTCAAAAATGGAAGGATTTGAATAGAAAATTAACTAAATACCATAAGATTATCTTTTTTATTATCCGTATTATACCCTCCAGATTATAAATAATAATATTAATATAATGGTAACTTGAATGTAAAACTTAATAATAACATATAAGAAAACATACAAGTTTTCCATTTTATTTTTTATTATAAATTAAGTTTTTTAATTTTTTTTGTTTTCGGTCCCAAACTCAAAAACACAGTGTTAATCAATTTTGTGCACAATATTTTGTTTTGAGTCCTATATTTTGTGAATACAATTTATCGTTTCTTATGACGAGTAAATATAACGACATAATCTCTAAAAATATAAATATATGAATAATTAATTTATATGTGTACTTATCACAAAAATCATTTTAATATTTATTTGAAAAAATGGCAGATAAATAAATTAATATTTAACAAGTAGCAAGAGATATTAAAACCTAGTCATCATTTTTTCTTTAAATTTATAAACGGCAAATAAAAAAACATTATTTTATCCATAAAAAAGACTAATAAAAAAGAATGAAAAATTCATATAATAACAACACTCGGAAGTTATTAAAACCCACATTTTCAGACACCTTCACAATATTTTCTCCCAATGTACAACAGCATATCATAGAGATACATTCTTAGTCCTAAAAATGCTGCTAAATATTTCATAATAATATTCGTTTTAACTTCATGCATATAAATTAAAAAAATCATTTAATATTATCATTTAATAATTAAAATTTGTACGAAATTTTATTACTGCCTTTTTATAAGAAGTTAAAAATTACTACTATAAGAGAAAAAATTTACTAAGACAAGTCACTTGGCATGGAAATGAGGAAGTATAATATACATGGGTCTCTCCCAATCCCAAGGGGCAAATCACTAAATGAAGGGCTTAAATGTCATTTCACAAATGGAAGGCAAGTACTTGCTTCTAGGTATTATCCATACAATTATTAGTATAAAAATATAAAATATTAATAAAAAGGTTGCTTTAGCTTTGTTTTGTACTATTTTTTTTTGGTTTGTCTTGTTCTCTTAATGCGCGTGGACACGGGATGGGAAACTTGTAGCCATATCAGGGTGCTCTTTTCATCTCTCTACGTACATACATTTCCCGTATGTGTCCCATTATTACCTACCCCCTCTCCTATGCGCACTGCCATGCTCTACAGGGCCTTGTTTGGGTTGCCAACAACAAGGTAATACCAATATAATATATTCTTTCCGTTTCAAATCGTAAGAATAGTATTGATATTTAAAAAATTAATTTTAAATATTTTCAAGTTTAAAATTGAAATAAATTTATTTAATTTATATCAATACAATTATGAATATTATAAACTACTTAAAAAGTAATACTAGTTATAAGATTTATTGTTTTCAAAATTTAAATAAATTATGATAATTTTAAATTTGAAAATATTTTAAATTAATCTTTCAAAAGTCAATATTAATCTTATATTTCGGAACTAAAATAATAATAATTATATACTTGTACTACTTTTATACTTAATTTTTTTTAATTTTTGTTCTAAATATTTTAAACAACATTCATTTGCCTAGTATTTTTTTTAAGTGAAGAGTTATAAAGATTTTAATGGGAATTTTAGATTTGCATGAACAAAAATTATTCAACAATAATACTTTTCGTATAAAATTTTTATAATTATATATATACAAAATACAGGACTGTTAATCTTTTTTTTTTTAATATTTAAGAGATTGTTAAACTCTCATTTCATATTTATAAATAAGAATGCTAGTAAGTGATTTTTATTATATATATAAATTCCATAAAGATTTTGTTACCGTAAACTTAATATGTGTTAAATAATATAAACACAGACACAGGATATGTTAATTTATTATGAAAGACAGCGAAAATACGACACGAGTTTTTTCAAAGTATAATTTTAAAAAATAAAATATAAAACTGTTGTCCAAATTATTTTCTAGACTCTTCATAAAAATGAAAATAATTAGTACCAAAAATATATCATTAAATAGTCCCTCACATAACTTAATTCCCAAGTCATTCTTAGACATTGAAATGAAATAAAGAAACACAAAACGCAAACTCATTTACCTTTTTTGAGCAATTATACTTATTCCATTTATCAAACAAATTATTTATGAATATACTAGGAAAAAAAGAATATTCTTTTGGGAAATTGGCTACACACAAACAAGGCCTTACAAGTCTATCCTCTTACACTGCACCGAGTATAATAATGCAGCGCCATACAACATATACATATAGAGAGAGAGAGAGAGAGAGAGAGAGTGGAGGAGAGAGAAAATAATAATTTATTCGTGTTGTAAATTTGCAGGGGTCGTGTCGGCTTCAACCAGGCAAAGACCATCATCGATCTCTATCTATATCTGTATCTTTCTCCATCCCCATATATCTCTCCTTCTTTTTACATCTTTACTCTTTTATTCCAAACCCTAATTATTACAGATGCTTTCTCGATTCACTCCTTTTTGGGACTTCTGCAGTGCATCTTAAAAAGCTTTGTTTTTTTGTTTTTTTTGATTGTGATGGATTTGGAAATGGCGGATTCTTCTAGGGTTTTGAGTTCGAGCTTAATTCCTGTTACCCCTTAGGTAACCACTTTCAATTTCATTGATCCATCATTATTTTTTGGTTTAATTAGTTTGATTTGTCTGTACATCTTTATGTGGGCTGAATTTATTGAACTTCTAGCTTGAATTTATGTAGATCGTGAAGTGTTTTAGTTGTATTAGCTAACTGTTCGATTTTCTCTCTCTATTATAAAAAAAATAAGAATTTCTCAATGTGGATTGAAGTGAATCTGTTATTGAGCTTTGTGACGTGTTCAGTATTGTTCATTTTTGGTAAAATGGTGTTTATTTTCTCTTTCTAAATATGCTGATGCTTTTAAATAGGTTTGTGTATATGAGGGTTTAAGCAATGAAATGTACGACTTGAATTCAATTTTGTTTATTTAATGAAGTAGAAGAAAATAGGAGTTATTTTTTTTGCTAGTGTGACAAGCATGTGATTGTTTCTACTTTGCAGAGAATTTCATTCCGAAATTTAAGCTTAAAAGGAAAGAGGGTTTGGAGGATATTCGCCATTGCGTGAAGGGTTCATGCTTTTTAGGTGATTTTGTGTGTCTTCAGATTACAAAGACGTTAAAGCCCTCTGGAACAGCCAAAACTTTTTTGCTGCATTTAAGGCCAGAAAACGGAGAGTAACAAACACACTTATGTAATAAGGGCTTTAATTAGCTGTCAAAAAGCCATCTTCTACATTCATTATCTTCCCAATTATATTTCTGGAGGTTTGATTTGATTACATATTGATTGCTGTTGAGTTTTAATAGTTGCATCTGTCTCTGTCTCCTTGGACACAACAACGGAGTATGATAGTCTCCTTGTTTTGATATATATCATTACATATTAAGCAAGAGTTCCGAAGACTTCTAGGTTAATTCTGGAGATATTGTCAACATATTCTGTCGGTGCTCTGAAGGTTTCAAGGTTAATTCAGGAGTTATTATCAACATATTGAGTCGTTGCTCTTGGTTTTCAGGGCGGTGTTATCATGGCACACATCACTGCAAATCATTTATCTGGAGAGACTCGCTCAGGTTTGAGCTCATTATCTCCTTTAAATTCTATTATCATTTCTAATTGTATTTATTGATGACAATTTATTAGTCCTTGAATAGAACTAAAATTGTAGATAGTTTGATTTACAACTGGGTAAAAGCTATTGTTTCTTGTTTGAATTCATTCATGTTATTTCTTTTGTAGTTAGTTTGGAGTAAAATGTAGCTCTCTGCTAATTTAATTATTCATATATATGCTTGTTTTTTGCTATTTGAATTAGTGTTAACAACCGGTGCGCCTTAGGATTGATATAGTTTGTTCCTTTGTGGAATAGAATTGAGCACATCATGCTGATTGAATCACTTTTACTTTGTGCTATGATACTTAGCAATTTGCATGCACTTATCCCCTCCTCTCAAGTCTGAACTTTATCTTCTACTTGCATTCATTAATAGTAACTAGGATCTTCATATCATTTTTGATTTGGGTTCTCTGATATTTATAAGTTCAGACTCTAACTAGGGTTTTGTTTAAGACAATGTTCGTGTTAACGTTTAAGGGTTGCTTGTGTTCTCCCCTCCTCTTCTTCGGTAGCTAGGATAAAGCTCTACGTCTTTTCTTGCTTCTGTTTAGGGCACTTTAAGTCTTTCCAATGTCTATAGCTGGTTGAAAGCTGCTTAATCAATTCCCTATCATTCTTTGATAAAATCCTTGCATAAAATGAAGTGAAGAAGTGTGCATTTGTTGACAATTGCTTTCATCTAACTTCTCTCTTACATTTATTACTTAATAAAGTTTCCATGGTCTTTCAATACAGGAGCCTCAAGTGATGCTTTGTTCAAGGAACTCTGGCATGCCTGTGCTGGACCCCTTGTCACCGTTCCCCGTGAAGGAGAACGAGTGTATTACATCCCGCAAGGTCATATGGAACAGGTGTGTGCTATTCCTTTATTGTTTCTCTCTACCCTCTGTTTTTTGGTGATGAAATCTATTTCTTTCTCCTTCCTATCACTGTTTAAAATTTACAGATTGTGTTGGTTATTTTGTATACCAGCATGCGGGCACTTGTAACTGGTGTCTTTGGTTTTCCATTTGGTATTGTACATATTATACCCGTTGAAACATAGACATGATTTTTTTTAACCTTAAAATAATAAATATTTTTCATACTTTTGCCTATTAAAAAAATCACAAGAACATTATTTGCCTCATAGATATCATGCATATGTTTCGTTTGTGTAGCTCATTTCCTTGCTGCGACTTTTTTGCCATTTTTATTATCATAGGGAGCTGCAGAAACTCTACCCTTTTCTATGAGTATTATTTAACCTTTTCAAGTGGGACTTAAGACATGTATAACAGGTGTATCACTGGAAATTTGCTTATATAACTCTCTAAGAACGGATAGACCCCATTGGCATCCATTCTCATTTTTTTGTATCATTTTCCCTCTGTTTAAGCAAGTTTGTTTATTCTCCCCTATTTTACTAATCACCTGGTTCCTACTCTTCTTACAGCTTGAAGCATCAACACATCAGGGCTCAGACCAGCAGCTTCCTTTGTTCAACTTACCAGCTAAAATACTCTGCAAAGTGATGAATGTGCAGCTTCGAGTGAGTTCCTCTTGATTGTTTTTGCTTTCATGACTAGAAATTTCTTCTTTCCTAGGGCCGCCCCAGAACTTCTCCAACCCCTGTGCCGACAGGGATGTTTGTGGGGCACCTTGTTTCTTTTTTCCACACAGTACTCAGTACTCCAACTTGTATTGTAGGCTGAACCTGAAACGGATGAAGTTTACGCTCAGATAACTTTGCTACCTGAGCCAGATGTGAGTTTTCTACTCCTTATCTCATAGTAAACTGAGAAACAGAGTCCACTCTTTGCCTTCTGTCTATATCTAGATCTAAAACATATTGCTGCCTTGTGTCATCCTTATATCCTGCTTCTTTTTTACTTTTGGTTTCTTACGACTACCTTGTCGTTATTTCTCACCTGGATCAGCAAGGTGAGGTTGGAAGCCCAGATCCCCCTCTACCAGAACCTCCAAAGTGCACTGTCCATTCATTTTGCAAGACACTCACCGCTTCTGATACAAGCACCCATGGTGGATTTTCTGTTCTCCGGAGGCATGCTGATGACTGTTTGCCTCCACTGGTAAGCTGTCAAATTCCTTTTGTTCCTTTTAACTGTATCAGTTATTTTATTTTTCACTGCCACATGGCACAATTGCCTTCTTTTTCTCTGGTCTTCCTAGGGAATGGATTTTAAGTAACATTTTTTCCTTTCAGGATATGTCCCAACAACCACCCTGGCAAGAATTGGTTGCTACTGATCTTCATGGCAATGAGTGGCATTTTCGTCACATCTTTCGGGGTTAGGATTTGATTTGATCCATGGTTGGACAATGAGTATATATATTGGAACTGGAGGTTCACAAACTTTTTAAAGTTGGAGATCGTGTGGGGTTGATTTTCTTTTGCAGTGATAGATAGATTTGTCAAATAATAACAAAGAAATCAGTGCTACACAGGCTTATAGTTAAAACATTAGTTATTAAGTCATGAATATTGGCTTTGTCCAACTATTCATTGTTCTTATATTGTTTTGACTTGTATTAAACATCACTTTCAGGGCAACCTCGGCGCCACTTACTAACAACTGGGTGGAGCGTCTTTGTCAGCGCAAAAAAGTTGGTTGCTGGTGATGCTTTTATCTTCCTAAGGCAAGTTTTATCAAACATGAAAACTACGATTTTGTTGTGTTAGAATGTGTTGCAATAAATAACATTAATCGTGTGTTCCCAGGGGAGAAAATGGGGAGCTACGTGTTGGTGTGAGGAGGGTCATGAGACAACTAAACAATATGCCATCTTCTGTTATATCCAGTCACAGCATGCATCTTGGTGTTCTTGCTACTGCATCTCACGCAATTTCAACTGGAACCTTCTTTTCAGTTTACTATAAACCAAGGTTTTCTTCTGTACAATTTCTTGGACAAGTGATATTTTTAACTCATTTTGTTTCATGTTGCTGGTATGCCGAGCTTGCTTGGTGCCATAATTTAGAAAATTGCAACTATGGAGTCTTTACACCTTAAGGATTGAAGGTCAATCTGAGTTTTTTCTTTTTCCTTTTTTTGGTTGTATGTTGTTATTTATGTGTAGATATACTTTAGAGTGCTCGTTTGACATAGTGTTCATACTACAATCATGTTATTGACATGGCCGGAAATGAAGGAGTGTGTTGACTGTTTAAAATGCTCGGTTCCATCTCTTTTATCCCCCCTCCCATTTTAATGAAATCTATGAATTCCAGACAAATAATTAGCATCACTTTTCAAATTCTTTTTTCAATCCACATGTTTTATGGGAACCATTGACTGAACAAGCAGCATCAAGTTTTTTTGTTCTTCTGCTCAAATCTTTTGAGTTTTAATATGCTGTTTTGCTGGCTGGGTAAATATGTTTTGCTGAACTAGCTCTTTCTCTGTCCAGAACAAGCCGATCTGAGTTCCTTGTAAGTCTCAACAAGTACATTGAAGCTCGAAGCCAGAAACTCTCTGTTGGGATGAGGTTTAAAATGAGATTTGAGGGTGAGGAAGTTCCCGAGAGAAGGTAACTAGGTAGTTGGTTTTTTTATTCTTTGGCTTAGCCGGTGTAGAAAAAGGTAAAAATGGCTGATTAATCTGATCATACAGGTTCAGTGGAACAATAGTTGGCGTTGGAGATAACACAACATCAAGATGGCTTGATTCTGAATGGAGATCCCTAAAGGTGAATATATTGCTTACTGCTGTCCTATGACATAGGTGTCTTTTTATTGCATTTTGTTGAACGAAGTTCCTAATATTTGAGCTTCCATCCAATTAGTTTTTACCCATTAAGGTAAATGGAGAGAAAAATAGAAAGCAGGATAGATTCAGCTGGCGTGCAAGCCTGGATTTCTTAAGCTGATTTCCTCACATTTACTACTAGGACCATGATGACAATTTAAGAACTTTCAAAATTCTTGGGCAGGCCTAGATCTCTGTTTGGTTGCTTGCATTTGTGTTAATTAGTTGGTTGTGATGAACTTATATTAGCATTATTTTTATTTTTACACCTTCATGGAGACATTAATATTGGTGCTCAACTTTGGAACAAACAAGAATTATGTCTGATAAGATTAGAATGACCGCGTTCTTTGATATTGTCTGCTTTTGACCAACTTTATTTGGACAATGAAAATCTTTTGGAGGCAATTTTAGAAGTCCATAAGTAGAATATCAAATATTCCAGTCCCACTGACATTTTCCTCTTAGACAGTCTTAATTCCCCGCTGTTTTGTGCGCTTTAAATGAATGCTTGTTGAAGTTTACAATTAATGCTCTTCACTTCTTAATTGTGCCTCTTGAGACTCGGTTATCTTTACGCCAAAACCCAGGCTCTCTTGTTTTTCTGTATGTAGATTGCTATTGGTTAATGGTCCCTTACGAACCATTTAATAAATAGTCATATGGCATAAATTTGTCTAGGTCATTAAGTGGTCACTTGAGCACATTTATTCAGTCAAAGTGAATTTATTGATGAGAATTTGTTATGATTGTGCCTGCCGTCTTTGGTGGTTTTTGTCTCTCTGTCCTTATGATTTTCATATTAAAGCTAATGATGAACTTGTACATGATTTTTACTTTTGATTTTAGGTTCAATGGGATGAACCTTCATCAATTCTGCGCCCAGATAGAGTTTCTCCATGGGAATTAGAGCCACTTGTGGCAGCTACGCCTACAAACGCTCAACCTCCTCAAAGAAATAAGCGGGCTCGGCCACCAGTTTTACCA
The DNA here is from genome assembly GCA_034770075.1 of Aralia elata. Lineage (NCBI taxonomy): Eukaryota > Viridiplantae > Streptophyta > Magnoliopsida > Apiales > Araliaceae > Aralia > Aralia elata. The sequence goes on along the minus strand of CM068388.1, from coordinate 4,999,313 downwards.
ACTCAAATGCCAGATCTTTCTGCACTTGGTATGAAGCTTTTGGTCTACTATTATTGCCTAGTGCATATATGTTTCTTGTTGATCTTTATCGTAAATTTCCTTTATGCCCATAGGAATGTGGAAATCCCCTGTTGACCGTCCCTCAACTTTTGCATATTGTGATCCATCACGTGGGCAAGAGCTTTTTCCATCACCCAAATTCTCTTCTACTAAGCGTAGCTCTATCAGCTATAGTGACAACTGTTCCTTGCCTCTGGCTACAAGCAACTCAATGTATTGGTCTAACCAAGTTGAAGCTGCCACAGAGTCTTTTGCCCCTGTTATTAGTAAGGATACTGTTGAAAAGAGGCAGGGAAACGGCTACAGGTTATTTGGAATCGAGTTACTTGAGCGCTCCACAGAAGAAGAGGATGCCCCAATGGTTATGTCTGGAGCAGCAGTGGAGGATCCGCCTCTTCCATCTTTGGATGCAGAATCTGACCAGCATTCAGAACCATCTAATGTTAATCGATCTGATCTTCCCTCGGTAAGTTGTGATCCTGAAAAATCATGCCTGAGAACCCCGCAGGAGTTGCAAAGCAGGCAAATTCGAAGCTGCACTAAGGTACTTCAGTTAGGATTCTGAAAGATTTGTTAGAATGTTCTTTATCATTTATTATTTAAGAAATAAGTATATGAATCTCTGCTCTCCAAAATTATTGTAAAACGAATGCAAGTTTTGTGTCAATCAAATATACCTGTATGAGCCACCCGCACGTACATAAGCACACACTGCTAATGTGTGATACTGTAGGCAGAAGTCAACGAGCCGGTTGACAAAAGTTTTTTGTTTGCTTTCCAAGTAATGGCCTAGTTTTATTTTATTTTATTTTATTATTGTTATTATTATTTTTTTTGGAGAAGATCAGAAGAGTATGGGTTGCAACTAAAAAATGAGAATATTTCTGCGAATGCAGCTTTTATAACTCAGGGTGAGAGTATTCATTGTTAATTTCTTCTCTTTTATTTTTGATAAATGTTGCCTTTAATGACGGAATATTTTGACGGAATGTGGTAATAAATTATACAGGTTCACATGCAAGGATTTGCTGTTGGGAGGGCAGTAGATTTGACACGGTTTAATGGGTATGAGGATCTTCTCAGGAAACTGGAAGAGATGTTTGAAATTGAAGGTGAATTATGTGGATCAACAAAGAAGTGGCAGGTTGTTTACACCGATGATGAGGATGACGCGATGATGGTTGGCGATGACCCTTGGCAGTTAAGTACTCAAGTCCACGTGGTTACCTTGTCTGTTTTTAGCTCTTTTTCTTCTCCTGCTCTATTGCAACCCACCTATCTTATTTCTTTTTCACGTTCTAGATTTAGCATTCACTTAGGCGAACCTCGAATTATGGATTCTTTAATCTTCCAAGTGGACGTGATCCTGCTCAGTGGCATGAAACCTAGTATTTATAAGAGTTACGTGATTGCAACTCTATAGAAGATTTTAAATTTGGGTTTGCCAACGTACTTGGTATGGTTGAAAATAAATAACCAAGTGCAATTAGTACTATAAAATTTTGTAGAAGTAATTAGAAGCCTGTAGTAAAATAATAAGATATTTGATAGTGAGAATCTAGATCTGTAAAGTTTGGAATATGGATTCTTCTTTGACTGTACAATTCACTTGTATTATTTGCTGAATTCTTGGTTATCTGTACAGTGAGTTCTGCAGCATGGTGAGGAAGATTTGTATCTACACCACTGAAGAAGCCAAGAGACTATCACCCAAGATAAAACTTCCGATCAGTGAAGAAATCAGACCAGGCAAGATGGTTCCAGATGCTGACATTGGCAGTGAAGAGCAGTCATCAAATGTGGGGTCCGGTTGCTGATTTGCCTATGCCCCTTATCATACCAAGAGAGGGGAGACATTGTAGGGCGAAAATAATATGGAGAGGAATGGGGGAAGATGGGGTAAGCGAGCTTAAATAACCACTCGGTGATTTTGTTTTCTAGCAGGAGTGATGCTATCCATAAGAATCTGCCCATGCTGGAAAAGCCTGTTTTTATTTACAAAACATGCCCAAGTGTCCTTGGGCAAAAGGACTGTTGTTTAGTCCTTTTAGTATCTGTGAAGAGTGGTGCTATAAAAGATAACTATTCGTACGTAATATCATCTTAAATATCATGTTTTGTTGAGAGAATCTTATAGTGCATGCTTGTTTGGATTCTCAAATGGTTGAAGAAGTTTGTCTGCTCCGCTTCTGTGTACGAGTAGCTGAATATCTTTCCTAATAATACTGTTTTTTTTTCTTCATTTACTTCAAAGTTCATTAATATATACAAATGACAAGATTCGCCCGGCTTCTGTAAATAAATTATGTTTATATTACTCTGTATTTTGCTATGGTGTTTATTGAAGTATTTGAATTCCAGTAATGATATGTCGGGATGGTGTTCTTTCTGGGTTTTCTTTATAATACCCTAGTCTGAGCTTTTGAACTGATTCTGGTGGTGGTTATTTTCTTCTTTCCTAAACCATTTGGAAGACAATTGCTATCTACCATAAAAAGGGCTTTTTTGCATTGTTAACTTCTGAGTGCAGATATGTATATACTCACACACATAATATCATTTCGACTATTATGATGGTTCTTGCCTCGGTGGAATATTTTTGGCCCTAAATACATGAGCAACCCAGTCACTGCATATGATTCATAAAGTAGTCAATTATTTTAATGAAAAAAAACACAGAAAAGGAGGAAAATGTAATAATAATAATAATAATAATAAATAAGGATTGTTTGTAGAACCAGAGGGAATCCAAGTGTTAATACATGCATCCCTTTTGTAAGATATTGTGGTGGGGTTGAAGAAAAAGTAACGGTCACAAGATTTTAAAAAGTCATCAACAACTGTGGATTAACGCTCCTATTAGTAGTCACTCACTCACTTTCTCTCTCTAAAAAGATCTCTCCCAGCTCTTTTCTCTCCACTTATTCACTAACCCATTGCAGATTTAGTCCGCCATGAAAGTGATGAAAAGCATGAAGAAGCTCAAGTTTTGGTCAAGAAAGGAGAAGAAGAAGAAGAAGAAGCTCAATTTCACCGAAAACCCACCATCAAATTGTCACTGTTATTGCCAAATCCATCAGTTTCAGCCTTCTGCTCCACCATTACCACAATCATGGCCATATTATGAGCAGACCCATGTGGCCAATTTTGCAGCTGAGGTCAGTAGTTATACATATTCAGAATTTCCCAGTTCAAGTGAAGCTCAATTTGCTTTTGCTCCGCAAGAAAATGAAGAAATTGCTCCTGAAATGAAGCCACTACTTCCAGCATTGCCTGTTAGCCCCACTAGTACTTGTTCTTATCAGCAATATTTGGATCCGAATCCAGTTTATGGCATGCCTGTTGTGCCACCAGCTAGAAGAGACAGATCTGCTGTTGCGCATTTGATTCGCTGCTTTTGTCCCTGTTTTCGCATTCAAGAAGCACATTTGAGTTAGTTTTAAGTCGATTGAAAATTTTCACCTATATGTTTATTCAAGAAGTTCATACATTGACATCCAGAAAACCCCTAGATTCATCCTCCCATATTTTATTTGCTTCACACTGGGTGCTGCATATACAATATAAAATATACACCAGAATTTGTAAGGTTTATGCTATGTTTTGCTGCAAGTTGGAATTCTCTGTAAAAAATAAAATAAAAATAAAAATAATCCTACAATATGTATCTCATGCTTTTAAATAAGAAGGCACATTTGTGCTCTTATTAGGATTGAATATTTTGTTTTTGTTTTTGTTCTCTCTCTCTTTTGGTACTGCAACTGTATTGCAAACTGCTTTATAGGGGTTTCCAACCAGGGGTGTTCATGTAATTCAGTAAATTCGGTTTTTTACGGGTACCGACCGATTTGGTACACTCGAAATAAAAAAATAAAGTAAGTTCGGTACCGGTATATACCGGTTAGATGAATTTTGTCGACCGATATTTATCATATTTACCGTACCGTACCGTTTATACTGAATATTTAATTTTATAATTATTTTCATATTTATGTATGTGTAAATATATAATTGAGGTGTGAAAATATTATTAGTTGTAGTTAAAATCTTCCTCCAGGAGCATTCATATTTATACAGTGAGACAAAGTATTAGTTTTCTACCAACTGTTTGGAGTTGGGGAATGCACAACTTATATTTCCTTTTCAAATTGAACACTTACATGGCCAACAAACTGCTACATAAGCTAGCTATTGATACTTATTTCAACTTACCTAGTAAGGAAGATAAGAAGCATGCATACATATACTCTATATATAAGTTGGATCAAGATTTTGATAAATACATTACAACAAGCTAGTAAGTGTGTGTGTGTGTGTCTATATATAGATATATATATATATATATATTCTTTCTAGATAACTTTATTGAGTTCATTTTATTGTCTTGTGATGTTTATTTCACTCTCTTAAATAACAATAGCCTAATTCAGCATTAATATGATTATATTAAATAAATAAATTTTGTAAAAAAGTAATACTTGAATGAGTAAAATTTGAACCGGTATTTACTATACCGTACCCCATATGCTAATACCAGTATTTTGGTACCGGTATTATACATGGGTACGATATTTCGATACCGAGTATCATATTTTCATAAAATTCTTCCGTATTTGGTCCGATATATGTAACAATGTTTCATAAAATTCAGTATTCAGTCCGATTCGATATGATATATGTACCGATGCACACCCCTATTTCCAACTGGATACTAAATACAATGAAATCATGGCAAAAAAACTATACAACTAGTATAGCAAAGAGTTGCACGCAACGCGTTGAATAAAATCAATTACCTGCAGCTAATGCAACTCTTTGCTATACTAATTATATGGGAAAAAGTAGCATCTGCAATATTTATCCAGTGCCCGTAGCTTTATTGTACAAACTATTGAATAGGATTATCAGGCTCGTCGAAATAAATCTAGTACACATCAAAATAAACTTGCTTTAAAAGTGAACTGCAATCATCATGTAATTCTCAAAGTTTCAACTAAAAGAAAGGTCAATGAGTACGGACTACACAGCCTGAAAGCCATAAACATATCCAGATCTGAAGCAACCTAAAATTAATCTTAGCCTCCATTCTAACGAGAAAGGGCGTGGGGTAGTTTGGTCCCTATTGGCAAGTATATAGCTTCCTCATTTCTTGTGCAACTACAGTGCCTATTATCTCTAGTCATCCGACCAATATCTACCAGAACCTCTATCATGAATTCTGCTCCTGCTGTTTCAGTGCTCATCTGGAGATGCAGAAACTTTGTTGCACTCTCTGGAGTTTTTCATATGCATAGAGTCCTGCTATGTATTCGCTGCCTCAGTCTTCGGGCCTGTATCTATCTTCAATCAACAAGCTTACATGAGAATCAGCAACATGAGCTCCATTCTTGTTATCCCTAGAATCATCATGTATTTCAGACACTTTCTTCCGGCTTTTCGAGCCTCTCCTTTGGCTGTGACCGTCTCTTTGGCTGTCTCTGTCTTCATGCAACCTATCTCCATCGAAATCTGTGACATTGCTTCTGTTCGTACTGTTACCAAAATCATTCTGAACATCAGACACTTCCCTCGTGTTTCTCGAGCTTTTCCTTTTATGACCATGGTCTCCTTCTCTTTTTCTATCACTATCTGACAGGTCTCCATCAGAATCAGTCTCATGAGTTCTGCTATTGCTGCCACCATGGTACTCCGGATACTCCGTCACATAACTATGACGGTGTCTTTTGTGTTTCCTGGTTCTGTCATGGTGCGTCTCTCCATCTCTGTCCAGGTCAGACCAATCTTTATCTCTGTCTATGGTTCTGTCATGGGGATCACCACGTCTTTCAGACAATTTCTTCCGGTCTCTAGAGGTTTTCCTTTTACGATCATGGCATCTGTCTCTGTCTGTGTCACAATCTGAATAATCTCTATCAGATTCAGTCTCATGAGTCCTATTTGTGCTTCCCCCATGGTACTCTCTCAACTCTTGTACTTCGCTATGGCGGCGTCTTGAGCTCTTCCTGGTTCTGTCATGGAATGCCTCTCCATTTTTGTCCCTGTCCAAGCAATCTCCATCAGAATCAGTATCACTAGTTCTGATATTTCCATGCTTGCTGTTTTTAGAGTTTGGTTCCTTGCAATTTTTTTCATCAAGAGTTCTCCACCGCTTTCGACCATCACTGCTACTGAGCCTGTGTCGATGTGCGCGCTTTTGTACATCATCTTCCTCATAACGGCTTTTGCTAGATCTTCCATTGGAACTCTCTCTCTCCCTTGACCGAGATCTTCTAAAGTGGTATCTGTAGAAAATTATGATCAACCATCCAAACCAAAAATAAATAATTTCCCTATAACAAGGCATGAGTTAGATTGTAGTGAAACATAAGTCCAAGTAGACATTTGATAAACAATGACACAAAAATGAACAAATATTAACTCCCCAAAGTCTACAATCCAAACAAATAGATCTCCAATCTCTTAAAAAGTAGAAGAAATATGGCTTCTGCAAATCTTACATTCTTTCTTCTTGGATAGGTAAATTTCGCAGCGAGTATGGGGATTGGAATTAGTAACCTTGAGATTATTCCTCAAGGTTTCTGCCATTTCTCCCACTACATTCTACATTCATAGGAAATATTACTAATTGGAAGGAGGGAAAGGGACGTGGGCTGAGGTCCAAATAAAGTGAGGACATGCAACATAAGTAAAAAGATCAAAAAACAAAAGCAATATAATATCCCAAAAGAAAAATGAATTGCAATATGCCCATAATGTAGCACCAGGAACAAAGACACACCTCTCACGGTCTGCAGATAGCATCTTGCCGGATTTCCTCAGCTGCCTGAAGTTTTCTTGCTCCATCTGTTTGTCATATCCAGATTCATCTGAATAGCCGAATAAAGCAATCATCTTATTCATCCAATATCTTGGGGGTGGTTTATCCCAATCAGCCCATTCATAGTCTCCACCAGGATTGCGGAAACAGTGGATAAAATTGCAAGCAGTTCCACGAGAACATGTCTGGTAACAAAGATTAATAGTGAACAACATCAACAGAAGATAGAGCCAAATTTCAACATAGCAGCATCAACAAGTGAGCAAAAATAAGAAAGTGCAGGCATGGTTTCCAACTGTTTTCTCGACTTACAAAGCTGAGAAGAAAAAAATCAACGAATTCTGATAAGGAGAATATGGTTCACTAGAGGATATGTTTGTACCTTCAGTCTTGACTTCATATACTCTCCACATATGGCAACCTTCCATCTGGTCACACCAACAAACTCACATTTCACCTATCAAGACAACAGTTTCAGAGTATGAAATCACCATCCTGAAGTAGTAGTTACACATCAAAGGGTATGAGAAACTAGGTCATAAACATTCTGCTACTAGCGATGACCCTCAATGAATAGCTGTAGCAATAAACAGTGGCCTTTGGAACTGAAATTATTTGTTTTTCTGAGACTAAATGTTGACAAATATATGTCTGGAGTTTTGTTGCTTTCAGTCTTTCAGACCTTAAAGAAGTCCAAAGCTTCAGATAAATACGGGTATTCAAATCATGTCATGAACTATTATAATTCTGAAAGTACACAATTTTAAAGAAATGACATTACATGATCATAAAAGAGCGTCACAAGCTTCAAAGAGCTACTTAACTAAGCTCGATTGAATCTATATAAATATATAATAAGACAAAATTTAGTTTTCTAGTCTTCGTCTTTGGTCTTTCATCTTTGGTCTTTGGTAGAATTTAACTAGAAGTAAAACACTTTTTATGTACTAGGAGTAATTTAACTAGAACTAAAACTTCCTTTATGGTTCTAAAAACTTTAATATTAACTTATTATTTTACAATAATTTTATTTTTTATAAGAGTCCTTTAGTTACTTATTCATATAATAAATGTTAACTTAAAAATCATATTTAAGATTTTAGTTTAAGTTTCTACTCAATTTTAGTCTCTAAATGACTATATATTCATTATTTCAACAACAATTATATTCCTAAATAACTCTATATTAAAAATATAAAAAAATATTATGAGTAAATAATAATTAATATAAAAAAAACAGTAATGTATACTACAAAATATATTAATGATTAAACTTTAGTAAACAACTTTATTTCATATAGGAGACCTTTAGTTAATTAATGTTAAAAAAAATCCTAACTTATATGTTACTGATTAAAATTTAATTACCTTTTAAAATTAAAATCATGATGGTAACTTATTCTGCAACAATTTTATTTTTTATACAATTTATTTAGTTAATTATAGAATAGAGTTTGACTTAAACACTACGTTTAAAAGATTAAACTTTTAGGTTTCCACTCAACTTTGAACTCTAAAATTGCATATATAAATATGAAGGATTGAATATAAAAACTAAATATTAAATTTAAAAACTATATAAAAATTTAATATTAAATTAGAAATAACAAAAAAAAACACATTAGTAACACTCAATTATGAGTATTCGACAATTATATGTGATTTGTAATCATTCATTTTTTAAGCAAAGATTTGTAGCAACTCTAATAATAATAGTAAGCCAATTTGAAATTTAAAAAATATATTTTATAATCATTATATGAAATAAATTAAAAATACTTTTATTTAAAAAAACAATCCGGCACTTAGCTAGTTGAAATAAAAGATAACAATATATAATTTCAAACCCTCTTGAATCAAACAACTATTCAATCTAACCTCATTAAACGAACCCAGTAAATAATTTGTGACTAACACATTAAGCCGAAGGGATAAACTTAACAGGGACTCTAGTCTTTTATGACCCTATTTTATAGAATAAAATAAGGAAGATGGCACCTCTTACAGCCAAATTCTACCGATCCAATTCATTAATATTGCTAATAAGAAATAATTAATTGAAGGGGGTACACGATACCTGTTTACCAGCAAAGTATCGACCATTCATAGAGTGATAAGCCATCACAGCTGAATCCAAAGATTTATAGTGTACATATAGATTTCCTCGCAAATGGAATGCACCATTTCTGCACACCTGAACACAAATATTATACTTGTTATGCTCTGGATCGCAAATAGATACAACACAAGATCTACCCGTTTCACAACAATATATCATTTTCTCTCAACTAAAATTCAAACCACAGTTTCAATGATACAGCTTGAGAAATGAGAACTATTTTCCTTTTGTTGGTTTACGAGTTGCTTTAGAAATAAGAACTATATTGAAGTTTACAATAAATATCAAACTTAGTTATTCTCAAAATGTCCCATGTGTAAAGAACCAAGAAAAAATCAAGAAATATTCTTCTGAAAATATATGAGAGGTTATAATGGATCCACTAGTTTCCGATACTTAAAATTTCCATATAGCCTAACAACTTCAAAGAAGCAATTCTTTTATTCATTGATCCAATAGAACTCATGTGTCAAAAGAGCATGCCAAAGAAGTAAAGAAAAGGTAATATTGGTGAACTTAGATAGAAGTCGACCCCACCTTAAAATTTACAATTTCCCCATATTTCAAGAATTCTGTATGCACATCCTCATAAAATTCCTCATAACAGCGTTCGACCTCTTCATCTGTGTACTGAAAATGAAAGAACGATAAACACAATATTGGTTGTCAATAACATAAGGAAATCTCACTCAAAAACAGAAAGAGGGAGAGTAAGAGAATAAATAAGCAGAGCATATTTCATCTAGTAACATTTTGTGAAGATCAAATATCAATGATTTTCTTTCTTTTTTGTTGCCCGGGGGGGGGGGGGGGGGGAGATCAGGAAAAAGATGCACCCAAAATTCTTCCAAAGCTCCCTCTTCATATCCTATTAAAACAAAAAATCTTAGGAGGCGGACCGTATACAAGCTTGCAACGAGTTCCTTACTTTACATGCTTGTCACCAGAAAAAAAACAGAAATTGATGCTAGGTAGTTCACTGACCATTTAATTTAATACTACTATAATATCTTCTCTCCATTACTATTTAGTGTTTACCACATACGCAGTAACATCCAGCCTGAATCTGATCATACATAGACATGATGTCTATCTTCTTTAAGTTAATTTCAGTCAACTCCATCAAGATATGAGTAAGTCCTGTCGTTTGGAAGCTTAAATCTTGAAAAGTACCATTTCTTATCCCCAGCGATCTCCAATACCCCAGGATAAAGATATCGCCAAAGACACTATTAGCTGTTAAGGAGCTAGAATTCATAGATACAAAATGATAAACAAAATCAAACAATAAAATGTCAATGAACTTGACATGCATAGACTGAAACTCCCAATTTGCACCAGCAAAATATAAGCAGCTTAAGTTTACTTCGAGGCGTAAATGATTATGTAAAAATAATTATCTGTTTTGATTTTTCTTTTTGCAATTTTGATATAAGAAATTGTTGGTGTTGAATGTTATAGATTACAAAGGAATAGTTATCGATAAATAATTTACAGCAGCAAGACTCTACAAGAAGTAGCTTAAATTGCAGCATGTAGGATACAGAATTGGTAATATCATATATCACCGAACAAACCAAGGCCAAGAGCTTGAACCTCCATTGAAGCAACTTGTAAAAAGAATTCTGATTTGATTAAGTCAAAGGAAAAATAATAAGCCTATAACGGATGTAACATCTCAAATAATGGGTGTATCATGTGATTACCTGGAATGACAGTAACACAAACTTATCAAGGGGGAACATTTAGTCCTATACAACATAAAAAGGTGATAATTACCAATCACTAGGAGAGGCACGATGAAAATTCAATTTAAGTGATATGTAGTATAAGGTAAAGAATCTAGTCAATCTGAGTTACAAGGAAATGTCGCAGATAAGAGAAAATAGCCAAAATTTACTCAACTTCGTAAGTTCATGATCAAGCAAATAGAATATATAGCACAAATTCTTTCAAACACAACATCAGAAAACCTTAAATCATGATAGGAAATGCTAATATCAAAAAAACCATCTCACAGGAGTCAAGAAAAATGCTTCTGGTACAAACACAATTAAACAACCTAAATCCAAAACCACCAAACAATGAGTAATACTTGACACCTATGTTACATGGACTCGTCAACACCTAGAAGGATCCTTTAGAGGACGCAGCAACACGGACACGCCTAGTTTTAGAACATTCCATGTTCGATACCCACACTACATAGCCGTGTTGTGTCGACACGGGTACTTCTAGATTTTAGAAGAGTCCATTTAACATAGCTTGCCATAACACATACATAAAACCCCACATATGAAGATACACATAAAGACAAAGAATTTGAATAACATAACTTGTCAATAGCACGAAACGGAGAAAATAAATTAAAATTGTCTTTTAGTAAAGCAGACACAGGATAATACTAGAAGTGGTACAATTGCTAAAGCATGAACAACCATAGCTAGCAACTAGCTAAATCCATGGTCTACCCTATTCAGCATAAAACCACAAATAGTTATGTCCCTTCACAATTCTTACATATTCTAACCATGAAAATAAAATTTGTGGATGTACTCCAAAACTAGCCTGAACGAAAGATAGCATTAGATATTTTAGATTGGAAATCAATATTCATAAAAGCGTTTCGAATGGCTTGAGCAGTTGAGTGTTGCTTTTAACTATTCAAATACGATTGCACCAATCAGTATCAAAGAAGCTATTATCACCTTTTTGCGAGATAATAATTATCTGGAACAATAATGCCAATTTTGACATATATAACTCTAACAAAGGCCTGAAATGGAACCTCATACGGTAACATCTAGGTTTTAGCTTTTCCAAAGTACACATCATTTGAATCCATTTACCAATATCATACATCTACAGAGAATGCCTTTCCTATATGAAGCTTCATGTATTAAATGATATAAGGTATGAATTATAACAAAATTAACGAGGATACTAGAATCACAGCAGGACTTCATTTACAGACCTCAAGCCCCTCATCCTGCTCCCAAGCAAGGCCAGGTCCATTGTACATATTCTTCATAAGCAGCGTGCAAGATTTATCAGGGTAAAAATGAACTCTACTGCAACGCGACCCAAACCGACAAGCTCCGGTTTTGATGTGGAAAGGACAATGAGCTTTGTCCTGCCATACACACAACAAAGCTTAAAGATGTTGTTTGTCAACAATACAAAACTATAATAAGCAAGAAAATGGAGAGGGCACTAAAGGCTCACCTGTTCTGTTCCAAAGTTCGGAACTTGTTGAGCAACATTCTCCAGTAACTGCTGTGCTGAAATAGCAGGTGCATTTTGGTAATCAGCAAAAGCTTCTGATTGTGGAGGAAACGGATTTGATGTTGGTCTATCAGCATCCTATATAGGGAGTAACAAAAAAAACGCAAATCATACACCAATTTAGGCGAGAATAGGAAATCAAGTAGCATTTCAGCAATACCTCTTTTCTTGTATGTTGGTCTGCATCTTTCTTTTTTACCCTGACTCTATTCTTCTTGACAATTATCTCATTGCCTTGCCAGATAATTTCGGGAGGCCCCTCTTCTACGTATTCCCAATCATCATCCTCATTTGACTCATTCTCATGTCCTGCCTGTCAGTGTTTGCCGCACACAGATATATTAGATTTATTAAGATCATAATAGTATAGGTAAAGCACAGTCATGCTTCTCTATGACTATACCATTGACTGATGGATCAAACTTCAAATTTACTTCTGAGACTTCTGCTTATAACACAAAACTTCAGGTCAGCAACAAGCCTACCACGCAAGCATCATAAGTTCATAAATATATAACACATACACCCCCTCCATTCCAAAATGGCGACCACTTTCATATAACAATATCTATATATAAAAGAAAGTAGGTTTCACCACTTATTATTCAGGCTAAATTCAAACATTATGTAACATTAGACACTATTTTATAAAGTGAATTCTCTTCTCGCGAAAAGCAACTCTCCGCTTAGAATAGAGGTAGTATGTCTCTTCATGAGTCTAAGGTGGGCAAAACTTGAACTATGCTTCTTCTTTCTTTTTTTATATTTTTTTCCTTTAACAGATTACAATAAATAAATAAATAAATCAGATATTGTACCAAGTAACTATCATACATTTTCACAATTCATTATAGGAACTGAAATGAAAGTATATTTCCAAATATATAATCATTTTTCAGTGTCTAGAATTGTGAATTCTACATTATCTAATCTAATCATACACCCTAAATTCTCAGTAAAGTATCCAATAACAACAATAACTGAATTTCTTCCTAATTATTCCAATTTCCAATTACAACATACAATCTGACAAGTGTGTTATAGTGATAGAAGTGATAGAAATGTTTGAGAATTATAGGAAATACCTGATTTCTCTTTAATTCTTCTTCGAGAGCTTTCCTCCGTTCTTCATCTTCTTCCTCTTCCGCTTTTTTCCTTGCTAATTCCTCGAGAAACAGCCTTTCTCTCTCCTCAAACTCCTTCCCTTCTCTCTCTAACCTCTCAATTTCTCTCTCCTCCTCCAACTGAATCCTCCGCTGCTCTTCGGGATCATTGAGCCGAGCCTCCTCCTCTTCGCGCGCCTTCTCCGCTAGCTCTTTCCTCAGCTGCTTCCTCTTCTCCTTCTTCGCCGCCTTCCTTTTCTCCTTTCGGCTCCCGCTCCCCTTTCCCGGCTTGGATTCCTGCTCGCATTGCGAGGTTCCTACTTCGTCTCCTTCGATTTCAATTGATTCAGTCATTAGGGTTTTTCGATTTGAGTTCGATCAACTCTTTTGCTGTTTGAATAATTATATACTTTATGCTTAGCACCCGTGCCGTGCGAGCCTAGTAATTTCTAAAATAGTTTTAAAAAAAAATTTATTTGTATACTATGTTATATTAAATGTCAAAATTTTAAAGGTATATTTATTAACTCTATAAATTTTATATTAATTATATTTATTAAAAATTAAAAAAATTAAATTCATAAGTATTAAAAAAATTAAAAGAAAAAGAAGAAGTGAAAAATTTATATTGATTATTTTTGTATAATTTTATTTTATACCTATAAAGTGATTGTGCTCAGTTACATTCTAATGACAACTTAATTTTACGAAAAATAAAAGAATTAAAGAAAATGAAGGTTTATTTATATCTTTAATCCATTATATACATAATATATTCACGTGAGTATGTTGATAAGTAATATTAATTATATGTATTTTTGTACAGTGAATATATATAAGTGATATAGAAAAAAATAGGCACTCATATGAATTTAAAAATGTGAATAATTAAATATTTTTTTGTTTAATTTATATTATTAAAATTGTGAAGTTACATATTAATGAAGTTGAAAATTATTAGAATTAATTTTGAGTTTTGTTACTTAATAAAAAAGAAAAAAATAAAAAAAATAATTAATATAGTAATAAAAAAAAGTGAATGGAATAAAAAATAAAAAATTATTAATACAAATTAATAAATAATAATTTATTAATTTAATTTGAGTTAACTCGATCGATTAAATTAATTTAATTAAATTGAGAAGCGTATACTTTCTTACCGTGTTATATACAAACTAATATTGACTAGTATTGATTCATTAGTTTGGAAAGGTTTATAACGGTTTCTTGTAGGAGTTGAAGTCTAGACTACACCAGGCCCATCTAATTGGATCCAAAAGCCCAATATATTATGTTTCAAAGTTTTTTTAAAATAAAAAAAAGAAGAAGAAAAGTTTTCAGAAAACAATTTTTATTGAAAACAGTTTTCTGTTTTACAAGAATGCGCTTGGTTGAAGAAAACAATTTTCTAGTTTTTAAAAAATTGAAAGCATAAAATATGATTGATTACTGTGTTTTTCAAATTCAAATTCACAAATAACAACATAATTATATAAAGGATATAATTACACAAAAGATATTAACTATATTTAACAATATTTGAAATGGAATTTCTAAATTTAAAATAATACCATCTAACGATATTTGTCACATAAACCAATTAAGTAAAACCCATGACCCCAAACAGATTTCTAAATCCTAATTAATAATCCAAAAACTTTAACCCAAAAAATATATAAAAGTATGAAGCAAATACATTAAGAGAGAGAGAGAAAAAAAATTGTACTTAAATAATGGTATTTTAAATGCAATAGTTAAATTATTGTACATGTTTAATTATACTAGTAAAAATCATGAAAACTCTAATAAAATCCTCCTCCACCGCCAAATCCAACCCGTTTGATTTGATTTGATAGCAAGGCATGGTAAAACCATTCGGACCAAGCCCCTTCTTGCTATCTAACTCGATCAAAACACTCGTTCGGTTCAATTTCCGTTCTCAACTCATGATTAATATGAGTTCGAAGTTTTCTTCGTAATTCTCAAGTCCACCACAAAGACATTCATAAACTACTCTACCGTAATTTTTAGCAGATAACCCCCAATTCATAAGGATATAAAAAAATATTCTTATTCCCAAAATAGGTAATAGTAATAAAGGGTTGGGTGATGTTTCTTAGCAACGACTTATTTTAAAACGACTTAAAATTAAAATATAAGTTTAATTTATAAATTATTTTAAGTCGTGACTTATAAATAAAAACGTTCGACTTCAATTTAACTTATAAGTCATAAATAAGTTAAAACAAAATACGAAATGAGGGATCACCAACCTAGAAGTCATCTCCTTCGAAACGAGGGACTAGTCCAAAACCTCAACCGTCTAATAAATTACTTGTTTGGGAGCTGTAGTGTACCATAATAACAGAGAAAGCTTCTATTGGAAAAATAAATAAATATAATTTCTTTTAAGAGCAAAATAGGATATTGAGATTCAAAAATGAACCCAAAAATCTTCTTCTTTTTCATTTCAAAATTCAAAAATAAACATAATTTATTTTAAGAGGAAAATAGCCAGCTGAGATTTGAATTGGGGAGTATTTGGGAGGGTAGGGTTCTTCATATTTGGGGAAAAGTGAGACAATTAGTAAGAAGTAAGATAGAGAGATGATAGAAAATCTAAAATCAGAAATTACCGCAAGAGTTGGTGAAGAGAGAAGACAGACGAGAAAATTGAAAGTAGGGAGGAGGGAGTGTCGAGCGATAGTTTTCCGAAATCAAACGGGACCATATGTTTTTATATTTAGACTCCTATATTAATTTTGACTAGTCCTACCGCTTTACGCGTTGTATGTATATAATTTTTAAAACAATAATTTTATCAAATTTTAGAGATTGAATAAAAAATATAAAAATAAGAAAATTGTAATAAAATTAAATTTGTTACGGCAAAAAGAAAGAAAGATTTGTACCACTACATCAAGAAAGTGGTTATTTTTATCGCTCTCTTTTAATAAAGCAGATGTGTTTGTACATAGAGAAAAAGAAGAAAAACTTAAGTTTTATGTTACTACTATCATACTTTATATGATTTTTGTTGTGTTTATACGTGTATAATTTAATTTATAAAAAAACTGTTTATGCTAATTAGTTTTTCGTTAAAATATGTCCATTTTAACAACAACAAAAAAATAGCAAGAAAAATAACAAAATTTTCTTTACAGCTCATTGAAAAACTCATAACAGTAGAATTGGACAGAAACTTGAAATTTTTCATCATTTTTTTCCTATCCCATTTAAAATTCAATAATATATAGAGATGACAATTTGAACTGAAATTGAACTGGTCAAATTGAATCAAGCCGACCAGTTTTCAAACTTGACTGGTGTGATTTTAGTACAAAAATAAATAAATCAAAGGTGTGCATGACCACTATTAATTGTTGAACTAGTGGTGAATCGTAACGCACTGCCTCAAATGTATAAATCAATGATGTATCGTTCTTGAACCGATACATTATATATACTAAAACATTAAATATTTGTTGACGGTTTTTGAATCTCAAACTTATAGCTTATACAAAAGATGTAATACCATTAGTATATTTATAATAATACGTGTTATAGTTTTCTTATATTAAACTATTGTTAAATTATGTAAATTTTTAATCTCTGATATTGTTTTATTTCTTGAAATATTTTATCTTATTTATAACTTTTATCAAATCATTTGATAACTGCTATCGTACCACACAATTAACATTTCTAGTAACACACAAAAAAAGTTGAGTGAGTTCAAAATATGGAATATTTGAGTTCGGTCACGCTCCACCCCACTAGACCCTTTTCATGTTAGAATCGTTTTTGTTAGTGTTACCAATATTTATAAACTTTTACTGTGTGCACAAATTATAAATAAAAGTTGTGCATCGAGAGTAGAATTATATATTGCATATCAATAAAAAAATATGTAAAATATTCAATAGTAAGTCCTATTTTTGTTTAAAAAAAGTTTTTATATCATTTTATGCATAACGTATTGTGTATAATTTGTATTCATAGCATTATTTTTTCTTTTTACTTTATCTCTCACTATCTTTAGTTTTCTATTGCATCTGTTATATATTTTTTCATATTTATCCCTAAAATAAAACTACCTATATTCTCTTTATCTACCCCACTCATAAAATAAAATTAACAACATAATTATTAATAATATATAATTTATTTTCTTTAAAAAATCAACAAACAAATGTTATTTGTAATTTTTTTTTGTCACATACATTCCGTGAGCACATATGATAGTCATATTTAGAGCCCATTGGGCAACTACTTATTTTAGAATGATAGAATGATTTAAAATTAAAATATAAGTTATTTTAAATTATGATTTATAAGTAAAAGCGTTCGATATTAATTTGATTTTTAAATCAGAAAGTAACTTAAAACAAGTTTATGAATGTGTTCGGCTTATAATGACTTATAAGTTAAAATCAAACGTGAAAATTATTAAAAAGGATATTAATAAAAAGAGGGACAAAATAAAAAAGAGACAAAATAGACATTACATTTGATCAAACTAACTTATTTTAATATATATATATATATATATATATATATATATATATATATATATTTGCTAATTTGGCAGGAGGGGGATTCGAGACCTCTTGTTTGACAAGAAACCTAGAATATGACTCAGGCCAAAGACTCTCAGTGTCATTTGAAAATAAATTATAAATACTTACTTATTTTTTATATTTAAAAATTGATTTATAAATAAAAAAAAGAAGTCATTATCAAATAGAAAAATAGTAATAACTGATTTATAATTTGATTTTATCAACTTATAAGTTAATTTGATCGTCACGGCCGAACCGGCTCTATTAAAGGGTCGAGCGAAGGAGAGAAGGAGCGGAAATAGGAGAGAGAAAATGCCGACGGTCGGAGGTGGAGCTGGAAGGCAAAAGACCGTGCTGATAACTGGGGTAAGCAGAGGGCTAGGCAAAGCCCTAGCGCTAGAATTGGTAAAGTTGGGTCACACCATAATAGGATGCTCCCGCTCACAGGATAAACTTGATGCCCTCGAAGTTGAGCTTTCTTCTTCTTCTTCTTCGGACAAAGATGCTGCTGATGCTTCTAATAAATCCGAAAAGAAGCACCTTTTCATGAATGTCGATGTGGTCTGTCCTCACTCTCTTTAAATATTTGTCTCGCCATTTATATCAATTCATTTCAATTTATTTTGTTTTTCAAAATGCCTTTGTTTAAAGTTAGGTAGAACCTTTGTTTCCTTGTAATTTTTAAAGAATCATTTATTCATCTATTATACTTACAACCTCAAAATCCAAAAAGGAAAAATGGATTTTTTTTCCCTTCATTATTTGGTGTGATTTTTAGAATTTGTTGGAGCATTTGCCATATTTTTTTGGGATTTTTGTTGTTGAGAAAACTGACAATTGGGTGTCAAGAAATGGCCTGTGAGTTATTATAGTAAATGGGATCAGAGATTTACCAAATTAATGCTGGGGCGCTGCTATTTTGGTACTATATAGTTTGTTCCCTGTTTTTTATGTATGTATATAGTCAGCTAATTGTTGCCATTTCCATTTAAGAGTCGATGCAATTCAGTTTGAATGGACACATGTGTAATCCCTCCGTCCCAAATGAAATCCCAAATTTGAAAAAAAAAGGTACCAAATCTACTGTATATAGGTATGATCTTGACCATTAACTATGTTATGTAAGGCTATTTTTCCATAGAGTCCGGGAATAATATTCTCTCTATTTCCTTGGTTTTTTTTCCCTTTCTTTAATAGAAGATTGTATAACTTAAGAATAAATAGAAGAAAAATATGAAAGAATAGTATGATGAAGATAGTCCAAAGTGATTTTTTTATCATTTTTTAGCATATGATATATTCAGGGGAGAAAATGGTATTCCGTTATCCATTTGTTGTTTGTATAAACATAGAATTTTCAATGAATTGACCATTTTAAGGAGAAAATGCTGAGGCTATCTTCTATCTTAAAGAAAATAAAAAAAATGCTGATGCTATCATTAGTTTCTTTATTTGGTTCTCTGGCTTTACTCTTTCAAACTTTAGCTTTGTACATGCATGCCTATGCTGTGTGAGAATACGAGGTTCTGTTCTAGGATGACTTAGGGGGTGTTTGATAAAAACTGAATGAATCTGAATCTGAATGAGCTGAATCTGAATGAAAAAAGTTGTTTGATAATTGACTTGTCTGAAACATCTGAATGACAGAATTTTATTATTTTATCCCTCTAAAAAAATTTAAAATTGTTGTAAAATTATTTAATATTACTTAATATAATAGTTAATATTTTTTAATTTTTAAAATTTTTTTTTTACTCATTCAGCTGCTCATTCAGCCATTCAACCAAAAAAATCTGGCTTAGCCATTCAGCTCAACCATCTGACCGATTCAGCCATTTAGACCAAAACAAACGCACTTACCGATTCAGCCATTCAGCCATTCAGTCATTCAGCCATTCAACTCCATTCAGCTCTAAACAAATACCCCCTTAGACTGAACTCTGAAATAACTTCCTAAAGTTTACATTGATTTTAGGTCTGGAATCAGGATGGGAAACAATTGATAAGGAAAAATATAAAATAAATCAAATATAAAATATACAAATTTTGTTGGAGCTATTGAGGTTACAGTAATACAAATAATAACATCTTAAGGACAATTTTGAGTTGTAGAAAACTAATTTGTCAAATTTAACTGATGATTTTAAATTATTGTTTGTATATTATTTAGGTCAGGGATATTGTTCTTATGTGTATGTGTTAGATATTGATAGCAATTGTTACGCTGTGTCTTGATAGAGTTCAAATAGCAGTGTTGAGGAGTTGGCACATGCAGTGATGGAAAAGAAGGGTGTTCCAGATATCATAGGTACATGAACTATTAAAACATTCTTATTTTGGCTGCTGCTTGAATCTTTGTTGCTATCATATATTGGCACGCTTGCACTCAGATAAATCCTGATAACATACTGATTCCACTAATAGGTATTGACCTGCTTACTCACTTTAATATCCCTGTAACAAATTAACATAAACATATTTATTGTAAATTTGTTATATGCGCCACAGTATAAACATGGTGGTAGAAGTAGTAATAGATATCAGGGAGCTTGGAGCTCTATCCATTACCAAGCAAGCGAATAAAGTCCCCCCTTGGTCCCTCCTTCTCTTCATGCCTGAATGGCTGGTATCCATAAAATTATTATGATTGTTGATGGCACAGTTATAATTAAATGGTGAAGCAAATATTTGGTGAAATCATCGTTGCCTTTGTATAAGTGTAATATTGTTATGTGATAAATTCTTTCATTGGTGCTATGTTATATGCTCGCATGCCATGTAATTTATGGTTACCTAACATCAATTTCAGAATCCTATCATGGCTTGCATCATATTGACTACTATTTGAAGACAAAATTTCATTATTGTACTATAATTCAATTGAGTTTGCAGACATTTGACATGTGTACAATGTTGTCCTTTTGGTCTGGGGATTAAACTTGAAAGAACATGGATCAACTAACATACATAACCACTAGCACAAACTTATGGTCTTTCAGCTAAGTTAATACAACTTCAATCAAATGTAACCAAAATAAAAATAAAAATGTAACTCAGGTTACTTCCTCCAAACCACTGTTAGGTCGATATTCTAATGGAAGGTGACATAATTATTATCCTTGCACTTGATGTTTCTACCTTTTTATTTTCTTCAGTGGACATGCATGGTCTTTCAATTTGACTTTTTAATGAAACCATAAAATCGATGCGTGTATTGACCTAAATGTGGGCGTTTGCCAGTAAATAATGCAGGGACTATTAATAAAAACAACAAAATTTGGGAGGTACCGGTGGAAGAGTTTGATACTGTCATCGATACTAATATAAAAGGAATAGCAAATATGTTGCGTCACTTCATCCCTCTTATGATTGAGAGCAAGCAAGGGGTCATTGTCAATATGTCATCTGGATGGGGAAGATCTGGTGCCGCACAGGTAAACTTAAGAAGCGGCATATATGCTTGTTTATCATGAATTTTATCTTTAAGTTATTATGTCAATTATTTTGATGAGTTTATATGATATTCTGGATACATCCTTATATTCTCTGTGCAAATGCAAGTTGTTAAGCAGAAAACGTTCCTACTAATACAACACTATTTCTTGATTAACTGCACCATTACCGTGATATTTCCACATTGCCAGTCCAAAAGAGCAGGGTTAAGACCCTATGGATGACCCAAAAAAAGAAAAAGTGAAGCTGGGGGTTATTAACTTTCTACTTCTTTTTTTGTTGTTGTTTTGTTTTTTTGTTTTTTTTGTTTGGGGTTGGGGTGGGGGGTGGGGGGGTTAGGATTTTAGTACCAAGAAAACTTTTATATGGTTTTGCTTTCTTGATGAAACTCAGATTATAGGATTTATTTCATGATTTAGTAAGTTTAGTAACCTCTACCATAGATTTAGATTCGGAACCTTATCCATCCATCTATAGATAACGTGAATCAGGTTGCAGAGAACCTGAGTAATTTGGTGTGAAGTATCAGGATTCTCGCCTACTGGCTGATCTATTATAGATTTGATTGTGAACTATGTTGATTTGTTACTGAACATCATCAGGTATCACCTTATTGTGCTTCAAAATGGGCAGTAGAGGGTCTGACCAGATCTGTAGCGAAGGAGTTGCCCACTGGAGTATCAATTGTTGCACTTAATCCAGGTGTGATTAACACTGACATGCTTGCATCATGCTTTGGTAGTTCAGCTTCTCTGTACCAGCAGCCTGAGTCATGGTATTCATCGTTTATCCTTTCCTCAAGATGCTCAGTATCTTACCATTTTTTTTTTCATAATCTTGTTATATGATGATCCATAGCTGATCATGAAACACCATTCTGAGTTAATTTCTGAACCATAATTGGGTGAAAAATAATAGGCATGTTTGAACCTTTACTTATCAAGCAAGTGTAGCTTCATGCCAAGAATTTACAATTTTACGAGCAGACATGGGTTTTAATTGCATCATCTTTCTTTTCAAATAATGAAATAAACTTGCTCTATACTATATACTTTGTGGCTAAGTATTCTGTTTTGGAGTATTCATTTTTCTTTGTTCCTGAATCTCCCCCCTCTTTTTAAACCATTATTCAACAGGGCTCCAAAGGCAGCATCAATGATACTTAATCTTACAATGGCAGACAATGGTGCATCCCTAACAGTATGATGTTTGAGCAATGCGGTAGCTATGCTTTATGTGGATATATGACTAATGTTGAGAAGCAGTAACATTTCAAACAGAATTCTAATCTTTCGCCAACTTTCCATTTTGCCAAAGACATTCAGTTTTTTATTTCCCTGATACATATGCTTCAGATACTGTTGGAAACCTAGATTTTGGTATTGACCTGCTTATGGCTACTACCCTATACCACAACTAAACTGTTGTAGCAGACTTGTTCATGTAGAAATCCAATGTTTGTTGTATGTCAGAAAAAATAGTTATCTTGATTAAACAGCTATGGCAGATTATGAGACATTGAGATATGAATTCACTGCCTGAAATATATGTTTGCGCTGTTTGTGTTTGTGTATATATGTTATTATTAGGAGCTGTTGGTAATACTTTTTTGAACTTGAGCTTGTGGTTGCCTACTTGTCATTTGTTTAAATAAAAATATCTCAAATTGACTTTTAAAAGTTAATAATAATCTTATAGTTTGAAAAGGAGGGAGTAATATTTAAGAAAAATATAATTTGCGTGCGTGATATGTGAAAGTATATAGTAATTGACAAGATTGATCAAGAACTATTTCATATGAAGGTTTTTTATATTATGGCTACAAGTTTAGGATATGGCATCAGTTTTTTTGACACGATTATTTTCTTTTTAATCCTTTTCTTTTTAATTTCAAGTTGGTTGGTGACAAAATAATAAAAAGAAAAGAAAATCAAGTTGTGTGATAGTCTGATCTGATCTTTAAAGCTTCTCAAGATGACCCCATTTGGATATGATTCCTCAAAGTCCAAATCAGACGGCTACTAAGAAGAAAACTACTAAGAAGAATAGGAGAGGGTATATATAATCACGTGGGTTGCTATTTTATCATATTAAATTTGAATAAGGTAAACTTGAATGATTTTTTGGGAATAATTTATAAGTTGATTTTTTACTGTTTAGGTATTTGAAAATAACTTATTTTTTAATTTATAAGTCATTATTATTGATAAGGAATAAATTTTAACTTCTCAAAAAATGATTTACAAATAAGTAGGTTTGATCAAATGTTAAGACACTTTTATCCTTATTTCAATAGTTTTTACATCTTATTTTAACATATAAGTCATTTTAGTCAAATATTTTTATATTTTATTTTTACTTAATTTTTAATTTATAAAACACTTTTATTTATAATAAGTCATTTTAAAATAAGTTATATTATGACACAAAAAGAGAAATAAGACGACTTATTTTGGGACTAAAGTTAAAATTTTAGTAGATTTATAAGTAATAGTGTTCGGCATTATTTTTACTTATAAGTCAGGAATTAAAAGTAATAATTATGAATGTGTTCGGCTAATAATGACTTATAAGTTAAAATAAAATAAGAAGATTACTAAAATGTCCTTCAATAAGACGAACATTAAAAATAAAAGAGGGCATTTTTGTCATTTCATAGTTGTTGACCAACTTAAAAAAATGATTTATAACTAAATGTTACTTATTTTTTTTGACTTTTTTTTCGACTTATAAATAAAAAAAAATTGTTCCCGAACACCTTTTTTACTTAAACTACTTATAAATTGGTGAAACCAACTTATAAGTAGGTGCCCAACAGCCCTATGAACTATCAAGAGACACAAGTCAAGATATTGATTGATTTGTCTAATTTTGTGTCCTCACTCCCCCCAAGTATACAAAGTTCACTTCACAGCTCTCCTCCCCATTGAACTGAACAAACAACAACAAAAATAGGAAAAACCATGTCCAAATTTTCTCCAATAAGCATAAGCTGCTGCTGTCTCTTCATAATCTTGTCTTTCTTTATTCCATCTTCTTTATGTGATGAAACCAAAAACCTCAAAAACCTTGCTTCATGTCTAAACAATCATAACATCAACAACTTTACCTTGTACTCTTCTAACAATGGCTCCACTACTACCTACTCAAATCTCCTAAATTTCTCCATACAAAATCTCCGGTTTTCCGGATCCTCAGTTCCCAAACCATCCGCCATTATTTTGCCAGAAAACAAAGAGCAATTAGGCAAAATTATTTTGTGTTGTAGAAAATGGTCTTTTCAAATCAGGCTCCGGTCCGGTGGACATAGCTATGAAGGCACCAGTTCATCAGTTTCCAATAATCAAACTCAGTTTGTAGTCATTGATATGACGAATCTCGACAAAATTTTGGTCGACTTGGAATCCGAAACAGCCTGGGTAGAAGGCGGCGCAACGCTCGGCCAGACTTACTACGCCATTGCCAAAGCAAGCAGTATTCTTGGATTCCCGGCCGGAGCTTGCCCGACTGTGGGAGTCGGTGGGCACTTTTCCGGCGGTGGATTTGGATTTCTGTCCAGAAAATACGGAGTTTCTGCGGATAATGTGATGGATGCGCTTCTGGTTGATGCTGAAGGGCGGATTTTGGATAGGGAAGGAATGGGGGAAGATGTGTTTTGGGCAATTCGAGGCGGCGGTGGGGGAAATTGGGGGATTGTTTATGCTTGGAAAATTAAGTTAGTAAAAGTACCAGAAAATGTAACAGCTTTCACATTTTCTAGGACCGAAGGCACAACATATAAAGTGGCTAAGCTTGTTGAGAAATGGCAAAATGTGGCACCATATTTAGACGATGAATTACATTTAATGATTTTTATCAGTTCTGGTTTGGTTCAAAGAAAAGGAATTTCAGCAATATTTCAAGGACTTTATCAAGGTCCAAGAACCAAAGCCATTTCAATACTAAACACAAAATTTCCGGAGCTTGGAATTGTGGAAGGCGAAATCAAGGAAATGAGTTGGATTCAGTCAGTTGTTTACTTGTCCGACTTGAATGGCCAACTGCAGCAGAGCTCTGTATTAGGCTTGAAAAATAGGTACTTTGATGGCAAATCCTACTTCAAGACGAAATCGGATTATGTTCAGAAACCAATTTCAAGAAAAGGAATACAACTTGCTCTCGACATACTCGAGAAAGAACCGAAAGCGTATGCCCTGCTGGAACCTCATGGCGGATTTATGCAAAGAACAAGCAGCCATTCCATTGCTTTTCCTCATAGAAGAGGTAATCTTTTTACAATTGAGTATACTGTGACATGGGGGGGAGGAATGGAGAATGTTGGGTATATAGAGTGGATAAGAGGATTTTATGAGTCCATGAGGCCTTATGTTTCGTCCAATCCCAGGGCTGCCTATGTTAATTACATGGACCTTGATCTTGGAGTACTTATGGAGTTGCCTAATGTAAGCAATAGCAGTTCATCTCCTGTTGAGTTGGCTAGGGTTTGGGGTGAGAAGTATTTCTTGAAGAATTATGATAGATTGGTTAAGGCTAAGACTCTTATCGATCCGAGTAATGTTTTCAGGCACGAACAAAGTATTCCTCCGATTGTCCCAAAAGAAGAGATATGAGTAGTTTTGATGGATTTGTTGGTAGGTTAGATGAGTTAGCAATGTCCATTTGTTGATGGTTTTGTACTTGTGTTAAATGTTCCTTTGTTCTCTTGTCTAAGAAAAAGTGACTTAGGAAGTGTGCAAATTGGCAGCACTAGACAATTAGTTGTGATATGCTGTAAATTCTTTAAAAAATAAAAATGTAAGCCTGTCTTATGTAACAATTTTAATTGTTAAAATTTAATATTCTATGTAGCATAAGTTCTTGATGTGAAACTATTAATTAACTGTTTCAAAGATCCAAGATTATTAGTTTAAGATGTGATTATGTCTCATTAGTAATGCTGGGGTTTAAGTCTAGATTCTAAATTTGAAATCTCAAATATTGTTATATTGGTTTGACGATTATATTTATTTTATACGATCCAATTATGATAATGAATATCTAATATCATAATGATATGTTTATTATACATTTGAGACATAAACTTTGGAGTCGCTCATTTGGGTCCACTAGCATTAATAATCGATATTTCACCAACTTGAGAAATAAAGATATAAAAATTCATATGAGAATTTTCTTTTAATGAAATCTAATTAATTACTCCTTTCATTCTACAAAAATAATTTCATTTACAAAATTTTTGAATATGTAAGCTATATTTTGTTTTATATATATCTTCACAAATATAAGTTGTTAGCTTAATATTGTGATATGACAATAGAATCACGTTGATAAATGTTGATGATATTTATTATAATAACAACTTTGCAAACCCGTGTGTGGCACAAATTTACTTTCTTATATATTTCTTTTACGTGTGAGGTGTTTTGCCGTTGTATTTTTATTTACTTTTCATGTACAATTTTTCACCTTCTTCTCGTTTTTTGTAATAAGTCAGTCAGGTTATTTAAATTTTATCGATAATTATTAGATACATTGATATAATTTACTTTTATAGACATAAAGATCAATGTTTAATTTTTATTGACAACATGTTGTGAACACAAATTATGCAGATGTACATTTGACTCTCATCATACATTCTAAATTTACAGAGCGCGGGGATATACAAGTGAAATAACTCTATAAAAAGTAGATGTGCGTATATGTGATGTTGAATAGTCTCTAACTTTCATCCTACATTCTAAATTTAAAGAGCAAGATTACATACTTTTCATTGTCTTTATCCCCCAACACTGAAATTTGCAAAGTCACCATAAATATCTCGAAGTTCAAAGTACGTATTTTATCCTAAATAATTTTAGTCATATTAAAAGATTTGGATTTAATGTAATTATTATCTTATAATTTTATGATCAATTAAATCGTAAGATTCTCTCCTAAATTATCATATTTAATTATTAGTTATTGATAACTCTTAAAATAAAAAAAATTAACAAACCAGACTCTTTGTGATAATCTATCTCCTCATGCAATTATTATTTTCTTAAAATAATCTATTCGATATTGTTTACAATAATGTTGAGTGGCCCAAACTCACTTCTTTGCTCCAATAATTCAACCACTCATCATCCGAATCTCTCTGATAAGATATCAATGGATGGAATTATTAATTATTAATTATTCATGAGCCCTTACTCATAGAACTGCTAGCAGCTGGAAGTGTCGGAAAGAGGGTGCGAGACAGATAGATACTTGTCTTATTAATTCGTTGGATGCGAGTGACTTTCTTAAGAAAGAGGCTGACTAGAAGATGGGTATTGTATAACGTTAAAAAGAGATCAGCAGTAAGAAATGCGGAGGGTGCAGATATATAGGTCAAGAATTAATCATGCCTTCTTGCGAAAATGGGATTCATTACACTTTCATTCAATTTTCTTTAACACACGTATAGTAATACAATAAAATTGGTTTATGTCATTAATTTATACTCGTCAAAATAATATTTGTGTCGTAAGATATAAATTAAAAAAAATTAGTTGAAAGGTTTAATGGAGGAAATCTTAATATGAAAAAATGTTTGTAATATGTCATTATATATATTAATTAACATAATTGCTATTTTGGAATTTTCATTAGTAAAAGGTTACATATTCTCCAGACCTATATTCCTGGTTACCTATATATATTTTTAGCGACAATTTTGATAAAGTGAAAGGAAAAAGATACACAAAATAACCATTAAATGACACCATTAATGAAAAGAAAGTGATTTTGTGTTGATATTTAGAAGGATTTTGCTTTTGTAATAAAGAAAAATTAATACATCCTTTCAAGAGTTGCAACCCTTCAATAATGCATTTTCATACTTTCAAAAACAAAGCCGTGTAGATGATCTTCCAGAGAGTGAATTTCTTAAAATTAGTTCTACTTCTAATATCAAATTATCACCAACGCTATGTTTGTTTGTAAAAAATATATTTGGGATTAGATTATTTGTCTTAATTTAATACTATACTTTGGACTATTTAATTCCAAGCATGGGGGATTAAAAGTACTTTAAATAGTCCTATGGACTATTTTTTTGTTGTTGTCATTTCTAAGGCTACTTATGATAGACTATATAATCCCATGATGAATGTGAGATTAATAATCCTCTCATTTTAAGCTATCAAATGCTTTATGGGACTAATAGTCCCACATTAAGGGACTAATATATAGTCCCTCTTCAAAGGATTAAATAGTTTGAAGTAGTGTTAAATTAAGACAAATAGTTCAATTCGAAACATATTTTTTTGTAAACAATTAACATAGCCTTAGAAAAACCGTCACTACTGTTATAAAACCATCGCAGCGTCCATGACGGTTAGCATATACCATCACTAATAATATTTGACGGTTTTATTTAACTGTTGCCATTGTTTGATGGTCTTATTCAATTTCAATAAGGACAATTTCACGTGTCTCAAATAACATGTGATTAATAATATTTGATATGTGTTATTGGCACGAATTATATTCTTTTCGGTTATGGTTAAAATCGTTGTTAATACTATATTTGGCATGAATTTTATCGACTTTTTGCTCCTTATGCATTATTAATAGGGACATTTGGAAACCGTTGCTATGGTCCAATATATGTACGTATATATACATATATTTATAGTTATTATTTTCTATATATATATATATATATATCTACATATTTGTTAAAATTCATTAACACTCTGGAAGAGTAGGGTTTGATCCCATATTTTTTGCTATGCAAAGGTGATAGGGGTTTGGGACACTTAGTTGAGCTTCCATTATAGAGGGGATTGGATGAATCTGAGATTAATAATCCTCTCATTTTAAGCTATCAAATGCTTTATGGGACTAATAGTCCCACATTAAGGGACTAATATATAGTCCCTCTTCAAAGGATTAAATAGTTTGAAGTAGTGTTAAATTAAGACAAATAGTTCAATTCGAAACATATTTTTTTGTAAACAATTAACATAGCCTTAGAAAAACCGTCACTACTGTTATAAAACCATCGCAGCGTCCATGACGGTTAGCATATACCATCACTAATAATATTTGACGGTTTTATTTAACTGTTGCCATTGTTTGATGGTCTTATTCAATTTCAATAAGGACAATTTCACGTGTCTCAAATAACATGTGATTAATAATATTTGATATGTGTTATTGGCACGAATTATATTCTTTTCGGTTATGGTTAAAATCGTTGTTAATACTATATTTGGCATGAATTTTATCGACTTTTTGCTCCTTATGCATTATTAATAGGGACATTTGGAAACCGTTGCTATGGTCCAATATATGTACGTATATATACATATATTTATAGTTATTATTTTCTATATATATATATATATATCTACATATTTGTTAAAATTCATTAACACTCTGGAAGAGTAGGGTTTGATCCCATATTTTTTGCTATGCAAAGGTGATAGGGGTTTGGGACACTTAGTTGAGCTTCCATTATAGAGGGGATTGACTCGCTGATCTTTATTTTCCTTTCCTCGTAAAGTTTTGTACGTACATAGAGGTTTTGGCTGGCCTTTGTGCGCCTATTTACTTTTATATGTTTGTATTTTTCTTGTACATTCATAACCAATAATACAAACCTTAATCCATTTGATTTATCTTGAAAAGCTAGATGTTAAGGTTTATATCAATTCACACCAAGTTACATTTGCAACCGATGTAGAACTATTCTTTACGGTTTAGTATGAAGTTCGCATCTATTTTTCTTTTTTAAAATTATTTTTCAGCTGTCTTTTCTTGGGTTTACCTCAAAACAGCCCCGAACTCTTAACATAATATAGCACAATTCAACCAACCTATGAAATGCTTCAAACAAAAGTTGATGTGAAAGAAACTTAAAAACAATTATCCCTCCCTGTTAATAAGTTCTTGCAGAATGCTTGTTACATATATAATCATCAACAACCTAGTTTATTGTCCACTGTCAGGGTCAGCTTAATTTCGGATTTGCCATTTGTATTACATTTTTAATTTGGTGTTAATGAAATTTATTTAATTTGCTGATCAAAAAATATAAAATACAAAACCTATATATCAATGAGTTGCTTTATTCACACATAGTACAGGAACTACGGAAGGGAAGAATGACAAGGAAAATTATATGTTGGAGAAAATCAAAGCAGAATTAATCCTTGCAAATGAAAATTATTGTTTTATGATGAAGTACAAATTAAATTCATAGTTTATTGTTTTGATAGACTTTAGTGCCTAAAGGATGAACAATTAAGCCTCTACTGTATTATTTCTTATGTGAAAAAAGTATAAATATCTTCATGTTGCGCTAGTTAATGAGTACTGCATCTTCAAAATTTTAACCTGAGCACGACGTAAGCTACTAATACCCTTCCCGCAGGCGAGTTCATCACTGTAGCAGCGCCATAGGCTTTGTCCCTTTTTAATGCATTTTACCCTCCTGGATCTGGGAATTTTCTTTGCATACAGGTAGTAATTTTGTTGGAGCGTTAAAAATACGATATATATATATATATATATATATATATATATATATATATATATATATAAGAATGGTTTAGGGATTAATTATTAGGCATGAAAAGATAAAAGTTTTTAGGGCTTATTGGAGGCTGAGAACAGTAACTCGGGAATATTATAGTAGCTTAATTAGTTAGGTTTTTTTGTTTGTTAGTACAATAGCTAGCTAGGGTTTGTGAAAATATTGTACTTTCAAAACTATGAACATGAAGAATTTAAAGGGAGGTCTAATTTCAAGGATGAAACTGATGAACATAAAGAAAGAAGGCATCACATGACCTAGCAGCATCACACCTAGGGTTTCCTTAAACATCGGCAAATGGTAAATATAATTAAAAAGTAAAATAAAATTTCAGAAAAAGCTAGCTAGGAAGTTCCTTAAACAATAGAAAACTAAAACCTAAAAATAAATATGGTTTTTTTAAAGTAGCCTTGCTTGTCAGAATATCGATTAGTAATGGTCATCGTCATCATCTTCTGAAGCAAGCAAAGATATTCGAGTCTCTTTCAAGAACTTCAACAAAAATAAGGAAAACATAAATTAACTAAAGAGGCTATCTAAGCCTTTGATGATCAGCAAGCACTAGCTCTACTTTCTATCACTGCCCTTGGATTAAGAATTATACCTCATTTTCCGTTAGTTGAATAACTATTTTTTGGATTTCCTGCCTTTGGTCTTTCCCACGTAATCTTTCATCCACTTTGGTGTTTTCCTCTTTCTTTTTGATCTTCTTATTAATTCCTTCCCCATCTTTTTGCTTTTTTCAACTGCTAAATTTTCACCATCCTCGTCTTCATCATCATCCTCTTCCTCCTCGTCGATGTCGTCGTCGTCATCATTCTCCTTCTCCTCCTCGTCTTCATCAATCTCTTCGTCGTCATTGTTGTCATCATCATAATCTTCATCATCAGTATCATCATCACCACCACCACCATCATCATCATCATCATTCTCCTCCTCCTCCTCGTCTTCATCGTCATTGTTGTCATCATCATAATCTTCATCATTATAATCTTCATCGTCATCATCATCTCTATCACTATCACCATCATCATCACCACCATTGTTGTTGTCCTCCTCTTCTTGACCTTTTTTATCATCAACATTATCAGCATCATCGTCCTCTTCCTCTTGTTGAAGCTTATTATCATCAACATCATCTTCATCACCCTTGTCGTTGTCATTCCCTTTTTGAAGTTTTTTATCATCATGACTATGATCTTCTTTTGGATCATTTGTGTGTTGGATTTTTTCATGGTCTTTATTTGAAGAGACAAAGCCCACGACTACCCTATGAGATCTCTTTCTTCTTATGCAACTGCTAATGCCATTCTTGGTGTCCATCTGTGAAAGATCATTATATTATCTAGTTAGTACTTTGTTTATACTGGCCTCAAAACTATTACAACACAAAGAAACCTAGTTTCAAACTATGATTAGATAAACTAAAAACTGGCAGTATTTATATAAAAAATATGGACTCTCATATTAAGATATATAGTCCTTTAGAAAACCAATATTCAGAAACATTGTTCACAAATTAAATGCATATAAGGAACGAAATAGAAACAAGATTGAATCATATTGACATTTGTTCATAATTACATTAATTGCACACACACACACACATACATATATATCTTTTTCTTTTTTGCAAAAGGCAAAGCGAAAACCTCAATTATTAAAATCTGATAATTAAACACCTAATGCAAAAGGTATGAATAATATATAGCTGATTTACTCTGACTATTTCTGATTACCCATATCCACAGACTTTGTTTGTGCAATATTGCAGGCTCTTTTAGAAAAATAAACTAACTAAAACAAAGAAACTGAATTTTGGTAAACTGAAATAAGACACTATAATACAAAAGTTTGAACTCAAATTAAGATGTTTTCATTTTAGCCCTAATAGTATTATACTTATTTTTGAACTATTTAAAACTGTTTATGAATAGGTGAGTAGAACCAACATAGTTACTTATTGTAGCTCAGAAAATCAGAATACTGTTATGTTAAGGGTACCTAGTCTTAATTAAAATAAGCTATCATTATTTATTAAATAAAACTAATTAAACTTAATTAGTTTCATGATAAACTGTTATTACAAAAAAAAGCTAAGTAAACCGGGTTTTCTGTTAGCTGTTATTTATTATAAGAAGGATAAATGTATTGCATCCATAATATTATTGTATATCAATATATATATATAAGGCCTAAATACTTTGAATTTTCCACTCTAATCCATGGTAATTAGCATAAATCATTTCCATACAGATCCGGAATAATGTTCTAAACTACGTTTTCCCTATTTCGCTCACAATTAATATGTTTTTTGTTATAAATTTTTTAATGATCTTGAGAAATCATGAATATATAACAAGATGAGATACAAATAGAACCTGAAAGAAAAAGAAAAGAAAAGAAATCACATTCTATACATAATTAATATTATAAAACATCTCCTTTTACATGGGATGTAAGCACTAGTATTTGAACACCAATCTCTATACTGAGTGGTGTACCTTAAGTATAACTGAATATAATTAGTTTAACAATGCAACATATAAATGTACTACACTTTATAGCTAGGTATCTTATGTACCTAAATAAAAATTGTCTGAGTAAATAAATGTTTTTGATTTTTATTTTATCAAGAGTAAATAAAAGTTTAACTAAACAAAACTTGGTGATTTCTGAATATGAAGTACCACAGTTAATCCAAGTTGCAGAAATTCTGATAAATAGATCCATATGAATTACAATAACTTACAAATTTTCATACAATTCAGAAAATAAGCCAGCACTACAAGAAAAAAGTAGACCTATAGCGACAACCATTGACCGTTGCTGGAGGTCAAATTTTTTGCAGTGAAGGTTAGTGCAGAAGTGTGCAAAAATGTGTTATTCTAAGTATTTCTGATTAATTACCCATATCCACAGACTATTTCTGATTACCCATATCCACAGACTTTGTTTGTGCAATACAGGTTCTATCTGAAAAATAAACCAACTAAAACAAAGAAACTGAATTTTGGTAAACTGAAAAAATGACACTATAATACAAAAGTATGAACTCAAATAACGTTTTCATTTTAGCCCTAATAATATTATACTTATTTTTGAACTATTTAAAACTGTTTATGAATAGGTGAGTCGGACCACCATAGTTACTAATTGTAGCTCAGAAAATAATACACTTGTGTTAAGGTTACCTAGTCTTAATTAAAATAATCTATCATTATCTAACTATACAAAACACAAATGATTTTGAATTTAAAATTTTTTCTGCTCAACCTATTAAATCATCCGGATCGTCCAAAATTTCGGATAAATCTAACCCTTCGTTCCTTCGTTTATAGTGCCGGAGGCACTACGGGCAATACTAGTTTGTAAATAATACACTTATGTTAAGGGTACCTAGTCTAAAATAATCTATCATTATTTGTTAAATATCTTGATACACTGTGATGAGGACATGGCATCAGCTGATTCAAACAAGACTAAAAGAGCGTGGGAAAATCCAATTCAAGTGCCAGTTAGAGTACCAATTACAAAGGCTAGAACTAAAAGGTTCAAGCAAGGCCTCAATGGATTGATCCAAGATATTTGGGTTGAAGCTAACTTAAGGAGACCCAAGGAAGAGGCTAAGGAGCATGAGTAACAAGCTTGGATCAGTTTAATACAAGCCCAATTCAAGAATTAGAGAAGATTTTGTTTCCTAAAATATTAGGCATGATTCCAGGGGGGTTGTGATTTATTTTGATTGCAATTCTAGAGACTTCTATTAGGGTAAAATTAGGGTAACACTTTTAGGGTTTTTATTATCATAATTAAGTCATTGTACTAGTATAAATATGCCTCAAGGCCAAGAATTTTGGGGAATGATTGATTTAATAATACTTCTTCTTTTTAGATTACTTGAGAGTATTCTATCTTTGTTCTTTTCAAGAACTCTTGATCTTATTGGTGTGTCTATGGCGATCAATTTGACTTATCATGCATCAATCCATAGGTGTTTGTGGTGTCTTCTACTATACATCAAACGTTGATTATACCAAGGTTAGCGCTTCAATAAGCGAGGGGTCAAGGTGTCATTGATGTTCCACCCATAACCATTGCTAGAACGATCTAGGCGACGACCACCTCACGCAAGCGTACCATAAAGTCGATCATTTGGTATGAGAGCCAAGTTTCTAGCAGGTTACTTATCCTTTTATTATTCTTGTTGCGTATTATATATATAATTTTTTTTGCATATTATTGTTTTGTGCTAACCCAAATTCGCAGCGTCAATCATTGCTTCAAATCCGCAGCTATCAACCATCCTCACATCCGAATACATCATCATCAATTCTGAATAAGCAAAGCCATAAAATTCCCCGAAGCAATTAATCCGAGAAAAAGCACTACAAGAAATCACACATTTTATGACGAATTTTTTGCCACGCACAAAATTTCGTCACAATTTGTTAATTAATAATTACGAAATTCATAATCGTCACTAAAACTTTTACTTTTGTGACGACCTTTAATTTTGTCACTATTAATCATTTATATCGTCACTAATTTACACATTTGATGACGATTAACAAAATTTCGTCACAAGTTATTTTGGAGGTAGAATTTCGTACCAAAATTTTGGAGGGAAACTTTTTAGTGACATTTTGTAATAATTGATGACAGTATTTATTGTCACAAAATATTTCTTTCGATGACAACATAATAGTTTGTCATTAATTATTTGTAAAATTTAGTGACAATGTGCTTTCGTCACTAATGTTTACATTTAATGATGCCAAATACAAATCCGTCATAATTTTATTTGAAGGCAAAATTTTGGAGGGAAATTTTGGAGGGAAATTTTTTAATGACGAAAAAATAATAATTTTTGTCAATTTGTAATAGTGCGTCACTAATTAGATGCGTGGATAAATGACAAAAATCGTTCGTCATAAATACTTATATTTAGTGACAAAGTACATAATATCGTCACAATTTTATTTGGAGGCAAATTTTTTCTGAAGAATTTTGGAGGGAAATTTTTGAAGACGAAAAAATATTAATTTATGACAAATTGTATTGTCATAAATATCAATTTTATATGACAAGATAATAGTGCGTCACTAATTAGATGAGTAGATAAGTGACAAAAATGGTTCGTCATAAATTCTTATATTTAGTGACAAAGTATGCAATAGCGTCACATTTTTATATGGAGGCAAAATTTTCTTGTATCCAAGCGCCGTCATCGATCTTCCTTTCATCATTGACAGCCGCCATTTAGTCAAAAACCACCATTATCAATTTTTAATAATCTCAAATTGATGGCAGAAATTATTTTACATTTTAGGTATGTTTTTAGATTTTGATTTGAATTGATAATTAGTAGTTGTTCTAATTTTGAAATGATTTCATGTCATTTTTGTTGTAATGGTTGCTATTATTGTACACTTTTGATAATCTAAATCAGTATTTGGTTTAAATTTTTGATGAAGCAACTTCTTAGCTTTGATTAGTAATTGTAGTACTAAATCGAGCTCATAGAATGGTTCTGCTTTCTTGAAAAGAAAATGAGAGTAGTGATTTTGCTTATCAGGAGACTTAAATTCATAAGGCTGCTCTATTAGTTATGTATGCATATATAGTGTTTAAAAAAGGCAATGTAATAGTCCAAATTTTAAGTATATATTAAAATAGGATTTTAGTAAAATATTTTTTTTAATATATACTGTATTGAATATGTGCGGTATAATGCGTATGTGTGATAAATATATGAATATATTTTTATTTCATGATTTGTTACGAACTAAATCTTTCGCAAAAGAGATGATCAATTTATAAGAATAATTGTTAATATTAAATTCTAATGTTAAATTTTCAGAAATTTTTATTTAAGAAAGGGGTATTAAAATAATTTTAATATAGAATTATTTTAATACAAAGCATTACTAAAGATGTGCCGACGAATTATTATTATTACTATTATCATAATTTTTATTATAATTATCATTATTATAATTATAATTATTATATTTATTATTATTATTACTATTACTATTACTATTACTATTATTATAACTATTACTATTATTATAATTATTATAATTATAATTATTACTATTATTATTATTATTTCTATAATAATTATTATTATTTTTAGTACTATTATAATTAAGGCCGTAAACAAGCCAAATAGTTCGCACTCATGTATTTAGTTCGGACTCATGTATTTGAGGATAAGATTGAGACGAGTTTTGGGTTTCTTTGGGAAGAAGAAAAGAGCCAAACACTGTCTTAATATATATAAATACACATATAATAAAAAATTAAATAGTAGGCTTTCAGATCAGAAGTCAAAAGAAGAGGAGATAGAGATAATCGCGGCTCAATGGTACGCGTGATATCTCTAAAAATCAGTCCTCACCGATCTAAACGCTCTTGAACAATTCTTTTCGTTTTTTCTTCTAATCTCTAGGGTTCGATCACTTCACTTCACTCCCGTTTCCCGTTTATATAAAATTAACATCTTTATTTATTTAAGCGGCTTACCGTACCTGGATCGCTATTTACTCTAGCTAGCTATGGACTCTTCTATTGTCATCAAGGTTCGATTTTTACGTTTTATTTTTCTTTCCTTTTATTATTATTATTTTTCAAAGGTACTTTATTCATCCGTATTCCATTAGTTGTTGTACTGATTCATATATACAGACTCATGTATGTATATATATGTGTATTTGTTTGTGTAAGAGACCAAGTTCTTATACTTTTTGCAATTGAGCTATAATTGAACTGCTATGAATTGAAATAGAATAAAGGAGATAGGTTGGTTTTGTGGTGATACAAGGAGGCTAAAATGGATTGATAACACAAATAAAGAGCTATGATAATGGTGATTTAAAATAGTACATACATGGTGTTTGTCAAAAGTCCTCTATGGACTGTTTTGGATATTGTGACTAATACTATCGTACTGCAAAATCACCATTCTGTGGCTAAGTCCTCTAGCAGTGGATCTTCCTCCAACTGTTTTATTGACAATGTTATTCTTGACTTTTCCCTAGAACATGTTCCAAATTTAAGCTCCATCAGGGTAAGTCACTGCAGCCCTTTTCCTTTCCATTCAATTCCATTTCAAGTTTCATTTGATGGAAAACTAACTGTTAGTGGTTATAGATCTAATAAGAATTGTGATGGTTGTTATGTATGCAAAACAAATACTAACTGTTAGTGGTTATAGATCTAATATAATAACAAAGGTCTCAAATTTTTTTCCTCCAAAATTTAGCATTACCTTATTAATAATTATGTGGAGATTCCCGCACCAGAATTGATGAGTCTGTTCACGGGCATTGAGTTATGGTATACATGGCCACTTCCCAAACTATATGTTGAAGCAACTTTTTTCTAATTCTCTTTCTTGGTTATGGACATGAAATTCCTGCAGTCATCTATCTACCCATTGAATAAGAAGTAACGAGAGATGTTGAAACTGTAACTTGCCTTTGAGTGACATCTCTAACCTTGAATTGAGTCTGTTCACGGACATTGAGTTATGCTTCTTCTTTTTTTTTAAAGGAGCATCCTACCTGATAGATGATTGATAGAATCGCTACGTAGGGGGGTGATTAACTTGATGATTCATACATTAGCTAGCTAAAAATAAATTATTAGTAGCATTATAAATAATTTAATTAAAAACTTTTGTTATTCTCCACTAGTCCACTTCCTATTTCGTTCCTCTACAGACTTTTATTTCAAGAGCGAGCTAGCTCACCAAAGTCAATCCCAACATCGCTAGCTGGTCATATGATTGATATAAAAGTCTTAGTCTTGTTTAATTATTAGAATAGAATATATGCATGTGGCGCTCGCTTTCTTACTGTATAATGTGTGTGTCTGAGATAGATATAGCTCTAGCCTCTAGCAGACCATAATGAAGAAGAAAGAAGAAGAAATCTCGGAAAAAAAAGGAATTTTGTGAGACGAGACGGGACAATGAGAAAAAGTGTGAAGGAGACCCACCATCACTTGATAGTGCTTTCTAACTATTTTGTATAATCAATTTATTATTAATTCTATGATATATCATATCATATGTATGTGTTGAGTTAATTATTGTGTAGAACCAATTTATTTATTAGTTAGACAGGATCTCCTTTCACACTAATTCTCATTGTCCCCATCACTTGATAGTGCTTGCTTTCTAATTAATAAATTGATTCTTCACACAATAGTTAACTCAACACATACGTGCGTACATACATACATATGGTATATCATATCATAAAATTACATGAGCCAGCTTACTTACTAGGTACCTGCCTATAATTTACTGATTTTTATTTTTATTTTTTCAACACCCCTAGCCTAGACGGATATGTAACATTTTTGTATCTTTCGTTTTATGCGATGCAATATAATATAATATGAATAAACATATCAAATATTAGTATTTTAAAATTTTCATATTATTATTATTATTTAATTTTTGCACAATATTAAATTAATAACCAAAATAATATGTACTTGATCAAATAAAAATTAAAAATATTGTTCAATTAACTAAATAAAATAATAAAACTTGAAATAGTATCTTGTTGGTTTGTGGATGTAGTTTTGCAGTGCTTTCTTTGGTGTAATCTGTTGTTTTACTTTGTTTCAAGATTGTTGTTCTGCTTGGGGTTTCATGTTTAATACTGGAGTTGGCCTCATTCTTACGATTTGAGAAGGGAATAGTTAAATGAAATGGGTAGTAGGAGTAAAAGAAAGACAGTTGGGTTAATGACAAAATTAATGGAGTATTATTTTTGTTTGTGAGAGTACTATTCTATTCTGACTAGTACTGTTGACTACCACCACCAGCACCAGCTCGGTTCATTTTCCAATGCCCTTCTTTTATGCTTAGAAGCTGCCTAGCTAGTAGCTAGCTAGCGTATTCATCATTTGGCTTGCTCTAGCTCTAGTATGTACTTGCAATTGCGTTAATGCCAATTTACTACTACTTACTGCAGAACCCGCCCGCTACTAGCCTGGCATGTGTAATATACAGAGTCATACAGACTACTCACTTTCACAATTACACCTCTCCTGCTCCTGCTGCAGCAGATAAAATCGCATTGATTTGATTCTTTAGTTGGCCAGCCAGATCCTTGTGACTAATTCATTTGTCCTCCTCTATTTTCAATGATGAAATTTCATTTTATGATAAATGTGGTTGTCAATCAAAATCAATTTGAAAGTTTAAATGAGATGAAGTCTCTAGTCTCACTCAAATTTAATTTATGAACCCATGAGGCTAGGCACCCATCCATCTTTATGCTAGTGGTAGTGGAACCAAACACAAAACAGAAGAATCTCACCCCCCCCCAACTCTTTCACTTTACTAATACCATTTCGGTAACAAGCTACTTGTGAGTAATAAATTTACCCGTGTCACAAAGTGGTGGTGTAATTATGTAGCTTTGTCAAATGATAAAAGAGCTAAAACAGGGTAGTCTGGGCTTTAACCATGCTTCTAAGGTTGTAATTATGTAACAGTTATATTGACTTGCCATGCTTCTAAGACTTGTCATGCTTCTAAGGTTGTTTTCATCTTAATGCCCACTAGAATGTTATGTATAATTATACAAGCAGCTTATCTTTATTATTAGTTAATACAATTCTAATAGATTTAATTTAACTTTTCTTTCTTTATATACATTTTTTTTATTTCATAACTTTTTGATTGATTTATGTCTATATGTTTTTTTGATTTGCAGATAGAGTTTTTTCTAGAAGGTCAATAACCACAAGGTTGAAGGTTTTAATTAAGCATTTTCTTAAGATATGGATTTTAGAATTTCAGCTTTTTGGATTATATAATTTAGTTTTGTGATACTTAGATTATTTAAGCAACTGTTTATTGCCTAGCTAGTTGGGGATTTTGTTGAATCAATGAATCTACTATTTTTTTTATAAGATAATTACTTTTTATTTTAAATGTTTATTGCCTTTTGTCTCTTATATTATATACAGGTGTAAAGTTGATTTAAAAAGCTCACTAAATGTATTATATTTTTTTAATTGAAAATTGTTAATGTAATAATACATTTTGAATGTCAAACAACTTAATATGACCACCACATCATCACGATTTATAATCATTTATTGGCAAATAATATTTGGTCAATGAAAATTAAAATTTAATGACGAATAATATTAACTCTTT
This sequence comes from Aralia elata, assembly GCA_034770075.1. Taxonomy (NCBI): domain Eukaryota; kingdom Viridiplantae; phylum Streptophyta; class Magnoliopsida; order Apiales; family Araliaceae; genus Aralia; species Aralia elata. The sequence goes on along the minus strand of CM068388.1, from coordinate 4,958,154 downwards.
AGAATTAATAGTATTGTCATTATATATATTCATTTAGTTATGGCAACTGATATTGTCACTAATATTAACTATTTGGTGACAAGTTATGCCGTCACTATTATATATCATTTAGTGATGTCTTTTAATTTTGTAACTATTAATGCGCTCTTTATGTGACGAGTTCCATCGTCACCATAATTATTCAATTAGCGACATAGAAAAATGTGTCATACAAATTAACTCTTTGGTGACAAACTATATCGTCACTGTATATATTCATTTAGTCACAACAACTAATTTTGTCACTATTAATAACTCTTTTTGTGACGAGATGTATCGTCACCATAAGTATTCAATTAGTGACATTGAAAAATGTGTCCCAAAAATAACTCTTTGGTGACAAATTATTTTGTAATATTATTTAAAATATGAAATGACAACGACATAATTGTCATGTTAAATATATTATTAGGTGACAATTTTTTCTGTCGTCATTTATTTTCTTATTTTTGGTGACGCTAAACACAATAACATGACGAAAGAATAATCATAAATATGACAATATTGCCGTCATTAAAATTAGATGATTTAAATAGAGTAGCATATTTTCGTCACTAAAACAATATCATTTAATGACGAAAAACGATTTTTGTCATTTAATGCACCAAGTTTTGATGACGAAACATAATATAGAGTGACAAAAGTTTCATTCAAATAGTGACGTTATTAACGTCACTAAAAGTAATTAATTATAGTGACAATGATGTAGATCGTCACCATAAGTTAAAACATTTAGTGACGACATCAAATATTGTCAAATATACCTAATACCACGCACATACGGTGACGGTCTCTGTGACGATTAACAATCGTCACTAAATGTTTTAGTGACGAAAAATGAATTTTATGTGACAAATTTTAGCGTCATTTTTTGTGTGATTTTTTGTAGTGAAGTGTTCCAGACCGTGTGCATCAAGGTCGCCTAAATATTTTCAATTTAGATTGTTCTTGATAAGCTGTTGATCGGTTGTAATAGATTACATTGATTAGTAATTAGTTCAAGAAAAGAACAAAAGAAGAATACTTGAGGGGAAGAAAAAGGCAAGAGAGGTGAGCTCAAAAGAGGAAAAAAGTCATTGAAGTGTATACATGAGCGTAGAGTGAATTATTGCTGGAGCGATACACGAGGGAGTGGTGAGGAGTTTTTATTTTACTAACTCTTGTTTTGCAGCGAAAAATGTCTGACACGAAGAATAAGGGTATTTTTGAATAACCTCCATCAACGCTTGATCCAAAATTTACATTGGAGGCCATGATGAAGGAATTTTTCAAGAAGTTGGACATGACAATGGAATAGATGCATGAATGCATTGATTAGATAAGCGTTACATGAGAAGAACAGTCTTAAAACACTCTTGGTGTGCATAGAAGGGAAAAAGTTCAGCCTAGGAGAGTTAGGATGGAGGACGAGGAGTACTATGGAGGTAAGGTCAGTAAGGAGGAAGATCATGGTCTAAACATGGGCCGCAGGAGATATGGAGGATGGGGTAGGGCTGATGAGGAGGAGCGTAAATAAATGAGATAAATGAGATATGGAGGAATGATTAGAGAAGATAGGAACATGAAAGATAATAGCTTGGACAACATTAAGATGAAGATTCCAACTTTCCAGGGGAAGAATGATCCTGAGGCATACTTGGAGTGGGAGAAAAAGGTAGATTGGGTGTTTGATTGCCATAATTATTCCGAGCTCAAGAAGGTTATGCTGGCGGCCATCAAATTCTTTGACTATGAAGTAGTGTGGTGGGACTAGTTGGGGATCAATAGGAGGAGGTGTGGTCAGAGGCTGATTAAGACATGGGCTGCGATGAAAGATTGCCGACTCTGAAGCAGGAAACTCAAAGTGTGGAGGATTACTACAAGGAGATGGAGATCTTGATGACCAGAGCTAAAGTAGAAGAGGATCGGGAGGCCACCATGGCAAGATTTTTAGTTGGACTAAATTGAGAGATTGCAGACTTAGTGGAGAGACATTATTACGTGGAATTGGAGGATATGGTCCACATGACCACCAAAATTAAGAAGTAACTCAAGAAGAGAGGAAACCAACGACCAGTCTTCACGTCAAGTTTATCATGGAAGCCAAATGCTATAAAGAATGAGGAGAAACAAGTCGTGAGCAAGCCCAAGGCAGAGCCAAAATAAGAAGGGTCCAACTGAGGTATTCAAGGTAAAATTGAACCTTCCACTAGTCATAATCGAAACATAAAATGCTTTAAATGCCAAGGTAGGTGTTCTATTGCAAACCAATGTCCAGATCAACGGGCTATGATTCTCTTGGATAATGGTGAGGTGGAGATAGAGGATGAAGAGGATAATACCAATTATATGCCACCGTTGGAGGAGGCAGATGATGATAAGGAGTATACCATCCCAGGTTCAACCTTACTAACAAGAAGAGTCCTTAGTACACAATTGAAGGAAGATGACATGGCACAATGGAAGAACCTATTCCATACAAGGTGTCTTGTCAACAACAAGATCTGTTGTCTAGTAATAAATGGTGGGAGCTGTACCAACGTGACAAGTACTACGATGGTCGAGAAGCTGAGCCTACCTATAACCAAACATCCTCATCTATATCGATTGTAATGACTTAACGATAGTGGAGAGATCAATATGACAAAGCAAGTGCCAGTACCGTTTAGTATTGGAAGATACACAAATGAGGTACTATGCGACGTGGTTCCAATGCAGGCAAGTCACCAGGTAGTTTGATAGACGAGTAAAATATGATGACTTTATAAATCAATACTTATTTGTACATAATAATAGACCAATCACTATTTGTCCTATGACTCTAAAATAGGTTCATGATGACCAATTATATTTGTAAAAAGATAGTAGTCAAAGAAAAGAGATTGAAAAAGAGAAAACAAAAGAACGAGAGAAAAAAAGGAAAAGTTGAGAGGAAAAAAGAAAGTGAGAGAAAGAAGAGAGAATAACAAACATATATGTAAAAAAGAGTGATCTGAGAAGAGCATTGATTTCCAAACAACCAATGATTATACTTATGTATAAGGAGATATTTTAAAATACTAACCCAGATAACTCATCTTTGCCTAATGTTGTTATGTCTCTTTTGCAGAAGTATAATAATGTGTTCCCCGATGAGCTATCACAAGGATTACCACTAATTTGAGGGATCGAGCATCAAATAAATTTTGTTCTCGGTGTAACCATTCCAAATCGACCAACCTATAGGAGCAGTCCAGAGGAGACAAAGGAGTTACAAAGACAGGTGAGAGACTAATGGAGAAAGGGTTCGTACGGAAAAGCACGAGTCCGTGTGCAGTCCCAGTAATTCTAGTACCTAAGAAGGATGGGAGGTAAGTCACCTGGTACCAATGCATGCAAGTCACCTGTAGGGAGATGAACATGAGAAAGCTTTTTAATTGATTAAACAGAAATTAACTAATGTTTTTGTGCTTGCTTTACCCAATTTTTTAAAAAAAATTGAACTTGAATGTGATGCATCAGATACCTGTTGGAACTGTCTTGATGCAAGAAGAAAAACTAGTGGCGTACTTTAGTAAAAAGTTGAGTGGGGCCGTTCTGAACTACCCTACATATGACAATGAGTTGTACGCTTTGGTTCGTGCGTTAAAAACCTGGCAACACTACCTTTGGCCTAAGGAAGAGTTTGTGATACACATTGATCACAAGTCCTTGAAATACTTGAAGGGCCAACCAAAGTTGAATAAGAGAGATGCATGGTGGATGAAATTTATAGAGACGTTTTCCTACGTAATCAAATATAAACAAGATAAAAAAAACATCGTTATAAATGCTCCATCAAGAAGGAATGTGTTAATCTCAACTCTTGACGTAAAATTAAAATTGTTTGGTTTTGAGCAAATTAAAGAGTTATATGTTGTAGACCATAATTTTGGTGAAGAGTTTAGATCATGTGAAAAGAATGTAGTGGATAAGTATTTTAGGTATGATGGATTTTTATTTTGTAAAAACAAATTATGCATACTTGTTTGTTTATTGCATGAGTTATTACTTAAAGAGTCTTATGGTGGGGGGTTAATCGGACACTTTGGTGTGGACATGAAAACTTTGGCTATATTACAAGAATATTTTTATTGGCCACACATGAAACGGGATGTAGAGAAGTTGTGTGATAGATGTATCGTATGTCGTCAAGCTAAATCTAGAGTAAAACCCCATGATTTGTATACACCACTGCCTATTCCTAGTAAGCCACAGATTGACCTATCTATGAATTTTATATTGGGTTTACCTAGTTTTAAGCGTGGTAATGATTCTATTTTTGTGGTTGTGGATATATTTTCAAATATAACATATTTTATTCCATGCCACAAAATTGATGATGTTTCTCATGTTGTAGATTTGTTCTTTAAAGAAATTGTTAGATTACATGCATGCCTAGGACAATTGTATTGGATAGAGATGCTAAATTCTTGAGTTATTTCGAGAAAACTTTGTGGTGTAAGTTAAAAACTAAATTATTATTTTTTACTACTTATCACCCCTAAACCGAATATGGTCAAACAAAAGCAGTGAATAGAACTTTATTTACATCGTTAAGGTCAATAATTCAAAAGAACATCAAAACTTGGGAAGAGTGTTTACCACATGTGGAGTTTGCATATAATAGATCTGTTCATTCTGCTATTAATTTTTCTCTATTTGAAGTTGTATATGATTTTAATCCTTTAACTCCATTTGATCTAATGTCATTACCTGTTTCTGAATTTACTAACCTAGATGGAAAAAAAAGACTGATTTTGTGAAGCAGATACATGAGAGGGCAAGACTAAACATAGAAAGGAGGATGGAGCAATATGCCAAGTAAGCCAACAAGCGACGCCGTCAAGTAATTTTTGAACTAGGAGATTGGGTATGGATGCATATGAATAAAGAACGATTTTCAACCTAAAGGTGTTCTAAGTTACTTCCACGAGGGGATGATCCTTTTCAAGTCCTTGAGCGCATCAACGATAACACTTACAGATTGTATTTACCAGGTGAGTATGGTGTTAATGTTACTTTCATTGTTATTGACTTAAGCCTGTTTGATGTAGGTGACGATTTGAGGACAAATCCTTCTCAAGAGGAGGGGAATGATGAGGACATGATACAGGCTGATTCAAACAAGACTAAAGGAGCGTGAGGAGATCCAATTTAAGTGTCAGTTGGACCAATTACAAAGGCTAGAACTAAAAGGTTCAAGCAAGGCCTCAATGGATTGATCCAAGATGTTTGGGCTGAAGCTAACTTTAGAAGACCCAAGGAGAAGACTAAGGAGTATGAGACACAAGCTTGGATCAATTTGATACAAGCCAAATTCAGGAATTAGAGAAGATTTTGTTTTCTAAAATATTAGGCAGATTTTATTGTATTTTGTTTCCTTTTGTTTTAGCTAATTTAGCATGATTATGGGGGGATGGGGGGTTGTGATTATTTTGATTGTAATTCTAGAGACTTCTATTAGGGTAAAATTAGGGTAACACTTTTAGGGTTTTTATTACTATAATTAAGTCTTTGTACTAGTATAAATAGGCCTCAAGGCCAAGGGTTTTGGGAAATAATTGATTTAATAATACTTCTTCTTTTTAAATTACTTGAGAGTATTCTATCTTTGTTCTTTTCAAGGACTCTTGATCTTATCGATCAGTGTGTTCGTGACGATCAATCCGACTTATCAAGCATCAATCTATAAGTGTTTGTGGCGTCTTCTACCATACATCAACCGTTGATTGTACCAAGGTTACCGCTTCAATATAAGTGATGAGTTAAGGTGCTATTGATGTTCCACCCATAACCATTGTTAGAACAATCTGAATGACGATCACCTCACGCAAGCGTGTCGTGGAGTCTATCACACTGTTATTACAAAAAACAGCTAATTAAACTTTTGTTAGATGTTATTTATTCTAAGAAGGATAAATATATTGCATCCAAGATATTGTATATCAATATGTATAAGCCTAAATATTCTGAATTTTCCACTCTGATCCATGGTAATTAATTAGCATAAATCACTTCCATCCAGATCTAGAATAATATTTTAAATAAATCCATACGCAAATACAATAACCTACAAATTTTCATTGACCGTTGTTGTACCTCGAATTTCTTGTAGTGAGGCTAGTGCAGAAATGTGTTATTCTAGTCCATGTGGTTTTATATATGTGATTTTTATGTTATGTATGATCAAAAGGAATTCATTTTGGGATCCTCACGCCAAGTTTTGATTTATTAATAAAGCCCTTCTTTTGTTTCTCAAAAAATAAAAATAAAAAATTTGTGCATAATTATATGTTCGAGTAATAGCCGGTAGACATATTGACTATCCCAAATTTGACTAAATCTTCTATTATCAGATTAATTTCTTTTGCTTATCAAAAAATAAAAATAAAAAATTTGTGCATAATCACAGGTTCGAGTAACAGTCAGCAAAACACATTGACTACCCCAAATTTGACTAAACCTTCTATTATCAGATTAATTTCTTTTGCTTATCAAAAAATAAAAATAAAAAACTTGTACATAATCACAAGTTCGAGTAACAGTTAGTAGACACATTGATTACCCCAAATTTGACTAAACCCTCTATTATCAGATTAATTTCTTTTGTTTATCAAAAAATAAAAATAAAAAATTTGTGCATAATCACAAGTTGGAGTAACAGTGAGTAGACACATTGATTACCCCAAATTTGACTAAACCTTCTATTATCAGATTAATCATATATTGTTATCAAATAACAAAAGCAACCAATTAACAAGTTGATGAATAGAATTAGCTTCACATATCTATTGAATAAAGACTAAAAACAACATACCTGCGCGCAGTAGCGGCGCAAAAATTCCTTTTTCTCTTAATTAATTTTCTCTCTCTCTCTCAGCTTGGTATTAGTAGCCTTTCTCTGTGAGTTATGTACAAATCCCCTCTAGGTCTATTTGTAGGGGGTTTCCAATCTCATCAGTACCTCCCAAATCTGTGTTTTTTTTTATTATATCTTTTTTCTTTAATTGCTGATTTGGAAAAATCACAATCCTTTCAATGCCCTAAAAAATGTTACCGTTATGGATGTGCAAAACATAAAATTAATTCAATTGTAAACATAGTGGGGTAGCATATTTGGAACCTCTAATATAATTAGGGAGTTGATATATATATATATATATATATATATATATATATATATTACAAATAAAAATAATAGATCTACAAGTTCCCTCTTACATCAATAGTAGATGAGTCATATACTCATGTGAGAGATACCTTGTGGAAATATTAAATTTTTATTTGTGAAAATATTAATACGTTATAATTATGGAGTATTAATTACAATTAATGCTTACTATAATTGTTAATTTTAAAATAGAAATCTAATTATGGAGTAGTGTTACTAGTTTTTTTTTTTGTTTTTTTTATCATATATATGGATATATAATAGATCTCTCTCTCTCTCTCTAAATCTATAGCTATAAATGTATATCTCACTGTAATGTTTTGAGTGATTTATAGCATTAACATCTTTACTTCCTTTCATATTTTACAGTCAACTGGGACAATTAATATAGGTATTAGATAAAGTAGATAATTTAAAATAATTACATGATTTTTTAATAATTTTTTTTTTGAATTCACTTATTTGCCCCCGTGCTGACTGATGTTTCTGGTCCATACTGGTTATGCTTTAATCAAGTGAATTAAATTAGGTAAATGTTAAAAAATCTAACTCCTCAGGTTTAGGGTTGTAAAGGAGCTGAGCCAAGCTAAGCTTGCTCACGACCCTTTACCAACTTTGTCCGCGAGCATGTAATCAAGCTTTGCTCGAGAAAAAGTGTCTGTTTTTTAAACATTATTTATTTATATTTAGAAAATATAGTATATTTGAATGTTTAATTACTATTACATTTATATTTATTAAATACATTATATTAGAGTATTTAATTACTGTAACTAGATTTTTTAGTAAATATATTATAGGGCAAAATACACTTTTGTTACACCAAGTTCTACCCTCTTCACAATTCGACCCCTAAACTAATTGAGTTTACACATCCGTTGCATCAAGTATCTAATTTAGCACAATATCCCCTCAAATTCAATTTTCGACGGAAATTGGTCGAAAAATCCGACCCGAATGGCAACCCAGTTAGAGTCTAATGATTTTATATGGTTTGACTGTATTTAAATATGTTGACTTATTTAACAAAAAAAACTAACTTAATATCGTATAGCGTTTAACAAAAAATAACAAATTAAAAAAATAAAAATTATACCACATAATGTTTACCAAAAAATAAAAATGCTATATAAATGAAATAAATAAATAATCACTACTATTATTTGGTTCTATTAACAATAAAAAAGTTTAATAGTTTTATTTAAAAATTAAATTTAGGGTTTCGTGAATTTTTTTTATAATTAATTAATTTTTTTAATGAAGTCAAACAGTATTTTAATACGGTCAAATCGTATAAAATTATTTGCTTTGCCTGAAATTTATGTATTCCGACCAATTTCTGTCGAAAATTGAATTTGGGGGGTGATATTGTGTGAAATTAGGTACTTGATGTAACGGATGTGTAAGCCCAATTAGTTTAGGAGCCGAATTGTGAGGAGAGTGGAACTTAGTGTAACAAAAGTGTATTTTACCCTATATTATATTAGACTATTTAATTACAATAATTAGATTCTTTGCTAAACATATTACTCCCTCCGTCCCCAAAAAGATAAACAAAGTATAATTTGCATACATATTAAAAAACGTAAAAGTAGAAAAAAAAAGCGTAAAAAAGTTTTAAATTTATTCTTAGTGACCCTACATGATTATATAAAGTGATGAGTAATTTTATTTTTTATATTAATAGACCCCACTAAATGACATATTTACACTCATTTTATGTACTTTATTTCATTTTTTGAGAATAAAAAAATTTGTACATTTAATCATTTTTTTGAAAACGGAGAGAGTACATTAGAGTGTTTGATTATTGTTAGATTTCTTTAGATATTCAAATACATAATTAATACGGTGACTACCTTGTATAGGAAAATATATGTTTAAAATTATTGGACTTTGTTAAGAGTCTTGTAACGTTTAGATTTTTATATTATTATAAATTGTTTTAACTGGATTTTTATAGATTTTTTGATCTTACATAAAAAATTAATTATTTTAATTAATTTTAAAATATTTAGTAATTTTAAAAAAATTAATTAACACTACCATATAAGTTATTTTATGTTTTAATTTTTATACATTTTATAAATTCTTGACAATAGGCCATGGCAGGGACGGAATTAGGGGTGGCTATAATGAGGGGCGCCATCCCTACTAGTTTTTATTTTTTTTTATTTTTTTTTGGTTTATGCACACTTTTATTGATGGACTCCTATTAAATTTATATATTAACCAATACTCCATAGACCTTTGTCCACATGAAGATGAGTTTGTTCATTTTATATATATAAACTTGGTAGTTCCTACTTTGGTTTATAATTTTTTTCGTAGTTTTATAGCACCGTATTTAGCATTCAATGTTTATCTATATAATTATCACTATATTAGTATTAAATTTATATTAACTTTTTTATATTGTTTATTAAATAAATTGTTACAAAAGCTCCGACTAGACCTAAATCCTACATTCGTCCCTGCGCCGCGTCCTATTTAATTTCTTTCCCTCTCACAATCTTCATTTCAGTTAATAAAAACATCAGATGATAAGATGCCAAACATGCATCAAAACTAACTAAAGATCATGTCATGTTACGCAGCAAACAGACAATCCACTCTCAACTCAATTTGGTATATACATGCATGAAATGTTCAATTAATCTTATATAGGTCTCCATGTTTATATATTGTGTCCCTGACTCCCTGACAATTTAAAAATAACAAAAAATGAATCGACCTTTTTATGGATGTACTCGAGACTTTAGACCTTTTAAATTCATCCATATAAAACCGTTTTTGGGATTATATATATAGGACCTAATTTCTGGATTTATTAGGTACATGAGTACATCTGTACATGCACATTCTATTCATATATATAGGACCTAATTTCTGAATTTATTAGGTACATTTGTACATGCACATTCTATTCCCTCCTTTCTTCTTCATGTACGTACACTCTTTAATTGTTTACATAAATATTGAATAGAGGAAGAAAGAATACCAACAGCCTAATAGGCGTTATAAAAATAGCCATATATTCCCTACTTTCTTCTTCACGGCCATATCCTTCAATCAACAAATACTCTTAATTTTTTGAATATAATTTGGATAAGAAAAGTAAGAAAATGGAGAGGAAGAGTTGCTGTTCAGGAAGTAGGTGTGTTTCAACAACCGCAAGGGTTACTACTACGGCTACGAAAATGCCAAAGAATGAAGATGTGAAGCCATTTAAATCAGCTGTGAAGAAAGAAGAAGCTGTGAAGCCATTTCATGAGGCAACTGCAGCTGCTGTTGCGGTGAAAGGTGGTGTTAAGAGCGAGGCGGCAGAGACAATTACTGTGAAGAAAGAGGAGGAGCCGGTTAAAGTTAACGCTGGTTGCGGCGGCGGTGGTTGTGCTTCTTTCAAGTGAAAAAGGTCTCAGAAAGGGCGTGGGTATTTCCGTTTTAAATTATGTTAATTTTTAATGAGACTGAAAAATGTTATATGAAATGTGAGTTTTCCCCATAATATAATCTTTTGGATTTATGGTTTCAATTTGTTTTTAGTTTATGAAGTATTGATATATATATATATATATGGAGTTCATCAACTAAAACAATATAATAGGTAGATACGGAAATGCAAATTAAATGGGAGGAGATTTTATCAGTGCTAGTTTGTATTTTCAAATTTATAATTCAAATCTTGTGGATTATATTCTTATTTCCAGCAATAAGAAAGTAAATTAAGAAAGTCAAATGAATGAAGTAAATTAAGAAAGTTAAGGCATCAATTTATGTATAAAACTAATATTTTTCTCTAATAGTGTGTCATGTTTTGTGTATAATATATAGAGTGCTATTATACATTGCGAAAATTTGTGTCGGATTATAATTACGAAACCTATTAATATGTGAGATCATGGATATATAGAATTATAAGATGGTCTCATTTATTACACATCTTTTTTTTTTGAATTACTACTAATACTTATCCACGTAAGTGGCAATCAAAAAGTTGATGTAAACATATATTTAATTATTATGATAGAGATAAAATTTGAATGTATAAACTTTTTTCTTTTGCATTTATTTTTATCTTATAATTCCCCTTTTAAATTTATTATTTTTAATTACTTTTTTGCTATTGCCTTATTTGATATCTGTAATCTTATGTACCATCCAAGAAAATTGTTATCACAATAGTTATAATTGGTTTTGAAAATTATTAAAAACCAAAACAAATTATATTAGAACAGATAATTATAAGGAACTTGGGGAAAAAATCATTGTATAACAGATGACATAATTATAGAACTTGTGTGGGTAAAAAGAATAATTAACAGAATCAGTCAATTCAGGATCAATGAAATTTTTTCCAGTTGCATCGTATTATATAAAAAGCTTACTCAATAATTAAGCATAAGCATTGGTACGAATACAACAATATAATTATTAGTTTGATAACAAGTAATATTAATTAGATAATGTGGATCTAAATAAATAATTGTGAAAGGGGTATGGTATCATTATACGACTTCAATTCTCTGATTTTACCATGCAATGTCTCTCCTTTTGTTCTTCATGGCGATCCGTCGCTAAAGACTTATGTCGCAAAATTATAGGAGGAAGTACTCCGTTGCTATTGATCCCACGCTCTCTTGTCCATGGCAATAATCTTGATTATAGCATCAACATGATTTATTCCTTTATATTTATGTTACTTTTCGCATCATCAGCCCCGTGAGGAGTATTTATATATCTTTATATATAACCTGTTGGGGTGTGATTTATTAAACCTAGATAAGATGGTGGGTCATGGTCCACGTGAAGAAAGTCTCATCACATGGGGGTCAATTTTAGCGGCTGGAGTAAATTAAAGAACCTGGCAATATACAAATCACTGTTCTCAAGGAAGGTGTCAGGATGAAATTCGGCGCCTACCTCATTTAGCGGAGGACCAGTCTAATCCCATTAAGGCACCTGACCTAATGAGGAAACCTACTTACTTTTCGGGAATAGGCGTGACGTCAGCTGAAAGAATACTATAAGTACAAGGCTTAGAACCCATTTTACAGGTAGTCATTATTTTACGAGCACAAGAGCACACAACCTCCATTGTTAAAACCTTGTTCGGCCTGTACTAATTTCCACGCCTGAGCTATTCCCCGGTGGCAAAACCATCCGGAACTCTCAGTGTAGTATCGTTATTGTGCAGGATTGACGCGCCCTTGGTGATTGAGGCGCGTGGACGAATTCTTGGCGTTAACATAACCCTATTTCAAGAATTCGTCTCCAACTTCTACCATTACCTGAAAAACTAAGGCTTCATTGTCGAATCAAATTCATCATGCACATCAACATCTCTCCTAATTAATGATCCGAATTGTATTGTGTTTGCCCTATGGGAATGTTCCTGTTACAATACTATATAAATCCCCAGTCCTAGCCTTTTGTAAACTTGATGAATATCTAAGCCTAGTAAGAGTTGGAACATATATCTTGAACACACCTTCGCCTTCGTCCTCGTTCAAGGACATGATTTTTTACAAGGCTTAGACAACGTTTATGCTACTGTTCCTAATTTCATTATCATACACAGAAAGCTCGCCATTATTAGAGAGAGAGAGAGGGGGGGGGGGATCAATTTACTTACTGGTGGAAGATAAATGTTTGTGCATATATATCTGGCTTGCTTAACGGCCAAAACTTCCACGCATAAATAGTTACTAGTAATAAGAATCTCCGTAATCACCAAGGCTACGTTTGTTTGCAAGGATTACACTTGGGATAGGACTATTAATCCCAAGTGTCTTGTTTGTTTTTAAATTTGAGTTTGGGACTATTAGTACAAGGATTATAAAATAGCTTAAGATGATGGATTATTTAATACCATGTCTAGCTAGGTATTATAATCTCATCATGAAGGATTAAAACATAACATGAGATTATTTTAAGTTATCTCATGAATAATTCTATGAAAAACAAACATGTGATTAGGACTATTTAATTCTAGGATTAATAGTCTTGAGATTATAATCCCGGGATTATAATCCTTGCAAACAAACATGGCTCAAAAGTAACATCTAGCCTATGGTTTAGGCCTGCTGTGTTATGAAATATCTCCATCAGGCATGCGATTGTAAGGCATTATTTTTATAGTATTAGTGAGGATTCTTATATATGTATTGTGTTGGTATATTCTTCTTAATTAATCACGTACGGTGGCTTGTAATTTTGTTTTAAGTGAATATTTTGGTACCTTGATCCGTTATATTATGATTTTTTTAAATTCATATATTTGAAGTTTGTGTTCACGAGTTGAGGTGATCAACAACTTCTGAATCTATATTATATATATACTAGCAATATGTATATTTATATATACACATATACATAAGTTGATTTATCATTATTATTTCTTTTGAGTGTGTGTTTAAAGGAAAGTCATTAACTAAAGAAATTAATGTCTCCAAAAGTACTATATATATTTACTTCGATATTTTATTATTAAGAGATGCGCTAATTGAAAATTAGACAGTTGAACTAATCAAAGCTAATTTTAGTTAGAACAGTTATTATAATCGTATAATATATAATAAAGAATATTAATTATAAAATTTATTTTATTCTAAATTTTAATGAGTCACACCAAGTTTAAAGTTTAATATGTCCGTCATTTGACCTCAAAAGTCAAATTGTATCTTTAATTTTAAAATGGATGGATTATTATTTAGTTAAACTCTCCTTTAATTACGTATGCTGGCTTGTAATTTTCTTTTAAATGAATATTTTGATACTTTGATCCATTATATCATGATTTATTTTTAAATTCATATATTTGAAGTTTGTGTTCATATATATATATATATATATATATATATATATATATACACACACACATAAGTTGATTTATTCTTATTTCTTTTGAGTGTGTGTGTGTGTGTGTCTTTTTGAGGTTATGTTTACAGGAAATAATATATCTCTAATATTTACTTCGAATCTTCCTTTTATATATTATTATTAAGAGCTGCACTGATTGAAAATTAGATAACTGAACTAATCAAAGCTAAGCTAACTATAGTTAGAACTATATTATTTGGATACCCACTCATAAATAAAACAATAATTGTGCACATCATAAATTATGTTTTAAGTTTTTGTCATGTCTATTTCTAAATCAACTACTACTTGGTCTACATTTTCTTGAGTTTCAAGTGATGAAATACTTCATGGACATTTATTATATATATATATAGGGTCATAGACTTCATTGCATAATCTTTATAATAAGCTTGATAATGATCTTATGTAGGTACACAAGCTTATTGGCCTAAATTGCGCAACAGACTATAGGACTTATATTTTTTGTAATAAGGGCAGGGTAAAATAAGCAACGATCTAAGTTCTCTCCATTACACTTTACTCGCACACAATTTAGATAATACACATTTAATGTCAACAAAGTAAATAGGTCTAGTGACAATATGTTATATGCATGTCGATAATAATTTTGCTTATTTTTGTAACTTAAATGTGGTTTGGGAGGGACAACTTGCGCATTTCATCCTAATATCAAAAATCTTTGATCTTGGAGCCCAACATGTTTAAGATTACATATGATCTCCTTTCCAATAGCCAAAATTTATGAGAAAAATCTTTGACATTGCCATTCTAATGATATGTTTGAAATTTGATTTTTAAAAAACTTAAAAATAAGAAGTGAAGAGAGAAAATAGAGATGAGTAAAATTACTAAAGTTAAAAAAGGGCTCAAATTATAACTAACAACTATTTTATTTTTAAGTACTACATATGATAATTAATTATTTTTAATCAAAATTATCACACGACCAACCTAATGCACTAATTGTCTTGGCATTTTCTCTTTATAAGATAGATATATAAATGTACGGACAAAATAGAACAAATATATATTTAAAATTTATAAATATCATAACTGGGTCTATCTTTGGAGATCGAAGAAGGTTATTATAAGATTTATTAGTTATAATCCTAAATAAATTACATTAATTAATTTTTAAATTTAAAAATATCTTAAATTAATTTTTTTTTCAAAAACAATGTAAAATAATTTATATATCGACTATTTCATCTCTAATAGAGATTGTGATTGGGATCGTCCGAGACTAAATCCTTTCTCACGATCTTAAAGGTGAACAATCTCCTTAACCACCAAATAAACCCTATATATATATATATATATATATATATATATTATTTTTTTTATTTTTATTTTTTTAATCAAAATCAATGATGATACTTTTAGAAAGGAGGGAATATAGACCAACGAGATATATATAGTGAACGGAGTTTGTTGGCGTCAGAACCAAACACTGCGCAAACCCAACAAGTGATAGTGTGTTTGACACTGAGGGAGTCTCATCGCTGTAAGCTGAAGGCACAACAAAAGAAGCACAACGTCTCAATTATCGGCCATGGCTGTGGCCATGGCTGCCCCCTCTCCATTTCTTCGCCACATCCCACCTACGCTTGTATGCATCACTCTCTCTCTAAAAGGCATTAAATTTAGTGAATTTATTTGTGTAATCTGAATATTTTACTGAATTTGGGTTTAGGAGTAGTGCAATAATTTTAAAATTGGTGGAATTTGTTGGTTACATTTGAATCAAATTTTGTATTTTAGGCCCATCTCTGCGTCTCCTTGTTTGATAATCTTAATTTGAGGGGAAGGGTCTATCAATGAAATTAGTGATATATTTTCCCTTTGAATTTCTATTAAGGCTGTATTCGTACTTTTGGCTAATTTTTTAACATTGGCACAGTTTGATCTCTAGGTTTGGTGAAAATTTAAAATATATGTGATTTTCTGCTCATCGTGTGCTTCTGTTGGGAGGGTAGAGTATGAAAATATTTACAATGTAAATTTAATTGTGAAAGCAGTTTTGAATTTTGATTTTCCAATTGTAGGGAAAATCAAGATGTAGACAATGTTTCCAGAATTCGGTTAGAAAATCTAGAATAAGGGCACTTTTCTGGGGACCTAAGAAGGCTGCGGAGCCTTCTGAAATGGATCTTTCATTGCGGGATTTCATGTTGGCAGAGTTACACTCAGAGGTATTAACTTCTCTTGTTCTACAAAAGTGATTGCTACTATATGTTTATAAATGTGTTCTTCTTGTCCAAGTTAAGGAGTATGGAAAAAGAAGGTTTATACTTGCTTTCATCGCTCATGCTGTTAGGGCAATTCAGCAAAACCAGAGATAGCTAAAAAAGTATCAGTTTCAGTGGTTTCTTCAATTTCAGAGGTTACATCAAATGACTGGGATGCATGCAGTGTTGATGCTACGGGGCCTGAAAAATTTAATCCATTTCTTACGCATGATTTTCTTTCAAGCTTAGAGGAATCAGGTTGTGCCGTAAAGGTTAGCAAATGTCGCTTCACCTCCTTGCCTTTTGAAATATCATTTTTCTAATAGATCAAAGAAAGTTACATAAATAGTATAATATTTTTGAACTTGCATTTTCTCCGTTGCCTCTTGTTAAGAACAAAAGGTGAACTTTAAAGTTTTGTTTGATACTTCGATGCTCTATAGGCTATAGAAAATGTAATTAAAATGAATTCGGGAGCTACCAAAATCAGTTTTCTCTGATAAGAATTAGGGAGTTGGGATGAAGCTTCCTGTCTTTAAGTCACAGAATTTCAGCATTGATGAAAGGCACCTAATTATAAACTGTAACATCTGTTGACTAGAAACACTTCCATCTACAATACAGAAAAGGTTGTTCATTTTATCGTTGTCTAACATTGGTGCAAGAACTGAAGAGAGCATATATGACCTCATTCAATGTGGTCCATTTAATCCAAGATTCTGTGCTCCCCAAGGACACTTGGTCAAGACTGAGAACATGTGAGATCTGATAATGTTTTAGCTTCCTTTGTGGAGGCAGGAAAATTTACATCAGAAGCTTGGTCGTGATTTTACAATTAAAGATTACATCTTAATCTTCAAAAGATAGAGATTTTGCGAAATTAAGGCCTGTGTTTACCATCTCTGTTTTCTTTATTGTATTCACATTTTTTTTCTCAGTTTTCAGCCTTTGAAAATTTTCTGAAATGGTGACTCTGTGATAAGTAAAGGGAGGTAATCAGAATCCATTCTTTAAAAATTCATTAGTTATACATAATTAGAGTGAAAGTAAAGTGGAAGGCATCAGAACCTTCTAAAAAGCACAGAATTAAACTCATAAAAAAATCTTTCAAACTAGAAATCCAAATCAAACTTTGTTCTAGGTTATCACATTATTTTCCTTCAATTTTATTTTTGGTGCTGAAGATTGATCATTTCTAGTCCTTACCGGTTATAATGAGACATCTAATGCACCCAAAATTTAAGAACTTGTTACTTTTTGAATTTATCTGATTCTTCTCTAACTTGTAGAAGAATGATTGGGATGTATGACGGTATGAGTATATTATTATTATTATTTGGTCACTAAGTATGCTTAGTGCCCACACATACTTGGTCACTACTCAACTAGTAGCCTATATATAAGGCTTTAGTACTCTTTGTAATAATAACAATATTCAATACATTTATTTTATCTCTAACATTGTATCAGAGCTAGTTTGATATTGGGAGGCCAACTAAAAGTCTTGCTTTCGTGGCGGCGGGTATCTTTTATTCTTGTAGTTGTTTTTCTGTTTTTTTTTAAAGAAAACAAATAAATAAATAAAAATCCATGGTCGTTGTTTGTTTCTATGGTGAAATAAAAAAATGGTTTGTCCTTAGCAGTTATTTCTTTGATTGAATATGTAACTGGATGGTTGATTGGAAAGTAAGGATTGCATGGGGTCGAGATTTCAGGAAGGATTGTGTCCTTTGATTTTTTGGGAGGCTAGAGAGTCCTCTGTTGTTGAGGAAGGCAAGAAGTCCTTCGTAGTTGTTTTTGAAGGATAGAGAGTCCTTCACAGTTATTATGGGAGACGAGTATTCTCCGTTATCGCCGACACATGATATCCTTGAAAAGTGGATGTGTGAAGTTATATACCGAGGGTGAGAAATCTAACTTTGGATGTAAAAAAATCAATTTTTTTTTCTATGCAAATTGAAGAGGACTTCAATCTTCGTAGTTCGTTTGAGTTTTTTATTTTTAAGATTATGTTATGTAACAAGTTGTAAGTCGTGATATAAGACTTCCAAGTATGCTTTGTGCCCACACATACTCGGTACCCACACATACTTGGCCACTTCTCAGCTAGTAGCCTATATATAAGGCTTTAGTACTCTTTGTAATAATATAATAACAACAATATTCAATACATCTATTTTATCTCAAATAGGATGGATCATATAAGTTTTGGGAATGAGTTTCTGAAGATTTTTTCTCTTTCCATGAAGGCATTCCCTACATGTAATCAAGCCATATTATGCTTGCTTCTCAAGTTGTCACCATGCATGGCTTCATTGAGCTCTATATTTGTTTACACTAATTTAAATAATTAGATTTGTTCTAGTCTTCGTGTCAAGGCAGAAATTTTTTTGTAGCCTTAGGTTCTGATATCCAGCGAGTACCAAAACACAAAGATATAAAGAAAGTAAGAAGAAGTAACATAGTGAAGCTTCCATTTGGTTATGAAAGCATTTTCAATGTTTAATCATATGGTTCACAAGTTGAGCTATCTATTACAGGAAACAGGATGGATACCACAACACATCATTGCTAGGGATGAACATGAAAATATTTTAGGCGTGGTTCCACTCTACCTGAAGAGGTTTGCATCTGATATTCTCAGATTTGAACATCTCTACATGTTTGTTATTAGCTCACCTCATTTTTATTTCGCTTTGCAGCCATTCTTCTGGGGAATATGTTTTCGATCATTCATGGGCAAATGCCTACTACAATTATGGTGCAAGGTACTATCCAAAGTTCCAATCTTGTGTACCATTCACTCCAGTAACTGGTCCGAGGATTTTGGTTCGGAACACCTCATACAAAGATCAAGTTTTTGACATTTTAGTCGCTGCAATGAAGGATTTAGCAGTCAAGGTATTGATCTGATCCAGTTGTTTTTCCTTTACTATCTTCTTCCCTTATGCCATAATGTGAAGGCTGGTTAGGAAGCCAGAGAGTAAAAGAAATTAAAGGAAATAAGAGTAAAAGAAGTAATTGAGAAGTCATAAATATTACATAAGGGAATACATTAATGAAATAGCTTTCCTCCCATACAAATGCACAAGACTTACTTTTTAAAGTATATAACATGGCATACCACTTCTATTAGGTAGAGCATGTAATTGTTATACTGATATACTATTGTTTATAATAAATGGCTGCTTCAGACTACAGCTTCTCTTTTACACAAGGAAGCCTAATTGTACTAAATAATTGTCACTATCACTTAAAGCCTTTATTGAAATTTCAAAAGTCGATATTGAAATTGTTTATTTCTGATAATTACTTCATTTTATTTGCCAGGATCCAAAATTTGATGAACTGTTTGAACATGTTATCCTGACCAATGATTGCAATTCTATCTTAACAGTATCAAGTTTCATCGCTGCACATTACCTTTCCCTCTGTAAGTGAGTGGCACAGATTGAAGGACAAAGGTTTTCTGCAGAGGACTGGAATGCAATACCATTGGAATAACCGTAACTATAAAAAGTGAGTGATATGTTAGTTCTTCCTAAGGGTTCCCCTTAAGTGCCCCAATTGATCTTCGTTAACTGTAAGATTTTGTGAAATTATCTTCTGCAGTTCACACATATACGTGATAATGGTTTATGTGAATAAGTCCTTGAGTGTGTATTTTAGTTACTGAGGCATCAAGGCACCTCAACTTATGTATTCTGTAATTACAAATAAATGTACCTTAGGTGTTTGACTATCTGCTTTATACCTATTATATCTTTTAATTTTATGGAACAGCTTTGATGATTTTCTGATGGACATGAAACAAAGTAAGAGAAAAAATATCCGTCAAGAACGCAAAAAGGTTAGTCTTTATTCACGTGCTTTTGAACTTGCTCATTATTAGAAAATGAATTTTGAATCTATCACATAACTCATCTTATGAAAGACAAGATAATAGTGGTGGTTTGAATGTTGTTTGTCTTATATTTCAGTAGTGATATTAGAATAAACTAATCTAGAGTGTTCAAATTATGGTGGTGTATCCAAATTCCATCGTGTCATGTTATAGATATACTAAAGAATTTCTAGTTTTTAGTCAATCAAAGAGTTTGTAGTTGTAAGAAATTAGAATAAACACTAGTTTGTCTACATGTAACAGTTGATCAGTGTTGTGATATTATAATTTATTTGGTGTAATAATTGATTATTTTGCTGGATTGTTGACCTGTAATCAATATAAGGATTATAGGCTTGATCAAAGGAATCAGTACAATCAAGCTAATGACAACACCTCCCTACAATCAAGCTAATCTGATTCCTTTGATCAAGCCTTTGAGAAACGTAGCCTGAGAGAAATAAATCTATAGAGTTTGCAAAGACTAGCCCATCTTCTTCAATACTCCCTCACAACCAATCAACATCAGCTCTCTCTCCCTCTCCCTCTCTTTTGTCATTTCAGGATGCCATTATAATTCTGTTTTCATTCACTCGGCATAATATTAATTACCTTAGATCATGATTAGAATAGAGGGATAGAAATTGATTTAGCTTGTTCCAGCGTTCAGCTGCTAATTATCTGAATGCACTTCCCTTTTGTAGATTTCTGCTCAAAACTTGACAATGAAGCGCCTACGAGGATATCAAATCAAGGTACCTTCTAGTCATGATTTCTTCTTCTTTTTCTTTTTTTTTTCCCTCCTTTTCGTTGGTAAGCAATTTTGGTATTTGAATTTTGTTCCTTTGTATATATGGTATGTGCAATTAAGAGTTGTCTGAATTTAATGAAAATTATATGTATATTTGCATACATATCAAGCATGATAACTTTGCACTTGTACTTTTTGCACCTCCGCAGTTTGTGGATTGACTTATTCAGTAGAAAGCACAATTTTTTTATTTTTTATTTGTTAATGTGGAGTTTCCGACCCGCGGGTCGACTAATCTCCCCAGCCCGATACCAGAGCGATTTGCTACCCGACTTGCGCCGGGGGTACCGTGGCCACAGTAGAGCATTTTTAGTGCCTTCCAAATGTTGCTAGTGGGAGTCGATCCTGAGTCGTCCGGGTTTACAAAATTTAAACAGCTCTTCATGATTTGCTTTTGGTCTGAAGAAATACCTATAGTTTATCTTACCTCAGTTTAATATCCTCTATTTGTTAAGCAGCATGCTCCAGTTTCTTTTACTCTAAATTTTAAAGTAAACTTCATTTTGAGTTTCTGTGAGCTAGGCTTATTGTGGCCCATTAATTGAGTTTTTTACTTAGAAAAGAGGCTGAAGTTCTTACTTTATTTCTTGTGTTGGCAGGCTAGTCACTGGGATACTTTCTATAAGTTCTACAGGAACACGACCGATAACAAGTTTGGTGCACATTAGCTTCCTGTCATTCACTGTATCCATAAACAGCAAAAATGCTTGAAATATCAGACCTAAGTTATTGTTTTCATTTATCTACAGGTGGGGTAATGCATATCTAACAAGGGATTTCTTTCACAACATGGGTTCTAAGATGGGAGATCAAGTACTGCTCATTGTTGCTGAAGAAGGGGACGAAATTGTTGCGGGAGCACTAAACCTTATCGGAGGAGATACTTTATTCGGGCGATTATGGGGATGTCTACCACATGTGTACTATCCAAGTTTGCATTTTGAAGCATGTTATTACCAGGTTAACTATGGTACTTAATAACAACATAGATGGAATGGTAGCTGATTATTGTTCTGTTTGAAGACCATAAAAAAACTTAGTTGTTTTAGCATGCCTTAGAAAACAAGGTGAGATGATCAATCTTGAAATCAAGTCGTGTTTGTGTCGCAAAAAATGAGAACCCACCTTAATTACGTATGTACTATTACCATAGGACAACTTATAGCCACTACTTACGGTACGAGTATATTTCAATCTTGTGATCTGGTGGTTTGCTGAATATTATAACTCATCTTAAAGAATGACCTAAGAATTCTTTGCTTCATAAAGAATTGGTGTTCATTTGTCTATGTTTTATAAGTTATATTATGATATCACAGGCAATAGAAGCCGCCATTGAACTTAATCTCAGCAAAGTGGAGGCGGGAGCTCAAGGGGAGCACAAAATTCAGCGAGGTTATCTGCCAGTGACAACTTACAGCTGTCATTATATTTTGGATGAAGGTTTTAGGAAAGTCATTGGAGACTTCTTGGTGCGCGAAACAGCCCAGGTGATTACATTTATTTTGAACTTCAAAGATATTGCTTTGAAAGAGAGTAAATTACGCCTCACCATGTAACACTTGGATTATTCAATTACATAAATATTAGGCCTGTTGTTTTTTATATTGAAATTGCAAAAAAACGTGTTACCAACATTAAAATTAAGAATCAAACACCCTCGAGGAAAATGGAAGCAAAGAGGTCCGAACGTGTGCAGAATAAAGCAATTGATATTTTCTGGAATCATCTATTAAAAAATTGTTTCTTGTATTTCTTGTTCAGATGTTTGACTTAAGTTATGTAAACTTTCTTTAAATTTTCAAAGTAATGCTTATATTTTGAAGAGTCTCCTTTACAAGTGTCTGATCTTTTCCCTAATTGCAAAATGGAGCTTTTCTCTATATATTTGTTGTACTTCGATCTGATTCATTTGAATGCCTTCCTTTTACAGGTTGAGCTTGTCACAAAACTTATACAAGATTCTGGACCTTTTAAAGATGGTAATGCATTAGAGCTTTGAAGTGCGAACCCCGGATTAAGTTAACAAAGCAATTAGCATATCACTACTTACTGCATCGATATAGTGGTATATACAATGCTCAGTGAACAGGCAGGCCCTGCTATAAAATCTTAAGGATGCTCGAGCGAAAGTTGAAATAAGTGGAACAATTTGGTCATTTTATATTGGCACAAATGAGAAGGGAAAAAAGTAAATGACATTAGTTGCTTTAGGTATGTGGGATATATTATTTGTACAGGGACTGTAAATACAAAAGCAACAGAAAAATCAGCAAGAGAACCCGAAAAAGATGATTTGTATTCAAGTCAAATCACCATATTGGAATCACTGTAATTTCATTTATATTGTACCTTGTATATACCATTGTTATCCCCTAAAACTAAAAGAAAATTTGTTTTGTAGGAGTACTTAAAAATCTAGATGCAACTCTTGATTTTATGAAATTTTTCTGGGGAGTATATATATGATGCCAACCTATGCAATCTCAATATCACTATACCAAATCCAGTCTCATTTTTTTTCAAGCAATAATTAATAATAATACATATTACGAATATTTTACGTCAACTTTTTAATTGTCAATTACGTGAATAAATATTAATGGTAACTTTTTAAAAAAAATATGTAATAAATAAAATCTATACAACGTATTCATAAGTTCACAATTATAATTCAACTTAAATTTATTGTAATGCATTGCAAGACTTAATTATTTATTGCCTTGCAACTTTTTTTCTGCCATATGACCACAGACGAGCAACTGACATGCACATTCATTGTGTGCAAAATTTAATTATAAATTATTTATTAGAAAAAGGTTAATTTAACTACCTGGAAAAAGATGATTATAAGTTTATTTTAGTAATTATTGAGCCCATGAGATCACCATTTATATTGGACTTTAAGTGGGCGTCTTATTAGAGGAAAAGCAACACAAAAAATGCACAAAAATGAATTGCCTTCTCAACTGTTACACACGATTTCACAAGATCCTTCGTACAATTCAAACTCAAACCTTTCCTAAGCCAAACGTGCAAGTTGGTCACTAATAATATGAAAGGGGGATAATTAAATTTTATAATAGCGTGCCTTTAAAAATACACCCGTAGCAGTCCAATAAATTTGGAAATGATGGTAACCCCCAAAGGGGAAAATTCAATAGGCATATTGAAAAGCACACTTCCAACCCAGCAACTGCAAGCACAAGGTCAAAAAGACCATATTCCTCAATGTCTATCTACAAGGAGGTGTTGCAATTCTACAGTGCCTATTATAACATAATATGAGTTCAAATGGAACTCAAAACAAAGCGCAGGACCAAACGCCCAACCTGCAAGAATGCACGAATCGGATTCATCTTGTAGTATGTCTAATCTAAAATCTATAACCAGAGCCAGATGAGGGCGGTGGTGCAGGTGGCAATCGATTAGGGGTGCGGCGGCCGCCAGAGTTTGAGCCTGAGCCTACATCACCGTTTTGGGCAGGATCACTATATCGACGACTGTGACCATTGGAGCCAAACCTAGAAGAATCACCAAATGAGTCGGACCGACCATTGGCAGCAGCATCAAAAGCCGATCTCCAATCATCACCTGATGAAGGGCCACTGGTTCTTGGACTGCTTTCTGCACAAGAAAATATTCAAAATAAATGAGAAACACAAATTAATATAAAGGCAGTCTAACCAGAATGCCATAATAGTCGCAAAATAATCACACAAATGGAAAGATGCCAAGCTCTGAGCAATGCATCATTTCAAACTTCTGTTAAATAATTCAACCATTGATTTGTCACATTATATCAGGAATGGAATTTGATATTTAGCTAGGTGGGTCAACATAGGGCTGTAGTAGAGCACGACTTTAATTTAAATTTTCTAGTTTTAATAGGTTTTTCAATTATATTGAACATGAGTATATATTGTTGTCCTTGTCATATATTTCCCCCAATCTAATAAAATATAGGGATCAATTTTGACTAATGAAGTCAAAAAATTTAATATATATTTCAATTCAAAATTGATATGAATTCATTTAGTCTTAAACATTACAATTATGAAACTACTAATTACATAATTTTATTTATTTATTTTTTTAGACAAAAGGAAAGAAAAGAAAAGGTTATACATATCAAATTTGAATTTGAAAATATGACTTTAAAAAGTAAAAAATGATCTTATATTTTGGAACGGAGAGAGTAATATGTAAATTTATAAACATCTCTAAGGCCGTTGCAGATAATCATGCATCATTACCCGGTGTATCATTCGACAAGCTGGCTGCAGCTGCTCGATTATCATGAATGCTGAGTTGCCTAGTAAGCTTTGAAAGCATAGACGATTGTTTCTGATAACGTTCTCTCCTATGCTTCACATTATGGTCCTCCATGAGCAGCTCTTCGATCCTTGCCGTGCTTTGGGAACTATCCAAAGTTACATAAAAAGTTAAAATGATATTCAGAAAATAACAAAAATTTAAATAAACAGATTAAAGGTAATAGCTGAAACATAATACATATATGACTTAAGATTATACTCGGTGCACATGGTTGCCTCAAATTATAACATATTTTGCTGAAAGGTAATTTTACCAAGTTGCTTGGTTTAAAATCAATGTAGTAAAAAGTTGATGCATCTTTTTCTACACATTTCTGACACAAGCATGAGGGGGTCAGAATTTTATGATAATCTTTTGACTAAGGTTCAACGAATGATCGTAAGTGAATGGGTTGAATTCAACTCATGGATGTTTACATTGGAGCTCAAGTTGAGACTATCGGAGTCGTGTTCATTTGTGTGGCCGCATTATCAACAAAGTTATGTTCCAGTTCATGGTGAGACTACAAGCTTACGAGCGACGATATGAACATCCGAGCATGGAAAGGAGTTTACGATCGAGCACGCAACAACACGAGGTTGGATCAAGTATAGAGGTTATTGAGCTGCATTCCAAGGCCGTGAAGTCCACGATTATGTTGCAAGTGAGCATGCCAACCCCGGAAATAAAAGAAGATGAATATGTTGAAATTGGGAGGCCCGACAAGTATGTCTCTGTTGATTTTCACCCCAGCAATTCTGAACTCGCTCCAGCCAGTTTAACTCGCCACGGTGAGTTGGCCTCTGCCAAGTGCGCCCCAGCGCGTTCTGAAGCCGCCCCAACCAATTCCTCTCTGTCGAATGCACCCCGGCGAACTCATACAGTCAGCAAACTCGCCCCAACGGATTTTAGTTGACGCGTTTTTCAAAATTTGGACGCGTATTTCTTCCATGAATTAAGGATTTTCATTATATTTTCATATTCCTATTGTAATTAGGTTACTTTTAAATAAGGTTTTGATTCCAAGTCAATTGATATTACCTTTTATGGATTCTAGGATTTCATAGCTACTATAAATAAGTTTTATGAATGTAATTCAAAACATTCAATACTATTCAGATTTTATCATATTCTTGTGAGATTATTCTCTACTTTTGGTTCTTTAAAAATTCCTAAGCTAGTTCTTATTTTTTTTTAGAGTCAACTTTGACTTATCATATAACAATTCATAATTGTGTGTGTCATCTTCTACCGCATCAATCGTCGATTGTACCAAGATTACCGCTTACATATAAGCAAGGGGTCAAGGTGTCGTTGTCCATTCAACACAGATTTCCTAACGCAAGCAATTGTACCAAGATTACCGTTTACATATAAGCGAGGGAGTAACGTGTTGCGAGCAATTCACCATACAACTTTGCTAGAAACGAAACAAGCGACGACCATCTCACGCAAGCGTGACGTGGAGTCTATCAGTTTCCTAGCACTAATTGATGGAGATAATTCAGACATACCATGTACCCACCCTTGTATTTCACAAAAAAGATTCAAAAAATCAGGAGATTAGCAAACTAATCATCAATGTTGCTAACCTGACAGAACTGTACAACTTATTAAGCATGTCTTCTTTAGCTTTCTCCACTTGACAAAGAACAACAGCCTGCAGAACCATAAGAAATCATAAAAAAGAGTGAAAGATATTTACATAATG
Organism: Aralia elata; assembly: GCA_034770075.1. NCBI lineage: Eukaryota > Viridiplantae > Streptophyta > Magnoliopsida > Apiales > Araliaceae > Aralia > Aralia elata. The sequence goes on along the minus strand of CM068388.1, from coordinate 4,931,109 downwards.
AGCATATTGAAGGCAACAATGAGAAAGTGTACACACTTTCGGGACATTGGCAGCAAGACTGTTCAGAACAGCTTCAACGTAACCGCGTACTTCTTGAGCCATCCATCGAAGTTCCTCTTCCGGATCTGCAGGTCTTCTGGTCATTGTCTCCTAAATAGTGCAAGTAGGGCAACAGTTAGGCACTTGGAATACAATTATCTGACTAGGCATGGGAATTTCCACCCACCCCAACTTGTCCCCAATCCCCCAAATCATACTGTGATGAATTTGGGAGAAAAAATGAAAATTTTCATAGGGTTAGTGATGGGCATTGTATCTAAGTAAATCCATGAACCCGTCCCAATTAGATGTTAGTTACCCAAATATCTTTAATACCTGCTTAATCGTATCCTATTATTCTTTCGTTTACGTAAATATTAATACATTATCTTTTGAAAATGAGTCAGCAATGATATGCTATTACGTAATGCTCTTCCCTTTTAGCATGACTTTTTAAAATTTTTTTCCTTTCTTTATTTAGTTTGCTAGGTGAACAAATAGCAAACAAAATAAATAAAAACTTTATCACCATTCAGAACCAAAAAACTTATGAATAAGACTCAACAGGATGATGGTTAGGACCAGAAAAAAGTGTTGATATGTAACTGAATAGAAAAAAAGACCCCAAATATATGCAAGAATTTAGACCAGTAGCAGGACTGAAACACCTTTACAGAGTATCATAAACGTAATGATAAGAACTAGCATCATGTAGTTACTCACAAGAGAACCATCAGAAAGACTTTGCCGCATGTGAACACCAGAATCACCCTTTACTTGACCTCCTTTAGAGCCAATTACATTTCGTAACTTGTTTAACCACTCAACCTTATCTGCCATACTCTCAGCCTTTAACAAGACAGCACTGTGAGCTGCAAAATGAGACTCAAACTTTAATCTGCTGTGGCATTCAAATTGGAAACCGATTGGAAATTATACAACATACGGTAAATAGTAGTGTAAGGGATGGATATTATACCTTTTAACACAGTCTTATATGCAACCTTGTTTGTTATCTTGAATACAAGATTGGGTTTTCCAGCATCTGGCCCATTTGCCTTTTTATCCTTGGAGCTTTTTGATGGGGGTTCTTCCTCCTCAGAAGCATCATCTATTACACACTCCTAAATTATTCCAAGGTTGAGATATTAGTTCCTGGCAAGTGCTTTCAGAGAATATATTATGAATATTAGCTATTTAGATTAAAACTAAATTCCAAATTAGGATCAGAGCAGAAACTACAAGTTCAATCTCCTCCCTTCAGCACCAGCATTAGTAACACGTGCAATAAACAATTAATTTTTTTTCCAAAATAGCAGTAAAGAAGAGAACAAAACCAATAAAAAATAAATAAAACAAATACTATATCAATGAAGTAGTATGGTATTTGATTTATGTCTTGCCTTCTTGTAACTTGAATTATGCTACATTCGGTATTTGTGATGTTACCCATCCAATTTAACAGCCTAGTCTACCTGAGTTATTGTATATGCCAACTTGTAACTAAGTGAACTAGCTATAAGATGTGCAACTTTGTTTCAATAAGCATGAATTATTTGAACTTAAACATGACAATAGGGCATAAAGTTTTCATCTAGAGTACATCAGCTGTTTCAGAGTTGAATATATTACACCAAAATTCATGCAACACAATTCACCGTCTCCCACAATCCAGCCTACGTAACATTTTAAGTTTTGGTTACATTTCAATCGGTAAGAACATTTTCAAAATTATACATATTTTAATATAAACTAGATAATAGTTCCTAACCACTCATTCCTTTTTAAGTAAATCCATACTCATAAACAGAACCTCTATTTCTTTCTTTTTTTTACCTTTCCCTTTAGATCTGATATTCTCCAGCGCTATTCCTTCTTACTCATTGCAATTTTTTCCTCTAGGGAAAACTGAATCAAAGTACTCTGCCATGAAATGGCCTCTAGTAAAATACCCAAAAAAAGAAATTAAACTGTTTTATTAATTAGATTCTCTTTCTGAGCCAAAAGATCTCAAAGCCTGCCAAATAACGACAAATCAAGGATAAAAAGTTCAGATTTATAAATTACCCCATTCCTAACATGCGATCAAGCAACAAACCAACTTTAATTTAGTTTCCAACAGCCCAACCAATATACAAGACAGCAATCTCTAACCTAGAGTCACGTAGTTGGGAACATCTTTAAAACCATCCCCCTAGTTCTTTGGAACTGTTACAATCCAATTGGGATAGAAACTACCAAACTAATAGGAAAGAAAATTTCCAGCAAGTTCATGACTGTGAACTAGTATCATTATTTCTATATAACCGGCAAAAAGCTGCAACAAATGATCACAGTGAAATCATCACAAAAAGGAACAAATTTGAATTTACTCACTAAGCCCATGCAGCAAATTTGTGTCATGAAATATAGTGAAAAAAGTCAAATTAGTAAAAACAAGGTAGAATTAGTAGGGAATAATCTAAACAAACTTCAAGTATCAAACAAGAAGATAGATCATGATGTGTCTAGTTTTAACTGCTAATACCATTAAAAGAATTCAAAAGATGATAAATGTATGTTATTTTCTTTAAAATCTCGAGAAAACTACCATGATTCACAAAAGACAATTCTACATTTAATTTGCTGTTTTAAAAAGAAAATTGTACAATTAAATGCTCATTCATATTTCAAGATAACAGTGATGATTATACCTCCAAAGTGATGACCCCGCGGAAATGTCGTTCTTCTTGTTTTTTTGTGTATCCAAGCTGCAAAACAAAAGTCTATCATAAATTAGAAAATAAATAAAAATGATCATCTGCAAGCAATGAAAAGGAACTGATAAATGAATATATATATATATACACACACATACCCCTTGACATTTGTATAATAGTGAGCATTATTGAATATTGTAATTTATTAAAAGGAAATATTACGCTGCAATCAAGTGGTGTTAGATTACCTATGCAAGAGAAAAATTGCATACACTTAAAATATTAGAGGTTAGACATATCCTGACATGTACTTGACATATTTCTATCCTACTCGTTAGAGAGCAGTGTTCTAAAAATCCCCGCCTAGGCCCGCCTAAGCGCTAGGCCCACCCCTGGCGCCACGCCTAGGCACTAGGCCCCCCTGGCGTCTCGCGGGCCTAGCGCCTAGGCCCAAGGCAGCAAAAAAATCCCTCTAGGAGATTATGTGAGCCTAGGCGGGCCCTAGGCGGGCAAGTGGGGAAATTAGACCCCTAAACGTGGCCTAGGCAGAGAAATTAGGGCTGCAATTGTTTTTTTATTTTTATTTTTATTTTAATCACTAAGCTACAAAATAACGTCGTGGGTCATTATCTTGAAGGAGTATGAGGGTGAGTCTGATGGGGACATTATCTTGGAGAGATATGGAGAAGAAGAGTTATAGATATAGAGGGATATGGAGATGAGGACTATTAGTTTGTATTTTTGATTATTTGTTTGAGTTTAAACTTTGAACAATTGAATGTTTGTATTTGAACTTTAACATTGGCAATATGGATATGTATTTGAACTTTAAGCAAAGGCATTTATTATCTTTATTATAGATTGTTTTGCTTTATATTATTGTTTTGTTTGGATAAATGTAAGATAAAATATTAAAATTGACTTAAAATAAAAATCCCGCCTAGGGCCCCTAGGCGTTAGGCCCCCTCCGGCTGCCCGCCTCCCGCCTAGCACCTTTTAGAACCTTGTTAGAGAGTACATTTTTTTAAGTGTGTTCATATCATGTAGTATTGGTATCTCATACATGTGGTTATACTTCAGATGCGTCAAGGTGTTGGAAAGTTGGGAATAATCCCTAGGTGGAATAGCATGTATGCACACCCAATAAGTGTTAAGCATGTACATAAATTATATAAGAGAAATAGAGGTTGAAGACTATTTATAGAAAAATGAAAAGAAGCAAATTAAAAATAAATGCAACATCCTACATGATACTCTCTCCCCTCCATCAGGAACAGAGTCCTAATTCTTTTCTCCTTTTTCTTTTACTTTTTCAAATTTCTTTTCGAATATTAAGTTTAGCACATAACACACAAGTACATAATTTTTTCCTTATTTCCATAAAATTAAATTTTAAAGCCTAAGAATTTATTATTGAGAAAAATTATATGAGAGAAATTACGTTTATGTTGTCATATGCAAGCCTTAATATTTGGAAGGGGAAAAGAACTCGTCATATAATTTACTGATGATACTAAAGTATTTTAATACTTCATTCAAGAATAGCTGATATATTAAACATCTAACCTTTCCAGTTTTCTCATTTAAAACAAACCATCTCCTACTCCACCCATTTGTTTTTGCGCTCTTCTTCAATAAGAATCCTGCCAAGATAGAAAGAAAAACCTTAAGTAAAAGATAGGGTACCCATGCATATGAAATAGAAATTTCATCCTTAAAAGCTACATAAACCAATGTCATATGTACTTCAATAAGACAACCAAACCTGAGGGTAGATAATGTGAAGTCCCAATACTCCCAACTAGACAGAAAATTTGCAAGAGGGTACAGAGCTATTGCGCCTATTATTTCTTTCAGAGTAAAGTCAAATTGTTGGGTCCAATACTTATATGGGTGAAGTGGGAAGCCAACCAACAATGTCAGGAACTATCAAGTGTTCAGTAAGAGCAAGTGATTAATTTTCTACTTTACATGTATTTCAAACCATAAGATCTATATTCTACTGCTTCCCCATACTAAAGAAAGCTGAAATTTGTCAATCATGAAACCCAACGGGCAATTACAAGTTCAGGTTGCTGATTTGTACGTCTTGCCTCTATCTGGGGCAGCTCAAAAATGTCAAAAACTACAAGTGTTCAGGAAGGAAAAAAAAAATCAGCCATCAAATGGTTGATTTTCTATTCGCCATGCATCTCAAACCATAAGGTCTCTATACTTTTGCTGCCATAAAATCGACAAAGCCAATGGGAACATACAATAGAGGTTGTTCATGTAAGCCTTGCCTCTCTTTAGCGCACTCCCAAAGATGGTTTTGACAGGAGAAGAATATAATCTTATGGGTAAGATCAGGCAGGTGGAATTTCGGCCCAAATACTTGTCATCCCGAGTTTTTTGTCAGTTTTATTTTTATATATAAAAGAAAGAATGTATATTAGAATAAAAAGTACAAAGAGGTGGTCACAAAGTCACCAAAGAAGACACAAAGTCGGTTTTATATTATTTCCACCACCCAAAGGCTCCCATAGCCAATGCCCAAAGAGAAGCCAATCATGACACCCTAACACATACCTTGGATTATAGTACGCCTTCAGATCCTAATAGAGACTCATATGAGAGCTCTCGATATTCATAAAATTGACTCCATATAAAATAAACCTTAGCCATGATAAACCAAAACCCACACAACACCAAGAGTTTCCTTCCAGATCTAATGAACATACAGATAGTAGTAATTATTACACTTAGATCTCAAAGTTGATAGATTACAGAAAGTCAGAAACGATAGAATCCTTAGAGAGCAATAGGTGAAGCTCATATAATCCAATCGCGTGAGTTCATTATAGGTCAACTTAGAACAATCAAAACTACCTGGACAATATAACCAATGAGAATCTAAACTAAACTAAAATGCAAGTCTAATCTCAAAACTCATGGAAAATTCAACTCAGATATATGCCAAAACTCATATATATATATATATATATATATATATATAATAATTAATTAGAAACCTGCTGTAATCTCCCCTTCAGGGCCTGCAGTCTTCAAGGCTGATCCCTCCTGCGCATCCTTTTCTGACTGACCGGATTTATCGGATTTATCCTTCGACGATTTTAAGGTTCCCCCAGTTTGTTGTTGGCCTCCTGTTTGAGGACTAGTCGCCTAAAGTGGACCACGGAGAATTAATGAATTTAACGTACATATACAAGTAAATCTTTTTGAAAATGGATCACTGATAGAGAGAAGTGAACAACTAGCTTGAATCAAAAATTCTGAGTTACACAAAGATAAAGCTTAAGATTTAAGCAAAATGTGGTGTACCCTATTCAATATGGATTGTTCTGCATCAACTCCCTTTTTGGAAGATCGATTTTTTAACTCGTCCTCACGCCTCTGCCTATCCATCCTGGTAATGTTTTCACCATTTTAACAGGGAGAAATCAAAAGATCATTTCTATCTAAGAGTCTGAAACTAGAAAATTAGAAAATCAATGATAAAATTGAATGGAAAAATACTGCCACAACAAACAAATCACAGGAATTCCATTCCAACAATTAGCTGCTGAAGGGAACGCTTCTTACTTCTTAGGCGTCCAAGAATACAACAAACTGTCCCCATAAGAAATTAAAAAAAAAAACAGTCCAATTAGTGTGCCTACCTCCTCTGAACCAGACGAATAAAGTGTTGTGGGGGGACAAAAGCACGCTCCATATCAACAAGTGCAACTACCATGTTCTTAGATTCATTTTTAAACCCATCAAGCGCCGTAGTCGCAATTGCCACAACCTAGTTATTTGATAAAACCAATCAAATTTTGACATAATACAGTATGTAAACTTAATGCTGCCAATATAATACAAAGATTATGTAGCATGAAGCTGTAAGATATTGTTACCTCTCTCTTAAAAGGAGGATATCTTCCAAGCCCTGGGGTAGCATTTGCAGAAGCTGAAACTATATCCACAAGTACACGATGCACCTATTTTTGGTGGCCCATCCACAGTAGTTAGCACAGTTGTAGTATAATGTATAGTGGAAAGGAAATGACAGGTATAAATGCATAACATGTTTAATAATAGGGTCTGCAGGTGCTAAGAAGTTCTAGACAAAAATGATCCGCAGTCCCACTTTGCAAGTTGTACTTTATGCGTAAATAGTTCTGCTCTTTTACATTTTATTCAACTATTAATGCACACGAAGTACAAGATTGCCGACTCTTTTTTCCAAGGGACTGCTAATCCCCCGGTTTCTCTGAATAAGATGTACAATAAAGTGTGGCTGATCTCAATAGCAAATCACTTGTTGCATTTTCATCAAACAGCTTTGTGACGTGCAGACAAGCTATTCAAACGTCTTGAAAGTCAAACTCAATGAGGAAATTAGTGTTCTAAAAAGCCCCGCCTAGGCCCGCCTAGGCCCCTCCCTGGCGCCGCGCCTAGGCAAAAAAATCCCCTAGACCGCCCAGGTGGGGCCTAGGCCGCTCCCGCCCGCCTAGGCAGGGCAAGGTGGACAAAAAAGATTTTTTATCTGATAATGACATGGACAAAGAGGGAGATGAGGAGTGTGAGTCCGATGGGGACATTATCTTGGAGGGATATAGAAAAGAAGAATTAGAGATATAGAGGGATACAGAGATGAGGACTATTAGTTTGTATTTTTTATTATTTGTTTGTGTTTGAACTTTGAACAATTACATGTTTGTGTTTGAACTTTCACATTGACAATATGAATGTGTTTGAACTTTGACATTGACAATATGGATATGTGTTTGAACTTTAAGAAAATGCTTTTATTGTCTTTATTATAGATTGTTTTGCTTTATATTATTGTTTTGTTTAGATAAATGTAAGATAAAATATTAAAATTAGCTTAAAATAAAAAACCCACCTAGGCCCCCTAGGCGCTAGGCCCCCCGGCCGCCCGCTTAGCGCCTTTTAGAACCTTGGAGGAAATTATAAGATGGAAAAGGTTCTCTAGACCAAAATACTTTTAGCACACAGTAAAATTTGGTGCCCTCTCTACATCATATAACTTTTCCAAGTGTAAGCAAGCTAATGGGAATGACATCATCAAAGCAATTGATCAATGTGAAGAAAAGAGCAATATTGCTAAGAACATAGTGACAAACATTGGACTGGACAAGTATTTGCGTTTTTTAAATGACACGAGAAGAGTATAACCTGAACACATAATGGAATTATGTCCAAACCAGGATGAAAGAACAGAGAAAATTAGGATGCTTAAGGGTCTCCATAGCCTCTATTTCTCTACACCATTTAACATCTTGTTTATAAGGACCATTCAGTCCACTTCCTAAGATCTAAACACGGGATGATCCAAAGACTCTGGCACATAATTAAGAAGTGAAAAGAGATGAAGCTAGAAATGTCAACTCCCAAGCCGGCTTTAATAGGAGTAACCAACACAAAAAAATGGCTTAACAAGCAAGCACATGAATAAACTAACTTGCCAAAAAAATAATGGTTGAACTAGAAAGCAGAAATACCAGTAAGGAAATGCAATGGAACTTAAAAGCAGAAAGGTCATCATATTAACGTGAAAGAAGTTTACCACAAAGGTTTACCTCATCTACACAAAGGCGTGATGGTTCTTTAGCCAGCTCTAAAACACCCTTTATTAAAGACCTTAATCCTTTTTCAGGAGATATAAGGTAAGGCTGATAACCATCTGCTTCTAGAACAACCTGATATCAACATACATGACTCATCATTAAATTAAAAAAGCAGAATCATAAGCAGATCTTCAACAAAAATTTAAAAAAAAAACACACTAAAATTGATAAAAACATACCCTCTTGACATTGTTTATATCAAAATGTTTGTCTAAAGGGAGCTGCTTAATCCTGTTGGGGAAGTTTCCCTCAAAACTAGCAACAATTTTCCATCCACTACCCTGCATAAATAAACAATTCAGCAGCTAAACAAGAAGACAGAATAATCTCAACTTTAAAGAACATAACATACCTTCAATATTTGAAATTGCATAATACCCATCTAAACCCCCATCCCCCAGCCATTATGGTGAATGGCTACAGTTCTTTTCTTTTTTTTGTAGGATGTTTGTTGTTTTTCTCTTATAGTATCTATTTGGTTGAATGCCTTATCATATATATATAGTTATACACATAAATATTTAATACTGAAATATGTGCCGAATCCCATGCTCGAATCCTATCTTTTAAGACTTGGCCAATCGTCGTACCCCTGTATCCGAACCAGTATCCCCACACCCACACCCATATCCATGTTTCTTAGCATATTTATGACCCATTCGCTTTTAGACCTTTATACAATCACCATGAAGGGTAGCTAAGTTCCCACTAAAGCTTCATATATCACCATATCCTCACTCTATTGACATAGAATGCTCTTGGAATGTGCTCTTCGTAAAACTTTTCATGAAACACTTCAATAAACTTTTTTTGATTTAATAAATTACAATTCAATATAGCATAATATGCATGAATGATCCTATATAAAGTACACAAATGTATAAGACAATTTTTTCCTTCTATATACTCACCTCACCAGTTGCAATATGCTGCAGAAATCTATCCTCAAATTCACGGCAAAGCTCCAAAGCTAAAGCTCTTGTGCCTTCAGAACTAGTAACCATTTGTTCACCAAGTCTTACTAATTCATCTTGTACTACTTGAGACTTGCCCTGAAGCCTGCACAAGTTGCAAGAGAAAGTATACTAAGAACTTAATTGAGAATCTTAACAGAGAATTTCAGGGAATGCATAAACTTCAATATACGCTCATCCACCCATGAGTTTAAACTAAGAGCTGCATATATTAGTAAACATTATTTGAAAAACACGGAATTTCTCAAACGTACAACAGCAAAGTTAAAAGTAGGTTTTATATTGATAACAGTAAAAGCATTACAATGCTTTAAATGCCTTCTTGTGAGGAAGAAACATTCACTGATTACTGTGTGGAAAGAAAAAAAAAAGAAACCAAGCCGAACAAAATTAAGTAAATACAATATAAAAAAAATTAGTCAACCAGTAATTACTAATTAGGAAAGAAACTATACCCTGATAGGAGATTCGGGATCCTGACTTTCATACGGTTACGAATCTGCTGAGCAAGGGTCTCCACCAAAGCTAATCTACCAAGCTTGCTTTGAGGAGCTCCGGTTAATATTGACTTTAGGCTTTCACTCTCAGCACGCCAAGCAGTTTCTAATGAATTATCAGATCCAACACTGCCTGACTGAGCAGATGCTATAGAAACAGATTGACCAATCAACGCAACCCATGGGATATCAGATGTACTTCGTGGTCCTTGATTCAATAGAAGAGCCTGAACAGCTGCAAGAACTTTTTGATCTGAAGCTGCTTGGTCTATTTTACTAATTACACCAATGGTTCTTGTACCTACAATAAACAAACAACCCCACTCACTTATTACATTATATAAAACTAAAAAGGAAAATAATAGAAAATTTCTTATGTACACTAAGAAAATCAAGATGTGGCATTCATAGTCGACTCACTTTCACCATCATATTCCTTTGCAATTCTAAGGGCTTTAGCAGATGAAATATCTGGCGCCTGGGAAGCAGGAATTATAACTAACAAGATTGCATCATTGTGTTCGGCATACTTGCTCTGCAAGAAAAAACTAGCCTTTTATAATATTGTTATAATAAAAGTTTGGAAAAAGAATCTGCATCAGAAAAATTATCTTACTAAAAGATATAATGCATCTTTTGTGGAATCATAAGAGTGTAACTGTCAAAGATGAACATAAATATAATCTGTTTAGCAGAAACTCACCAATGAATCGTCAAGATTTCCTTTATCCACTCCAGGTAAATCAACCAATTTCAATGGAGGAGCTAAATCGCAATGAAACAAACAAATCAAAATAAAGGAAAGAGTTGTATTATACAATATACAGATAACTGAAAAAAGTAGCACCAAACTATATCAAAAATTTATTGCATATCAAATCAAACATATGAGCAATTATCATAAAATCTTTCCGCATGTTGTGCAGCAATTTCCATATATGGCTGCAGTAACACCTCCCTCCCACACTAGCAAAGGCAACCTACGGAAGAGATGGATCAGCAAAGTACAACACTGGCAAAGGAGGCAAGAATTGCTACATTCATAGTGTGTTGCATCAGAATAGCTTATATAGTAGTACCTGGGGTCCTCCCCTTTTATGTTTGAGAATTTGGCCTTCCTTTCCTAATTTCATGTGCCCCGTTACTCAGTGGTGGGTGAGTGACGGAGTGTCAGTTGAGGGGGGGGGGGTGTTTGGGTGCTAAATTAATGAGAATGCTAATATTCTTAAAAGATGAGCTTAAGGAGTGGAACAAGGAGGTGCCTGGGGGGTTCTAGTCTAAACAGAGTTGAAGATACGAGGGAGGTGAGGGAGATTGATAGGATGGAAGACTGTAAGTGCTCTTTAGATTGAGATGCATCATTAGTTTTATACTTCAATTTTCTAAAGAACTTCTAAATATCAATATATGATTAAAGTGTATACCAACTAAGATGAAATTGATGCTTTAGCCAGACTGGAGTAGTGGAAAAACATTGACTGCGGCATGGATCTACGCAGGCAGTTATCATCAGCTATCGTTATGCATTAGTAAATAGACATAGTTTAGAAACAGAGTTTAGGATAGAATTTAGAGAGAAAGTACATAAAATTTGAGAGGAAGGAGAGAAACTCGGTGACTCGTCACTGAGTTCACGAGAGAGAAGAGATAGAGATAGAAAATAAGGGAAACAGAATAAATTTCTTCATGATCAACTGCCCTCAGTTTCAATTCTTACCTTTAAGGCAGCATAAATTTCTTTACCTATAATTTTAAAGATTACAACTCATGTCAACTAGAAACTAAAAGGATATACCACAAAATAACATAAGATTCAAGGAAAATCTAATGCCCCAATAATAATGTGTTATAAAAGCCTAAAGCTTTGTTCTCCAAAGTGATCAAAATTCATATCTAAATTTTTCACACGTTCTGATAAAAGGTTAGCTATGAAAACTAAGAAAGCTAAAAGCACAAACAAGTATTACATTTCTTTCTCACAAGCAAAAGAAACAAAGCACTTAATCCAGACTAACCTGTACTCGTGCGAAGCTTCAAATATATTTCATCTGAACTCTTGCTTGAAACTTTACTAAGTCTATCCTGTAAAGAATGTCTAAGGGCACCTATAATAGACCAAAAGAGCATAACATAACAAATCAGGGTGTCACAAGAGGATCAATACATCAACGATTTATAGAAAAAAAATATTCATGGTGGAGTCTGTTTGTTGTAAACAAATGGTTTGCTCATAAGAATGAGGCCTCACTTGCAGAAACTTGTTGAGATTTACTGTCAATCTGCAAAACAATTGATTTGCTGCTTAAAGAACCATCCCTTTTTAGATCAATGCATATAGGAGCACGAGTAGCACCACCTTCACCAGTAGGCTGCCAAATAGAAAAAGTTACCCTTAGTAATTAACACAAAAGTAGTAGTTTCAAACCCAATACAAAGGTTCAAACGGGAAAATACTTACCAAAGCAGGATGTCCAATTAGGCTGTTTAAAACAGCTGATTTACCCGCACCCTGAACAATTACCCCACAGTTAGAAAATACTCAGCATTGTTAATTAGACAAAGAAACTTCTTCAAGAAAGATGAATCAAAAGATAATTTGCCCAATTATTTAAGCAGTACCAAACCTACTCCCAAAATACATGAGGTAAAGGAGTATATTAAATATAACACTCATTCAGCCACGACAATTATTCTCCACAAAAATATTACCATACTCATGATAATATAACAATTAATTGCTAAAGTTTGACCCGGAAGCAGATTTCAAGTAATCCAAGAACCATTTGAAAATTGTAACAATACTAAATTCTCTCCAATTAAGCTAGACGCTCCATTTATACACCTTAATCACAATATAGGCCAACGTAATTAAGAAAAGAAAATGTCATGGAATCATAGTTGTCACGGCGTCACGGCGAGTCATGGCGGTAGCCGACTGCCAGGACACCTAGGCGACCGCCATGGCGTCCGTAGGGCGACAAGTCGTTTACAATGTGCAATTTATATATAATTTATTTTACTTAACAAGTATATTGGCAATAAAATTTCATATATATTAAAACTCAAAACATAATACTATGGAATAACATTAAAAGCACAATTATGTAAATACTTAGTAATAACAATCTAAAAATAAAACAACTGATATTAAAAACTAGTAGAAGAAATGAATAATTCAATTGATATATATATATATATATATATATATATTATATATACTATAATAATATATTATATTACATTATAATATATATTATATAATATAATATTATATTAGTTATTATTTATATATTATTATTTATATTATTTATTATTTTATTATTTATTTATATATATTATTTATTATTTTTATATATTATAATTAATTTATTTTATATAATATAATATATAAATTTATATATATATAAAATGAAAGTATATATATTATATTATATATACTTTCATTTTTGGATAAGGAGTAGCCGACAGCATAAAGAATTATAAAAGTATAGAAGCAGCACTGCTGCAGAAAACTAAAGTACAGCTGTACAACAGATAGCAGAAAGCACTAGAAGGCTAGAAGCAGCAGATAAAAAAATAAAAGGGGATGAAGGAAAAAAAAAGTAGATCGCGGGACCCAGAGAAAAAAGTGAAGAAGAGAAGAAAGAGAAAAAGAAAGAAGAAATACTTGTAGCAGTTCAGCAGCGTCGCCGGTATACTTTCTCTCGCTCACTCTTTCTTTCTTCCCAATCCCTCTTCTACTGCGAATCGACTAGGATTCTTTTGCCCGAAGTCGTTTTGTGGGGTCGATCCATACCCACTGTGTCAAAGTTGCTCAACTTTCACACATCCACCAAGTCGCCCAGACGACTTGTCTTCTTCGGAGCGACCCGTGACAACTATGCATGGAATATGCGCAATGTATCACACAGTTAACGATATGTGGAATCTACAAGATTCAGCCCATATATTCATCAAGTTTACTGAGAAAACATCTAGTAATACAGAAAACTACCTCAATATTGGATCCAGTGGCGTAGCTATGCTGGGACCTGAGGGGGACAAGAACACCCCCCCCCCACACACCCACACAAAAAAAATCAATTCTTTTACCTAGTATATAATAGTACTTGTATATTTAGTTAGTAATATATATTGGCCCCGCCCAATAGTGTAAGAAGAAAATTCATAATAGTTGGCTCATGTTTTGAGAATAAAAACATATACTAGACACAAAATATTATAAAATTCATTTCCATGTTTCAATGCATATTAAATAATAGTAATTATCAAAGTCGAGTAAATAAATTTGAAATTAAGAGGTTCACTCATAGACTCTCTCTCCCAATCGGCTCAGTGGCAACTCCTTCTCGTGCATCCTCCTTTTATCGAAGTCCACCTTACACTCCTATGGCACCTACAGAGGTACAATATACCCACAAATTTATTTAGAGCGTTAATTTGTTTACTTTTTCAAAAAAAAAAAATTTCCTTTTTGCAATACAAGCAAATTTTAAAAGTTTCTATTCTTATTTAGGGATCTTAAAATGTTAAATTTTAAAAGTGAAGTGTACTATTAAAACAAATATATTCTAAATGTTAGCATTATACTACATAACTACTTTCAACTTGTTTCGGCTCCCTCCCACTTAAGTTCCCGGCTATACCCATGATTGGATCCATATCTTTGTAATAATTAGTTCCTGTACCAGAAGATGTTTTCCAGAACCAACAAAGTTCTTTCTACTCATTGCATAACAAAACTCAAAAATCCTCTATGACTCATGACAAAGAATCTTACTATGTATTTTTATGAGCAATAAGGCACCTAAAATAAGAAGATTCAAACACGTTCTTTTGCCCTTTGTCTAAAGGAAATATATAGTCCAAACTTCCAATGATTGATTGACTTTGAGAAGCTGATCAAAGCGGCATATAGGGTGCAGATAGTCATGACTAAAATCATGGCAATAATAGTGTCAAAGCTGACAAAGATAGTTAGCTAATGGTGAGGCGGTATTCTGATGACTCTTGATCTTCCATAGTAATGGTGCCAGAAGTTGAATGTGGTGGCTCTTGCTAGAAAGTGCTAATTACAAAGCCAACGTCAGTCAATAACAGTGGACTATGGTTGAGTCAATAGTAAATGTCGGATCAAAGGAGTAATCTAGCCTCATTCTTTGAATAAAAAATTTTGAAGCAACAATGTTTAAGAGAATGGACGAAAAAGTAAAATCAATTAAATGTTTAGTTACATTACTCTAGGGTTAAGATCCACAAAAGCAGGGTCGAAAAATACTCCCTCCATTCCACAAAAACTCCCATTTGCAAACTTTAAGTATGCATATTTCTCTTCCATGTTTATCCCTAAATTTAAAGATTGTTTAGTTTAATATTGGTGGCATGATAGTGAAATTGTGATGTTAAATCCAAGGACACTGTGTCATTTTGTATTATCATCAACAAAAAGATGATTCTTTTTCTGGAACAATTTTTTTGCAAATGGGACTCCATTTGTGGGACGGAAGGAGCCCCGGAGTATCTCATTAGTATTGAGAGTTTCGCGTACGAGTGAAAAAGAACAATAGAGCATTCCAAATTATGTTAGACCTAAGAAAAAGAGAATTTGTGAAACTTCCATTTTCATCTGGAGATACATGAGAGGTCAATATCCATACTCTACATGCACAACTGGGATCGACAGCTACAAGTGGCTATAAATGCAATGCAGTTTGGTGGTAGTGTTATTGTGGTGTGTGGGCGAAACAGAAGTAGTTTTGCTCATAACAATGTCAATGATGATGTTAGAAAAAGATGGCCTGGAAACACAAGGACAGGATTTTTAATGGGAATGTCTTTAAATGAATTTGGGTGAGATTTGTATTCTGTATCCTTTGAATCATTAGGGAACTATTTTTTAAGGAATTTAATAAATATTCCCAAATAAGCAAACAAAAATTACAAAGAATTCCAAATCCCTTCACATCACCAACTCCTTTTCCCAAAGGAACCTTTAAAGATTTGGCATCTCTTACACCTTCAATAATTTCAAATAACAGCTGGTGTTATGGATAGGAATAATATACACATATGAACTCCTTCAATCTATAATTCATATGCATATCATGATTTCATTACATCTTAGTTACTATTCTAATAAAGCGCAATCCCTTCTGCTCCCTCGTGAAACAAAATCAACCCCAAATAAGTCAAATAGAGTTGAGCTGCAACATAATCTGTGTTTAGTGAACAAACTTCCGACCAAGAAACAAATTATTAACCCCTATAATAAGTACTTCAAACGCAAGTAAAAACTATAACTTCTAAATGCATCCCCTAAGATCATAATCAAAAAACATATGTACATGCACTTCAAAGTTGTCTGATTCCCACTGAATGCCTTGGTCAGTAAAACTTATCAGAGGTCAAAAAAACACTTCGCATGGGTAACAGCTTCTGGCGCCACTTCGAGAAATTTATATGAACTAAATGTTTGGAATGCTAGCAATGATCCTTACTCATCATTATCATAATCTAGAACTACTATCTAACCTATTGAAATATTATCATATACATTTACAATATACTAACAACAGATCATTGAAAGTATCCAAAACTCCCACTACATTTAGCTCAGATGCACCACGACCAATCAAATTGAAGATCAAAACACAACTGGATCCGGAGATCTACCCACCAAATCAATCAACAAAACCAACAATCGTCAAATTCAATAAATTTCAACATTCAAACCAATCAAACCAATGAGCTTACAGTATTTCCAAGAGCAACCGCGTTAAGGAATGTAGAAGGCCGCTTCGATGACGTGGAATTTTCATCAATATCTTCGTCGGCGAGCAACGCAGTTGCTTGCCTCATCGCATCCGAAAGCTGAGCCAATTCTTCGATCGCCTCCATTACTTCCCTAAATCAACACCTCCAATAAGATGGGAAACAGATCGAACACAACCGAGAAAAAGGCACCACAAGTTGAAATTGAGATTGTGGAGGGAAAAGCCCTAGGGTTTGATGATATGATTATACGAGATCTAGTTGATTGTTGCTGTGTGTGAATATATATATAAGAATTAGGGTTTCCGGCGAGAGGCCGGAGATTTGAAAGTTGAAATTTTGAAAATTTTTAGAGAGAGAAAATGGGTGGGTGCCAACTGATGTTAACGCGAAGAAGGAACAAAAGCGAAAGCCTCTCTCTCTCTCTCTTTCTCTCTCTACTTGTAACAAAAATTAAAAATATCCTTCGCAAATTAGCTCCTGCCTCCTTGTAGGCTGGCCCATCTACTGCCACCTTTATTTTGTTTTTTTATGGGAAAATATTACTCCCTCCATTATTTAAAAAGAAAGAGTACCTAAAGGCTAAAATTATTTTATAAATTTTATTACTCCGTCCCAAATTAATTGCATTTCTAGGACTTTTTAAAGTCAAATTGACTATTTTTAAAACTAATTTTTTTACTATTTTTGCTAACATATAGATGAAAATATTATGACCAAAAGAAAGTATATACAGTTTATTACTAATTTTAATTTTTATAATTTTAGAAATATATTTATATATGCTTAATTATTAATTTTAAAAATAGTCAATTTGACTTAAAAAAGTCATAGAAAAGCAATTAATTTGGGACGGAGGGAGTACTATGTATTGGAGTTTTGATTTGGAGAAAAAAAAGAGTAAATAAAAAATAAGGTGCTTTGAAATTTATTTAAAAAGAAAAAAAAGAGAAAACAAAAATAGGATGGGTTTGGAGTTTTGTTAGAAATAAAAAAAAAAGAAAAGGAAACGAGGGTTATTTTGATATTTAAAAAAAAAACTTACTTTGAAAAGAAAATGAGTTTCTACTCTTTTCTTTATCTTCCCTTTTTTTTTTCCTTTTTATATTTGAAACTCACGTTACGTTTGGATTAAAGGAATGGAACGAAGAATGAAATGATTTATTCCATTCTAGTTGGAATGAGTTATTCTTTATGATCTCCCACCTTATAGGAATCAAACACAATTTTTTTCATTTTAATCGCAACCAAACACAATTTTTTTCATTCCATAAGAATGAGTTATTCCATTCTCCTTCCTATTCCACCAATCCAAACGCAACATCATAGAAAGAGACGGTGTTAATTAAGAATTATTACATTAATTTAAAATTTTGAGATACATTTAAAAAATAATGAATTTTTAAAAAAATATATTTTTTTTTAAATATATCTCTAACATGGTAATATTTGTTCCTTGGCATGCCGAGCATAAATGAGAAAAACATTATTCAAAGAATGCCTACAATTAAATGAACAAAGTCCAAAAGAATTAAGGGAGAGCAAGAAAATGCATGTGTAACTATATCTATATATATATATATATATATATATATATACACTAAATATTAAGTTGTATTGCATCTGATAAAGTTGTAAGTGAATAATGTGATTTAGTTTATTTCTTATAGTTTTAGTCACGTACATACGTTTAATGTATACAAATTTAACTTCTTAAAAATTCATTAGTTCTCTTAAACTTTATACGAATGAATATGAAAGACAAGATAATTTATGGTAATCACTACTAATACAAGAAACATAAATGAGGGATTAAAACTTTATTTGTGGTGAGTTATTAAAATTTCTTTAATTAATGTAAGTAAGTTCACGATTTTATTTTTGTAAGTTTAACATGGTTAATAGTAGTTCTCTGCATATAATTCATGTATAATTGTAATTTGTAAATTGAACTTTTTATTATTGGTATTATACATAAGATTATTAAATAGGTATGTATTGGAGTGAAATATTTTTCTTAATATGAATTAGTAGTATAAAATTTATGTATTATAGTTTTTTAAATATATTTGAAAATAATTATGCAACCACAATCGCATGTAATTGCAACTGTAAAGAATCGCATAGTTATGATTGTTAATATTAATAATCGCATATTATGGTTGCGACTACTGTTGGTGCTTATAACCACACCCCACCGCACTGTGCTCTCCCCTAGAAAGAATTGAGGTGCTTCTTTCTCTCATTTAATCTTTTTTTGTTACCAAAACGAATGGGACCCAAAAAAACAAATAAATAAATTAACGAACAAAAAAGGAGGAGGAGAAGAAAAAAGAAGTCAAGTCAAATTTCTTTAAAACAAATTCCAAACATTGCCATGTCTAACCGGAAAATAAAGTTGATTGATTAGAGGAAAATAAAGTGTGGGTAGGTTTTGGATTCCGGAAGATTGAACTTGAACAAACTTGTCACTAAATTTCGGATAACATTGTCACGGTTTAATTTGTCCAAAGTAATATACACTATATTTCAATTCAAAAATTGAAATTTTTGTAAAGAGAATGATGGTTTAAATGTAAAGAATTTAATTCAGTAATGCAATTGGCAATTACAATATAGTTTTGTGAGGAAAAAAGCATATAACTATGCCATTTTATATTATTATAAACTAATAGAAAAAATAAAATTAATGAATGCGAGTCTTTCTGTTAAGATTAAATATATGTGCACACTCAAAGTGTACATTCAAAAACACATACAAGTGTAAAGTAATACTCCTTCCGTCCCAAATTAATTGTTTTTCTAGGACTTTTTTAAGTCAAATTGACTATTTTTAAAATTAATAATTAAGCATATATAAATATATTTCTAAAATTATAAAAATTGAAATTAGTAATAAATTGTATATACTTTCTTTTGGTTATAATATCTTCACCTATATGTTAGTAAAAATAGTAAAAAGATTAGTTTTAAAAATAGTCAATTTGACTTTAAAAAGTCCTAGAAATACAATTAATTTGGGACAGAGGGAATATTAAATAAAGAGAAAGAACGTTGTAAAGAGAGGAGATCAGGGGCGGACCTGTTAAGGGGCAACATAGGCACCTGCCTATGCTCAAATTTTTATTTTTTTTTTTACAGGTATAAAAGTAGGGGCAAATATGTAAGTTACTAAATTTTAGGGGGCAGATTAATAGAAGAATTAAACTCAAGGGGGCAGATTAATAGAAGAATTAAACTTGAAGGGATCAAAACAAAATTCATAAATCAATTACTAAAGTCTAACAAGCACGCACCGAAGCTCTTGAATCAATTCTAATTTCTAAATCAGCTCTACAGCTTCTCCTTTTGCTTTCATACCCCTCCTTTATTAGATTATATATGTTTTCCCCTTCCTAGCTTTCTGCTTCGGTTTGCAAATTGCAAAGCTCATTCACCAAAAATTGCTTTGCTTGAATAATAATAACATTAAACGGGCTATTCAACTTTTATTATAGCAATTTTGATATTTGTATTATGATTTATGAATTTGTTTTCCTCCATTGGATTTATGTTTCATTATTTTGTTCATATAATATTTATTGCAGACATTATTTGATAGCTTTTACCTTTTCTAAAAGGAATAATATATTATTATTATTATTGTTATTGTTGTTGTTATTATTATTATTATTATTATTATTATTATTATATATAGGTATATTAATAAAGGCATCAAGCATAGGTTACAATTGTTAATTCAAATTTTGTTATGCCTAATATGGAAATTAATTCATGATTTTGTTTGAATATAAAAAGTAAATTTGGTTTAAGGTTTTCATATTACTTCTACTCCTTTATGTATGCATCTTCCGCTAATATTTTTAAAATAAATAATAATCTAATTTAGATTATTTTCATAATATAAGAAATTTAAATATTTATTAACATTGTGATTAGAAAGGAGTATTAGGAATCAATAAGGGATATATATATATATATATATATATATATAAAATGTTAATATTACTTGTAATATTAACAATATTGTAACCAAATACATGTTTTACATATGTAACTGACCGGAAAACACAAAATTATCTAAAAAAATTGGCTCCGCTTAAATGTCTTTGGGTGTACAATTTAGATGTATACATATATATGTCCTTCTGTTAAACAAAGAGAGTAGAATTTTAATATCACAATCTGTTTATTTATAGAGGGAATTTTTAGTTACTATTCATATGAAATTAACTTTATAGCAACATGAGAAAATATTCGCGGAAGTAACTATTCCATTAGTTTATCAATACTGTACCATTATTATATCACTCCGTCCCAAATTAATTACACAATTTTGACTATTTTAAGTCAAATTGACTATTTTTAGAATTAATAAAGCATATATAAATACATTTCAAAAATTATAAAAATTAGAGTTAGTAATAAATTGTATTTACTTTCTTTTGGTTATAATCTCTTCACCTATATTTTTGTAAAAATAGTAAAAAGATTAGTTTTAAAAATAGTCAATTTGACTTAAAAAGGTCAAAATTGTGCAATTAATTTGGGACGAAAGGAGTATTTATTAGTAATTGATCACAAAATAAAATAATATTTAAAAAATTATAACATAATATGTTATTTTTTGGAGCAAGTGTTGGTTAAGTTTGGGTTTCTGAGTGACGGTGAAGGAGCATTATAAAAGAAAATAAAAATAAAAATAAAGGTTGACTAGTGTAAGAAAAAAGTTGAGCAAATCAATTAGCTAACTTTTCGACTAGTATGACAGAAAAAAGTTAAAATTTGATACACTGACAGCAACGATGTATAAACGAACCGTGTTAAAAACAGTGTTAAAATTATGACTAGTCAATAAAATCAGAAAAATAATGTATGGACCTTTAGCAAAGTACAAGACAAATTGCAAAAAATAAGGATGGTTGGAGTTTAGTTCAATCTAGAAACAGATCTATTACAGGAGATACAAAGTCGATTGTTTGATTTTATTCCTCAATCTGAATTCCTACTACATATGCTTTGACAATTCAAATGCAAGTATCCTGCTAGCTCATAATAGTATTTGATATTTGTTACATAAGCTCAAAGTTTGAGCACTGCAAACATAAGTGTAGGGACAAAAACGACTAGTAAATCTTCCAAGTATTCATCATGAAGAATAAATATTGAATAAGTACATAAATAATTATCCACTCCCTCACACAATTGGCCTCAAAATCAGACAAGGGAGCTCCTTCATCCACAATAACAAAAAGGGGGAAAGTTGAAAAATAATATGGGGGCAAATCTAACTATAATAGGCTGCCTTGTAAATACAATAATTACCTTGCATGTGGCAAATAGACTACGGCGCAGTTGCTTGAAGAATCATAATTTAGTCTAGGGCAAGACATATTGCATCCCAGTTTGGCCTTTAAAATTTTTTAATAATCTGCACACAGATTATTATTGTTACTATTTTCGGCCAAATTGATTAAAAAATATAGAATGGGAAAACAAAGATGAGTTAACATTTCAATTTGCCTATTTCCAATCAGTTTGGCTAATTTTGTATAAAACATTAAAGCTCAAGATCCACATTGAAACATTTGGGGTAAAGCGAGATTTCATGGAAGTTAAGGTACCAAAATGTATTTTGGCCTAAAATCAATGCTTTAACCTCTTTAGATAATACTACCATATGCAAAAATAAGTCCATCTATGTTAAGTATTTGCAATTAATAACTTTTTTTATACGTAAATTTGACCCAAAGCATGGGGATGGGAACCAACTGACCTTGAGGTTATTTTCTCTATGCCTCTGCCATTTCTCCCATCCCTGGACTTCACTTGCAAGCAAAAACTTTAACCGTCATAGCTACAGGATGATATAAGAATAATTAGTTCATGCCTTTTAAAATTGCTTATGAGGATTTATATGTGGGTAGAGTCCCAAAACGTGCTCCGGCATAAAGTCGTGCCGCGTCAGGATACCAACGATTGGAGGTCTCTGCAAAATAAGTAAATCAAAATGTTGTCATTTTGACTAGACATGAGAGACTATGGATATGAAAAGGTGTATACTCGATGCCAATCTGCAAAATAAGTAAATCAAAACGTTGTCATTTTGAGTAAACATGAGAGACTATGGATATGAAAAGGTGTATACTCGATTTTCCATGTCGTATCTCCAAAATAAGTATAAATGAAAATGTTGTTATTTTGCGTAAACACGAGACTATGGATATGAAAAGGTGTATACTCGATATTCCATGTCGTATCTCAAAAAAAAAGAAGGGAAAAAAGAGAAAGGAGAGAATGAACTTTTAGGAGTGTAAATGCTTGATAAGTCACAGCATTGTTTCATACATGAAATGGAGATGAGAGGGAGAATTAAGTGCATGTGGCCTAATTAAAGCATACAACAGGTTGTCAAATATGTTGGCAAGGTGAGTTCATCAAATATTTTAGTTTATAAAGCATTTTCTGTTTCTCCACCCTAATAATAAAGAATTCCACTAACAAAAAACCACACAATATAGATAAAAGAAAAGAACAAGAAGAGAGAAAGTATCTTACTCCAGGTGTCTTCGGCACCACACACAAGTGTCTAAGGCCAAGCTCCCGGAACAGGACTGCAGCTTTAGCTAGAGACATTGTCTCTACTACTGTGTATGGGGATGTATTAATAATAGGATGAAGATCGACATACATCTCCATCTCCTCTTGCTTAATGTCCAAATCTTCCAGCTTAAGCCCCTTTCCTGATCCCGCCTTTGCAAAATCAAATGCGTGAAACCTTTTTAACATTTCCGATCCAGTCAATACCCTTTGCTTTGTAAATCTCTTTGCTTTGAGCAAAACAAGCAAGTGAGACCTCAAAGCAAGTCCACATAATTCTGGGGCAGCTGATATAGGAGGCTCGTCAATCACTGGGAATCCATGATGTCTTGTCATCTCCAGAGCATGTAGTATATTGCCCACTTTCTCGACACCAGGAAAAGTTATTAAAGGGCCAGAAACAACATCCCCTGCAACCAATTGCCTCATGTAGGGTTCAGCATGGGCTTCCAGATAAGGTAAACCCTTCATTTTCACAATTTGGTCATAGACGCCCTTGTTGAAACTATCAGCAACACTTTTGGAAATAAGGAGAACGAGCATCACCAACGGAAGCATTGACAGATTATCAGTGAGCTCAAGAAGTATGACACAAATTGATACCGTCATTCTCATTGTGCCACCAAGGAATGAGGCAGCACCAAGAAGAGCGAAGAGACCAATGTCAAGGTTGGAGATGGGGCTAAGGAGGGTCCCGACAACCCTCCCATAGGAGGCTCCAGCAAGTATGACAGGAATAAAGAGCCCAGAAGGAATGGCAATGCCATAAGTGATTATACCAAGGCAGTACATAGCACCAAAGAATATAAAGAGGGAAGAGAGGTGAAACTCATTTGTGTTGCGAGAGTTAAATAAGTTACGGATGGCATCATCATTGGTATTAAGGAAAAGGGAAGCAAGGTCATTGTAATGGCCTGGTTGACATTGGAAGTTTTTGTAGTTTCCAGAACGACCTACAGTCGGGCATTGACCCGCCAGGCCTACGGGACAAGGAATGCACTCTGTGAACCATGGAAGGCCATACGAGCAACACGAGGTCAGGAGAGAAATGGTGATGACGAGCAGGACCTTAAATGCTGGACCTCTCCTGCAATTCATTCACCAAAAAGAAAAATAAAAACACTTGCCGTATGGATACCTTATATAAAGATAATGCTGCGCAATGTGGAAATCCAGAATAGTGAGTTAAATGACTTCTACAAGGGAAAAGTAAATGAAGATAAATGACTAAACAACATCTTTTTCTTCTTTTTTTCCTTCCGCAAAATGGTTATTGAAAACATTCCAAAATTTCTGATAACGTTAATTCATTAGTTTTCAGATTACATCTTATAATATAGTGTTCCACATGCTTCAGACAAGACTTGGATAATTATCAGAATAAATACTGCAATAAATTTTTGTAATAGCAACCACACAACTTGGAACTTTGTAACAAATGAAACCAGCAGTATTCTGGTTATTAAAAGGAAGATTACAAGGGCATACTCATTGATGATGCTATAAGTCCGAAGGACCTTGTCCACAAGATAGTTGTAAAGACTGCCAAAAATACCGCCAATAACTCCAAGTACTATAACTGCCAGCAGATCTGGAGTGGTATAAGAAGCCACTGCAGAATTGATATCAAACATGATAAGACCACCCTCCCCAAATAGCCCACATTTTCCGCTTCGACAAAATTCTATCAGAGATCTCAATACGACAGCTACAACAGCGGTAGTGAAAAAAGTTCTCCAGAGAAGAGCACTCCTCCACCTAATAGATGTTAGAAAGAGATAATGTGAACAAATCTACAAAGAAAAGAACTAAAAAGCAGGTCTAATAATTACAAATGAATAATATAGAAATAAACTACAGTTTGTCAACTATAAGTCAATAATCTCATGCTTTTATGCCTTGAAATGGCTGCATGCTGCAATCTGATTTTTCAGTCGCTATTTGTTTTTCTTTTCCCTTTCTCTTTGTTAGATTTATGATTCTATGATTGATTTGATTAGGAGTGATTAGTGGTAGGATTATTCTAGAAGCATGATTAGTGGTAATCATTGATCACTATAATTTGCTTTCCATTTTTAGCTTTGACACTTAGTCTATATAAAGACTCTCTATTGTATACATTATGATACGGAATAATATTGTCTTCTAGCATTCACATGGTATCAAGAGCCATGGTTTCCTAATTTTTTTCCTCTCCTTTTTTTTTCTCTTCTTTTTCTCTGTTAAAATAAATAAATAAATAAATAAAATAACTGTTCACCGTGAACAATGTCCGACACTGTTCATCTCGCTTCCTATTCATCAATGCAAGTGTAAGTTTTAATTTCTGGTGCTCTTCCAAAATATATGTGCGAGTTGTTTCTTTATTTTTGAGGAGGCAAAAAATGATTAGTTCGTTGCTCACTTTGGGTTTGAATTTGTTGGGTATGTGAGGGGTTTTGCATGTGGTTGTTACCATCGTTTCGTCGTTCTTTTCAGTCATGATTATATTTTTATTGTGTGAAAAGGTTTAGACAGATTTAATATAAACAAGATGTCTACCGTATCCGATACTGTTACAAGCCAAACATCAAATGCATCCAATTCTAGGTAGTCCATGGGTGTTACAGAGGTGTTGTCTTCCTCAAATCATCTTACTGATAAGAAATTGGAGGGAGTCCATAACTATCAGCAGTGGTGAAAGATTGTGCGTTTGGCCCTACTTAGAGAACAGGGCAATCATTTAACGAAAGCAGATACTTTCGACGAGGCTTGGAAGCTAGTTGATGCCAGGATTTTATATCAGATACTTAATTCCATGGACAATAAGCTCATCCTGATACAGTAAAAGAATTGTGGGAATACTTAGAGGTTTTGTACTCATGCCAAAATAATCTTGCTCGTATGTTTGAGGTTTCTCAGGATTTTTACATGATTAATTGTGATGGGTGTCCACTCACTCAATTTTTTGCAGACTATAAAAAGATGTATGGGCAGTTGAATTCATTACTCCCTATTATTGCCGATATCAAAAAAATGAAAGAACAAAGAGCAATTAGTTGTGATGGGATTTCTTGGTGCCCTTGGTTCGGAATTTGAGACTGTCCACTCACAGGTTCTTAGTAGCTCGATAGTGCCATCTCTTACTGATATTTTTGCTCGTGTTTTACGTGTCTCCCGTGAAACTCATACAGTTGATTCATCTAACAAATCTGTACTTGTGGTTTCGCATGGGCGAAGTGTTACCCGTAGTAGTTATGAGAGTATGCATGACAGTCGTTTTGGAGCCCATGGAGGTGGCCAAGGTCGCAGAGGTAATTTTGGAGGTAGGGAAAGTAGTCAAATTAGTGGTCAAAGTCAAATTTTTGATTGTACCGATCCTAGTAGAATTTGTTATCAGTGTGGAGAGTCTGGACACATTCAACGATTTTGTTGACATCTTCGTAATCAGGGTCAGCCACGATTTGCAAATACAGTTACTAGTTTGGATATGGAAGTATTATCCTCTAGACCCACATCTTCGGGAGAGAAGACAATTACTATGACTCCAGAAGAATATGTTGCCTTCACTCAATATCAAGTTTCACAATAGCCATCATCTAATTCTACTGCTACTCTAGTTTAAACAGGTAATGTTAGTGCTTGTTTCACCACATCCCATCCTTGGGTAATTGATTTTGGGGCATTCGATCATATGATAGGTATATCTAGTAATCTTTCTCTTTATCGTCCTACTTTCTCTATACCTAGTGTGATCTTAGCAGATGGTTCCATGTTCACTGTAAAGGACACTGGTACTGCTAATCTTAGCCCCTCTCTCTTTAGCATCTACATTATATTCACCCAAATTTTCATATAACCTTTTTTCTGTTAGTAAATTGACAAAAGCTTATAATTGTTCCGTAACGTTTTATCCTGATTCTTGTGTTTTTCAAGATCTTACGACAAAGAAGATGATTGGTAGAGGCCGTGCATCGGGAGGTTTATATCTGTTTGATGAGTTAGTTTCTGTTCCTCAGGTCATTGCTTATTCTAGTGTCGCCTTACCTTTTTAAGTCCATTGTCAATTGGGACACCTCTCTTTGTCCAACTTGAAAAGATTGATGCCTTGTTTTAATTCTTTACCTAGTTTAGAATGTGAGTCTTGTCAGTTTGGGAAACACCATCGTGTGTCATACCCCCCAAGGTCAATAAACGATCTGCGAACCCATTTGAGTTAGTACATTTTGATGTCTGGGGACCTTGTCTTATAGTGTCACAACTAGAATTTTGATATTTTGTTATATTTGTTGATGACTATTCACAGATAACTTGGCTTTACTTAATGAAAAATCATTCTGAATTGTTCTTCATTTTCTCTAATTTTGTGAATGAAATTCAGACTCTATTTGGTCTCACAATCCGTGCAGTGATAATGCTCTTGAATATTTTCCATCTCCATTTTCTACATTCATGGCTAGTCATGACATCATCCATCAATCCTCATGCACTGATACACCACAACAAAATGGTGTTGCAGAAAGAAAAAATCGTCATCTTATGAAAGTTACTTGTGCTTTATATTTTGATATGAAAGTATCAAAACCATTTTGGGCAGATGTTTTAACCACATGTTACTTGATTAATCATGTGTCTTTTTCTGTTTTAAGAGGAGAAATTCCTCACTCTGTCTTGTTTCCTTCCAAGTTTTGTTTTCTTTGTCTCCACGTGTTTTTGGGTGCGACTGTTTTGTTCGAAATCACTGTCCTGATGTGTCAAAATTAGATCCTAAGGCTCTTAAATGTTTGTTTGTTGGTTATTCTCGTACCCAAAAAGGTTATCGTTGTTACTCTCCTAAACTTAAACATTACCTGGTTAGTTCTGATGTAACTTTTTTTTAAACAACATCATTTTCTTTCCAACCTCATTTTGTGTCTGATTTGGATGAAGAGTTACCACTTATATCATTAAGTCAACTATTCCTTCTATGCCACATAATAAACTAGTGCCAGAGTTCCGATACGTGTATAGTCGTCGTCCAAAAACAGATATAACACCTAGTGATGACTTGGCTCCCACCTCCTCATCTTTGTCGGTAGATCTTGGATAATCATCCTCTGATTCTGAACTAGATAAACCAATTGCCCTATGGAAAGGTAAACAAAGTTGTATCCAACATCCTATTTCCGCTTCTCTTTCTTATTCTGGTACCTCTTCTACTCATCATAAATGTCTCTCTACTATCCGTGTTCACCCTGTTAAGGAAGCACTATCGCATCCTGACTGGAGGATAGCAATGGAAGAGGAAATGATTGCTTTGGAAAAAAATGCTACATGGGAATTGGTTGGAGGATAGCAAGTTGTAAATGGGTGTGCAGAGTAAAGGTAAATCTCGATGGATCACTAATTAGACTTAAAGCTCGATTAGTTGCAAAAGGATATGCTCAAGTTCATAGTGTTGATTATTCTGAGACTTTCTCCTATTGCTAAAATGTCTTCTGTTAGACTGTTAATTTCCTTGGCATCCTCTCAGCACTGGCCATATCAACTTGATGTCAAGAAAGCGTTCCTTCATGGTTATCTCAAAGAAGTTGTGTATATGAAGCAACCACCTGGTTTTATTGCACAAGGGGAGTCAGGCTTACTGAAGAAATCATTATATGAACTGAAACAATCACCACGAGCATGGTTTGGTAAATTTACAGAGGTTGTTCTCCAATTCGGGATGCTGAGATGTAATAGTGATCATTCTTTGTTTTATCATGAGAGTAGTGCTGGCAGAACATTGTTGATTGTGTATGTGGATGATATTGTCATTACAGGAGATGATAAACAGGGAATTGGTGATTGATGCAGAAATTCGAGAGTAAGGATTTGGGAAAATTGAAATACTTCTTGGGAATTGAGGTGGCACAATCTAGTAAATGTATTTTCCTTTCGTAATGTAAATATGTTCTAGACTTGTTGGAAGAATCAGGTTTGCTTGGATCAAAGTCAGTTGACACACCCATGGACACAAGCCAGAAATTAACAACAGAAGGGGGAGATCTTCTGAAAATTTCAGAAAGGTACCGATAACTTGTGGGCAACTCAATTATCTTACAATTACTTGACCAGACATTGTTTTCCCTGTTAGTGTGGCCAACCAGTTCTTATCTTCCCCTGGGTCCTCACATTGGGATGCAGTTGTGAGGATGTTATAGTATCTTAAAAGTGCTCCAGGCTGCTGATTAGTATTTAGAGATCATAATCACATGAAAGTAGAAGGATTTTGTGATGCTGACTGAACAAGGAATCCAACTGATAAGAGATATACTACAGGATATTGTGTATTTGTTGGAGGTAATCTTGTATCGTGGAAAAGTAAGAAGTAGAATGTTGTGTATCGGTCTAGTGCATAATCAGAATATCGAGCAATAGCTCATATCTCTTGTGAATTAATATGGTTGAAGCATTTGTTAACTGAGTTGGGTTTCAACAAGATAGTTCCTATGCAACTTTGGTGTGATAATGCAGCTGCTCTCTACGTTGCTTCTAATCCGGTGTTCCACAAGAGAACTAAGCACGTCGGGGTTGACTGCCATTTTGTTTGAGAGAAAATACAAGCAATGATTATTTCTACAAGTCGTGTGAAGACTGTTGATCAACTTGCATATGTGTTTACTAAAGCTTTAGGAGCTACTAGAATCCGTTATATTTAAAACAAGTTGGGCATGATTGATATACATGATCCAGCTTGAGGGGGAGTGTTAGATTAATCTAGAGGATTCTAAGATTCTAAGATTCTATGATTGATTTGATTAGGAGTGATTAGTGATAGGATTATTCTAGAAGCATGATTGATTATCAAATCACTATGATTTACTTTCCATATTTAGCTTTAACACTTGGCCTATATAAAAACTCTCTATTGTACACATTCTGATATGGAATAATATTGTCTTCTAGCATTCACACTCTTATGTAGGCAATATCCTAAGCTAACCCCATGGAACATTTAACCACCTGAATGAAACCCCTCAGTAAATAGAGATAAAGTGTTTCATGAGGTCGTTGCAATACAAATAATTAAATGGAGTTCATAATTCCACTACTTTCTAACTCTTTCAAATAAATATAAATGTTTTCATCACTTAAAATCGTACACTATAAACATTGACAATGACAACCTTTGATCTTAAAAGTAAGTTATAGTTTGCACTTCACAAAACTGACAAAAACTACACATAATTATCCATGTGATAGTCTGAAGAGACTTCACATAATTTATCAACCCTTAATTACAGATGTCTTGTTTTGAGTAAATTCTAGTTATACTATGTATTCTTCTAACTTGTTTCCCTTTGGAGCTTCAGCATATTAATTCAGTGCGTGCATCCACCAACAACTTGGTCCCACTACCACTACTCTCTTTCTTATAAAAGTATATTATCTACCAAATTTATTTTGACAGTTCAAAAACAAATCATCTACCTAATATAAGAGGCCAAAATACCAGTGCAGAAAGAAGAATGTCTATTATAGGAAATATATACATAATATAATGTTCTCTGTTCTAGATAAAAATAAATAAATGTTGTTTTTTATAAAGTATACACTAAACATACATAACCATATATATATACACACACACACACAGAGAGAGAGAGAGGGAGAGACCATGATGCTGCTTCTTCAAGAGCAAAGAGAACTCCACCAACTGGGGCACGAAAGGCAGCAGCCACACCAGCAGCTGCTCCACAGGTGATCAAATCCCTTCGGTCCCTATCATTTTTGAAGTATCTGAGCCATTTCCAAGTCAAATGGTACTTGCGGGAACCTCCCTGTCCAAGTAAGTTGGCTATACAAGCGCCAGTGTGTACCATAGGTCCTTCCTTACCAACAACAAATCCAGCAGCAACTCCAAAGATGGAACCAAAAATCTGTGCAGATTATTGTATAAACTTAGATGTCTGAATAGTAAATAGTCTAATAAGGACAATAAGAGAACCTTCTAGTATCCAAAACACAGAACATGTCTTGATAACAGCCTCTAGATAATACTCCCACCGTAGTAGAAAAAGAGTGCCACACTTCTTGTTAATTTTTTTTATATTAAAATATTATGATTTGCAGAGGACACAGTCGCCATTTTTTTTAATAATAAAAATCTTAGTCTTTAAATTTTAGTAGTGATAATAAATCACAGAAAGAAATTATATATAAGTGCCCTATCCAAAGTTTGATATTCAACAAAAAGTTCGCAAAAAGGTAATACTCTGTTTTTAAGACGGAGGGATTATATTTGTTTATATACCTACTGTTTAAACTTTATTGACATTTGTTGACAGTTTGAATTACATTGCCACCCATTCTCTAACAATTTAAGATTTGGGTGAATCAATCGAACATTACAGCTCTGGTTTCCCAAGGTCTTAAGTTTAAATCTCCAGGTATATGTTTTGTTACTTCATTCAGTTGTATGTTAAGGTCTGTTCTATTTGAGTACTCCCTGTGTTACGAAATATAAGATCAAGTTTGATTTTTATTTTAAAGTCAATATGAGATATTTTCAAATTCAAAATTGATGTGCTTCATTAACTTTTGAAAGAAATAAATCTTGTAATAGGTAGTATTTTTTTTAGATAATTTATAATTTTCATAATTGTATTGTTTAAAATAAATAAATTTATATCAATTTTGAATTTAAAATTATTTGATTTCAAAAGGTCAAATTGATCCTATAATTTTTAAAGGAGGATTAGGATAATACATGAAGGGAAGATTTAGAACATATTTTACCTTAAGAAACTCCTAGATATTTTAAGAGATTTGATATTTTAATATGTAAAAGGTACTTCTTTCGTTCCACAGAAAGAATCTTATTTACTTCTTTTTTTTCAAGTTAATTTGCGAAATCCAAAATTGATGTGAATTTATTTGATTTTGATTAATGCAAAAGCTAATACTGTAAATTAATTAGAAAAATTATTACTAAGTTGAAACAATAGAATAGTTTCAACCTAAAAGCATATTACTATATTTCTTAATTTTAAAAAAATTCTAAATAACAATAATTACAAAACTAAGTACTCAGTTTTCAAGTGTCTGCCACTTAAGCAAACTGTGTTACTGCAGTCTTATGCTGGCTCGGTGTACTCGGATTCTTTGGTTGGTTCATTCTGAGCGTTTTAGGGGGGTGGGATAATGCATTGCATAAAACTCTCCCCCATGAACATGGGTTTTCTGTACTACTGTTTCATTCGCGGGGGGGGGGGGGGGGGGGTGGATTGGGCTTATAGACACCATCATAGAGTATGGTCATGTTTTTTATCTGGTAGAAGGAAACTCAGAAGCAGCGAAAAGGAATGAAGAAAACATAACACAAGTGAGAGGTCATATCAATATACCTGCTCCTCTTAGTTAGCAGCATTAAGTATTTGAAGCAGTCACATCTTTAATACATATAAATGATATGAAAATTATCCACGTGTATTTTGGTGAAGAATGTGAGTGAAGTCAGGGAGACAAACAAAGAAACTGGGATATGATGAACTGGAAGAGAGGATTGAGAAAGTGTTTGTTCGTTGAATAGAAAGAGAGAGAAATAGATATTAGTGGGAGTATAAGGAGTGATGCAAAATCAAGTAATAAGAGAGGGAGATGCTGCCTGGGAACTGAAGTAAATCTGTGAACTCCACCTTCCATATAGTGGGGTATATATATAAGGATAAAGATAAATTATCACCTAACTCAGAATATTACAAGTGGAGCAACTAATGCACTTACAAATTGCAGACAAAATGACATTATAAAAAATATACAAGGTGGGTTGTAAATGACATTATAAAAAATATAAAAACTCGGAATCTTCAATAAAGGTGGGTTATAATGTCCAAGGGTAGGTTCCAAAATGCAAGTATTCTTTTTTATTGATTCTTTGATTCATATAATCATATTAACTACATACAGAAGCAGAACAATGAACGACTGTTATAAGCCTTATTTATATAATTTCCATATGTAGTTGTACATTATGTAGTATATTATCACAAGTATAGATGTTCCTAAATGGCTTCTTAGCACTTTTTGCAATGTAAACATCATTATGCTCTGCAGAGACCCTTTCATTGACTAAAAGACCTTTCATATAGAGTTCCAGATTTGGTGCCCTTTAAGAAATGGGTTAAAAATTACTGGATGAAAAAAAACTCCCATAAGTTTACTGTTATTCCCATCCAGTAGATCATTGGCTACGTTAAACAAGGTTCATAAGGTGATCTCTCGGTAGTGTCTGTGTAGAGGAAAAAGATATTGTTGTGTCAGTGTCTTTGTAGAGAAAAGGTATTGTTATGGTTTTTTACACACCTTCACAAAGAGGGTACTTGGAGCCAAAATAGAATGAGCATCCACACCATTAAGATACGCTTTGACTTCAGGTATGCCAGACCCAGCTGCTGCAGGGGCAATGAAAGCACAGAGGACTGCTGCACAAGTTGCTAGAACAACGTTGCAACCAGCATATGCTGCAAAAGCCAAATTAAACCTGCACTGTAATAAGATTATCTCAAAGTTCCCAAAGTGGTAGAAGACATTATTATGGGAATAAATTATGCAAGTGGTTTTATAAGAAAAGTATAAGCAATTAAGAACATAACGCTTACACATAAAAAAAACCTAATAACTCAAAAGTTCTGCAAATAGGAAAATGAACAAAAAATATAACAGTGCATATGAGATATCTCAAGACCTAAAAGATTAAATGTTGTCATAAAAGCTGATGAAGACGCGCATAGAACTACCAACGTGGTAAGCACCCCCTGAATTTGTTAAAGTAGTACCAGAAAGACAAAGGTGCTGCACAATTAATATAGCTCTGTTCCATAAATATTCTGTATCTATTGTCTCTTTCAGCAATCTTGTGTTCCTACACAACAGCATCCCCACAGGAAAAACTACACTTGCATCTACATGGTGTCACTTGTCACTATGAGACTGTGACACTGTCCCAGTAGGAATAACTTCATCATGCAAAGTCCAAAAGAATGCAGCAAAAGTGACAACCAATCCTGTCGCAGCAGCCGTAATTATTAGCAGAATGAGATCAGCTAAATAATTGCCGAATAGATACGAGTTTTTCTCTTGGAATCTATTTTGAGCTATATCTCTCGCCCATAGTTATAGAATACAGCCGAACAAATAAAAATTCATTACAACATCAGCATGCTGTATGCTTAGATGTTATAAGGTCATTTATTCACTAATTCTAAATAATTTTTTAATCTAGACAAATGCACTTGTGCAATTCCACAGAAACTAATTACTGAAGCATTTGTCAAAGTTATGCTTACGGCTTACCTTTTCTCAAGCATAAGATTGCTAGTGAGTAGAAGCTTGAAACCAGCAAGATTCTCCACTCCAAGGTTATTACAGAAGGCTACAAGTCCTGTACTTAGTCCTATAAGACATGCAAGTGTCCACTTGAGGACAACATATTGAAATATCTGAACCTTTTTTCTAGATCTCCAATCCTGCTTAAATAGATCATTTTCGATAATCCTGCAAAAAACGTTACACAACAAGTGAGATAAATTAACAATATAAACAAAGAGTTCTCATTCAACATCACCTTGTTACAATTTTAAACAGTCATCTGATTACAGCCATGGACTAGAAAGAAACCATCACCTTAATCGGATTAAAGAAACCAGATTTCCTTACATTAAGTAAGCCAGAACACTAATGCACCCTAAAAGCAAACCAATCCACCAGAATTAGCTCTTACAAAGTATTAGATCAGTTTCATCTCTCTCAATAATTTTTTCCAGGTAAGATACTTCTAGAGTCACAAATAAGTTAGAATACAACACCTATGATTTCTGCCATTCAATTAAATTCTTCAAAATTTAACAGCAAATAACAAAACTTAAGCCAATAAACATTTTTAAAATGCAGTTATCACACAGACGTATATTAACGTTAAGAGCAATTTAGGAATAAAAAATAAACATACTAATCTAATTTTCCAATCCTCAACTTTCCTATGGTTTTGCCCAGGAAAGTTTCTAAAGAAAATTGGATCTAATTTTCTTTACCTTTCCGAAGCTTTCTTAAATAAAAACACTTGCAAACAAGGGATTTCTAAGGAAAATTATAATTTTATTTAGGTATCCTAACCTTTCCTCAGTTTTTTACACTAACAATAATTTGTTACTTCAAAAATTAAAATAAACTCCCATCAAAATATGAATTTTAGGAATTTTCAAATTAACCAGAAATCAAACTCAAACGACAATCTTTTTGTGAAACTGAGGGAATAAAGGGACTATGACAACAAAAAAACTAAAGCAAAATCACCAAATTAGAGATTGGAAACTGAATGCGGAAGAGAGTCAGGAATGATTCATACTCATAATCGAGGCTTTCAATTGGATAAATATTAGCTCCAACAATCGCAATCTGAGAGGTGTTATTGCTCCGGCTCGTCAACAGAGGCTCTCTGATCGTCCCGGCCATATCTCTGTCGGAAAACGACGATGCATTGCTCACCTCCTTCCGCAGTTCATATAAGGATCCTTGACTTTCTTCATTCTCTATATCAACTTGATGATGAATCTCTTCCTCCATTGTTATCTCTCTCACTTTCTCCCTCTAAATCACTCTTAAATTTTGATGAGAGAGGTTTAGAATCTTCTGAATGAATGTTTCTCTCTCCGATATCCGTGGAAAAACGGATGGATCTAAGGAGCAGGAGAGTTTAAATTAAGAAAAATGCTATCAATGAACGTGAATACGTAACAAAATTAAATTGTGGTTGACAAAATTTGTTAATACAATATTTTTGGTATGATTACCGATTGTATAATATTATTTGTTATATATATTCAAATCATACTCAAAATAGTGTATTAACAATTTTTTTCAATATCAAAAATAACTATATATTTTTTATTAGTTATTTTGAAAAAAAAAACGAAAAAAAAATATTTAAGATCCGGATTTTGATCAGATCCAAGAGCCCGGACCTAATCCTGAGCGTGTATATATATATATATATATATATATATATATATATATCACGATTGTAATTCAATTAAAAAATTTTATACTAATATATTAAAAGGACTCTTCTGATTATAATTATAATACATAATAAATAACAAAGCGACGGTCGTATGAAAGCAAGAGGGGAGTTGACAAAAGGATTCGGTATTTTCAATTTAAATTTAATCCTTTCTCTCTTCTCATTTATAAGATTATTGTTAATTTTTAAAAATTAATTTGACAAATTTTTGAGGATTTGAATTCTCTTCATTATATTTTCTTTCTAATTTTATTCAATACATCATAAATTTATAATTGTGGATAGTATAATTGAAATCGATACAAGTCAACTAATTTATTATATTGAATAACATAATTATTCCAAAAATAAAAATAATCAGATTTTTTTTATCATTTGATGAACATGTGAATTTTTTATTAAAATTTTAATAGATGAAAATTAATTTAAACTTTTAACGGGGGATTTTTTGTATGATTCTAATTTTTTTTTTGTAGGATTTATATTAATATCGTAAACTATCTATTAACATATTTCGATTAAAATTAAAAATATTATTAAAATAAAATAATTTGTGTATTAGATGGAATTAGAGGGAACATGTAATGAAAGGGAGCCAAATTTCATTTTCAAGTTTTAAATTCAGATGATTCATTAAAATTTATAAAACAACAAATCTAACAATGAGTAATGACTAAAATCAATTAAATTTATGTCAATTTTAAATTTAAAAAATATCTTAAGTTTATTTTAGAAAGTCAGTATTAATCATATAATGTAAAACATGGGGAGTATAATTTATTTAACTTTTGAAAATAATAAGAGTTACAATTTTTGTTATAATATAATTCTAAAAAATTAAATAAATTTATATCAATTTAATTCTAAAGGTATTTTAAATTGACTTTAAGAAGTAAATATTAATTTTGTAGTTTGAACAAATATAATACAAATTAAGTAAGTGATATTATATTTTAGGAATGAAGGTAATATAATAATTAGTGAATTAAGAGGACATAAATTATGGTGTATAATATATGCTTATTTTTTATCTTTAAAAAGTATATATTCTAAATTTTAAAATTAACATAATTTATTTAAGCAAAAAAATAAATAATAATATTCAAAAAAAATTATTGACAAAAAACAAATAAAATTTAGATTTAAAGATTTTTTATATTAACTAAAAATAAAATGATGATCTTACATTATAATATATATAATGGGAATTAATATTTTCAAATGAGAATTTAATAATTTCACAAATCTCTCCTTATATTAATAATAAATAAAAATCATAGTTAAATGAATTTTTTTTTATGAAACTATTAGATTTTTTTGTAGAAAAATAACACTTCTATATTATATTACATATAAGATTTTTGCTGCCCCGTAGAAGCCTAAAAAGGGTTAGAACTTGTGAATAATAATGATTTGAATAATGACAGACTGTACCACGGGTATTTTTATATAAAATAAAATAAAATAGTGTTTTACAACACAATACTAAGTAAAAAAATTATTTTATTTTATTTTAAATTTAGAGACAAATTTGTAGTTAATTGTGTATTATACTACCTTTTATAAAAGATTTATTATTATTATTTTTTGCCATCCACAGTTACAAAGCACAAATCTTTGATTGTGTTAAAAGTGTTTTTTTTTTTTTGGAGAGTCGCATTTGGCTCTGTCTGTTTGCAAATATTATAATTCCGGAACTATATTTTTATGGATTATAAGTCCAACACTGTTAATCTTAGGATTAAATAGTCCTAATCACATATTTATTTTTTATAAAATTATTAATGGGATAATTTAAAATAATCATATATTATGTTTGTTTTGTTTAAGATTATTTAAAAGATTGGATAAAAACTCACTGTTTGCACTATTATATCATTGCTACTAATAACAAATATATTATATTCTCATTAGTTTGAATATAGATGATATTAAATAGTTCTTCTTTTCAAATCATTTTATTATTCCGAGACTAATAGTCTCAAGTCTATTTTTTAAAAATAGACAAAAAAACTTGAGATTAATAATCCAATATTAAGTATAATCCTAGCAAATAAACACGGCAAATTGAGTTTTAAATTAAAGTAATTTTAGTCTGCTGCACTACTATGCGAAACAGGTTTTAGGGCGAACTTTTATAAATGACATATAAATTAAGATTTATTTAATTATAGGTCAATTTTAAGATAAAAAAATCATTAATTAATATTTTATTTTCATGTAAAATATTTTGACAAGTAATTGTCAAACATTAAAGTTTTTCCAAACAGACAAAAAGTGCATTAATGCTGTAAAATGAGCAAACAGTTCGGGCTTGATTTGTACTCATTCGACTAAAAATTCGATTTGAGCTCGACTCAAAATATAAATGATTCAAATATGAACAAATTTTAAAGTTCGATAAATTATTCGAACATCCTCATATTGCAATTTTCTATTAATACTCAGATCATATTCGTTCAAAAAAGTTCAAACTGCTCGGGCTCGATTCGAGATCGTGCTCGACTCGGTAATTAAACGAGTCTAAATCAAACCTTATTTTATACTCGATAAATTTTGATAATCAAATTTGAGCAACTCAATATTCGGCTTGACTCGATTCATTTACACCATTAAGTACATTTAACATATTTCTTTATGAATGATTGAACAAGAAGATCTAAATCTAATTTTTACTTATGAAAAAATAAATAAACGCATAGGCAAAAAGGTAACAAAAAATAAATATTCATATATCTTGATGAAATTTTTTCATATGAGGTTCTTTTTTATATATATAATTTTAAATTTATCTTTTATGTGAGAAACATTATATAAAAATATTATTTTCTTATAAAAATATTTATTTTGCTAGATAAACAATAAGCAATACCGTCAGCTAAGGAGTCCACCAGATTGCTGGTGCACTGAAGTGTTGGGGGTGACCATGCTTTTAGATGTTTCTCGAACCAACGATCATTTTCCAAAAAAAAAAAAAGGAAAAGAAAAGACACTCAAAACCAATTGACTATTGGGCCTATTCATAATAACACTCATGATAATATATATATATATATATGTGTGTGTGTGTGGTTTTGAAAATTGAAAGTGAAATGATAAATGTGGTAACAAAAAAAATATTTTTCCAATAAGTACTATATTTTTTTTTCTTTTTGTGAGAAAGCCCTAAAATAAGAATAGAGAATAATTCTCGTTGATAAGAGAATTGAATTACAAAAATACTAAAGTTGAGGTGATACTTTCTCCCGTCGACCCAAATTGAAAATCGAAACTCGAGAATATATATATATATATATATATATTTAAATAACAGACAAAATATATACACTTGCGTAGTTCTTTAATACGAGCAACGAAAAGGAGGCCACCGTGACAGTCACGCACCCAAATTTAAATAGATTTGTCTTCACCGACTAATGTCAATCAAACTCTTTCACAGAGAGATCATGAAAAAAAGCTCCGTATAATGAGACAATTTCAAAATAGGAGAAGAAAGTATCTATAGATTGAGAAAAAAAACTAGGAGAAATAAAATTCTATAAAAGAAAAAAAATAAGAACAATAAAACAAAAAAAAATAAGAAAAACTTGGGAGATGGTCTTTTTAGTATAAATCAAAGACCCTCTTCGTATATGAAAATCTTGAGACTAAATTTTTTTTTAGAGAGAAAAAAGGGAGAGAAATTTATGAATACAATAGTGCAGATATATAAAATGTTTAATGAGAATAGTTTTTCATGCTCAAACAAATAAGTAATATCTTAATAGACTTAATTAATGCACAATATATCATGTGCATTAAAATAATTTATTGTTTCGACAGTGATATTTCGTATAAAAATATTATGCATGATTTTCATATGTGACTCTCCCTCATTAAAAGGGAGTGCAAGTGAACTGAGTTAAGTCGAGTATTGAATTATTTAAATTTTGTTCGTAAAATTTATTAAATCTGAAATAAAGTTTAATTGAGACTCATTTAGTTATCGAGTCTAGCACGATCTCGAATCAAACTCAAATAGTTTTAACTTTTCGAGCGAATATGATCCGAGTATCAACATAAAATTATAATTTGAAAAGACTCGAGTAATTTATCGAATTTTAAAATTTGCTTATATTTGAATCATTTATATTTTAAGTCGAACTCGAATCGAACTTTAATCGAACGAGTATGAATCAAACCCGAACCATTTGGTTCATTTTACGATGTTAGCCCTAAGCTTTAATTAATGGGGTAAGAACGAAAATGGGGATAGAAATAAGCAATAAGTAAGTTTTTATTTTTCAATAATTTATTTTATTACAATTTAATTTTATGAGTATATTTTATCCTAGATTTGGGGATTAGAAAATTTTGTTGAAAAGGGATATGGAGAAAATTAAAAAAAGGTTATTCTCTCGGTCTTCAAAAGAATGAGATAAATATAATTAATATAATAATGAAAGAGTTTCAAAAACTTTGTCACGGGCATCATGGACCCGACCTTCCATGCATGATTCACGATTGGATAAACTTTTTTAATAATTGCTAGGAATTCCACGTGAAAGCCAGCCACTAGCCAACCAATCCAATCACTCCACTTTAACAACAAATTAAGAAGCAATCTTAAGTCAAAATTGTACGGCGCCCACTCAAGATCATGGAGTACCGCTTTGAGCTAAATATGTTGTACATGTTTTGCCAATTGTATGCTATAATTATGTATAATTATGCTATTTGAACAATAAATAGATTAATAGAATAGTTAAATTTAGAAGGAGTAAAAAGAAAAGTTTCAATCTTAATTTAAATATAAGTATAGTCTCGAAAGCATATAACTAATGGATTTTACATAATTTTTGATGTTCTGAGTATAAATTTTGGATGATTTATTTTTTTTATTTCATGTAAAAGTTATTTGAAACGTATAAAAAAAATATTAAAACTAGTTTATGCTTTGAAATTAATTCTTGATTTTGTTTGAATAAAAAGCAAATTTGGTTTGAGGCTTTGAGTATTTGGGAAATCATTCAAATTAAATTATGACAAGTAACCAAAGTATGTTTCTAAATTATATCTAAATATTTTTTATTTTGAATTTTTTTAGTTTGAATTATGAATATTTATTTGTTGTATATTATGTTAATATTATGATTAATTTAAGTTTACTTTATTTAACTTCAACAAAAAAATTAATTAAAATCTGTTTTTATTAATTAAACGTAGCTTATTTTAAATATTAAAGTGACATGGCATTGAAATAAAAAAAAACAACAAAACAAGGAAATTTCTTAATAAAAAATAATCAATATATTATCTTTATAATCCTTCAACACGTCTCAAATAAGGCCGGTGAAATATGTTTATTCCTTTGTTTGGAATAGAGTTAGGCTGTCCGCTTCATGACAAACTTTGTGCTACTAGTTTTGTATCTGATGCGTACTTATGGCTCAAATCCCAATAAAATATTTGCACTGACTTCGAAGTTCCATTCGGTCCCCTAAATTATCCTATACGTGTCTCGTCACCAGATTATGAACTTTCTTTTTATATCGATAAAACAAAAAAGTAGAACAATAATAAAGTTTTATGTTTTGACAATTTAGGTACTCTTGCCAAGTATTATTATTTAGAAAGACATATATATTTATTCCCATTTAATTATAAAATTTTAAAATATCTAGCTATAAAATTGATATAAATGTTTGTTTAGAATTTTTTAATGATCATTTATTAGAAATTTCTCCATGTAATTTTTAACATAAGAGTAGAATTATACTGTCTATTAAATATTAAAAAGTAAGGTGAATATAGAAGTTTGAAATAAGAAAGTAACAATATTTATGCATACAAGTTGGACAGTAAGGTTACATAGTCCTGATGAAATATCTAAAATACTTGAGATTTAGAAAAAAGAGAAATTGAATAAATTTTTGGTGGAATATAACAATAACCAAAATTTATGGACAAACTTTAATAATCTTTAGCATAAATTAAAGTACTTTATGTTTCAGGGTATGACTTTCAGAAATTGATATTTTTATAAGTAAAAATATTAATTTCACAAGATTTTTTCTCATATGAGGGTGGACTCTACGTATTATACGTAAAGAGGATCTTGTGGAACTAATATTTTTATTTGTGAAATTATTAATTTTTTTTAGATGATTTCTGTCGACTTCTTTTTGTTTTTCTCCACCAGACATATTTAAACATAAATCTTTATGTTTTTGATAAAAACTTTACTCGGTAAGATTTTAAAAAATAACATAAATGATCATGTGTATGCATACATATATTTCTTATACAAACCATGGTAATTGAAATTTAAAAAAAAAGAAAAGTTCAACTCTTTCTTCTAGACCAAGGGAATATATGTTTTTCATTTGATATTAATTTTTAATCTTTTGAGAGGAGGGATAATATGCTGCTTAGAAGATCTTTTATAGAATATATAGGGTCTGTTTATTGAGCTTGTGGAAGAAGACATACCCCACATATATATATATATATATATATATGTATATATACATATATATGTATATATACATATATATGTATATATACATATATATGTATATATACATATATATAAATCTGTAATTTGGCCCACAAAAGTTTTAGCTCAATATCTTTAGTACTACCATATTGCTTTCCTTATTTGAATGTGTTTGAATATATATATATATATATATATATATATATATATATATATATATATAATTCTTTTTTCAAAAAAAAAAAACACAGTATGCACCTTTAATATTTTCACTCTTTCTCCCCCCACAACTTCTCAAACACATTCAAATAATAAAAATATATTCATTTGTATATTAATTTTTATTACTTAAGAAATTATGTATTTATATTTTAATAATAAAAATATATTTATTTGTATATTTATATTTTATAAATAATAATAAAAATTAACATTATCAACTATATATAATGTATTCAATGCATTTATTTGTATGAATAATTTCTTAAGTAATAATTTTTTAGTGTATAATTATTCAATGTATTTATATTCAATGTATTTTATTAAATAGACAATTATTTATAAAAATACATTAAAAAATTATTTATAAATTATTTTTAAGAAATTTTTATTATTTATAAAAATTATTTATAGAAATAAATACATTATATATAGTTGATAATGTTAATTTTTATTACTTAAGAAATTATTTATACAAATATTTTATACATTGAAACTATTTAAATTTAACTAACTAAGGTGAGAGTATTTTAGACATTTCTCCTATCCTCTACTCCCTCCTGTGGTCAACAAAAAAAAAAAAAATCATACTGGCCGCTAGAGGGAATAACGGCCAGTCAAAACGGCAGCGGCTGGGCCCATACCTATTTCTTAGATCTTATCTTGGACGGCTGGATAAGGGTTAATTGGAACAGTGTCCATAACTAACGCGAGTTATGGAGCATTCTCAATATATATACATATATATATATATATATATATATATATATATATTGGCAGCATATGGTACTAAATGTGGGCTGAACCTT
Source organism: Aralia elata (assembly GCA_034770075.1). Taxonomy (NCBI): domain Eukaryota; kingdom Viridiplantae; phylum Streptophyta; class Magnoliopsida; order Apiales; family Araliaceae; genus Aralia; species Aralia elata. Next base: position 4,887,369 of record CM068388.1, on the reverse strand, counting down.
AGTTATGGACCGATCCCAACTCTAGATCCATATTACACCAAGGTCCATCATGGGCAAAACGAGACAGACTTAGGGCAAACTATGGGCTTAAAAGTTTTTTTGAAAGTTTTTTTTTTGAAAGCATACTGTGATGTGTGATGTGAATCTTGGGTAAAATGTTTTTACATTTTAGCTGGGGGTGGGGTTGGGACACCTTGGTGTTGCAAAAGCGTGCATAGTTGTGATATGTTCAAATCTTACTATTAATTATATCTATCTCTCTTATTTTAAAAAAATTATGCTAATAAATACTCATAATAAATATGAAAATACATATAGCAACCAACTCGGGGGCATCCCATCATATACACACATTGTGCAGCGTGACTTGTCGGGGAGGACGGGGAGCCTACGCATACACATGCCCATCAACTTATCACATCAATTAAATATATGAGAAACAGAAATGAGATTAGTATTTAATAAATTCTTTTAGTGTCAATGAATATTATTATTGCATCAAGGAAAAGCAAAATACACATTCATGAAGGTATTTATGATTAAAATACCCTACAACTCAACAAAGAACTAAGATAATTTATTGAAGAAACCATCAACATGCAGCATAACCATATCCCACATTATCAACCACTATGAAAGAGTCGGAATACTTTGCTCATGTCTGAAGAAGTTATCGGGGTCAACCACAGACTTCACTTGGATAAGCCTGTCAAAATTATTTTTGAAATACTTTTTACCCCATTGACTCGCTTGTGCGTAGCTTATACTATCTTGTTGGTTGTTTACTCCAAAATCAAGATCATTATAATTCACATATGCAACTCTTGGAAACTTGGAGGCAAAAGGACCCATATATTTGTATAGGCTTTGAAGCCATTCCACCCTTTGTGTCTCATTAGCTTCAGTAGTGATTCCCATATTGAGCATATACAAGTTTCCATTTCTATGTGGGAATGGAAGTGCCGACTCTGAAATCTCATACATCCTTCCACCCCATGGTGTAATTTGTAAAGTAGCTGCAACTGGTGGACCTTTGAACAACAATTCCCATATCCCATTTAGGCCTTCTTTAGAAATTGGTTGTTGAACAAAATCCGAAGTTCCTTTAAAAGGAGACCAAGGCAAAGCGTTTTTGTTGAGTAAAATATCAGGAGACGCTCCAATTGAGAAATTCGAGAAAAAGGCTGCTGACTGGATCCAACTGACTTCTGAACAATCTTTTCTCGTCAATCCCAACTCGGGAAAGTTTTGTTGCATAACTGGAAGTAGTGTATCTATTCCACCTAGGAACAAGGATTCAAATATTATTGATATTGTTCTTTTATCTTCACGAGTACTTGAAGGGCTCAGGATGCTGGATATGTAACATCTAATGTCTAGATCTTTTGGAAACTTGGGAGCAACAGATTGAAACCGATGGAAAATATCGGTTACATTTTGTTCCAAAGTTCTGTTCACTCTAAAAATTGTCACAATATTTGGGACATGAACTAAGTTTAATTTTCATGAAAGAATGACACCAAAGCTAGAACCACCCCCTCCTCGAATAGCCCAAAAGAGATCTTCGCCCATTGATTTTCTATCGAGAATTTTTCCATTAACATCAATGAAACGAACATCGATCACATTATCAGCTCCAAGGCCGTATTTCCTTCTCATCATGCCATATCCTCCTCCACTAAGAAATCCAGTAACACCAACAGTATACCAAAGACCAGCTGGAAATCCAAGGGTTCTACTTTTCTGTGAAATTGCATAGTATACTTCTCCTAGAGTTGCACCGGCTTCAACCCATGCAGTTGCACTTTTAGTGTCAATATTGATTGATCGAAGATTGATCATATCGAGTAACACAAATGGTACTTTTGCCACATAAGACAAACCCTCGAAATCGTGGCCCCCACCTCGGATTCTAATTTGCATGCCATGTTTTTTGGAACAAAAAATGACAGTTTGGATTTGGGATTCATGAACTGGTGTAACAATAACTCGAGGTTTAGGGGTGGAAGGCGACGCGAAGCGCAAATTGTTTATTGAGGCCTGCAGGACAGGTGTGTAGGAAGGGTTATTTGGGGTGTAAATAAGCTTGGAGAATGAGGTTGAGTTTTGAGAATTTAGGGTTAGACATTGAAGAAAATCTTGGGGAGTTTGATCAGATGAATTAGCAGCCCATGAAAAAGTTGATGAGAAAAGAAGAAAAAGGAATGAAATCTGAAGGAAAGAAGAAGTTGGGATCTTCATATTTTTGTTAACTTGATGCTAATGATTTCTTTTGTCGAATGAATATGAATGGATAACATTGTGCATTCCTTCTATTTATAGTAGTAGCGTTTTCTTTTAGGGTTTCTTGGAAGTTACCCCATTGCATGCAAATATTTGCATGTGAATAAGACCAATTCAGTATTCACTGTAGTTGCCGTTGGTTTTTTAGCTACCTGTGGTTATGGGGAATTAAATAAGATTCAAAGTCTGTTGCCAGTTGGCACCAATTTCTTAACGCGGTCGAAAGTCTTATTCTTCTAGGTACGTACCAAGACTTTGACCCTTTCTATTTTTTTTTTAATTATAAACCTAGTAAGTCTTGTATTTCCCGATTACAAAAATTAGATGTTTACATCTGAAAACTAGTATTCAGTTTACACTTCATTAACATTAGATGTCTACAATTCTACAATAAATTCAATTTTTAATTCTTTTTATTTAGTTTTTTTTGTAGACAATCGATCGAATTCATTAAAAGGAATCAAAAACTAAATATGACAAGGCTTAGTCATGTAGAACCTGTATGTGTAAGGTGGATTTTGACAAAAAGAGGAGTCGCGATAAGATCTAGAAGAAATCACTAAGCCAGAGAGTGAAAGGCTATAAGTCAACCTTTTAATGTTAAATTTACTTACTTAATTTAAACAATTACAAATAGGCTCGATATGTATTGAAATGTGAGAATTAATTTGTAAGAAACTGATATTTTCACATGTGTTTTTAATATTTTCACATGGTCTTTTTTTAATGAGCATAAAGTGGGTCCCACCTTTATGTGAGAGAGAATCATGTAAAAATATTAAAAACATATGTAAAAATAGTACCCCCTTAATTTTATTTATTATATAGTATTAATTAAGCGTATATTCTAAAAACATGAGTCGTTATCATAAAAAGGAATTTATACAATTGAAAAGGAGTCGATGTAAATTACTAACAGAATATATAAATACTATTATATACTATGTAAATAATAGCATTTCAAAGTCTCCCCCCAAAGCAGTTTATCGTTGACCGCTTATTCAAAGTCTTCCCAACCAACTCTCTCCCTCTCTCCGTTTACTAATAATATTATCACCGGATAATATTATGTCATCGTATAGTTAGGATTTTATTTCATTCTATTCGATGAAACTAAGTATGCATGCCCTTGAAATTAATGCAGAGGCTAGTTTTATCCTTTTTTTAACTAGTTATCTTTGATTTTTTTCTTCTTCAACTATCATATACTCCCTGCTATCCTTTTTATCTGTCTTTTTAAAATTTATTTCTACATATGTCGTTTATAGATTTTTAAAAAAAATTAATAACTTAATTTTTTATATTATTTTTATATTAAATATTAATTTATTTGTTTTTCATCTTTCTCAATGATTTTTAAAGAATATATTAAGATTTTATACCTATTTTAATTAATTAGACAAAACATTAATTATATTTCTTAATTTTTATGTTTTCTTTTAGAACGATAATTAAAAAAGGAATGAAGAGAGTATAAAATATCAACTTCACAATCTCATAATAAAAAATTAACTATTATGCATTTAAAGATTTAAAAAATTAGTATATATAACTTTGAATATCTCACAATACTCCTTCCGTCTCTTTTTATTTATCGTTTTAGAGAGAGATTTTTATTCTTTTTTTTGTCATTTGTAAATATCAATGAAATAGATAAAACATTAATTATATTTCTATGTGCATAATTTTAAAACGTCAATTAAAAATGAACGGAAGGAGTATTAATTTATCTTAAAACTAGAGAGACATGAATGAGATGAATAGACATTTATTATCCCAAGACATTAACTTTGGATATCTCACAAAACTAAGTTAAGTTTGGATCGTGGGAAAAGAATGAAAAAAATATGTATTTGGTGATCATTTTGGAAGATAAATCATTCTAATGAAATGAAAATTCATTTCATCCCCTTGATTTAAGGTGGTAGAATAAAATTTATTATAATAGAATGGATATATGTAATAATTTTGTGTTCATATTACACCACCCACCTCCACCAACAATCAAACATAGACTTGAAATATCTTAATTTCATTTCATTTCATTATTCTATTCCATTTATTCAATCCACATGCAGCATAATTATCTCACAATACTAATGAGTAGACACTAATTTTCACTACCTCCTTACGCGGAAAATCTCATTTTTAATCCGTAAAATTTAAGGATATATGATTGTTTTGAATATATATTCTTTAGTATTTAATTTAATAATAATGATATGGTATTGTCGATTTACAAGGAAGATGGTCCTTGACTTTTAAAAGAGTATCTAGATCATCTACACATGTCAATTGTCAAGATACAATCTTAAGAAAAAAATTCCCACAATGTATTGCGAAAGTTTTTTGTCAAATTATAATTATAACGTATATCAATATATAAAATTTAATAGAATTATAAGGTCGGTGTGAAAGACATATCCTTTGAAAAAACCTTTTTTTTAAAACAAAAGATATGGTAACCAACAAAAATTTTATGGCTTGAGAGTGAATTGCATCAATAGTCCATATAATTTACCATACAAGTTCACATTATTCACATTGCCGGTTTATTTTACTATCAAAACTAAAGAAATCTAAATGTAGTTTCTTTTAAATATTAAAGTGACATAGTTTTGAAAAAAAAAACGAAGCAATGACTATTTTTAGAAATTAAGAATATTTTTAATAAAAAATAATCAGTACATTATCTTTGTAATCCTTAACATTTCATTAAATTTGAATAAATAAATAAAAAATTTATGCAAACACAAATAAGTCTGGTGAAATATGTTTTTTCTTTGTTTGGAATATAGTTAGGTTGTTCGCTTCGTAACAAACTTTGTACTAGTTTTGTACTTGGGTTAATTGACTTTTTGGTCACTGTACTAGGGCCCGATTTTCATTGTGATTACCGACTCTTTTTTTGTTACAATCGCATTACTATATTCAAAAAAACTTACAAAATGGTAATTATTTATTATTCCGTCCAAGAGAGTGACGGAATTTGTGATCGTGCATGTCACGTGAGGCTTAATTGCTGATGTGTGGGTTAATTTTGCCAAGTCATCTATTTCAGTAGGTCCCACCACACTGATTATTCTATTATCCAGCATTTTCTCTCTCCTCCTCACTTTACTCTTTCCCCTCTATCCTTCAATAGCCATAGCCATGCCTGGTTTAGTCTCAGTTAAAACTCCACAGGAAGTTCCACCGCTCCGAATTACTGTTTCCGACGAAAGTCACCCCCCAAATTCGACCCACTTCCGACCGATCCGAAATCCATTAACCCCAAAACTACCTCACCAGCTCCTAGGCGATCTCCTTCGTCGTCTCCATCTACCTCCTGCGCCAAGCCTTCCCGGATCGTTTCTGTTTCTTCTCTCTCTCCTCACTGCTTACAAAGTTTAATTGTATTAATTGTCAAAGTTTGAAAATGATGCGTAATAACCATGTAACAGAGCAGTAATTTCTAATTGTTGATTTTTTTGCATATTTGACTTTCGAATTCAAGTTTTCTCATGAGCTTGTGGTGGTTGTTTAATGATGATGACATGGAGAATTACATGTTTTGAAAAAAAAAGTTTATTTTTTAAAATTTATTGTGTGTATTTGATTTAGCTAGCATAAAATATTGGAATGGGATTGAATTAAACATGAGATAAATGTGGTTTTTGCAGTGTGGAGGTGTTCTATTTTGTTTTGAATTGTTTTGTTTTTTGGGTGTAATGTCTGGCTCCATTTCTTTGCTTTGACTAGTTTTTAGATTGTGATTATTGTGCATCGGAGGTTTTTAAATCTTCTGTTCATACTTCGTTCAGATATTGTTGCCAAGCCATCCCCGGATCGTCGTTTCTTCTTGTTCTCCACCGTCGGTGGTGATGCGGAGGAGACATGGCGCTTGAAGGAGCAATAGGTCTAGGGGTGTTTGGTGGAGGAGGACGGCGGCAGTGGTGATGGATGGGTTGTTGGGAAATTGAGAGAGATGAGGTTTGGGTTGACCAGAAGGAGTCCGAAGAATAAAGGTACCAGATTTGTTGGGAGAGTGGAAAAGTGTTTTTGTTTGGCTTTAATTTGTGTTTTTTGTTTATTTAAGAATGTTTTAAATTTATTATTTTTTTGTTTAGGTAAGCATATAATTTTAATTATTTTTTATTATAAAAAAGTGAACCCTGATGTCCACATCATTATAGACGATAGCCACCTAAGCAACCGTTAATTTTTTTGGACGGATAGTTATAAAATAACTATTTTGTAATTTTTTTTTAGTATAGTAATGCGATTGTAACAAAAGAAGAGTCGGTAACCACAATGAAAATCCGGCCCTAGTACGGGGACTAAAAAGTCAATTAACCCTTTTGTACCTGATGCGTACACATGCTTCTACATGAGGGATCAGTTCTAAGCCCATTTTAATTTGAATTTTGAGATCAATTGATAATATATTAAATTTTAAATTAATATAAATTTATTTAATTTTAATTGATACAATTATTATAATTATATAACATATAAAAAAATTATTAATTATAAAATTTATTTTATTTTAAATTTTTATTATTCATATTAATTTTAAAATACAGATGTATATACGGTCAAATCCCAATAAAATATTTTCACTGACATCTAAGATTCTATTGGTTTCCCTATTATTCCCAGACAAACTAGTTTAATTTTATGAACTTTTTTTTATCAATAAAAAACAAAAGGTACAATATCACTTGGGATAAAGTTGTATGTTTTGGTAATCTAGGTACTCTTTCCAACTCTTATATAAAAATGGTATTAATAAAAGACGTATACACCCCACAATAATGTTCTTTTTATTATTTCCATTTAATTATGGCTATTGATAATGTCAGAACAATAAATATCGCTAAAAATTCAAAGTATTGTTAAAATAAATATAAAAATGTCGTCCAATACATATTTACTATAACAACATAATTATTATTTTAACATTATCGACGACCTTAATTATATATAGTTTAAAATATCTAGCTATAATTGATATAAATGTTTAGAATTTTATAATGATCCTTTATTAGAATTTTCCAATATAACTTTTTAACATAAGGGTATTATTACAAAAATTCTACGTGGATATGAAAATTGAACATGAAAATTAGACATTAGTGTATCTGAATTTCACTTATTTGTGTTTTGACCCATCATTGGGGGTCAAAATATAAATAAATAAAATTCAAATATATTAATGTCTATTTTTCATGTCCGCCTAGAAGAGCTCGTATTATTATAGTGTTTATAGACATTAGAAAGTAAGGCTAAGAAGTCTAAAATAAGAAAATAACAATATTTGTGCATAGAAGTTAGAAAGTAAGGTTAGGAAATAAAGGTACAGAAACAAAATGAATTTGGTTTGGTTATAGTTTATAAAAGATGGTTATGATTTTATTAAAAACTAAAACAGTCGATGACGGACCTTTTAAATTCTAATGGCTTTTCCGTAACCACTGTAAAGCGAGCGGATAAGTCGACCAAAGGAAGGCCCCTACTAAGATTATAAAGGAGGCAATGTCTACTTGCATAATATGGATTCTAAATAGTCATGATCTCGATGTGAATGAGTTGAATTACTTCTCCCTCGATCTATTAGTGAACCATCTCTCCAAAGATTGTGAAAGATGTTCCATAACTTTTTAATATGGGTTGAAATCAAATAATTATGGATCCAATATGGGTAACTTATTTTTCAAATTTCAACCTTACTATTTTATGGTCCAATGAAATAAATTACTTAAATATATCGGTATTGATTTTTTAATTTTTTTTATACATTCTTTTTCCCTCTAAAAAATTTTATAAACTCAATTTTTTTTTTTTTACATTTTCTCTCTATAAAATTTTATACTCTCTCTCTCCAAATTTTTTTTATACTCTCTAAAATTATCAGATCCCACTGCTCGAATTGCTTTATAGGTTGAATCCCTAAAACAAACCAAATGCCTAGAAGTCAACGCTCACCTGTAACTCAAAATCACATTTGGGTCCATTTTAGCTAGCATTCATTCCTCAGGCAAATGCTTATCAAAATGCTCAACCAATTCAAAAGAATTCAATAACTCCGGCTGTATCATCAACTTTCTTCATAAATCCATTACGAAACGAATTAGGTTTTGAACAAGGAGATGATATATAATGGGTCAGAACTCAGGGAGGTAGAATTAGGAATCAGATCAACGAGGATGAGAGAGCGGTGATTAAATGATGGAGGTTAGAAAAATAAAAGAGCCGAAACCAGTTTATTGGTTTCGGCTTATTTTTCTATTAAGAAATATGAGTCCAAACTTTAACCAATCTAAATAAGTTAAAATAGTTAAAGAATAAGATAGTTCTGGTTAATTTAGGTTGACGGACCAATTTATAAACCAAATTGCCAGATATAGTTACAGAATCATGAAAATATCATAAATACTTGAGATTTAGAAAAGAGAAATTGAATAAGTTCCTCAATTTTCAGTGAAGGAAGTATAACAATAACCAAAATTTATGGACGTCAACCTTCAAAATTTAATCACTGCCATAGAGTACTGTACTTCAGGGTATGAGTTCTATGGTTTCTGTTGTCTTCTTGTTTTTCTCCTCTAATATTAGGGTTTGTAAAAAACATATTTAAACATAACTTTTATATTTCTGATAAAAACATTACAACTCTTTAAAGTGTTCAAAATTAACATAATTGATCGTGTATATACATACATATATTTCTTATACAAACCATGCTACTTGAAAAAAATTAAAAGAAAAGTTCAACTCTGCCTTATAGACAAAGGGAATATACGTTTTTCATTTCATATTATTTTTTACTCTTTTGAGAGGCAGGCGCGGATTCAGTCTCGTAGTTCAGTGGGATCAAGTTCGAAAAAAAAACCCTTTAAAAATTTAATAAAATGAAACACAAAACTAAATAATCTTCAAATATTGTTTACAATAACATTTTTCGAGGTTTCATTGCTTGAAATTGTTGCATGATAATCTCATTTTTAATAGTTGCAAAAATATCACGTTCAATGTAAGTTACTAAACAATTATTCATCCATTCATCTCCCATTTGGTTACGGAGTTCATTCTTCACGATATTCATGGCTGAAAATGTCCTTTCAACAGTTGCAGTAGCAACGGGCAAAAGTAGAGCCAACTTTTGCAACAAATAGACTTGAGGATATACATCATCCTTTCTTTTCTTAATTTATTCATATCAATTAAAATGTATTCATATCAGAATTAAAATGTATTCATACCAATTTTAAACCTGAAAATACCTCAACTTAATTTCAAAATTAATTCTCTATTTGGAACGGAGATACTAAATTACTCCATCAAGTATTAGAGAATGAAAAAAAATCTAAATTTATTTATATACTATCTCTTTCTAAAATTTGTATAAAGAAAAAGAAAATTTAGAGTGAGACAGTGAATGGATTTTTTTTAAATAGAAATAATGAGTAAATAGTAAAAGAGAGAAAGTGACACGATAGGAAATAAATGTTAGAGATAAAATGTGTATAAAAATCAAAGAGAGAAACTGAATAAAAATTTTTAAATTAAATATAAAAAAATTTTAGAGAGGAAATTAATTTAGGGGATGCTAAGTTGAATTCAATATTTATTGTTGTTAAATGTTGGGGAAAAAAAATACAGAAATCAAATAAATTGTAACAGTTAAAAAGAGTACGATTTTTTTAAAGAAAAAACAAAAGAGTACAATTGTTTATTAGTTATACGCAAGAGAAAAAATAAGACTGAATAATTTTACGAAAATGTATAGTTGATATTTGATACTTTAATGTGACACAGTGAAAGTATACAACACATACACCCAATTTGACAATTAGATAGCAGACGCGTAGAGGTTTCCAGCATACCTCCAGGCCCCTGAAAAATCAGTGGGGGCTGGTGCCCCCTGCCCCAGGCATGGAGGAGGAATAATATGCTGCTTAGAAGATCTTATGGGACATAGGGCCTGTTTAGTGAACTTGAGGAAGAAGGCATACCCCATATAAATCTGTATTTTACCCCACAAATATTAATTCTTGTAGCTCCATATTTTTAGTACTTCCATATATAATGTTTTCCTTAATTTAATGTGTTTGAGAAGTTGTGGGGAGAAAAAGAGTGAAAATGTTAAAGAAGCATACTGTTTTTTTTTTTGAAAAAAGAAATATACATAAATTGTTAGGGTATGGTAACTGATGGTGGGCCGGGCCTTAGTCATGGACCGAGCCCAACTCTAGATCCATACTACAACAAGGTCCATCATCGGCAAGACGTGAATTTTGGGTAAAATGTTTTTACGTTGGAAAGTGATATATATGTCAATAAATTTATAACGAAATTGAATTGCGACTAACGTGAAACTCTAAACGATAAAATAGTAAAAGAGGAAAACTCTTTTACATTTTAGGGGGATCTTGGTGTTGCATTATTGCATGCATGGGCCAGTTTTGATAAGTTTAAACCTTAGAATTAATTATATTTATCTCTCTTATTTCTAAAAAAATTATACTAATAAATACTTATAATAAATATGAAGTTACATATAACAACCAAATCCTGGGCATCCATTCATATACACTCACATATTGTGCGGCATGACTTGTCGGGGAGAACGGGAAGCCTACGCATACACCTGCCCACTCAACTTATCACATCAATTAAATATATGATCAGAAAGAGAACATATATTTGAGATTAGTTTCAATTAATATTATTGCACCAAGTAAAAGCAAAATGCACATTCATGAAGGTATTTAGGTTTATGATATAACCGTACAACTTAACAAAGAACTACGACAATTTATTGAAGAAACCATCAACATGCAGCATATGCATATCCCACATTATAAACCATTATGAAAGTGTTGGAATACTTGGCTCATGTCTAAAGAAGTTACTAGGGTCAATAACAGTCTTCACTTGGACCAGTCTGTCAAAATTATTTATGAAATACTTTTTACCCCATCGACTTGCTTGTGCATAGCTCGTACTATCTTGTTGATTGTTTAGTCCAAAATCAAGATCATTATAGTTCACATATGCAACTCTTGGAAACTTGGAAACAAAAGGTCCCATATATTTGTATAAACGTTGAAGCCATTCTACCCTTCGTGTCTCATCAGCTTCCAAGTGATTCCCATATTTACCATATACAAGTTTCCACTTCTATGTAAGAATGGAAGTGCCGACTCCGAAATCTCATACATTCTTCCTCCACATGGTGTAATGTGCAGAGTAGCCGAGACTGGTGCACCTTTGAACAACAATTCTCATATCCCATTTAGGCCTTCTTTAGAAATTGGTTGTTGAACAAAATCTGAAGTTACTTTAAAAGGAAATCTAGGCAAAACATTTCTGTTTTGTAAAATATCGGGAGACGTCCCGATTGAGAAATTCTAGGAAAAGACTCTTGACTGGATCCAACTGACTTCCGAACAATCTTCTCTCACTGATCCCAACTCGGGAAAGTTTTGTTGCATAATCAGAAGTAGTGTAACTATTCTGCCAAGGAACAAGGACTCAAATATTATAGATACTGTTCTTTTATCTTCACGAGTACTTGAAGGGCTCATGATACTCGATATGTAACATCTAATGTCTAAATCTTTTGGAAAATTGGGAGCAACATATTGGAACCGATGGAAAATATTGGTTACATTTTATTCCAAAGTTCTGTTCACTCTAAAAACTGTAGCAATATTTGGGACAGGAACTAAGTTTAATTTCCACAAAAGAATGACACCAAAACTATAACTCAAAATCACATTTGGGTCCAATTTAGCTAGCAATCATTCCTCAGGCAAATGCTTCCACAATTAATGACTTTGAATCAAAATGCTCAACCAATTCAAAAGAATTCAATAACTCCGGCTGTATCATCAACTTTCTTCATAAACCCATTACAAAAGGAATTGGGTTTTGGGTGTTGAACAAAATCGAAATCGAGCTCGTTGAAGCCTTTCATCAACTCCCAACTGTTGTTCACAGAGTCAGGAGACAAAAATGGGTCAAAACTCGGGAGGTAGAATTAAGAATCAGATCAACGAGGATGAGAGAGCCGTGATTAAGTGATGGAGGTTAGATAAATAAAAAGGTTGAGAGAGCCGTGATTAAGTGATGGAGGTTAGAAAAATAAAAAGGTTGAAACCAGGCCTATTTTTCTATTAAGAAATATGAGTCCAAACTTTAATCAACTTAAATAAGTTAAAATAGTTAACCAACCAGATTAATTTAGCTTAACTCACCAATTTGTAAACTAAATTGCAAGGTATAGTTATAGAGTCTTGAAATATGTTAAATACTTGAGGTTTAGAAAAGAGAAATTGAATAAGATTCTCAATTTTGGTGGAGGAAGTATAACAATAACAAAAATTTATGGGCAACTTTTAAATTTTAATCACTAGCATAGCGTACTATCTACTTCAGGGTATGAGTTCTATGGTTTCTCTTGTCTTCTTGTTGTTTTTCTCCTCCAATATGAAACTATGAAACTCTATGAACTGAACTTAATTCAACTCCGCAGACAGGATTACAGAATGCATATTATAGATGAATAAATTTGAAAGCGTTACAAATCATGCACAATTTTTTTTTGGGATTAAGATCAAGTTGTTTCTATATGCTTTATTAAATTGATAATATATGATACATGAATCTTGGGTAAAATGCTTTTGCATTTATTTATTTATTTTTTTTGGGAGGGCAGGGCGGGGGGGGGGGGGGGGGGGGGGGGGGGGGGGGGGGGGGGGGGGGGGGGGGGGGGGGGGGGACAGTTCACCACTTCTTGCATTATTGCATGCATGCATTCCCAGTTGTGATAAGTTCAAATCTTAGTATTACAGGAGTATAAATCTCTCTTAATTTTTTAAAATGTATCTATTTTATTAAAGGAGATCAGATAAAATAATTGTCTTTTTGATGTTGTGTAATGTGTCACCTTTAGCTTTTTTTTGTCTTCCACATTTTATTCCTAAAATCTCTCATATATATATATATATATTAATTATTATTTAAATATTTATTTATTTTAACTGCATACACATAACGTGAGTCACAAACATTAGTATTAATAAATACTCTAATAAATATGAAGTTACATGTAACAACCAACTCGTGGCCATCCATTTATATTTGAGTCCTTCTACACAAACATGTTTTTAGGATATGAAAATTGGACATTTCCATGTAAATTTTCATGTTCCCTTGGTTTTTTTTTTTTTTTTTTTGGTATTTATTCTAAACATATTTATATTATGGATTTTTAAAAAAAAATCAAAAAAATTGAAAAAATTAGGTGTAATTTGGATATATATCAAAAAAATAGTTGTATGGGCCCATACAACCATTTTTTTGATATATATCTAAATTACACCTAATTTTTTCAGTTTATTTATTTATTTTTTTTAAACTGCATACATATAAACATTAGTATTAGAATAAATACTCAAAAAAAAAAATACCAAGGGAACATGGAAATGAAGTTACATGTAACAACCAACTCGTGGCCATCCATTTATATTTTATACACAGGCATTGTGCATTATGACTTGTCGGGGAGAACAGGGAGTATAGACATACACATGCCCACTCAACTTACCAGATCAATTAAAATATATGAGAAACGCAGAACATATGAGATTAATGTCAATTAATATTATTGCACCAAGTAAAAGAAAAATACACATTCATGAAGGTATTTATGATTAAAATACCCTACAACTTAACAAAGAACTAAGATAATTTATTGAAGAAACCATCAACATGCAGCATATCCCACATTAGCAACCATTATGAAAGAGTCGGAATACTTTGCTCATGTCTGAAGAAGTTATCGGGGTCAATCACAGACTTCACTCGGACAAGCCTGTCAAAATTATTTTTGAAGTACTTTTTACCCCATCGACTCGCTTGTGTGTAGCTTATACTATCTTGTTGGTTGTTCACTCCAAAATCAAGATCATTATAATTCACATATGCAACTCTTGGAGACTTGGAGGCAAAAGGACCCATATATTTGTATAGGCTTTGAAGCCATTCCACCCTTTGTGTCTCATCAGCTTCAGTAGTGATTCCCATATTGACCATATACAAGTTTCCATTTCTATGTGGGAATGGAAGTGCCGACTCTGAAATCTCATACATCCTTCCTCCCCATGGTGTAATTTGTAAAGTAGCTGCAACCGGTGGACCTTTGAACAATAATTCCCATATCCCATTTAGGTCTTCTTTAGAAATTGGTTGTTGAACAAAATCCGAAGTTCCTTTAAAAGGAAACCTAGGCAAAGCGTTTCTGTTGAGTAAAATATCAGGAGACGCCCCAATTGAGAAATTCGAGAAAAAGGCTGCTGACTGGATCCAACTGACTTCTGAACAATCTTTTCTCGTCAATCCCAACTCAGGAAAGTTTTGTTGCATAACTGGAAGTAGTGTATCTATTCCACCTAGGAACAAGGATTCAAATATTATTGATACTGTTCTTTTATCTTCACGAGTACTTGAAGGGCTCAGGATGCTAGATATGTAACATCTAATGTCTAGATCTTTTGGAAACTTGGGAGCAACAGATTGAAACCGATGGAAAATATCAGTTGCATTTTGTTCCGAAGTTCTGTTCACTCTAAAAACTGTCACAATATTTGGGACAGGAACTAAGTTTAATTTCCACGAAAGAATGACACCAAAGCTAGAACCACCCCCTCCTCGAATAGCCCAAAAGAGATCTTCGCCCATTGATTTTCTATCGAGAATTTTTCCATTAACATCAATGAAACGAACATCGATTACATTATCAGCTCCAAGGCCGTATTTCCTTCTCATCATGCCATATCCTCCTCCACTAAGAAATCCAGTAACACCAACAGTATACCAAAGACCAGCTGGAAATCCAAGGGTTCTACTTTTCTGTGAAATTGCATAGTATACTTCTCCTAGGGTTGCACCAGCTTCAACCCATGCAGTTGCACTTTTAGCGTCAACATTGATTGATCGAAGATTGATCATATCGAGTAATACAAATGGTACTTTTGCCACATAAGACAAACCCTCGAAATCGTGGCCCCCACCTCGGATTCTAATTTGCATGCCATGTTTTTTGGAACAAAAAATGACAGTTTGGATTTGGGATTCATGAACTGGTGTAACAATGACTCGAGGTTTAGGGGTGGAAGGCGATGCGAAGCGCAAATTGTTTATCGAAGCCTGCAGGACAGATGTGTAGGAAGGGCTATTTGGGGTGTAAATAAGCTTGGAGAATGAGGTTGAGTTTTGAGAATTTAGGGTTAGACATTGAAGAAAATCTTGAGGAGTTTGATCAGCTGAATTAGCTGCCCATGAAAAAGTTGATGAGAAAAGAAGAAAAAGGAATGAAATCTGAAGGAAAGAAGAAGTTGGGATCTTCATATTTTTGTTAACTTGATGCTAATGATTTCTTTTGTTGAATGAATATGAATGGATAACATTGTGCATGCCTTCTATTTATAGTGTTTTCTCTTAGGGTTTCTTGGGAATTACCCTATTGCATGCACATATTTGCATGTGAATGAACCAAAAAAAAGAAGAAGAATAAGACCAATTCTCTTGCCACCAATTTCTTGACGCGGTTGACAGTATTATTCTTCTAGTACCAAGACATTTAGCAGATTAGCTTGACTTATTTGATTATAAACCTTGTCAATATCTTATTTTCTGATTACAAAATGTCTACATGTGAAATTAAATATTAGTATTCAGTCACACTTCATTAACAGTAGACGCGTACTATCTCTGATATCAATTCTACAATACAATTAAAATTTCCTTTTTCTTTTTATATGTATTTGTTTTGTCCGATCGAGTTCATTAAAATAAATATAATTAAATGGGAAACTAATTAATACGAAGGAAAGCTTCATTTATTGATTTGAACTCAATAATAGAAAGTTGTCGAGTGAATTCAATATTGTATATTATCATTATATTTTGGATTATTTCAATATTTTATTTTAATGAAACTAGTATGCGTGCCCTTGAAAAACACCTTTGCCCTTAATGATATAAAGGGGAGGGAGGACTGCGCATGAGCAGCGTGCAGGACACTGCACCTTCCATAAACCCTTAACATTAACATGGTTAGAAGTTAGAACTATAGGCACATTCACCGAGCCACGTCATCGGCTCCCTGGAGTCGCCTTATAATATAGATGTATTGATTTTTTTGAAGGTTGTTAAAATCGGGATCCCATGTAGGATCGTTTTAGGGTTCATGGGATCGGATCGTACGTAGAATCGGATCATAAAATCGTAAGATTCTATGAAAATAAATATAAATTATTTTAATATGAGAATGTAGCTCAAATAGGCAACATTTACCATAATAATATTTTATATCTCTCATCTCATATTTAAATTATCAAAGAAAATTAAAGCTCACATTAATTATTACATTTTTAAAAGAATTCGACCACAACCTTCACATAAAATAGAGTTTTTATTACATTTACGAACATATATAGTCAATAAATTTAATACTTGTAAAAATCAATTACTAGTTTCACATATATAAAGTGGTAAGACAATCAATTAACTTGAGTACTAATACTGTACTATAAAGTAATTCAACTAATAAAAGGAGTACCTAGTAGTCATATTTAAAGATCAAATGTATTTTATTTGAGGTTTAGAGCTTTAAAAATTAGGAGTTTAAATTTTTTTGATTTAGTTAAATCATTTGTGTAAGTCAAAAAGAGCCAAAATACATACTTTTAGTTCACTTTGATAGCATCGTACAATCCCACATCAATCTTACGATCCTATGATTCCACGCAATCCTATGCATATTTGCAATTCTATTCAGATCCAAATCATTTTCCTTCAATGAGATGGCGATCTTAAACAATCCTACGATTTGAATCAGGATTTTAACAACTATGATTTTTTTGTTGTCAGTTATGTCGATAACTATTGTTGTAATATATTAATGATATATGTGATATAATAAACTAACTTTATAATCATACTCAATCTCATATATTAATATACGCCGAAATTGTAAGTCAGTAGAAAATTTCCGCAATACATAACATGATTCATTTTTAAATTTGTTGAACATTTAATTTAATAGCGACGATACAATAATTTCAATTTTCAAGAAAAAATAGTTTTTGAGACCTTACCACGAAAAATATTCCTTAATCATATTAAAAGATTTGAAGTATTAAGAAATTACAAGTAAACGAATTATGATTCAACTGCATGAATGAAAAAAAAAAAAAAGCAGCCGCCAAAAGAGAAGATATTCGAAGAAGAAAATGGCCAGAAACACGACGCAATTCTAGACCAATTCATTGTTGTTTAATGATTGTGTGACAAAATGAATGAGTTAAAAATAGCCGCGTTGATCAGTTAGTATCAGTGACGATGGGGAGTTAAATGATGGAGTATTTCAAAGTCTCCCCCATCAATATGTCAACGCAGTTAAATGGTTGTTAATTATCGTTGAACCTTCATTCAAAGTCTCCCCAACCAACTCTCTGTATATATGTACTAGTAATAATATTTACTCAATTTGCACTTCTTAAATATCTCATTTGTTCTTCACGGATTTTGTGAGAAAATAATCGTAAATTTAAGTTATAACTGATAATGTTAATATAATATTTATGATACGTAAAGGTGTAAAAGTACTGTTGTAAAAATATAAAATTGTCGTTGACTAGTATATATTTATTTATTTACACTGACAGTATAAATATTAACACGACGTTATATATTAGCTAAATATTATCTTAACATTATCGGCCACTATGAGGGTGCATGATTGTATATTTTCTAAAAATGTATTTTGTTATAACAAAACAAAATACAATGCTTCTTGTAATTTTAGCAATCATTTTTGTCGCTAAAATAAATTAAACCCATAACCAACATTGACAAACAAGATGAGGGAGTGGTAGTAAACATTTTTTAGGTATATAGGAGGCTAATGGGAAGTTGATAATCATTTGAATGCCCAAGTTCAAAGATAACAAAGACTTTTGTTTTATGAAGGAGTAGTCTACAACTACTCATTAAGATTTCTCTTCTTTTTCTTTTTACAATTACACATTTATTAATTTTATTTTAATATAAACAATCCAATTCATTCAAGGATATATATTTACATTCAAATCGGAAATTAATTTATATGATGGAAAACCATCATTTATTGATTTGAGCTCAATAATACAAAGTTGTCGAGTGTATTCAATATTACACTAAATTAATAGACATTTATTAATTTGGAACATTATATTTAGGGTACTGGCCAACCCCGTATGGGACTATTCTATTTAATGAAATACTTATCCAATATTCTCAGAAAGTATTTAATTTCTTATTGGTATCATCTATGTCGGTTCCATTTTTTTCTCATTTTTTTGGGACATATTTTTCTCAACTCGATCTTTAAGAATTAGGAAAATTGCATAAGCCATCTTCGTTTAATTTTTATTTTATTTTTTTTTAATTTTTTTTATTCTGAATAATGCAAAACACATTGGTATGCCGTCTAGAATTAAGTCAATTATCTGAATTTGAACAAGTTGAACAAAAATTTAAAATTGTCCGCAGTACATTGTATTGTATATATACTTTCTTGGTCTCCAAAAAAGAAAAAAAAACCCTTTGCTTTGTAAGAATTGGATTAATGGTTTGTCAAATTGGGTGTGCGTATTCTTGAAAAAACAAAACAATAATGATAGAGGCTATTCAATTCAAAAAACCAACTTAAGATTTACTAAAAAGAATAATAAAAAAATAGTGTTTTACACAAAAAATATTGTTTTTGAGTAGACGTCAAAACAACTAAATACTCTTAGAAATCCTCTATAAAACTGTTTGTGAATTGAAGTCAAAATACCGTAATACTTTAACAAAGTTCAGTAACATATGTTTGAAAATAGATGTTAGTATTACCTTATTTTCTCTATTTGGGACCCACAATCACTACCCTATTTTAATATGGTTAGATATTATAAAAGAAAATGATATATGTCGTAAATGTTTGCGTTGACTTTTTGAATATCAATTGCGTGAATAAATATTAACGATAATACTTTTGGAGAAATGTGTAATAAATGAGATTAATTTATAATTTTATCCAATTCATCAATGTATTAATAAGTTTTCAAATTATAATTCGACACAAATTTGTCATAATATGTAAATGAATTCGATATGAAAAGAGTTATTAATATGACTAGAGCATGTTTAAAATTTTAGACAATAAGACTATAGCATGCTAGTTAGAATTTGTAGACAATAAGACTAGAGCGTGTTTAGAATTTTAGCTAATATATTCTTGGGTACGTAAGATCGTGACGTAGAGCTTACGTATCCAATAATATATTTATCAGAATTAAAAACGTACTTCCCACGAAAATCATTATCATAACAGTTTAGAATTAATTAATGCATTTTTGTTGTTTATTTTTAAAATTCTTTCTTTAAATGTGTTAATATATATAACTTGCTTCTAATTTTTTAAACTAATGACCTATGATTGATTCAAAATTATACTTCTTAGGTCAACTAATTAGGAATAAGAGTGTGTTATGCATGTGAATCTCCATGAAAATGATTAATTTTGAAGAATTTAAGGACAGAAAGGAAATATCTGAAAGATATATAGTCGTCTCAAGTATATATTAAGCTGATGATCATTGAGATGGAGACACATAATTAATTTTAAAAATAATAAAACATCAAAAAATAATACTTAATTTCAGTTTAGTTGAGGAGACCATATCCATCGTAGTCATCAAGTAGATAATTAATACTTCTAGATTTATTCCAAAATATAGGATCAATATTGATTTTATGAAAAATAATTTTCAAAATTGTCATGATAAATTTATTGTTGTCACTAGAATTATCAATATTATAACCTATGTAAATTAAACTACTGATTATGCAATTATTTTTATGTCAATTTTAAATTTAAAAATATACTAAATTAGTTTTGATAAAATTAATTTAATATATATTTTTTGTCTTACTTTATTGTGGTATTCATGCATGCATGTACATATATCAAATTACAATTATATTTATTGAATTTGAATATGTATTATTATAATTATGTAATTTGTATTTGAGAATTATAAGTTAATGTCCAAATTACTTTTAAAATGACTAACCAAATTAATTTAAATAAAATTTTCTCTTAACTTATTATATACTTGTATTGATCGACAAAGGGAGTATTATGGATGCTATTTTTTATTTAGAGAAAAGATTAAGTATTCGAGGCGTCAAGGTTCAAAAATAAGACGTCTTTGGCCCTACGCATCTCTCTACTTAATGGAGAACGAATTATTATGACACATTGAAGGCGCTATAATATTGCATATTATATTCAGTAAATTATGGTTTTAATTTCCCTTTTGACCAGACATATTACATATATCATTTTAAGGAATTGAATTTCTAGAAGAGAGATATTAAATTACCAGAAGAAGAAAAAAAAAAAAAAAAGGGACCACAAATAGTCTTATAGTTGTATATAGTATTCCTTCACTCTTTGAAATAAGAGTCCTCACTAAATCAAAGTCGTGCAATTTTTTAACAAAAAATTTAAATTAGTCCTCCGAACTAATTAAAATAATAGTAATATAATATATTAAGTGCAAATTTAGATAAAAACCTATAATAATTCTTTGTGTAATTAATTATATTGAGTATAAAATCTTAATATAGTAGTTTCAATAGATAGATAAATGAGAAACAAATTAGTTCTCCGTAATAAATGCTTAGCGATCATATGAAAAATTAAGTCATTACTTATTTTTATTGAAATTTACGAACGATATTACTAGAGTAAAAATATTTTACCAAAACAAATACACATTAAACAAAATTTTTATAATTATTCTAGCATGGACACTTAAAATTTTAAAAGACACTTATTGTTCTGGAAATAACATTTTTACACCGACAAATAGCAACGTCCTGATTAATGTCTCTTTAGAAGTACAAATGAAAAGTAACGCCGGAGGGGTTACTTGTACAAGGCATTTATGAGAAGTAGGTCAAAAGTAGAGCAAACTTTAAAGAGAGGGAGAGGAATAGAAACTAGTTGGCAGTTGAGAGAAATTAACTAAGGTTGAGGTCAGAAGAACAAGAAATGGTCTTCAATGTATTACTATATGTTCATGGTGTCAGAATTTTGTAACTCAATTCAGCTTAAGAATAATGTAACCACCCCCAGTGGCATAGCTAGGAAAGGACAGGAGCCCCCCGCCAACCCCCCCCCCCCAAAAAAAAACCCAACACTTCTATCCCTTGCCAAATTTATGTTAATATATATTGATATTGGCCTGCTTTTTATTAGAAAAATGTTATTTTCACAAGAAAATTTTGATCTTTTTACAAGACCTTACTCAAATGAACGTGGATTTTATTTACTGTTCATGTGAGGAGAATTTTGTGGAACTATTAAATTTTTTTGTGAAAATATCAATTCCTAAATATTATAGTAGCGGACTCATATTTTGAGAATATAAATTTGTATTAAATAATACCTAAAATAATATATAAAATTTATTTTCAAGTTTCAATACATTTCACAGTCTAATTATAATTTTTAAGACAAGTAAATAAGGTTAACATTAAAAAAATAACTTAGCTTTAAAGTTAAATAAATAAGATTAATATTATGACTAATGTTAGATGTGTCAGATTTAGTCTCTCAAATTATCTTAAATATACATGTTATCAGTAATGAAATTCTTAGGATCCACCATGATATTGAACAAATATAACGGTGACATGTATATTTTAGACACATTTAAAATTTTTTGAAACCCCTTAACTTTATTCTAATATTAAAATGCTATAACTAAAAGTATATAAAGTTTTATTTTATGTTTATATATTTTAAAATATTACATAAATACTTTTTAGTGCTAAAATATTTTTCATAAATTTTTCAATCCTCTCCCACTCGAATTCTTAGCTATGCCCCTGACCGGTGGTTAAGTGAATTCACACAATACTTAATTTCTTGTAGAATACATGTTATATATATATGACGAGAAATGAATGCTGATATTAAATATTGTCTTATGTGGATATATAAGATATGATAGTGTAAAGAAATATCTCACCTGTTATTGTTTATTTTATCGATTATAATTTCACGTTAGTTGTAATTTACATTCGACATAAAATTAATAAACACATAAATCATTTTCTTTTCTTCCATTTAGGGAAAACTTATAGCATGACGTACCAAATAATCTAAAATCCTAAGGAATAATTTAAAATTAATAAATATGGAAAGCAAATAAAAGCAATAATACTGCATATTAAAACCCTAACTATAATGACTCAAATACAATAATTAGAACCCAAAACATACGCCAATAACAAGAAAATAATTTTGTAGATTAATAAACTAAAAAACTAGAGATCAAATTAAATAGTTATATATAGAGAGGAATTTGGACTAGCATAGATAGTTTTTAAACTATTCTTTGCAAAGTCGTTATAGAATTTCTGGCAATTTTCGGGGGTATTTTGTTATTGCATGCAGTGTTGGAATTTGTTTTTGTTGATGCATGTGTTAGACTTATACCATTGACTTTGAGGACCTGGGTGCTTCATGTGTTCTTGATGGTATGCCGGCAGTGGATTTTATGTCAAATTTCAATCCGTGCTGTCCTTTCTTTCGCTGCTTTTTTTTTCTTTTCACATTCGAAAAAATTTAAGAGGACAACTTTAATTATGTTCTAGTCATTTTACAACAAAAAAAACGTATCTAAATACTTATTTGTTCCCAATTCTAGCTAGAATGACAATGTAAACACACACACACACACACATATATATATATATATATATATATATATATATATATATATATATATATATATATATATATATATATGAATAAAAGATATCTTAGATCGACATAAGATAAATTATCTTAGATCACTTTCAATATAATATCATTTGATTATCAATTTAATAATCTAACTTTATGAATGTAATGAACATGCAAAAATATGAGATTGTACAAAATTTCGTTTGATTTGAGGCATCAGAATATCATTTTTATACTCCCTCCGTCGCAGGATAAAAGTCCTGGTTGACTTTTTGTGCATATTAAGAAAGAGGATAAAATTACAAAATTGTCCATATTTAAATTCTCATTTAATTACATAGTTTTTTGCACATGACTAGTGATGCTCCATAAATATGCATAGGGAATAGAAATATGACAATTAATGCTAAGGATATTATGGACAAATTATTGTAAAAAATAGATTATTTAAGGTAAGTAGACATTTAACTTTGGACTATCTAAAATAGCAATAAAGACTTTTATCCTGGGACGGAGGGAGTAATAGTGTAAATAATTTGTATATAAGTATATATTTCGACAGCTCAAATTTTAGTAACTTCTATTGTTATAAAGTTGTTGATTTATAATCTCAAATCAAATGAAATTTTACATAATCTCATATTTTTACATGCTCATTACATCCGTACAGTTCGATTAGATTATTAAGTTGACAATCAAATGATATTATATTGAAAGTGACCTAAAATAACTTATCTTAGGTCGATCTAAGATGTCTTGTACTATATATATATATATATTCGGCACGTATACTATTAAACAAGTAAACATACATTTTAAGGGCTAATTACATTTTTATAACATCAAGTACTATTAAATTTATAATTCGGCCCCCAAAATATTTAGGTTTACAATTTATTACATAAAGTACCTAATTTCATATAATATAGCCTCCAAATTCAAATTCCGGTCAAAATTAGCCAGAATACCCGACCCGAGCGACAACCCGGTTGGAGCCAAATAATTTTATACGGTTTGATCGTATTTATATACGGTTTGACTTCATCAAAAATTTAAATACTTTTAAGTACAATTAATCCCAAATTAAAATATTCTAAATACAATTAACCCCAAATTAAAATACTTCTAAATACACTTAATCCCAAATTCAAATACTTCTAAATACAATTGACACCAAATATTATTGACTTTAAAAATATTAAATTAAAAATTATACCAAATAATGTTTAACAAAAAATAATAAATTTGGAAAAACTTAAAATAATAATAATTAAAAAGGACTTCATGACAAGAAAACCCTCAATATTTTTTTGTTGGCATAATACAACATGTATTAAAACAAATATATTTTAATAAATATATAATAAATAAGACAAACACTTACTCACTTAATAAAAATTAAACCCATGATTCATACAATTCAAACCTGACCTTTATTGGATAAAGTTTCCACATCTCTTTCTTCGTTTCCACCACCACTAGCCTCCCGCCCTCCTCTTTCTCCACTGTCTCAATTTGATGAACTCTTATCTAAAAATAAATCGCGCAAAATAAATCGTGTAATAGCATTGGGGACGATGAGAGTGAGAATCGAGGACGATGAGAGTAAGAATCAGGGATGATGCAAGTAAGAATTGGCGACGATGAGACAATTGGATGGATTGAAGTATTTCAAACTTGTTCTTTGATTTTGTTATGGTGATGGTGATTTATAGGGCTGGGAAAGTAAGATGATATGGATGAATGAGGTTTGTTGACTGATAGAGAGATAGTTTATGTTTAATCCATGTATAATTGTTTAATAAAGTCAAACCGTATTTTAATACGGTCAAACAGTATAAAACTCACTACCTTGCCAAAAAATGATGTATTATGATCAATTTTGGACGAAATCTGAATTTGGGAGCTATATTGTATGAAATTAGGTACTTTATGTAGTGAATTGTAAGTCTAAATATTTTAGGAGCCGAATTATGAATTTAATGATACTTGATGTAACATAAGTGTATTTAGCTCTTTCATTAATTAACATGAGACACTACTATCAAAATTATATTTATTGTATCAAGGGTTATTAAATATATATATATATATATATGAAACAAAATCATATTTTTAAAACTTGAAATTTTATAAAGGAGAATATTACTGCAAAATAGAAGGAGCATCAATTTTATATATATATATATATATATATATGTATATGTATGTATACTAGCTTGGATTTTTTCGGAAGATTGGGAAATTTACAAGAAAAGAACCGTGAACTTTTTAATACTCCCTCCGTCACAGGATAAAAGTCCTTATTACTATTTTATGTAGTCCCAAGTTAAATGTCTATTTACCTTAAATAATTTGTTTTTTACAATACTTTGTCCATAATACCCTTACTATTAATTGTCATATTTTTATTCTCTATGCATATTTATGGAGCATCACTAGTTATGTGCAAAAAATTATACAATTAAATGAGAATTTAAATATGAACAATTTTGTCATTTTATTTTCTTTCTTAATATGCGTAAAAAGTCAATCCAGATTTTTATCTTAAGACGAAAGAAGTAAAACACAAAGAAGAGAGGAAGATTAATAGGTTTTTATATTACACGTTCCTTCATGTCACGCTGTCGTCAACTTTCCAGATCTTACTAACATTCCCACTAATTTAAATACCAATTAAGTTGGGATATATATATATATATATATATATATATATATATATATATATATATATATGCATAAAGATAAATTGTGCATTAACATAAGTGGACATGTGCAAACTTAATGTAAATATTAACTCGATTTCAAAATTAAAGATACGAATTAACTTTTGAGGTTAAACGATGATATATTAAATTTCAAATTATTATGAAATTATTTAATTTTAGTTAATACAATTATTATAATTGTATAGTATATAACAAAAATAATTAATCATAAAATTTATTTTATTCTAAATTTTTATGAGTCATACCAATTTTAAATTTTAATATGTCGCCGTTTAACCTCAAAAATTAAATTAAATTTCTAATTTTGAAACTGGGGGAATAACAAACACATTGGGTATACAATCTACGGGTGATTCTATTTCAACAAAGATATTTCTTTATAATAATTAATTATACTTTTAAAAATGAATTTGTAAATTAATTAAATTAAAGAAAAAAATATATCACACGGACGGATAAACGTAGGGTATACGTGCATTAACATTAGTGGACATGTGCAAACATAATTTAAAATTCCACTAAAGCTAAGTGCATAGAGCATATATATATATATATGAACATGAAAGAAAGAGAGGAGTCAAAAACAGCCCACAACGGAGAGCACTAACCGATCAACCGCGTAAGAAAATCAAATTTGCAACATATTTTTTGTCGCAAAAACATTAATGATTCATAGGACTACAGCCACACAATTACGTTGTCCTTGTAATTGGGTCTTCGTTTGTTTACTTGTAATTTCCTCAAACTTGGAAACAATTAACTCCAGCTACTAGCTAGTACTATAAATAGCAACATCCATGCACAATGTTATCCAACTTATACTCATATTCATAATTAAACCAAATTAATCAGTCCTTTCCTTTTTATCAACAAAAATAATGAAGATTTCCTTTCTTATTTTTCTTCTCTTGTCAACTATTTCCTTGGCAGCTAAATCAGCTGATCAAACTCACCAAGATTTCCTTCAATGCCTAACCCTAAATTCTCAAAACTCAACTTCATTCTCCAAACTTATTTACACCCCAAACAACCCTTCCTACACTCCAGTCCTGCAGGCCTCAATAAACAATTTGCGCTTCGCGTCGCCAAGCACCCCTAAACCTCAAGTCATTGTTACACCGGTTAATGAATCCCAAATCCAAACTGTCATTTTTTGTTCCAAAAAACATGGCATGCAAATTAGAATTCGAGGCGGGGGCCACGATTTTGAAGGTCTTTCTTATGTTGCAAAAGTACCATTTGTCTTGCTCGATATGATTAATCTTCGATCAATCAATGTTGACGTTAAAAGTGCAACTGCATGGGTTGAAGCCGGTGCAACCCTAGGTGAATTATACTATGCAATTTCGCAGAAAAGTAGATCCCTCGGATTTCCAGCTGGCCTTTGGTCTACTGTTGGTGTTACAGGATTCCTTAGTGGTGGAGGATACGGTATGATGAGAAGGAAATACGGCCTTGGAGCTGATAATGTGATCGATGCTCGTTTGATAGATGTTAATGGAAAGATTCTTGATAGAAAATCAATGGGCGAAGATCTCTTTTGGGCTATTCGAGGAGGGGGTGCATCTAGTTTTAGTGTAATTCTTTCGTGGAAATTACAGCTAGTTCCTGTCCCAAATAAAGTGACTGTTTTTAGAGTGAACAAAACTTTGGAACAAAATGTAACTGATATTTTCCATCGATTTCAGTCAGTTGCTCCAAAGTTTCCAAAAGATCTAGACATCAGATGTTACATATGGAGTATCCTAAGCAATTCAAGTACTCGTGAAGATAAAAGAACAATATCTATAATATTTGAGTCCTTGTTTCTTGGTGGAATGGACACACTACTTCCGGTCATGCACCAAAACTTTCCCGACTTGGGATTGGTGAGAGAAGATTGTTCAGAGGTCAGTTGGATTCATTCAACAGCCTTTTTTTCGAATTTCTCAATTGGGACATCTCCCGATATTTTACTCAACAGAAATGTTTTGCCTAGGTTTCCTTTTAAAGGAACTTCGGATTTTGTTCAAGTACCAATTTCTAAACAAGGCCTAAATGGGCTATGGGAAGTGTTGTTCAAAGTTGCGCCAAATAGGGGAACCTTACAAATTACTCCATGGGGAGGAAGGATGTATGAAATTTCAGAGTCAGCACTTCCATACCCACATAGAAGTGGAAACATTTATATGATCAACATGGGAACAATATTGGATGCTGACGTGACACAAAGGATTGAGTGGCTCAGAAGCTTATACAAATATTTCACTCCTTTTGTCTCCAAGTTTCCAAGTAGAGCTGCATACGTAAATTATAATGATCTTGATTTTGGAGTAAACAATCAACAAGTTGGAACTACCTACGCACAAGCAAGTAAATGGGGTAAGAAGTACTTCAAAAATAATTTTGACAGATTAATCCGAATAAAGTCCGTGGTTGATCGTGGTAATTTCTTCAAACATGAGCAAAGTATTCCTCCTCTTTAATTTCGTAATGGTCTCTTCAAATTTCGAACGCATAGGATGTTGCATGCATGTTGTTTTCTTCAATAATAAATTAAGTTCTTTGTTGTATTGTATTTCATTTATAAACACATTCATAAATGTTGTATTCTATTTTTCCTCCCTGCAGTAAAATAAATGAAGAGAATTTTTGAAATACTTATTTATTCCCATAATTCTATGTTTCACAAACACTGTTAATAAGTTTACATAGTTCTTTTTCTCTTTTAAAGTTAACGTACGGTACCCATTCCCTTGGATTAAAATAATATAGGTCATTAAGCAAAAACGCGCGCACGCACGTGTGTGTATATATATAGGAGAATTTTCAAAAGCGAACTCTTAAAAGGCGAACTAAAAACGAACCGTCGTCTTTGGTATCTATGGCGACGATTTGACCCGTCGCCAAAAATTACATGGCTACGGCGACGGGTCGAATCGTCGCCATAGACACCAAAGACGACGGTTCGTCTTTGGTTCGCTTTTTAAAGTTCGCTTTAGAAACTCTCCCTATATATATATATATATATATATATATATATATATATAGTCTCCTTCTCCGGCGCATCGGTTCGTTGGCGAACCGGCTTTAGCGACGGTTTTATCCATCACTAAAACATAGAAAGTTGACGGTTCGTACCGTCGCTATTGCTCATAAAACCGTCGTTAAAACCGGTTCGTTTTTTTCGATTCGCTTGGAAAAAATTTCATATATATATATATATTGTATATATTTATAGTGAGACTACAAGTCCACATATAGTAGAATATACAGTGAGCCAACACATAAAACTTAAAAACTGTAGTGTTGCGTTTGAATTGAATGAATGGAATGGAGAGTAGAATGATTTATTCCATTTCAGCTGGAATGAGTCATTCCAAATTCATAAATTTGGAAGAAATAAGAATGGTTCATTCCATTCTAATGGAGCAACCAAATACAATTTTTTTCATTCCATAGAAATGATTCATTCCATTCTCACTCTCATTCCTTCGATCCAAACGCAGCATAGAAATAAACATGCACTGTGACAAGACGTACCCATATCCTATTGAGTGTCTCCAGCATTTGGGCTAGGCCTCATTGACTTTCTCTTCAACATATACTCCCAGCAGGTATATGGTTTCAATTATCCTTTCTAGGAACCGCAGTTATTTAATCATGCTTATCAATAGCGTAATTTAAATTTGTTTTTACAATTAGTTTCATCTAATTCAATCTTTACGTACAAAATTTTAGTAATAAATCTCAAAATAAAAAATAAAAATAAATTAACACATCAAAACCAGAATTAAAAATTTTCAATACTAATTGCTACATAAGAAACAAAAAAAAAAAAAAGCAAAATAAAATTAAATCCAATATTTAACTGTTGTCTCAAAATACTACGCATTATTCTTTTTTTATTGGATTTATACGAAATAATTAATTTCTTATAAAATTAGAGATTAAACAATAGTAATTTATTTTGAAAAATATTATTAGTCTTTTTTGATGAAATTAATTATGATTTTTTTTAATTTTTAATTATATTATTAAAAGAATGAATAAACGGCAAAAGACTAAAAAACCCTTCATTGATATGACGAACTCAAAATTCCACGTTAGCTTTTAGGTTTTTCATTTTATTTTAAAACTATGTCATTACCTTTCGTACATACTAACGGCGATCATGTTCACATATAAAAATTGCAGGGAAAATTACGAAATAAAAGTTAATAAGGACTTAAATGAAATTAAGGGGGTGCAACACTACCTAGATGCATGTGTAGTCTTTAAATAAATTAATTTATTAAGATATTTTCTAACATTTCACCGAATAAAATCTTGTCATTTTTGTGTCTCTTCTTTTACTTTGAAAAAGTACATGTTCGACTCTACTCGAACAGTCAAATATTTTAAAACTCAACCAAAACGTTACATGAAGAAAATAAGTGTTTCCTAAATTTTATCTAAGTCTCACTCACTCCTTCCTAGATTACCCTTAGGCCCCAAAGTCAAATTTATCCATAAAATTATAACGTAATAGAATAGGTTCTTAAAAAAAACAGTGACAAACAAAATTATTTCTTATTTTTTGTTATATGTAAATGCTAATCAAATATGACAAATTTTATGGGATGTGGCCTAAAAATACCGCTTCTTACTATATTTGTCTACCAATACGGCCTAATCCCATACTTATTACAAGCTTAAACATGCAATCACGAACCTTCAATGATACTGCTAACAATATGAACCTTCAATGATGGTGCTAACAATATGAAGGAATTTGTATCCCTTTTGAACTGCGGATTCTAAAATCGTTTTTGGTAATAATTTAACTGACATGTGATCATTTGAGATTGGCAAAGTTTTTTCAACAGATTTAATTATGTAATCTGACTTAAAAATAAAACTTCTTTTTATTATTAATATTACTAACAGAAGTTTTTGGAATAGACTAATTTTGTAGATGATTCTCTATCTCTTCTATAGAAACTATCTGTTTATTAGTAGGAGAATTTCGAGATTGAGAAGAAGAAGAACTTCCTAAGCATGTCAAATATCTGAATAAACTAGTTACTCGGGCAGATGTACATGAAGGGTAGTATAGGTAGCTATTTATGCTGAGTTTTTTTTTTAATTATTATTATTAGGTATAGGGACAGGGACAAAAATATAAGTTAATAAACTTAAAGAGATAGATTAATGGAAGAGTAAAACTTGAAGGGAACAAAAAGAAAAGTTTCATTCTTAATTTATATACAAAGTACAGACTCTACAAAATTTCATTCTGCTTCTACCCTCTTCTGTTGCAGCATTTTCAAGCTATGGTTCCTTTACGTTATGGTTCTTTGCAGCGTTTTCAAGTATTGTTGTCTTGCTAGTTGCTAAATGCTGATAATAGTCCATCAAGATTGACATCAAATGACCGTTGCTTTACGTTATGGTTCCTTACATTAAAAATGATGTATTTGAAATTATTGATAATGAAGCTACCTTAGAACATTTTCAAGCTACGGGATCTAGGAAGATAGCATTGCAATTTGTAAATATTATTATGATTAGTTCAAATTTTCTTTATTTTAACTTCAACAAAAAAAGTAATTAAAATCTGCCCCTGCAGGATAAAATTCCTGGATCCGCCCTTGGTCGTACCAACAGTTTAAGTCTAAGACTGGGCAAACAACAAAGGTTTATAGCAATGGAAAATCCACGGGATTTACGTCGTAGCGACACTAAACAATCACAAATGGCCTAACGACAACCAATTTACCCAAAATAAAACCTTAAAGTTATGCCACAAATAGAACTTAACACGTTGAGTAACAAAATGAGCCAGCAATTATCAATATCAATTCACAAGATCAGAAGATAACTTCAAAATCTCTATCTTAGGCTCTTATACCATTAACAACTAGAGATTATATAGAGATTATAAAAATAAATAACATAGCAATATTAAAGCGGAAGAACAAAACTTACATAGAAATGGAGATTGATATTTAAATGGAGAAATGGAGATTGATTACAGAAGAAAGCTTCACTCAGACTCAAACTTAAATTTGAAATTGAACTTAGAATACAACCAAGTCTGTCTAACACGGAACACTGAGCTTGCCTTATATAGCAAAGCAAAGCAAAGCAGACAACATGATTACAATAGACAGACAACTTTAAAAAAACAGACAATAAAACAAACTACTTTTAGAAAAGATAGATTCCCCAAATACGTACGTGTGTCCTGAAAAGATAGACTCAAACAAACTTTAGAGGAAAAAATATCTTTAAGATACGTCATTGCATACGCACCAAAATGCTTTAGGCATTAGATATTATCTTTAAAGAAGAGGATCTTGAGAATATGGTCCACCAAAAGGATCAAAAGAAGATTCTTCGTTATCGTTATCGTTATCCATTTCATCAGACTCATCTTTCTTATTACGTAGATATTCTAAAATTTCATGGATAGAAAGTTCCAGTATGTTCATCAATAGTGTAAGACCAATTTAAAATTCCTTATTATGTAGAAAGTTCCAGTATGCTCATCAATAGTGTAAGACTGTGTCATCGCCTAAAATTCCTTATTATGTAGATATTCACAAGGAATTGGACATAAAGGAACTGATAAATCTGCAATAATTTTAAAGTCATCAAACTTTGGCCATCATTTAACCGCAATTTTCCTAATTAGGCGATGACATTCAGTTCCAGTATGCTCATCAATAGTGTAAGACCATTTTAGAATCCATGAAATTTCATAAATACAACAACAAAAAAAATGCATAACTTGATTATAATTTAGGCTTTCATAAATTTTATAGAATTTTTCAAAAGCTTCTTCAACCTTTTTAGGCAATAAATCAAACACTCATCCATAGAGTAGTAAAATCAGTTTTGGAACCATGCAGAAAAATTTTCAATCTTTTTAGTTTCGGAGACAAAAACCAACTATAAGAGTATTTATAGGTTTATAGTAATAAGAAATCTACCACGGAAAACAATCACAAATGGCCTAACAATAACCAATTTACCCAAAATAAAACCTTAAAGTCATGCCACAAATAGACCTTCACACGTTGAACTTATCAGTATCAATTCACAAGATCAAAGGATAACTTCAAAATCACGACATTCTTTTTGTTTTTAGAGAGAGAAAAAATGTCTCTTTCTCCCTAATAGATTCTGCTTGTACTTTATGACTCGCTAGAGTTAAACTCTTCTGTCCCAAATATGGATCCGGTTACTATGAAGTGAACTTCATGGTAAGTTCACTTCATAGCCAATACTGCGCTGACACGTGGCGAGGGATGATACGTGTCAGCGCAGTATTGGCTATGAAGTGAACTTACCATGAAGTTCACTTCATAGTAACCGGACCCCCCAAATATGTACTCATTTCTCTCTCTAAAAATCCCTGTTCAGTTATCTCCCTTCTTCTTCTCCTTCTTGCTCGGATCATTCTCTTTATACAAACAGCTTGTATGCATATATTTGATTCGAACCCATTTCTTCTGCAATCCAAATCCCTAATAGTCAATTCCTTTGATTCATTTCTCTGTGTATGTCTTTCGATCCAATTTTCTAGTGAACCCCTTGTTTATAGCCAGTGATTTCTGGTGTTACGCGGTGCTGAGATCTGTATCAGTCAGTGAAGCTCTAATTCCTGTTTTTGCCGTTAAATTTTCAATTAATTTCATTCCAATGTAGTATGAAATGCAGCCATTAGTGTTTGAACTGAAAATGTAGATGTTTGGGGCTCGGTTTAGGCGATTTTTTTGTTTTTGATTGAAGAGTTTTGATGATTGTTTATGAAGAATTGGTTCTATTCTGGTGAATTTATATGGGTTAGATTGAATTGTGGCTGTTGATTTCTATGTTGAATGAATTGGGATTTTTTTGCTTTAGTATTTGATCTCATTTAGTTATTATTGGATGTTGTTGTATGTATTGGAGAAG
The DNA here is from genome assembly GCA_034770075.1 of Aralia elata. NCBI lineage: Eukaryota > Viridiplantae > Streptophyta > Magnoliopsida > Apiales > Araliaceae > Aralia > Aralia elata. The sequence continues at coordinate 4,853,595 of CM068388.1, read as the reverse complement.
TGAGGTGAAAGGGCAATGAGGAGTAGAGGATCGAGAGATGACTTGAGTTATAAACCTGCGACGGTTCCTGTAAAGGATTATGAGTCTTCGTCTATTGGACACTTTAAATTGATCTTGTTTTTGATAGTTTTTGTGGTGGGTTTGGTTATTGGGCTAACATCAAGCTCTAATGTTGGTCGGTACAATCACTTACAGGCGGAACAATTTTATGGAGATGAGGCATTGGCACCTGAGGGTAATTTTATTACTAGTAGTTGTCCCATTGTACAAAAGTGTGAGGAGGAGGATTGTTCAAGTCTGGACAGTTTTCTTATGCCGAAGAATTTGACACATAGAATGTCGGATGAGGAGCTCTTTTGGAGGGCTTCCTTGGAGCCAGTGAGGGTGGAGTATCCGTATTCTAGAATGCGGAAGGTAGCATTTATGTTCTTGACAAGGGGACCGTTGCCATTTTTGCCACTGGGAAAGGTTCTTTGAAGGACAGATTGAGGAGCTGTATTCAATCTCTGTGCATGCACTTCCTGGGTACGAGCTCAATGTAACCAATGCCTCTGCTTTCTACAGGCGGCAAATACCTAGTCAGGTATGATTAGTTACGAAATGTGATGTTATGGGAACATGTTATTTATTGGTTGATGTCAAATGCTTTATATAGAGCTTATTGTGTTTTTGTGTTCTTCTAGTTTCATTTTTTAGCTGTCGAAATATATACCAGCTTCGGATGTTTGTTTGTTCTTCAAAAACCTTATAGTTGAATGCTTAGAAAAAAGGAAGAAGTAATTATATATGAATATCTTAACAATATTAATATAAATGAGATCAAGTGTACAAAATTATACCTATAATGCAGTGAAATTCACCAAACCCCGTTGTCTTGGAATTGCACCTACACCTAAGTATGTACCATGCTTTATGGCTGGGGATTGCACCTGTATCATTTTCTTCCAGTTACTATCTTATCACCTTGTGATTTGATAAGATCAAACAACTGAATTTTGAAGATTTATGCCGTTAGTTGTAATTCTGAGGTGCTGTAAGTATTGGAATCTGTAGTTCATCGAGAAAGTTATACTACGCATGCCTTAAGTGAACGCTGTTTATGGTTCATGGGTTTGATGCAACTATGACCGCTAAAGAGTTGAGCAATTTGTACGGACTAGTATCAGAGGAAAGAATGCAAGCAGTAGAAAGTGTGTTATACCATATGTCGTCCTAAAGTTTGATTGACTAACAATTAACTGAATGCAAATATAGAAAACCAAAATTGTACATTTTTCTATGGCCAGGATTGATCATAAATTTGACAATACGTGCTTCTAGTGCCTTGGGTTGATACTTCAAGCTGTCTAATAAATTGAGAAGCTGGTTAAAAGTGTCAAGTTAAAAGGCTGAACTGCTGAAGTAGATACCTACTGTAGTATGTAGCTTCCTGAATTTCATTTTAAGGAATCTGTTCTTGTGCTCTCCCTTCCGAAAGTCGAATGGGGAACAGCAGCTCTGGCTGAAGCAGAGAGGCATCTTCTAGTCAACGTTCTGCTCGACTTTTCAAATGAGCGATTTGTTCTTCTTTCGGAGAGTTGTATCCCGGTTTACAATTTTCCAACCGTCTACAAATATCTCATCAAATCTGAAGACAGCTTTGTTCAATCATATGATGATCCCTCTGGCAATGGGCGTGGCCACTACAGCCATCACATGCAGCCTGATATTCAGCTCCTTGATTGGAGGAAAGGGTCTCAATGGTTTGAGCTTAACCGTTATCTGGCTGTTAGAGTTGTCTCAGATACGAAGATCTACACCCTCTTCAAGAAGTATTGTACACCTGCTTGCTACCCTGATGAACATTACCTTCCAACTTACCTTCACATGTTCTACGGAGCCCTAAATTCGAACAGAACTGTAACTTATGTTGATTGCTCACAAGGGGGACCACACCCTGCAACCTTTATAGCTGATAATATCACAGAAAGTTTCATACAATACATAAGGAATAAATAATGGATCGCTCTGTCAATATAATGGGGATAGAACCCCTATTTGTTACCTCTTTGCTAGAAAGTTTGCTCCGAATGCATTGGAGCCCTTACTCAACCTCACCTCAGCAGTGATGGGATTCTGAGAATTTTGGTTTCTACCTTCTAGTCTTATATTTTCCGTTTCTCTTTTATAATCTCTAGATTTTGTAAGGTTTTTGCATATTTCTTGGCAATTCCTAATGATTGATTTGTCAGGTATGATGTACAGGACCTGTAGTAGAGAATTTTCAAGTCCTCAACAGTTGTAAAGTTGACAGAACTTGTTAGTTTTGCTGTTGGGAGAGACAGAGTTAGGCGTAAGAGGTTTTTGAGGAAGGGTAAATATCGAATACAGAAATTTTTGGCTCGTGAATGTATTTGAATTTTTTCCTCCTGCCAAGTGTATTTAGTTTCATATAATTATGAAGCAATATCATATAGATAATTTAGTTCTTGTGTTCTGGGGCTATAATGATGTTCATGTGCTTGTAAACAGTATTTAGAGAATTTCTGCAAATCCGTAAACCTCTTTTACTCGGGGTTTCGGTTATATCTATTTTGTGACCTAAACATTTTAGTCACTTGACAAAGAACGCTTTACTTTTATCCTAAAGTGATGAATAAATCTCTGCACAAGCTATATACAAAAATTACTTGAAATTATCTTTTAAAGTTCAAGTGAAATTATCAATTATGACATTCTTTGCTGAATGGCCCTAGTAATTAACATAAAGGAGAGACAAATATATGTAAAAAAAAGAAGAGAAAAACTGCAATGTATCAATTGAATGAAATAAAGAAACTGGCAAGAGAGATATATATATATATATATATATGTTTTTATGTATATATTGTGTCAAAAATGGCATTGCAGCTAGATTTGCAACCAAGTTTAGATCTCAGAAAAGTTGATTTTGAGTGCATAACTGTCTTGAAAATTTACCAGATTCTGGCTAATTGAAAAATATTACTATGTAACGATTGCTAAAGAGCCACCATGATCTTAAGAAATGTTTGAGACCCCAAAAAATTGAGACTTGTAAATTATGATCTAAATTTGTCCTTCGTCCCACAAAAAAAAAATGGCTAAGCAACTGCACAAGATTGTAAGAAATTACCAAATTTATGTGCAACATCTTTGATCTCAAACACCAAATATAAGTTGATAACATTAAATTTAACAATGCTTGAGGTACCGTATAGGTGTTAAGCAGAAAGTCCTCTATTTTAAGTAACGCTTTTTGATGGATAAAATAACAAAGTTGTAACAAAAGTTCCAACAACTTTGAAGTTTCTTCAATAAAGAATTAAACACACTCACACAACCAAAAAAAAAAAAGGAACAGAAAACGTATTCCAAATAAAGAATAATAATCACAACAAACAAAGCAATATGACTTCTTATTGCTTTCCTGATGTAGTAATGTAAGTTATTTAACCCATCTCTAACATTATTCTGATACACAGCAACACAATAAGGTTATCGGTTATTACACTTTTACCTTTTCAATTGAATTTTTTTAAGATATTGAGAAAGGTCCTTAATAAAAAATAAAGCATACAGATGACCCATGATCATGATTCTGCATTGAAAGTGACAATTTTAGCTTGCGGAATACAGAAATGCCAAGGGTATACCATAATGAGGTTCTGTTTTTCCTTCCACATTTGAAAAATAGGTGAAAACAGGCATCCTACTGAAATGCTATACCTGAAAATCAAGCTGCTAGGCCTATACCATCATCAAGTTCCTTTTTTCCTTGTTTCATTTTTTTCGGTGGATAAACAAGTATTTAATCTCTGCAACTCGCCCTTTTTGACGAAAAACCTCAGACAAGTATTTCTTGAGTTCAGGAGTGACACCAACACTATATCTAAACATCTGTTCAACTAAATCAAGACTAGCATCCAAGTTACGTTCCTTGCAAAGCCCTCTAATCACAATATCAAAGCTTGTAGCATGACGTTTGGAATGCCTTACCCCCATTTTACTAAAAATGGTTACGCAATCCACAACCCTACCTTTCTCAATCAATTTTAAAAGCCACCTATTGGCCATAACAATACACACAGGTACATTAGCTTCCACCATTTTAACAAACTTCTCCAAAGCATTATCAACCCTCCCCGCCTTAAAATAAGCATTAATCAAAGTACTGTAACTAGTATCATTCGGATCCAGATACGTCGACTTCTCACATAATTCCAAAAATATCTTTTTGGCCTCATCCACCATCTCATTCTCACAATACCTTTTAATCATATTATTAGACGTTTTTAAATCCTTGTAAATTAACCTTAAAAAAACAAAAAACGATCTCTTATACAAATCATATGCCTCTGAAACCCTCCCCTCTCTAAAGTACTACTGATCTATCAGTATATTAAAAGTATTTGAATTCACCTTACTTCGTCTGTGATCATACAACAAGTGAGCAAACAAAGCCCCAGCTTCAGCCTTCCGTCCATGCTTACTAAAAACCTCCAAAATTTTGTTAAAAGTATCCGTCTCTATCAAAGAAACATTCATATCATGTTTCTCTATCAAATAAGCATTCATATAAGGTTTATCTAATAAAAATTTATATGATCAATCCTTTTTTCTTACTCATACTGGGCTATTTTAGGGCCAACGACAATTTCCCGGGATTTCGAATAAGCCAATAGGACCTACTCGAACAATCGCCCATGACTCCTTGATGTTTTTTTAACTCCTTGATGTTTTTTAACTAAGCGAAAGTTTGAAACTGAAGCTCGGGAAACGGGTCCTTAGTCACTTCAAAAGCACAACAGAGATGTATGGCTGAGGGGAGGAGAGAAAGGTGCTCATCAGATGGAGATTCCAGAAGGGTGCTTTACCAAGAAAAACATGAGCGGATCCAGGAATCAAACCCAGCAGAGGCGGATTTTAACTAATTCTTTTGTTGAAGTTAAATATCATAATATTCACTAATCATAATAATGTTTACAAATTACAATGTTACCTTCCTAGACCCCATAACTTGAAAATGCTCTAAGATAGCTTCATTATCAATAGTTTCAAATACATCATTTTCAATGTAAGGAACCAAACAATCACTCAACCATTTATCGCCCATTTGGTTTCAGAGGGTGGTTTTAATAATATTCATTGCTGAAAATATCATCTCCACCGTGGCAGTAGCAACCGACAAAGTCAATTTCAACAATAAATAAACCCAAGGATACAAATCAGCCTTATTCTTCTTAACCAACTTTTGAGCAAGTTCACCAATCCCTTTCACATTAGAAAAATCAGGATCATTTTTCACATCTACAATTGTAAGTTTCAAGTTCATCATCAATTCCCCAAAGATCTCTATCTTGAAATTCCAACGGGTAAAACTTTGTAAATTGAATCAACCGTTTCTCGTCAAACGCTCAAAAAGAGTTACATGGATCAAGACACGCCATACATGAGAAACTCTGTATTAACATTGTCAAATCGATCATTCAATTCTTGAAGTTGATTATCTATCGCGAAGGCGGAGGCGACGGAGAAGCACTGAAGCAGGAGGGGTATGAAGAGCAAAAGGAGAAGTTGCAAAGCTGCAGAATGAAAAGTGATTTACAAATTAGAATTGATTGCAAAGCTTCAGTGCGTGTTTGTATTTAGACTTTAGTAATTGATTTATAAATTTTGTTTTGACCCCTCCAAATTTAACTCTTCCATTAATTTGCCCCCTTAAGTTTATTAACTTACATATTTGCCCCTACTTCTATATCTATTAAAAAAAATTGAGCATACGCAGGTGCCTATGTTACCCCTTAACAGATCTGGTGCTGAAGAGGAATAAGATTCATGAAGTGTCATTTTAGCAGCAAGGCTTGCCAAAGCCTTCTACTTATCAATATGAGGTTCTCGTCACATTGGAATTGAATTTTCGCATCTGGCTGAAGCAAGCCTTGCTGCTTAAGGGCCCTCATCAACCAATGCTTTCCAAATTCCCTCAAACTGTTATTTAGGGGTGTTCATCGGTAATTTACCGTACCGAACCGTACCGAACCAGTTACCGAATCTACCTAAAACTGAGTACCGATACCGGTACCGGTTTTTACCCACTTTTGCAACGGCCTAGTCTTCCAAAATAGAAAACTTTTAAATATTAGGCCCTTAATTAAGCTTTACTTGGTAGTCATTTTATAAGGAAAACTTCCTTAGACTTTTACCAATTAACTAATGTGGGACTTGAAGACCTTGGTTTCACTTGATAGTCTTTTTATAAGGAAAACTTCCTTAAACTTTTATTATCTAATCAATGTGGGACTTAGAGACAACCAAGTTCTTTTACACATGATGCTGAAACTTTTGCATTAAGGCATGGTGAACTAGTGGGTGGTAGCATTAAGGGATAAATGTGTGATAATAACTAATAAGTAATGAATGACCACCACTACATGTAAGTAGGGGTGGGCAAAAGTTTCGATTTTTTTGGGTTTTAAGGTATATCGGACTGAACAGACCGGTTCGGGACAAAGAAAACCGGTTCGGTATATGTCGGTTTTCAGTACCGGTTCTGGTTTAGTAATTTTATACGTCCGGTATGTACCAGACCGCACTGGTTAACTAAAAAAAGGCCAACCCAAGTCAAGCCCAATTGGAAGAACCAGGCCGGTCTAATCCCTTTCTTTAGACTTTCATACCTAACCTTATGAAATTAGCTTAAAGTCTCCCCTATTTATAAAACAAAGGTAAGACTAGAAAATGCATATTAGACAATGTGAGACTTATTGTGTAGTCTCCTTTATTTATAAGACAGAGGTAAGACAAAAGAAGGCATATTAGACAATGTGGGACTTATTGAAAAAACTTGATGCTACCATCCACCTTAATGCAAAAGCTTCAACATCATGTATAAAAGAACTTGGTTTGTCTTTAAGTCCCGCATTGATTAGATAATAAAATTTTAAGGAAGTTTTCCTTATAAAAAGACTATCAAGTGAAGTCAAGGTCTTCAAGTCTCACATTAGTTAATTGGTAAAAGTCTAAATAAGTTTTCCTTATAAAATGACTACCAAGTAAAGCTTCATTAAGGGCCTAATATTTAAAAGTTTTCTATTTTGGAATATTAGGCCGGTACAAAAGTGGGTAAAAACCGGTACCGTACCGGTTCGGTATACCGGCTCAATCGGTACCGATATCGATACTCAATTTTAGGTAGATTCGATAACTGGTTCGATACGGTAAATTACCGATGAACACCCTTACATGTAAGCCCCACATTGTCTAATATGTCTTCTCTTGTCTTACCTCTGTTTTATAAATAAAGGAGACCATACAATAAGTCTCACATTGTCTAATATGTCTTCTCTAGTCTTACCTTTGTTTTATAAATAGAGGAGACTTTAAGCTAATTTCATAAGGCTAGGCATGAAGGTCTAAAGAAAGAGATTGGACCGGCCTAATTCTTTCGATTGGGCTTGGCTTGGGCTGGCCTTTTTTCAGTTAACCGGTACAACCGGTGCGGTTCGGTACATACCAGACATATAAAATTACTAACTGAAACCGTTACCAAACCGATTTTCTCTGTCCCGAGCCGGTCGGTTCGGTCCGATCGGTTTACCTTAAAACCTGAAAAAACCAAAACTTTTGCCTACCCCTATTGTTATTTATGGAGAAAAACGTATATTTAATCCCGAATGGTACAAAAAGTATGTCAGTTGGTTGGAATATAGTGAAAAGGAAGATGCAGTATTTTGCTTATATTGTTATCTATTCAAAGCTGATATTGGTGGTCAAGGGGGTGGGAATACATTTGTCAGTAAGGGATTTAATAATTAGAGGAAGACAATACTTATCTGAACATGTTGGAAAGTCACCCAATAGTATTCATAGACGATGCATGTTAGCTTGTCAAGATTTGAGAAGCCGAGAGCAACACATAGATATCAAACTTGCCAATATATCTAACCAAGAAAAAAAAATTACAAACTTCGTTTGCTCTCATCTATTAAGTGTGTTTGATTTTTTTTAAGTGAGGGGTTGCCTTTCCGTGGCCATGATGAATCAGATACTTCAAAAAGGCAAGGCTTGTTTCTTTCTAGTCTAAAGTTTTTATCCGAGAACTATGATGAAGTGAATAAAGTTGTGTTGAAAAATGCTCCAGGGAACCACAGATTGACAGCACATTCAATTTAAAAAGACATTTGTAGTGCTGCTGCATTTTTTACCACAAAAGCTATAGTTACGGAGATCAGGGATAATTTTTTCTCGTTGTTAGTTGACGAGGCTCGTGATTCATCAATTAAAGAACAAATGGATGTTGCTTTACGTTATGTGAACAAACACGGGTGCGTTATTGAGTGTTTTTTTGGCATTGTTCATGTTGCCAATACATGTGTTTGAACACTGAAAAAGGCTATTGAGTCACTTTTTGCAACACATGGAGTAACATGCAAGGGGAATTCAATGGTCTCAAAAGTTAGATTTTGTCAGAGAATAAGTCTGTTTTTTATGTTCATTGTTTCGCTCATCAACTTCAATTGACACTTGTAGCTCTTGCAAAAAAACATAAGAAGTTTAAATCATTCTTGCAAGCGTAAAGAAGGTCTTCGAGTGAACCACATAGAAATAATAATTCAAGAAGTTACTTTTGGTGAAATCAAGACCGGGTGTGGGTTGAATCAAGAAACGACCTTGAAGCGGTTCGGAGACACGCGATGGGGCTCACATTATGACACAATTCTTGTTTTCTAAAATAATAAATAATTGAAGTACTTGAGATAGTAGAAGATGATGCATCGGGGGATAAAAGTACAGAAACAAGTACTTTGTTGCATTTCATGCGAGATTTTGAGTTTGTATTCTTATTGCATTTAATGAAAAAAGTTTTGGAAATCACGAATATTTTGTCACAAGCATTACAAAAGAAAGACCAAAATCTCGTAAATGCAATGGCTTTAGTTACTGTAGCAATGGTTACAGAGGATGAGAGATTCAGGTTGGGAGAGTTTGTTGGCAGAAACTACTGAATTTTGTAATGTGAATGGGACAATCGTTCGAGAAATGGAAGATATCTTTTTGGTTCAAGGGAGATCACGTCAGGTGAAAAAGTCACCAATCTTCATCACTATCAGGTTGAGTTACTCTATACAGTGATAGATAGTCAACTTTGAATGATTGATTTGACAATATTAATACAGAGTTTATCATGTATAGCGTGTCTTGATTCATGTAACTCTTTCTAGAACGGTTGATTCAATTTGCAAAGTTTTTCCCGTTAGAATTTCAAGATAAAGATCTTTGGGGAATTAATGATGACCTTGAAACTTACATACATTGCAGATGTGAAAAATGATTAAGAAGAATAAGATTGACTGATTTGTATCCTCGGGTTTATTTATTGTTGAAATTGGCTTTGACTTTGCCGGTTGCTAGCAACCTTTGGGGTCTAGGAAGGTAACATTATAATTTGTAAACATTATTATGATTAGTGAATATTATGAATAGTTCATGACATGGCGGAAGACATCAAGAGTAATGGCATTTCCCATAACACAATAGCTTGAAATAAGAATATCATAGGAGTCACAATTGGGGATAATCATGTCTGATTGAGTGAAGAAGTAGTTGAATAAACTTACCGTGTCTTCGTAGCGCTCAGCGAAGTAAATAGAGTTCAGGACTGAATTGCAAGTGAAAACAATGAGGTCGGGTATGGAGAAGGCGGACTTGCGGCGAGCAAGGCGGCGTTGTCGAGGTCTTCGCGGCGGAGATCTTTGACGCGGTTGTGGAGTTGGCGGTGGAGATCGCGATTAGGGCGATTCAAGGCAATTTTTTCGTCGGTGGTGCGAAGGAGGCGTTGAGTGCGGTCGTTGTCATCGACGAAGGTGGGGTCTGGTGGCGGTACGAAGCGGAGGCGGCGTGAGGCAGTGGCTACTTCAGCGAAAGTGCGGATTGGGAGAAGAAAGGTTGGATTTTGAGCTAGGGTTTGAGGGCAGCGGTGTAAATAGAGGGGATGTGCGGCGGAGAGGGCCAAGGAGGAACCAGGGGTTATCTGATAGTATCTTCCGTCCTAAATTAATTGCTCAGTTTTGACTTTTTAAAATCAAATTGACTATTTTTAGAATTAATAATTAAATATAAATAAATATATTTCTAAAATTATAAAAATTGGGGTTAGTAATAAATTGTATATACTTTCTTTTGGTTATAATCTCTTCACCTATATTTTAGCAAAAATAAAAAAAAGATTAGTTTTAAAAATGGTCAATTTGACTTTAAAAAGTCAAAATTAAGCAGTTAATTTAGGACGGAATGATACATTTTAAAAAAGAAAAAAAGAAAAAGAAAAAAGAAAAATAAAAAAGGGAGTTCTCTTATACCCTATGAAAATAAAAATGAAAATTGATCATTTGGGGGGAATGACCTAATAAAAAAAACAATAGTACTTTAATACTTTGATGACAAAATTTTTTTTATAAAAAGTTCTTGTCAAATGATGTGATTAATTATGGTTGGTTATTATCACTAGGGTAAATTATTCATTAATTACACTTTGTCACGTCATTTTGTAAACTAGTTATTGTAAGCACTTAAAAAAAATAGGGAAATGAATTTGTTTTTCATTTTATTTTTCCATTTTTTGGTTATTTTATTTAATAGTGTTATTAATGAGGAAACTGAAAACATAAAAGTACTAAAAATTTTGTAAGGTTATGGTTTGTTTACATGAATTATAATCCTAAGACTATTAATCTTAGGATTACATAATTTTAGTCACATGTTTGTTTTGATTGAGATTATTTATGAGATAACTCTTATGTTATGTTTGTTTTGTCCAATGTTAAATTTGAGATAACCATTATAACAAAGAGATTATAATCTTAATAGTTTGAGTATATATGGGTAGAATAGAAATCATTGGTCATTTTAAACAAAGATAAATGTTAAATTTGTTCATAAATTTTTAATCCTGACTGGAATTTGAATACCTAATTAGACATGGTAGGTATTAAATAGTTCTCTTTTGAAGTCATTTTATTATCTCGGGACTAATAGTTTCAAGTTTATTTTTTTTAAACAAACAAATGACGTAAAATTAATAGTCCAATACCAAGTATTATCCTTGCAAATAAACATAACCCAAGAAACAATCCAATTTTAATTGAAATGTTAAATAATAACATTAATAAAAAAAATAAAAATTTGAAATGATAAACTATTATTAATGATAATATCTTTGCCATATTTGATTAACTGAAATTGTCACAATCATGTATCCACATAATATACTAGTAAATTCATTCTTGTTTTTTCTGATGTAACCTAACCGTCTTATTTTTCATCAGGGTACATTTACTTTTTCTTTTTTTTTGATAAGTCATCTTATAGCAGGGTACTTATACTTGTGAGAAACTTTAAAAAAATTTATTATATAAAAAATTGAGATTTTCATGGATGGAAGGAGGAAGGCTACTAATAGTCGATATATTGAATCAGAGAATGTTCAATTTTTTTTTATAGTAAAATAGTTAGAAAATTTATTTATCTGTTAATTAATTTTATGTTAAATGTGACTAATATAAAATTTGGGCAAAGGTGCAAAAATACCCCTGTGGTTTACCCCGAAATCCCACTTCCACCTTGAACTTTATTTTTTTCCAAAAGTACCCTTGACGTTATAAATTTCAGGTCAACTCTGCCCCTCCCGTTAACGGAGGGGCCACCTAGACTAACGTGACTGACGAGGCTGGACAAAATTTGGTGACAAGGCATTCTTCTCAGATCTATATTCTCTCTCTAAAGCTTTCTCTCTAAACCCAAATCCATTTTCTCTATCTAAAGTTCTCTCTATAAACTCATTCTTCTTAAATCTATTTTTCTCTCTAAACCCATTCTCTAAAACTTCTGGAACTAATGATTTGTTGAAGATTTATTGAACTATTGATATTGACCGGTGATGTTGTCCAAAATTTTCCTTCCAGATCCCCAATTTGCATGTGCTCTGATGTTAGCTTTTTTTTTTCTCTTGTAATTTTTTTTGGTTTTCTTCTCACTTGTGATGATGCAACCTCGGCAAATGCATTTTCCGATGGTGATGATTGGCTGGAGATATGTGAGGATGACTCGAAATGAGAAGGAGTTTTGGGTGGAGGTCGATTTTTCATGATACCGATTTAGGTTGATTTCTTCCCATGATTTTGGTTTAAATTGATCTGATCTTGTCTTGGCTTTGAAATCTTAGGTTGTGTTTCAATAATCAGATCTTTGTTTCATGAACGATCTTTGTTCAGATCTATGGATGATGAAATTGTAGATTTTTTTTTATTTAAATTATAAAATATGTTATTACGTTTTTGCCCTTTTAAAGCCATGTGGTTGTTGGGCTTGAGTCCAGGTGTCAACTTCGTCAGCAAAATATGTCCACGTGTCAGCCACGTTAGTCTAGGTGGCCCCTCCGTTAACGGGAGGGGCAGAGTTGACCTGAAATTTATAACGTCAAGGGTACTTTTGGAAAAAAATAAAGTTCAAGGTGGAAGTGGGATTTCGGGGTAAACCACAGGGGTATTTTTGCACCTTTGCCCTATAAAATTTTAAGCGAGAATTCAGAATAACCACTTTGTACTTTTCTATATCATCACATCATGTATTCACTGTGATCTACTACTTTGTACATTTCTTTATCATCATATCATGCCGTTTAAGCTTTAAGTTCGATTCTCAGTAAGTTAGTTTATTATTGAATTTATTTCTTCTTCTTCTAAGAGCATCTCCAACAGACTCTTCAACCACTTTGGGATACTCAAATAGGTGAGTCACATCAAAAAAATTATCTCCAAGGGCCTCTCCAACCTTAGTCATCAAATTTGCAACCTCAACTGGTAAGTTGACCTTGCCTCTTTAAAACATTTATTTTATTTTGGGAACATCAAAATCATATGAAAAAGGCTAAAAATATTTATTTTGTTTGATGGGTTTGATGTTCACCTCATTTTAAAATTTAATATCATTCCTTTCTATTTAATTGAATTGAAAAGACTGATGAGACACAAAATATTAAAGTAGCAAATAATGTTATTCAAATTGACACGCAAGTCAACAAACTTCAATTTGAAGAGTTTTTTTTGTTGCTATTGTTGGAAATGCTCTAATAAAATTTAATATTGTAATAGTGATCTAATTTACTTGATTATATGAGTAGTGGACCAAAATATTACACAGCACCCTATTGTTTTAGGGGGTAAGCTTGTATAAACACATGCATATGCATTTGTACTTTTTGATTATACATTACACACATACAAATATAAATATTGTTATATTTAATCTTTTGTATCTCTATTTTAAATAAGTATCGCATTGTGATGGATAAAATAACAAAATTCCCAACAACCTTGAAGCTTCTTCCAACAAAAAAATTACACGCAACAAAAGAAAATTGGAACTGAAAAAGTATCCCGAATCAGAAATGAATCATAATACAATGGAAGCAATAAGACTCATATGTCTGGTGGTGAAGATGCTTCTTGCTTTCCTGATATAGTAATGTAAGTTATCTAACGCAACTCCAAACATTATACTGATACACACCAACACAATAAGGTTATTACTTATTACAGTTACTATTCCAATTGAAACAACTTTAAGATATAAGGGAAAGGTCCTTAGTAACACAAATAATATAAAGTCATAGCATACGGATGCATAACAAGTATGAGGGCCTCAATTACCATGACAAGACCCATGATACTGCATATTGAAGGTTGTGGAACACAGAAATGCTAAGTGTATATCATAATGAGTTCCTTTTTTCTGTTATTTTTTTCTCTCTTTGCAATTTAAAAATAGGTGAAAACAGGCATTCTACTGTGATTTAAACCTGAAAATCAAGCTGCAGGTGTTCTTGCATATTGAGGGGGTCCTGCTGGAGGCACATGTGCTGCATAAGCAGGATATCTTGCATTTATAAGCCTTTCAATCTCTGCACCTCGCCCTTCTTTACCAAAAACCTCAGACAAGAATTGCCCAAGTGCAGGAGTGACACCAACACCACATCCAACCATCTGTCTAACCAAATCAAGACTAGCGTCCAAGTTAAATTCCTTGCATAGCCCCCTAATCACAAGATCATAGCTAGTCGCATCAGGTTTCGGATCCCTTTCCGCCATTTTTCTCAAAATGGGTATGCAATCCACAACCTTACCTTTCTCAATCAATTCTGAAAACCATCTATTGGCATAAGGAGGAATCACTCTTAAACCAGCTTCCACCATTTTAACATACTTCTCCACAGCATCATCAACCCTCCCCACCTTAAAATAAGAATCAATCAAAGTCTTGTAGCTCGTAACATCCGGATTCAACGACTTCCCACATAATTCCAAAAAGATCTTCTCGGCCTCATCCACCATCTCATTCTCACAATACCGTAGAATCATATTATTAAATCCCGCTACATCCATTGAGAAAGGCCTGGACTTTTCACCCTTACCCACTTTCTTAAACACATCATATGCCTCTGAAACCCTCCCCTCTTTAAAACACTCATTTACCATTATATTAAAAGTATCCGAATTCACAGCCTGAAACGTAGGTGGGGTGTGATCATCCAACATATGATCAAACAAAGCCTCAGCTTCAGCTTTCCTTCCATGCCTAATCAAAACCTCCAAAAGCACATTACAAGTAGCCGGCACCATCCTAAATTGTCTATCTAATAAATATTTATACGATTCCATGGCTTCTTTCTCCCTCCCCTGTTTAAAAAACCAATCCATAAACGTTGCACTAACAACCCCATCATAAACCAAACACTTCTCTTTTAATTCATCAAAAATTTCATTAGCCTTTTCTAAATTTCCTAAATTAAGAAACCCCAAAATCAAATTATTATAAACCAGAGAATCGGCACCGTGGCCTCTATGAAGCATTTCCCTGAGGAGATCCATTGCTTCATCAATCCGGCCTGCGTCTATCAACCCCTTAGTTAAATGGCGATACGACACAGAGCTGGGCGAAAACGGGGCATTGTCAATGACATGGCGGTAGACATTAAGCGCAATGTCGACATTTCCCATATCACAATGGGCGTTCATGAGTACATTGTAGGATACAACATTGGGAATAATATTTGATTGATTGAAGAAGTAGGTGAACAGGGCTACCGAATCTTCGTAGCGTTTAGCGCGGTGCATAGAGGCCATGATTGCATTGCAAGTGAAGACGGTGGGGCGGGTGTTGGAGAAGACGGACTGGCGGGCGAGCACGGAGGCGTTGTCGAGGTCTCCAGCACGGATGAGGGACTGGACGCGGTTGTGGAGGTTGAGACGGGGGCCAACGAGGGCAGAGGTGGAGTCAGGGAGGCGTGGGGCGTTGGGGTCGCGCGGTGGGCGGGGGCCGGAGTCACGGCGGAGGGCATGGAGTGGGGGTTCGATGCGAAGGCGGCGCTTGCGACGGCGGCGTTCGGCGGCGGCTTCTTCGGCCGAGGAGAAAGCGAAATTGCGAATTGGGAGAAGAAAGGTTGGATTTTGAGCTAGGGTTTGACGGGCAGAGATGGTGTAAAGAGGGGATGTGCGGCGGAGGGAGCCAATTAGGAAGCGATATAGAGTCATGGTGGTTTTAGTTAGATATAGAGAGAGAATTTGGAACCCTAATTTGGAAGGAGAATTGGAGATCCAGAGGGGTTTTAGGTTTTACCCTTTCTTAAACCTTATGAAACGAAGGGGGAGATAGGAAGTGACGAGTGAACTCTTCTGAGTTCTGACAAAGCAAAAAGGAAAATTGATTAATTAGGGGAAATACTAATTAAAAGAAAAAACTAAAAAATTTCAATTGCCAAACTGTTGTTTTCTAAAGACTTTATATAATTATTTATATGGATAAAAAAATATTAAAATTATAGTAAGTGGGATAAATATGGCTGCCTTGTGTGATCGGTTATGCCAAAGAGGTCGGTACAATGTAATTTTGATTGATAAAAGAATAAGATAAATTACATTTTTTTTGTTGATGTTGAAGTAACATCAGGCTTGTAAAATTGGTATGGTGTTGTTAATTGGATAATTTATGTAATTTAATTATGTTATAAACAATTTTTATTAATTAATTTAAACCACTATTATTATTTATTTTTTAGAACTTAAGGACACAAAGAGAAATTTGAGAAATGGGTCAGAAAAAAAAATGAGAGAGAATATATTAGAAATTTCCGTTCAATCTTTTGTGTATAGTATATTTTGCTAAAAGGTAGACTTAAATTTATAACTTTATTTATTATTAAATACATTAACACTCTAGTTAGATAATTATAATAACACTTACCTCCCCTCTAGTTTTTGAAATAACAGTTAGCACCTCTGCAAATTTTTAAAGTTGACTAAATAGATAAAATTACATATTTACCCTCCTTGTATGGTATTAAATTTTAATTTATGAATAATATATATTTTTAATGACAAAATTATCTTATTTTAATACAATAAATTTTAATTATAATTTTATTTGTAATTAGGATCATCTCATTTAAATTGTTGGTAACTTATAAAAAAACTAATTTAGTTTAATTAACACATATTTTTGGATAAATGATACAAATATTAAGAATTTTAAATTTAATTATTAATGGAGCTGTTCTAATTATATTGTGTAGAGGTATAAATAATCTAAAAGGGTGGTTGAATAGATTATTTCCCTTTTTTGAAATTTGGTCTTTTCGTAATTTTAATTTGTTTAACAATTTATCACAAAATAAATGAGTTATGCAATCACACAGAACATATATAATTTAGCTGGTTCATAGTATATACCTAGTATACTGCTACGTCAAGTTCCAAGTACTTTAGTATTTGTGAGCCTATTAATTTTTAACTAAAATCAACTCTCCTTTACTTAGGTGGAGAAATTTTTACAAAAGTTTTTACAGATAAACTTTAAAAACTACTTACAACTATTTTTCTCCGACAACATCTCCCCCCGCTTCTTCGTCAAAATGAGTTATACATGCACTCCCTGAGTTAAGTTCTATTTTTATATCTAGTCTTGAAAATTAAGATTTTTCCTAACCTCACAAATTTATTAGGGAATCAACCCCAAGCTGATCTCTCTTAAAACTTTGATCTTGGTGTAGGATCACTGTTTTTCTCACAAATGCTACAAATAAACTAATTCTCTAATTTCTTATAATAAAAGTTGGTGTGCTTGAAGAAATGCTTATTAAATAAGCAAATATAATTTAAGCACAATATATTTTTTGATTTATAGATATAAGCATTTTATAACAAATCAATAATTCAATACAAATATTACAATTAAGAATGTCAGTTTATGATTCAAAACTTGTAATATATGCAATTTCAAGTATAATATGGTATATTTAAACTATTATGTTCAATATACTTGAAATTTAAACGCAGCTAATCAAGTGTAATATGAATTTAATAAAAAACTTGAAAGTTTTTTAGTGTTTATAATGAATCTAGTTGAGTAAATCTTTTGATATTTCTTTTTTAAAAATACTGAGTATAGTATATATATACTTTTTCAAATAATATATATTTTTCAAGATGAAGAACACATCTGAATATCTTTAATTAAGAAAAGTTAAAAGAGAAATTAATTTTTAATCACCAACACCTTTCACTTAAAAAGATGTGTAAACATTATATACGCTTTAAGTGGCTTTATTTGCACACGTAAATTCTTTTTTTAATATTCAAGTCAAATAGAATATTAAATTCTAAAACTCAAACTTGAATTTGAATCAAAGCATTATAGAGCTTTAGACAAAAGTCAATAGAATCTCAAGATAATAATTCAATAGGGCGTGTATATATCTTTGAATATATTTTTTCAAAATCTGTCAATCTCAAAATTCAAAAAGTATCAATACTAAAATATATGATATACTTATATAATTGTATCAATGTATAGCAAAGTAAATCAAATAAACCGAATTAAAATGAGTATTGAACTTGAGAGAAATATCAAGCAGCTTGTAGGCAATGATTTTCTGTTTTGGCTTGATTTAAAGCAAGAGAAATTTGTTTGGTATTTATAGAAGATTTTGGAATTTTGTTTGACCCATTTTTTTAGCATCCGGGTATATTTGAAAGATGGGTAAAGTACTAAAGTCCTTTTTATTTTGCATCCTTTTTGGTTCAAGTCGGGTCCCGCTGGAATAGAGTAAAAGTGGACTTTTAGAAATGAGTTTGGTCCATGGAGGCTTTGGCAATCTTAGGTGACGTTAGATTGCAACATTTTCAAATCTGGACCGGCCATCGAACCGAAAAAGATATCGGGTGAGTGGGTCACTGGTCCAACCAGTGGCCAGACCGTTATTGACCCAGTGATGTCATTAATATATTAAAATATATAGTATTAGTAATTAATAAAATTTTAAAAAATCTCGTTTTTATGAACTAAAACATAATAAAGATGAGTTACAATATTATAAAAGTGATTAATTTTGGTATTAAAATTCTTTTGGTAAAAAAAAAATTAAAATTAAAAATCGAGTCAACCGGGTTTACCGGTTAGACCACCGGTTGAACCGGTAGTCAACGGGCCAACCCGGGTTTTGACTAAAACCGGGTCATTGGTTCAAACCGGACCGGAAGGCTGATCGGTTCCGATTTTTACCGGTCCGATCGCCGGGCCGGTCCGGGTTTTAAAACCATGTTTAATTGTATCTTAATACATCTTAACAGTTTACATTTTAATGTATCTTAATATTTGAAATTGGGATAAAAAAAAATTCTTTGAATGCCTCTAAATCATTAAGATACAAAATTAAATTTAAACTATTCAGAGGACCATATTAAGATACATTAAAATGCATTAAAAGGTAGACTGTTAAAATACATATATGATATATATTTGACCCACTTGATAAAAACATGCAGAGCCCAAGTCCTTTTGGACTAAAAAAAATTAAGTTTTATTATGGCGAAATATATTATATAATATTACTGGATGTATTTTTAAAATTTGTTTGTCAAGCCAAAATTATTTTTATTTGCTACGTGTCCTATAGAGAGAAAAACGATTGGTTCAGTTTCTTAAGAAATGTTTATTTATGATTTCAACTTTCTTAACATTTGACATTAAATTGTCAAAGTTAATTTTGAGAGCTAATATCGATAAGTAAAAATTATTTAAAAATAATATAGTATTAAGTAATATTAATATTTAAAAGCCTTTTTGTTATCATCAAAATAAAGAGTTAATTGAGGAATATCCCATCAGAGTGAATTGGGTATGTTGATAGTTTAGTTTTTGGTGTTTAATAACAAAAACTATTATTTGAATTCTTAGTTTCATATTATAATTTTCATATGTTAAATTTTCTTGAGTATATGTCAAAATTTGGGATGTTTATGATTTTGATTAATTTTTTTAGTATATAGTTGGTGTTGTTTTGTGGCAATGTTGAATAAAAAAAATGTAATAATATTTATTACTACTTTTATCTTGTAAACAGATTTTTCTTTTAATATATTTTTTCTTTTTTTGAGTAACATCATTTGTCTTTTTTACTGTAAATAATTATGCCTAAGTGTGACTTATGTTTAAGTTAATATTTGAGAAAAATAATTAACATAATTTGAATGTATATTACGTAAATTTTAATATTTGAGTAATTTAATTAGCAAAAAGTGTATGAATTTATTTTCTTGACAAAATGAATATTTGTTATTTTTTGACATTTATGTTATTTATTGCACAAGTTCACAATTTAATTAATTAGATCAAGTTAAGTGAAAATGATAATATGCATATTTATATTTAGTGGATATATTAAACATTATAATTTAAGCGTGTATTGAATATTATATTAAAAATATTTATGGATATTAATTGATCAACCACACTAAGAGTAGTAAATATTACATATTGTAAATTAGAGAGGTATTAACTGTTACTTTAAAAATTAGAAAGTGATAAATGTTATTATGATTATTTATAAAGAGTGTCAGTATATTTTACTCTTAAATTATCGTCGTTGTTTGATGGGATTCGAATGTTTGGAAAAAAATAAAAAAACAATCAATCTCTACCTATGCCTTCCAAAATAAATAGATAAAAAAATCTTAAATGATATGACTTTTTTTTAATGGGATATTTATGATTCCCAAATATTACGTGGAATCTATAATCTATATGTACATATATTTTGGCTGCTCAATAATCTATCCAGATTCTGGCCTGACACACTCGGCCTAACAAAATGCTCCAGCCCAATTCCAATGGCTAAACATTTCATAGTTTCGATACGTTACGTTAACATTTTATACTTTAGTTTCGATATGCTATATTGTAGTCCTTTCCTTCAAAATTACATAAGTTTATATTTAATTTTTAAGTTAAGTTAAGATATTTTAAGATTAATATTGACTAATTTTATTAATTTTAGTTAGTATAATGATGAATAATGTAAATTATTTATAAAATATATTACTCATTGTAGAATTAGTTGCTTTGTAATACTCTGTTCACTCTAAAATTAAATATACATTTATAAAATGACGAATTTTAAGGATAATTTTATGTTTTCACGTATAACCTATGTATTAGCTAAGAATTCAGTTGTGTTGGTTCTATATTAAAAATGATAGTAAAAAACTATGATAAATTAAGAACATCATATCACTTTATAGTCCTAAAATACAAATGTATCTCTAATTTTGAAACGAACTAAAAAAGCTGTATTTTAGAACATAGGGAGTATTTGATGAAAAATAATACTATATGTACAAATTATACATAAAAAGTTGTGCACTAAGACCATGTTTGTTTGTAAGGATAACAATGAAGAGTGAACTATTAATTCTAAGTTCCTTATTTGTTTTAAAAACTGAACTTGAGACTATTAGTCTAAGGTTAACAAAATAACTTAGAATAGGGACAATTTAATAATATGTCCAACAAGGTATTATAATCCTCCTATCATTTGGAATTAAAAATTTGTGAACAAAATTAACCTTTACAGTTTTTTAAAATGACCGATATAATTTATTCTATCCATCTATACTTGTACTACTGAGAATACCATGATCTTTTTTTAATTGGTAAGGGTATAATAGTCTATATAATAAGTTTTCATCAAATCCTTTAAATAATTCAAAACAAAAGAAATATCACATGAGATTATTTTAAATTATCTCATTCCTAATATCA
Organism: Aralia elata; assembly: GCA_034770075.1. Classification (NCBI taxonomy): domain Eukaryota; kingdom Viridiplantae; phylum Streptophyta; class Magnoliopsida; order Apiales; family Araliaceae; genus Aralia; species Aralia elata. The sequence continues at coordinate 4,832,445 of CM068388.1, read as the reverse complement.
TTCTAAACAACACGTGACTAAGACTAATTAATCATATGATTAGTAGTCTTGAAATTATAATATATGAAAATATAGTCTCAGGATTATAATATTTGTAAACAAACATGACCTAAGAGTATGATCCATTTATTGCATATAATGAAAATGTGTAAAACATCCTATCATTCCTATTTTCTTTCTTTTTTATACTGTTTATGTATAAGTTTTCGTGTATCGTTTGTATTCATAGCATTACTATTTAATGAATCATTTCAATTTTTCTTTGAAAATATCTCAAATTAACTTTTAAAAGACAATAATAATACTAGAGTAATGCTAGACATCTCAAATTTTTGAACTCAAATAGATCTCAAATGATATGACATTAAATATTTTAATAATAATTTATGATATAGCCAATCACATGTCTACTCAATTAATATTATGATGACACACATTTGAGACACTTTTTGAAACCAAAAATTTAAGACACATAATTTTGAATTAAACAAACTACAGTTAAAGGGTCTTGGCCCATTGATTATTCTCATGACCCAATTCTGGTGTTTAAATTATGTTTCAAACTAGCAACAAAAAAATAAAAAAAAAGAAGGTGCAAACTTCATACGTTGTTCTTTAATTTCAATATTTTGTACATTCGTTCAAATAAACTAAAATTTATATGGTTATATAACTCTATCCACTTTAGCTTCCCTTGCGTCTCAGTACTTCATATATCCAAATTTTATTGTCTTAATTTACCATATATAAGTTGCACTATTCTAAAAATGGTTTTTATATTTCTGGATTTGATAGAGGGGTTGGCCAAAGGTTTGAACTTGGATCAATTAGGTTTTGGTGGGAATGATTGCATGGGGGTATTTGCATGGTATTCTTGATGATCTGTTAGACTTCTCTAAATGGAAAAAACTCCTAAATTAGTTTTTAAATTGAATTGCATGTTTCTTTTATTATCTGATTATCTATTTTTTAAAATAAATAATTGATTTTGGCCTGTTTGATTTTACCTTTTGTGGGCAAGCATAAGTGACTTTGGCCAAAAAGTAATAATCAGGTTGTCTTTTTCATATTATTTCAAAATTGATTTCTTAACTGAACGATTTTCCCCAGTTATTTAATTTATTTTTCCCTTTAAAATTGTCAGCTTAGTTTAATTAAATAGGTATCATATATAAAACATCAACTTGGATCATTTACTGATTGCATTCATTAATTTGTCCTATTCAAATGTTACATGGTCACTATTTTTCATAAAATTTATTGTAATTTAAATATAAAAATTTATCTCTTATATTATTATATAATTGTTCACTCAATTCTTCTTTTATTTGGTATTTTTTATTGTTCAGAATATTGAAAATGTAAGATTTTGGAGTTTGCATCAGTTCGAGCTTTGGGTTTATATAGGTTTTGAAGACCTAGACTTTTTGTTGGATTTAGATGGAATATTGTAAGACAAATATTACAATTGTTAGAATTTTGAAAAGTATTGTTGTTTTTGGAGTATTGTAAGATTGCATATAATTTTTTGTTACTTAAACATTGTAAGATAACTATTTTACCATAAATTGAATTTATAAATTTGTTTTGTTGTTAGTAGAGATATTTTTGGTGGATATCTAAGAACATATTATATATATATATATATATATATATATATATACATATTATATATATATATATATAAATAATATGTATGTGAATTAAACTATTTAACCATTGGTGACGGTTTCTGTCCGTCGCAAATGTGATGGAGGAAAAATGACAAATTCGGCCAAAGTAACATTAGTGACAGTTATGAACCACAAAAGACCGCAATGCAACTTACAAGACAATGGACGTGATCTTGCTTGCTAGTGAAGGTAATGAAATTATTCATGAGGCTGTTAAATGGAACTCTGAACTAGCTACTGCTTTTGAGGTATGGAAGGAGATCAAATTTGAACTTCAAGCAATGGATACTTTTTAATCGTGATAATTGACTTTTTGGTCACTATACTAGGGCCCAATTTTCATTTTGGTTACCGAATCTTTTTTTGCTACAATCGCATGACTATACTCAAAAATACTTACAAAATGATCATTATTAATGATTCCGTCCAAAAAACTGACGGGAAATGCTGAGTAGACTAACAGTCGATAAGTGGTAATGACGTGACAGATGTGCTCCTCTCCTACGTGGATCTGGAGGAAAATTTCCCTCTAATTACACTGTCTCGATCCATCAGTTTATCTCTTAACTTCGTTACCCTCCATGTTTCCTTTCATTGTTATAAACCTTCAAATCAAACCTCAAATAATGCTTCCTTTCATTGTTATTAGCTTTAATATTAACATCTATCTTTGCAGCAATCTCCCTCTTCTTTTGATCAATTAAAGAAGAAGATTTCTGATTGTGAATGGACAAGAGAGGCATTTCTTTCCGAATTAAGCTACAAACACTCCATCTGGCTTTGCTTCTTCATGTGAGAGGCAATGCAGTGGAAATGAAAGGCGTGAGAGCACTCCGCCGTGAAAATGGCCATTCCTTGCCCTGTCTTCACACTCTGTAAACATATTTCACATCGACTCTGCTAACATAAAAAGAAGCAAAAGAAAAGATTCAAAAAAGTCAATAATGTAAACATTTTATGCATAATAACAAAATTCTACTGTGGAATTGGAATGATGAAAAAGGAGAGGAGAAACGATTGTTACTTTGGAAAGGCGTAGGCTGGATTTGAGGAATGAGAAAGTTGAAGGTGAGCAAGGAGATGATGGATTAGAGGAGCGATGGAAAAATTTAGGGCTATTCTTAACCGGCTTACAACTTAGGGCTCTCAGGCAGTGATGTTGTTGGAATGGTTGCTGTAGTTGTAGCTGTGGTTCGACAACGCATACTTGGGCTCGATACAGGCGGAGTCTACAAGCGAGGTGTGGAAGGATTAGAGAAGAATCCTTCGAAATTGCAATTTAATTTTGGACTGGGATTGGTGGTATTGCTCTGTTGCTGGTGGTGGTGTTGTTCTTGCTTCTCTTTGATAACGGGAGGCTCTCGATCTCCAATTTTTTCCCTAATTTCTGAATATACAAGTTCAATTGTCATGTGCTCTGCACATGATGATACACATGGGAAAGCTAATATACACATCAACATTCAACTCTCACGTGATATGCACACTCATGAATTCCGTTAGTTTTTTGGACGGAATTATTAGTAATGATCATTTTGTAAGTATTTTTGAGTACAATCATACGATTGTAACAAAAAAGATTCAGTAACCACAATGAAAATCAGACCTTAGTACAGTGACCAAAAAGTCAATTATACCCTTTTTAATCCAATAATTACCGTTCGTTCTCTGAATTGAATTGAAATTAAACTCAATTCTATTTTAATTTAATTAGTTGAATTCCCGAGTAGAATACTTATACAAACTATAACCCATTAGAAAAATCATAATTAATTCATCCGATATCAGAATTGAGTGAATTCAAAGCCCATTTCTTTAATTTTTCATTCTCTACAATTATAAAGAGGAAGAAAAGTTATTAGACGTCATCTTTATGCCTTAAATTGCTGAAAACCGCAATTTGTTCTGATTTTCATCACTATTTTCAGCCATAGTTTTAAAAATTCGTAACTCAGTCATATTAACTTTGAATCGAGTGATTCTTGAGCCTATTTCGTGTGTTTTGTCGAGAGCTACAATTTTCATGAAAACATGAATTTTTTTTGAAGAATCTGAAAAACCCAAAAGTTAGCTTCTTTACTACTGCGTATTGAAAAAAGACGAACAAGGAAGATAAATATTATTTCGAATTTTGATTTTAAGTTTAGTTATGAGGGTTTTTAAATTAGAGATTATTTTTAAATAAAATATAGATATAAAATTAGATGTCATAATAATCGGAAAGAGGAGATAAATTTATATTAAGGAATATAATTTGATTGAATGTAAACGTTAAAATCTGAAAATCAGTTTATATATTTTAAGGTATATTGCACAGGTTATATCTCTTAATCCGACCGCTGGATCGTTATAATTTTTGGATATGTTGTACATATATAAGTTGAGAATATGTTCACCAATTTTGAACTGTTAAAGATTAACGTATGAGTTTTTATGAATTTTAAGAAGGACTGGTCTGTAATTTTTGTAACAGAATTTTCAGCAACAAATTCTAATATTTAAAAATGTATAACTTAACGATTTTAAATCCAATTTGAGTGATTCTTGAGGCTAAATTAGAGTGTTTGAAATCTAGTTTCTGTTTTTAATTTTAGATTTAGAAAATAAGTTAAATATGAGGAAATTTTGACAGAAATAGTGACCTGAGGTCTTGAAGATATTTGGACAGATTTAAGAATTATATGTTTAAGATTTATGATTAATTATTAAAATTCTAATTATGCAGAGGAGTGTTACGAGGTGAAGTGGTAATTGATGGTTAAGATGATGTTTTGTATCACGAGATTAATCTTTTGGGTATTTGTACAGTAAATGGCTTTCCAAACTATTTAGTGTTTTTCAATTATCGCCTACTTTTATGTATACCTTAGTAATTACTCGGATATCTAAATGTACTGTTTCAAAATTTGTTATGTTTTATTTAAGGTTTCCTTTTAAATTAAAATGTTATGTTTTTTTATTTTAAACTTTGGACCAAGTATTTATTTTTGAACTGTGAAATGGTATTATATGATTTTGAACTGTAAAATAAGTATAATTTTAAATATCGATGAGATTGTGAAACATTTTTGAAATCTTTATTCCGACTATGTATAAAACCCGTTACTGTTTACGTTTAGTTCCAGAGCTAATATATGACCTACTAATATTTTCACATAAAAAATTAATATTTTCATATGTTCTCTCTCACATGAATAGTGAATAAGTCTCACCTCTATGTAAGAGAGATTTATGTGAAAATATCATTTTAACAGGTAAAAATATCAATTTTCAAAAATAAATCTTTCTGACAGCCCAAAAAATTTCAACTCGTAACAACTTCGTGCGCGGGTGACTTAGCCCACCCATTTGCCAGGTGGACCAAAATAAGTAGTTGGGGACAGCGAGTACAAACTTAATCATACCACCGAAATTATAACTTATCCACTTTCCAGCACGACACAATCATTTCCACCGTGTACCTCGGACCCATGATTCTCTCTCGCCACCATTTTCACACAAACACAACTCAAATTTTCTCTCTATAAAAAAAAACTCTTAAATAATATTCCTACTACTACTGCTGCTGTATTACTTTCTCTCTCTAGAAATTACACTCCATTTTTTCTGGTTAATTCACAAGGATTCTGAGCTTCCTCTCTTGGGTTTTTTCCACTTTGCTGAACCCAGAAGCGACGCCGATTTCTGCTTCACAAGTCACCCCCTTCACTGTTTTTCTCTTTCTCAAAGCTTTTTTTTTGGGGTTCACTTTATTCGTTGCTTTATGTACGGGGGAATTTTTTTTCTTGTGATTACAAAGCCAATTTTTCTTCATCTTTAGCCACCTGGGTTTTTATGTTTTGGAGTTCCATTTAAGATAACGATGATCAAGTCGTTCAATTCTGTAAGTCCCTCCCTCCCCATATATGTATTTACATACACACACACATATATGTGTGTGTGTGTAATTATTTGCGTTAAAATTTTGGTTTTTGTGCAATGAAGTTGATTAATTTGCTGGATTTGATGTTGATGCTTAATGTTTGTTTGTGTGTCCTTGTCTGTTTGCTCGTATTTAATTGAAATTTAGTTCGTGCTCTATTTATTTTGGGTGCTGATAAAACAGAGGAAAAAGGGGAAATAGTAAAGCTTATTAACTTTTAAAAGGGAAGGTTTATCAGTGGGTGTATATATATTTGTGTACTGATTTCCAGAAGGGAATGACTTATTATATTTCCGGGTTGGGAAAGGGAGTCTTCCTTTCATTGCTTGCTGCACACTTCCTTTTCCTGGTAGTGACTTTCCCTGGGAGAATAACCCCGAGCCTGAATACCTGAATGCCCATCGCAATGAGTAAGCTACTGCTAGGCTCACGCCACTAGACTCCCTATAGTAGTCCGTCCGACTGCTGTTGCTGAAATCAGTACTCTTCATTATCCGGTGCTCTAGCAATTGTGCTCCCTAGACCACAATTATTGTGAGAGAGTATCTCGTGGAACTAACAATTTCACATGTGAAAATATCAATTTCCTTAATTAATTAATTAACGGCTAAACTCTTTCATAACCTGAGCTTTCTTTAATCAGCTGACCTTACTTCGTAGCCCCCACTTTCCTTTCTTTGAGATTTCCAAAAGGTGAGATTTTGCAACCAAAATTGGGTGGGCCCCAGAGTGAGCGCTCATTCTTTCTTTATGTGGAGAACCGCATCTATTGAAAGGAAATTGTTTTGGCCTGCAGGAGAGGCATCTTAGTCGATCTAAAATATGCATAAATAGCTAGAACTGAGTGCGGAAAGTATGGAAAAACATCTCATAATGTATTTAACCAGAAAATAGATTATGCTCCCGTGGAAGTAGCTAGAAATGAAGGCTCAATCAATAGGTAGAAACAACGGCTTCACTTCACATTTGTCTCTTTGCTGAATTGCTGTTGACTAAATGGAAGCTCCTTTATCACCATTAGCCGCATTTCTACGGTGAGTCGGATGATTCAGTGAAATGAACAACCCAAAAACATTAGCTTAATTAGGTAGTTGTTGAGCTTTGAATCCATGTTTTAGTACTTTTATGTGCACTATTAGAGAGAAAATAGTATGACGGTCCAATACAGAAACATCGGTACTAATTTAAATAGTAGGATCCGCATAATGTTTTTTCTCTGGTAGTGTTGTGTTAGTGCACATTGAATTATTCTTCGCCTAATTGTTGAGGAAAAGCTAGCTGTTTCCTTTGGTTTGCCTTATTCTTGTGCGGCCTACCTGAAATTCAAAGAACATTTTCTATAAGAAGCAAGATGTAACAGGTTGACAGTTCCGATTTTGGTTTATTAGAAGTGTCACTCTGTTCCGTTATCAATATTAGGAGAGTTTCTATTATTTGCTAAGTGCGCATCTTTTCATGCTACATAGCCGACAAAAACTTGAGTGGCTAATGCCTCTGATGCAAATTTTGTCATCTAACTAAAATAACCGTAATAGACAAGATGCTGATTAATATATCTCTTTCTCGAAGACTTCTTTGACACTAGCAGAATCCTTTTGCTTCTATGGATCAGAGTGCTTTAGTAAGAGTTGGTGAGCTTTGTTTTTTCTTGAATGATTTATGATATGCATTTATAAATAAGCCTCATCTTTATTAACTGATTACAGGCGCTCTGATACAGTCTTCAAGTAATCTTGTTATGTGTTCTTTCCTCTGTTGGTAATCAATCACTTCATCAGTATTTCCTTCATATGCTTTGATCAGGTTGTTAAGTTCTACAGTTTCGTTATCAGCATATTGTGTTTGATGAAATTTATTTATGAAGTTCCGTTTTTGGTTTCTTCAATTGAATCGTGTCTCCTTATTGCTGCTTGATGTTGATACAATATTTTCTTATATGGAATCTTCTTTTCAGGCTAGTGTACTCTCAGATCATAAGAGTAGATATTGTCTCTGGAGTCTCTTCATTACTGCTTCTTTGATTGGTGGTCTCTACTTCTTTGGGAGTGCTTTCCTTGCAAAGGATTTCAGAGTATGTGCTCCTCTTTGCACTGCTTGATTTTCTTTTTTGATTTAGTGTTGAGAAGAGATCAGAATGGATATGCATAATGCATTTCAATTTATGCCATGTTACATGATGTTCCCGTCAAATTTTAAAGGACTTTTAAGTTTGAAACCAAATTACCCCTGTGGGTGGTTACCGAATTGAAGCATGTGGATAGTGTCCTCTTTATTTCATTCGGATTCTTTCCATGTCTCAGTTTGTGGTGTTAGAGAATTCATCACAGAAACTAAGGTATCAGCTGGAGAGTTCTAACTTGCATACGTAACGTCTATATGAGCCCATACTAATTCTGAGATTTTATTGATGCGAGACTCCCTAAAAGAGGATGAACATAGCATGTGGACTATAAGATTTAGACATCAGGGCCCCATGAAACGGTAAACAAATGTTAGAGAGACCAGCCCAAAATAATCTGTTTTAGATTTTGTTGCTTGCAATGAAGATGTTTAGCAATAGTTATGTAAAAAAATAATCTTACCATTTTCCAGAAAGTGTCTTTGAATGGATAAATGCAATGTTTGTTTTCTCAAATGACCTAGAGATGCTGCACATTTATTTTTAATGATTATCATCATAGTTTTTGCTCGGATTGTCAAATTTGTTTTAAGAAGCAGATCTGTATCGTGGTATAGCCCGAAGGTAAACTGTTGAATAGTCATTTTGGGTTGATATGTTTGAAAAACAAGTTATATGCCCTTTATCTGTTGGTGCTCTATGCTTCAAAAATGATAAGATCTCTTCATGTTCTTCTTCTTCTTCTTCTCCCTGTTCTGAGAGTCGCCAGTAAAGATCCCCCTGAACCTTATGTGTTATAACAGGAACATTTCCTTCTCTTGTTTTCTTCATCTTCCTTCTCTATTCTAGGTTACACATGTTCCCCTGTAAGAGTTTCCACTTTCCACATCATTTTCAAGTATCTACAATCTTGCCTCTAGATTCCCACATACTGTGTAGAACTTGAAATCTGAGCTTCTGAAGAACAAGTTCGTTGGGGTTGGATTGCTTACTGTGAAATAAGTATTGGGTTTCAGATGCAGACAATTTGCTTTCTGGACAATCAAAATTTGAGTGTCTGAACTTTAAAGTCCACGGTCATCAGGCACTAATTATATATGTGAAGTTCGTATTAGACAGGTCCTCTAGGCATTTTGGGTTAACCTACATGAAGAAAGTCGTGCGCTAAAATTTTCAGTATGTATTTGTAACATAATAAATAAAATGGGAATTGCTGGTGCAGATGTTACAAAGATCAGAAGGGGAAATAAGTGGTGCAAGGAAGGATGCAAATTCTAACAAATGCAAGGTCTGTTTTTCAATAAAAGTCCTCATTTTGGTGTTGTGTTCTCTTGAAATGTTTTCTAATAGCTTTCTTACGTTATTCTTGTCTTTCAGAGTCGATGCAGGCCTCTTGGTAGTGAAGCACTGCCTGAAGGAATTGTTGCCAAAACTTCTAACTTGGAAATGCGCCCATTGTGGGGTCCTGTTCCAAAAAAAGTATGCGAAACCAGAGTTTTCCTGCAAAGTTAATTATTTGCTTTACTTTACTGATGGATTTATTTTTCATAGTTACTCAGTGCAATTTTTTTGAATTAGAGCAAGCTTTCAGAGAATTTATTGGCTATTGCAGTTGGAATAAAGCAAAAGGAAGTTGTTGACCGGATTGTTGAAAAGGTGATGGTCGTATAATTTCTGGTTTCTTGCCTATAGAACCCATTTGGCAATATCTATGGACTGCATTTACTTATGAAATATGTTATACTCCCTCTTATCCAAAATGAGATTGCACATTTCAGATTTGGATTTTAAGAAAAGTTTGGCTTTAACATAATCAATAACCGGCAGCAACTTACTTATACGATAAGATATGGTTCATTCTTTTTGAAAGTGGGCCCTAGTTTTGGGACAGAGGTAGTATACGATATATGTATACTTATGGTCTATCTACCTTAATGTTGTAGTTTCTTGGAAATGGCTTTGATGTAATGCTATTTCATTATGACGGCTTGGTGGATGAATGGAGTGATCTAGCATGGAGTGGTCCAGTCATACATGTCTCTGCCATGAATCAAACAAAATGGTAAGTATGTAGTCGATCACGGGTGATTCCTCCATAGGAGTTTATTATCCATTTTTGTTTAGATCTGTATTTCTGGATGTATAATTATTTTGATGGCACAGGTGGTTTGCCAAGCGTTTCCTACATCCAGACATAGTTGCTGAATACGATTACATTTTCCTGTGGGATGAGGACATTGGAGTTGAAAATTTCAACCCTGAACGGTAAGTATGATTAATATATTTCTGCATCAATTTGAGACTTCCTGAAGGATGCTATTAGTTTTAACTTTACTGTCCTGGTCTGTAATGGTCATGAAGACAGCATGATAAAATCTGTATGAGTTATTGTTTTGGTCTAGTAAATTGGCAAGGACTAGAAATTTAATTGGATTTTTGGAAATAAGTAGAGTGAGGTCGTTCACTTTGCTTATGCCACTCCCTCTACTATTTCGGAAACAAGAGAGGGGAGTGGGAGAGGGTGGCAGGTTTGAATAATCATTGACGAGATAACCTGGGCTTGTAGACTTAATATTCATGGCAATAATTCCTATCTTAATTTTTCTAAAAAACTTAATATCAGTGATTCTAACTTTCTTTTCTATTCGTTTCCTTGTTTGTCTAGTTTCTTGCAAAATTTTGGCTCTACTATTTTCATTTTCCCAACAAGAGGAATTTACAGAAAGAAAAAATAGAGAGGAGGGGTAGTGCTGGATTATCCTATTTTTATGAAGAGCGGTAGAATAAGGCCTTTCTCATGTACCAAATCATGTTCTGTCTTACAACGGTTTTCAAATAGTAATGTTGGAAAGTGCTAAAAGATTGAACCTTGAAGTTCTTTTTCTGCAGTCAATAACATTAGGGGCACTGACAACAAAAACTGATATGTGAAGGGATTCCCGATATCTTTTGTTGCAATTCTTTGAGAAAGCCAAAAAGGAGAGAACTGTTTATGTTTGAACTGGTTTGAGACTATAACTTCTTGTATGAGATTTTGTTAATGATTGGTTTCACGGTCTGCCCTTACATTTGCACAACTTCTGGTAGTACAGAAATTTGTCTGAAGATAGAAATTGGATTTGTGTCTGAACATATTAAGTTTTCTTGCAGGTATCTAGCTATTGTTAAAACTGAAGGGCTTGAAATATCACAGCCAGCTCTTGATCCTGCTAAATCGGAGGTGCATCATCCAATTACTGTACGTAGGAGGAGATCAAGGCTGCACAGGTTTGAATCATTCTTTTAAAGGCTAGTTGTCTTCTGTTATATACAACTATAATTCATATCCTAAAACTATCCATAGTTGGGCCCAAATGCTACCAACTAGCTGTGTTGATCCTTTAATGTACTGCGAACTCATAAATCACAGAACCAAACTATGACCATGATTAGAGATTAGAAATTTCATGTATGTCGTTTCATTATGGTACATAAAGAACTTTAGTAATATACTGTTGCTTCTTACAGAGCAGTGTTATGTTGTATGAACATCCATTTATAATAAACTTTTGAAATCAAGCGTCAAGTGAAGTAGCATGTGAATCAAGCAGGTTCTGCTAATTTGTTAATGTTTTCTTTTAGGGTGCTAGCTATTGGCGAACACCAATAGCCGCTACTGTCTGATTGTTTTCTTTTAAATGAACTTTTAAAATCAATCATCAAGTGCAGCAGCATGTTAATCATATGCAATCATAGCCGCTAATGTCTGGAGTATTACTTTATCGTATGCCTTGGAACTATGATTTCAGAATCTGTGCAGTATTATTATTGCAAGAGAGTTTTATTATTGTTTTCCCCCTAATTTTGCTGAAGCTTTTGAAGTTTTGTACAGTAACAAACAGTGTATGATCTTTTACACATTCCAGATATTAAAATTTTGATTGGGTTACATTCTTTTCTTTAAATAATTTCCAAGTTATGCTTTTTAATTGATCTTATTGTCCTAAACAGGAGATTTTACAAATTAAAAGGTGGTGGAAGGTGTGACAACAACAGCACAGGTCCTCCATGTTTAGGGTAAGACACACAACCCTTTATGGAGCTGTAGGAAATGTCTTTCTGCAATTGCTACAGAAAGTTTGTGTTCTTATATTATACTATATAAAATCATTTGCACAGTTGGGTGGAAATGATGGCTCCTGTGTTTTCTAGAGCAGCCTGGCGATGTGCGTGGTACATGATCCAGGTAGAGATTTCAACATGATAATGGTTGTGTTATCATAGTCAGCGAGAATAGGGGTGAATGTGTGATAGTCCACTATATTACATGAAACAAATAAGGAGCAGCCCCTCATCTCCCTGGTTGGCTTTGGATATGAGTTGTTGGACCGAAAAGATTACGTGGGTCCATAATTGTATGATCATGTGACCATCAAATATATTCTCATCATTTTTGGTTAAGCAGCAACCACACACATTCTCATTAAGACGGAAACATTCTGGTGATTGTTTTTAATTTTTTATTGTTTTGAACAGAATGACTTGATTCATGCGTGGGGCCTGGATATGCAGCTTGGTTATTGTGCGCAAGTAAACTTTTATATTAAAATTCCTCTACTTCATTGGTTGAGTTTTTCTGGTAATGTTAGTAGCTCTTGAGTCCTTGACCCATTTTTTTTGCAGGGTGATCGAGAAATGAATGTTGGAGTGGTCGACTCTGAGTATATAGTTCATCTGGGTTTACCTACACTTGGTGCATTAGAAGGAAGCAAGGCAAGTAATTCAAATATTTCAAGTAGACGAACTTGTGTTTGACAAATATTTCAAATGTTAGGTTACCCAGTTCACTCCTTCCAGCACCCTCATTTATCAGGGACAAATCCGGCGGTGGTCTTTGACAAAGGAACTGTTTCGAATCTTCTGGTGAACTTGTCTTATATATAGTTTACAGTATCGAGTACGGAGTAAGCCTAAAGATGGTTCGATCAATAATGCCTAACGAAGCTGTTCAGCAGAAATTTCTGTGTCAAAAACTAGTTGTTTATTTCCTTGGTTTACTTGTTCTTGTTATTTGCGTAAAACCATGCAATCTGATGTTAGAACGTCATAGTAGGAGACAAATGAATTGTCATATGTTGCACAGACAAAGAAATAATGCGTGTTCTTGTTGACAAACTTATGACACTCACCTTGATATATCAGCCCCCCTACATGCCGATAATCTGGTAAAAACATCATTTTTGCCTTTCAGTGTGTTGTTTTTTCTACTTATACTATCCGGCTTCCTTTTATGCAGTTGAATGGTGCTGAAACACCTGATCATTCACTAACAAAGCACTTACCGGGTTCAGAACTACTGGTATGATATCTAACCTAAGTTGACTCGAATTACATTTCTTGCTCATCTAAACTGAGTACTTCTCGTATGTAATTGCAGGCGCGTTCCAGTCTGTATAAGATTGATAACAGATCGGCTGTAAGTCCTTTATATAATGGTTATACTGAAGTCTTTACTCTGCAAAGGCTATTTATAGATTCTGTATCTTTTAAAACATGTTGCCACCCATAGAACATGCCAAATACATGAAACAGGGAAATTTGCTGACTAACGTCATATCAGGAAACTTGTAATTCATTGATTACATTGCAAGTAAACAAAGTACAGCACATATATATAATATACACATGTAAATAAACAACTCCAGGGGTAGCTGGTATTTATACCACCCCAATAAATTCAAATGGAAGATATGGCCATAATGATTTTTTTCAGTAATAACGGGTGCATGCAGTTGAGTTTTCCCCACTTAATGTTCTACTTCTTCGAGCTTACTTTGTTATTGTGTATGTTCTTTTATTCCAATTTATAAGTCATGATTATTAATCAGGTGAGGATACAATCCTACACTGAGATGAAGATTTTCCGGAATAGATGGAACAATGCAGTTAAGGCGGACAAATGTTTTGTTGATCCATATCGACAACTTTCTGGGTAGAAAATGGTTACTTTTAAGCCCCCCCCCCCCCCCCCCCCCCCCCCCCCCTCTCTTTTTTTCCGGGTAGAAAATGGTTACTTTTAAGCCCCCCTCCCCCTCTTTTTTTCCAGTGTAAAGTTGGTTATACTCTCCATACACAAGTACAGAAAGAAGCTGCCTCATACACTCGGCCAGACATTCAATTTTCCGAGAGAAACAGGAAAGAAAGATCTCATTATAGCCCTAAACAGCCCGGATGACTGATGATCTGAGTGACATTGTATATATGAAAAGCTGCAGTTATGTACAAGGCATGAAGGAATAGATCATTATTTTGTTTGTAATTATTTCATTGAGTCCATTTGTTTTATTGAAGATTTGATTTCAAATTTTGTTTTAATTTCTTTTTCTATGGATGTAAATACTTTTGCTTATTGCTTATATGTGATTAAGGTTCTTTATTTTTAGTGTAATTAATACGATTGTCTCAATGGGATTGTTTGGCATAGGGAAGGTATTTATTCGAAGGAAATTTAATATTTTGGGAAGGTGCTCCTCCAATGAATATAAATATTTTTCACATTTGTGCAAGTGACCTTTAAATATTTTTATTTTATTTTTTGAAAAATAACATATCTTTCTCAGAAGTACCTGCCTTCATCTCATTTCAGTTATATATATGTAGACAACATTCCCTCTCATCTACAAAATATTGAACAGAACAGAACTATGGAAATTAACCAAGGGTTTTTTTTTGGTAAAATAGTTTTTTTTATAACATATTTAATATCAACTCATGTACTTTTAAACATTTTTTTGATAAACAATTTTTTTTTCCTTGAGGACATGCTTTAAAGACGGACACAGAGAAAATATAATATCACACACATATATATATATATATAGGATATATATATATATGTGTGTGTGTGTGTGTGTATGATACAAGAGTTTTAATTGAGATAATTTTTAATATTTTGCTTACTCTTAATATTATAAATGAAAATCTACTCGGCCAAAAATACATATTCACATGACAGGAAATAAAGATCATTAAAAGTGTAAATACAAAAAATTATCAGAAACTTATTAAAACATTCTTTAAGCATAATTACGTGAATAAGTTGACTAAAAATTCTGACTTTTAAAATTTAAAATTATTTTTCTCTAAAAAAATTGTTACTCATCATAATATTGGTTAAAAGGATATCCCTTTATAACATAATTTTTTTTCCTCTTAATTATAAAATATTTAGAGAACAAAGATCGATTAAAATTTAATTAATTGATATATGAATAATTATATTAAAATTCCTTGATGTCCAAATATAGATCGAGTTGTTTCTAGTAGATACTATACAACCAGTAGTTAATTAAGTTACACGCAGTAATTAAATTCTAACATGGACTGGAATTAAGAATCAATTCACAATTAGAATAGGAAACAAGTGATATATATTTAACCGGTCCCTCCCTTAGTCTATGTTTCTATAAATTTACAAATTACTTGAGTCCTAGGTTTCCAAAAAAGTGGGATAAAGTAATATGGGACGAGAGGATGAATTTAAGGTGCCAGTAGGTTTCCGTTTTAGGCCAACTGAAGAGGAAATCATCAACTCCTATTTACGGCCAAAGATTATGGGAGAAAAGCTGCCTTGTAATATTGTGGAGGAGAAAAAACTTTACAGCCACGACCCTTGGAAAGTTCTTGACGATGAAAAGCAATGGCAAGTATCCGAGGCCGAGGGAGAAATAAGAAGGAAGACTATCTATATTTTCACCAAGTTGACCAAGAAAGCTAGGGCAACCAGTACTGCCCGAAAGATGAGAGGTAATGCCGGAGGAAAGGAGCAGTTTGTCCGGACGGCCGGGTGTGGGACTTGGGATGGGCAGACGGGGCCGAAGGAAATCAGGAATGGTAATGAAGAGGTTATAGGGTTTAGGAGGATGCTTGTTTTTCAGATAAGAGACTTAAACCCTAATAGTGCGGCTATTATTAATATGGGGCACTGGATAATGCACGAATATTCTCTTCCGGGTGACGAATCAGATTACGTGCTTTGTGAAATAACCCAATATTTAAAGAAAAAATCTAAGAGGAAACGTGCAGTGGAAGAAAATAACAAAAGTTTAACGACTGAAGTAATTGATCCTCATAAAAATGAAGCTGCAAGTCATGGTATTGAACGTCCCCTTGCAATTCAGTACCCAGACGGTCCAATTCAAGTGTTTGATTATAAATTCGGTGAATTTTTAAACTTTGAACATGGATCATTGGCAAAAGATCCATGAGATGAAGGTATTATGTATGTATGTATTTGTTTCTTGATTTATTTTATACATGTATACATATATTATAGAGAAATTAATTTGGTTTAACTCATTAATATAGTTTAGATGCATGCATATTTTGCAGTATAATTGTAATGCTTGAAATCTATCAACGACTACGTTAATATATATATATATATATATACACACCTCTTCACCGGTTCGTCTATAGCGACGGTTCAGTTTGTCGCTATAACCCTGTTTAACGACACATATGCTATAGCGACAGACAAAACCGTCGTTATAGACCGAATATATATATATATATATATATATATATAAGTCATGTTTACGATTTTGCACTTATATTTGGAGGGAATATATTTTAGTATATAACTTATTATATATTTTAGCCCTTAAAGTTTCACATGGCCTACACATGATTCAGTTATTTTGACTAAATTTAGTCAAAGGAGACGATTTTACGAAAAAATAAATTATTGATCCACTATAACATTACAAAATTAAAATATTAACGTCTATACTTCAATTCTGTAGAAATTAACATGAGAGCTAACATAATTTTGTAATTTACCGTAAAGTTATTTATATGAGATGACTTACGACCGGATTAGTTTTGTCATATCCCTGGTTGTGATTTTGGTGGATCAACTAAAATTAGTTTTAGACGGAATTATATATATTCGATGATGAATTTTTTAATAAAGAGTATTTGGGATATAATAGAAATTAATTAACCAGATAACTCTATATTTAATTAACAAATCTGTGTTCTTATTTTTATACTAGGAATTGAAGAAAACTTGAAGATGCTCCATCTAGCAAAACCCTGAGAACTTCCAGACCCCTGGTGTTGATGTCACTACGTACCGGTTAGAATCTAGTTGTGGATGTTATATATATTTTAATAATTGCATTATTCAAGATTGTTTCTTGAGTAAATTAATTAAATGAATTCTCTCTTTTGTGTGTAAAGCGAATTAAACTCTTTTTTTTCTCTTATATTTCAAACTCATTGCGATTATTTATTTTTATATGATATTAAGAATTATTCAAAAAACGATATCAAGAGTTTGAATGTCTGAAAGCTTTTTTGAATTATTTTCTTCCTTTGGCAATTGAGTCAGTTTAATGTCTCGATCAACTCTTCTTCCACTTTACTTGTTATAATATTTCTCTTTTGCGAATTTCTTTTCTTCAATTTTTCTACAAAAAAAAAATTATAAAAAAATGTTTGTCAGGTTATCGACAAATGTCTAGCAACGATTTGACAATTATTGACAGCAGTGGATTACTATGGAATTTTTTTTATTGCAATTATTTTTTTGCCTAGCTCATCTTTCCAATAATTACTATGGAATTTGGTGATTTACACATGTATTTAGAAGTTTTTTTCTTACATTTTTTTTTGCGAAGAATTTATGTTCCTTCTAGTATTTCTAGCCTTTTTTACCATGATATTTTTTGAAAATATTATTAACAACAAGTTGTTATCAAGATGAACATTTATTTTCAACCGCTTTCATCTTGAGGGGAATATTAATTAGAGATTATATTTTATAATTAAGGATATTATATTTTTATATAATATTGAATAATTTTAAAGAATATTTGGTGATAATAATAAGTAGTTAGAGACAATATTGATTTATCAATATCTCATGTATATACTACTTATAAAGAAAAATGGAACATGTGGCTTGCAGCATCTAAACTTAAATAGTTCCCTATAGATTAGGCAAAAAAGGGTGTAGTATTTGGCAACAAAATAATAAAAAGTTAATAATACCATTAATATATAACAATTAAAAGACAAAAATATTATTAATAAATGAGTATATATAGCCAAGCTTGACTATGACAAATTACATTTTTCTTTTTTTTTCTACATATAAGTAGCTAGTTAGGCAAATCTATGCAATATAATCTCTTAAAGAAATCAATAAAAACAACTCTTTCGATTCCTCTCATGCATAACATGTTAAACTCTTTTCTATTATCTTAGTTTTTTGTCAATCTAATTGTATATTTTTCTTTGATCAACAAAAATAAATTTTTATTAAAACTCAGAGTACAAATGTGATAAATCCAAAAATTTTGAATGAGACTACAAATACTTGCATTACAATAAGATTAAACAAAAAATCATTAAGGAAAACCTTAAACTAATCTACTGAAGTTATGATCTTAACTGACTCCCTTGACATAGACACATCATAGTATCATTCATGGCATTACTCTCCTCTTGAGATTTTGAACTGAACAACTATGTAGTTTTACCTGTTCTTTTCATTCGAACAATATTAATATCAAACTCACTCACCACAAAAAAAACACCAACAACAAAATTACTTAGCATCTAAAGTACTCCACTAACAATGCATCACATTCAAAGCACAACAATTGATCTCCAAAATACATCCATATCTCCCTCAAACAACACTAGTTGTAATACCCTTGACCTTCCAAAATTGTCTCCAAAAATTTTGATACTACTACATGATATAAAATAACCGCAGCAAATTTGGATCTCAAAATCTACCATAGAAGCTCACATGAAAATGTTATCATACTATACCCATTCATATACGAGTATCCAAAAGAATTCCCACTTCAAATTAAAGAGCATTGAAAACGTATCTATTCAACCACAACAAAAAAAATAATTAAGAAGAGCTAGAGAAACTTAAATACCTCCTTCATTGCTTTTGAAATTCTTCATTCACTTTACTCTTATTCTAAATATGCCATAAAGGATGTGAATTTATCTTTGTTCCTTTTCTTCTCAAATTTCTTTCTTCCTTTCTTATTTTTCTTTTCTATCCACACTTTTAGATTCACAAAAGAATCCTCCTTTCCTGAAATTGGTAATCTGGTTTGTAAAAATGGTGTATCAAATATAAACATTTATAATCTGACTGTATATAATGTTCCACGTTTGAATGTAAGTGTAAAATCGAAGACACTAAATGGCTCTGTCAATTAAATCATAAAGTTAGTTATAAATGTAAATGTTATGTAGGTTACGAAATTATAAGCCATACAAAAAATATAATCACGGAAGTGAAATCATCATAAATCACAAATTAAACTTTAAATAAATATAATTATTTTTTAATTAATAGTCCAACAATTAATCTCCCACCGGCCACCACTTTAATAGAATAAGGAGAAAAAAACTAAACTTATAAATCTCACATGAATTCAATCAATATATCCACATCTCAAAACTCAAAACCTTATCATCAATCAAACACATTAGACCAAGATGATGATTTATGATAAATTTGCATATTTTAGTGTTTTATGTATATTTTACTCACACAAGTATTTGGATGTTCAATCATAATATATAAATTAAATAATGTAAAATAGATTTTGATTTTGATAATTATAAGGTTTTTTTTTTATATTTTTTTTTCTCTTTTCTGGTGAACAACATTGAAAAGTATTGTCATTTCAGTTGTCAAACAAACAATTGAAAATATATGAGTTTAATTGAAAGTGATAGTTCTATATATGTAACTGTTGTCCACAAACCTTTTCATTTTCCTAGAATATACGAGTTTCATATGATTCACCATTTTATCTCATAGTTTTTGTTATTGCTAGCTGTTCTCATTTTTATCTCATACCTAAAATAATCTACACATTTTTCCTTTCACAATTTTAGTTGTGCTACATATTCATCATATAAAATTGTCAACTGTAAAATCACATATTCTCAAATAAATCAAGTAAGTCACCACTTTTGATTTATGGACTTTAAATTTCTTCGGAGGCAACATGTTCACATTTTTTTTTCTCGATCGAGAGAACCATATGATCATAAAGCCTTAGAAAGGTTAAATTTATTTATCCACCGCCACCCACCCCCCCCCCCCCCCCCCCCCCCCCCCCCCCCAAACTACGCATGCATCTACTGAATAGAGCAATAAATAAAATTGTGGCCAGCAGTCTTAAACTACTAGGAACCACATTTTCCTTTCTTTTATGTTCACAATTCACTAACCATTTTTTTCCACTACGCTTTCAAAACATCACATTTGAAAGTTATCATATAATTTCTCAAATTTATACTAACAATTAAATTATACTCCCTCCGTCCCAAATTAATTGCTTTTCTAGGACTTTTTTAAGTCAAATTGACTATTTTTAAAATTAATAATTAAGCATATATAAATATATTTCTAAAATTATAAAAATTGAAATTAGTAATAAATTGTATATACTTTCTTTTGGTTATAATATCTTCACCTATATGTTAGCAAAAATAATAAAAAAATTAGTTTTAAAAATAGTCAATTTGACTTTAAAAAGTCCTAGAAAAGCAATTAATTTGGGACGGAGTGATATCAAATTTGATTGTCTTAAATTTTCAATACACATCAATAAAAATGTTTTGAAATATCTCAATTCATAAAAATTTCACACTATTTTCACATGATTATAAAATTATAAAGTTGACGTGCTAGCAACAAATCACTTATGTCACTTATAAGCACACCCACCAAATTCAAATTTTCTCGATATTTCAAAACTTAAAACCCATGAGATATATAATGACACATATTTTGCCTTCAAAAAAAAATTTCACATGAACTTTCTTTTTTAAAATATTAATTTATGAAACTCATTATTTTCTAATTTTCAATATATCACTGCCTCTATTGTAAAAGTATCACGTTTTTTTTTATTTATAAAATAATTTTTTTAATTCAAATGAAAAATTCATGAGCCTCAAGTATTACATATGGATGATCTCATAAATAGTACTCCCTCCGTCCCAAATTAATTGCATTTCTAGAACTTTTTTAAGTCAAATTGACTATTTTTAAAATTAATAATTAAGCATATATAAATATATTTCTAAAATTATAAAAATTGAAATTAGTAATAAATTGTATATACTTTCTTTTGGTTATAATATCTTCACCTATATGTTAGCAAAAATAGTAAAAAGATTAGTTTTAAAAATAGTCAATTTGACTTTAAAAAGTCCTAAAAATACAATTAATTTGGGACGGAGGGAATAATATGCTAACATGTTTTGATTCACTGTTCATTGTGAACTACATGATTTATATATACTATATTTTGACTCAAAAAGAAATTTTCCATGTTTATATTTTCAAAATTCATCAATATTTAGCAAAGCATATCAATGGAGTTATTAAACTCTTACGGTACTTTTCACGAAAAATATTTTCCCAAATTATGCATATCAAGAAAAGAGTGTAAGAGTCACTTACTTGGTATTTCCTTGTAGCACAAATGCAAATTATAAATTGCTAATTTTAGTCACTCATTCACTGCATGGATTATCAAGATTCACAAATATTAATTCATGTGTAGGACTCGCGCAAATGAAACACATGCAAGAAAACTCAAATCACGTTACCACGTTGAATCACCTTAATTAAAATTATTGTTCCTTCGGTATAAAAAAGTATTAAGAACAAATAAATAATATTTAATATGTAAAATACACAAACTAAATAATAAAGAATGATACAACCAAAATAGTAGGCGCTTAATTGAGGTACGGAAAAATATTTTTTTAAGATAATTCAATAGATCATTGCTATCCGGTATAGCGAGTCATTGACATGTCACCTCCAAGAGACAATAATCCAACTTTCCTGCTATTACTTTTAACAAAGTCGTCTACATAACTTGGAGAGTTTAAAACTCCACGAACACAATACCGTTTTATCCTTACCTAATATCAATATAATTTATAACACATAATTAATATATTATCTTTCTCACATTATACATTTGTACATGACTGCTTGCGTTATCAGTAGTAGCTAGCAAACTCTTTCTAAATCATTCTAATGAAAAATGCCACAAATGAATATGCCTTCAGCTGCTCTACTGATTTTTTTAAACCAACATTGCTCTCTCTCATTCTTGTTAAATGGACAACACCTTCCAATATATAACAAGTATGCAACAGTAAAGCATACTGAATAAAGCGTGAAAATGTGACTCCATCACAATTAATTAAAAAAAAGCTATTAACTATATTTTTTTAATATAAATAAAACCACTTAATCCTTTTGTAACTCCCATGAAGATTATAACTCATAATTAATAATATTATATTAAAATAATTAATTTTATTAAAATATATCCAATACTTAACGTTACAAATTAAATATACCATCACTTGTTTTAGTATTCTAATACAAATGCTAATGATGATTTTAATTTATTATGATATGTTCAATCAATTAAAAAGGTTGTTATTGTGGAACACTTATATTGTTTGAGTTTGGGAGCTGCATAGCACATATATGAAAAGGGAATCGATAAATCCACCCTCTTTTTTGTTATTTCCACCCATATGGCCCACACATTAATTATGGTTGAGTAACTTAACAATAATACAAAATTTGTTTTCCAAAATTACCCTCACCTGTCTAACATATTACAACATGTTGTATAATAAACTTGACTTCAAAACCATATTACAGTAAACATAACATCTTCTAATAAACTTTTAATTCTACCACTGTTGGATCATCAAATTCACTTTCTTCAAAAGTCCAAACCGGCATCATGTAAACTTGCTTGAGGTGCATCATCAGTCCAAATTTGGCACCAAAACTGTAAACATAAATGAACAAAATAGAAAAATATTAGGTACTATTCAGTCCACATCTAGTTCTTATTATGTCAGCTTCAGAACAAATATTAGGTACT
Source organism: Aralia elata (assembly GCA_034770075.1). Taxonomy (NCBI): domain Eukaryota; kingdom Viridiplantae; phylum Streptophyta; class Magnoliopsida; order Apiales; family Araliaceae; genus Aralia; species Aralia elata. Next base: position 4,809,774 of record CM068388.1, on the reverse strand, counting down.
ATCAAAAAAAAAAGTTAGGATTTATAGGAAAAAAAATTGTTCACCGATAAATATTTTATTTATTTTAAACTAAAATATATTGCCTCAATTACAAATAATAAAAAAAACCACAAAAAACAATAAATACAGTTCATAAATTAAAAAGCTAAATAAGGGATATATATATATATATATATATATATATATATATGAATTTGGGGATATATATATATATAAATTTTTTTTACCTCAAATTGAACCAATCTTGCACTAGATTGCCTTTTTGCAGAGAGAAATTTTTGATGTGAACACTACATATACCAAGTTAAAGAAAATAATCGAGTTTGATTCTCAAATCATAAAGAAAAAACTTAGATCTGTTCGGAAGGAGAGAGAGAGAAAGAGAAAAAGTTGAGTAATAGACAAACTTACATATGTTCGAAAAGAGAGAGAGAAAAAGAAAAAGTTGAGGAACATGGAGAGTCTGAGCAAAGCAAGAAGGGAATATTAGGTGAGGGCAATTTTGAAAAATAAATTTTAGATTGTTGTTAAGTTATTCAATCATGGTTAATGTGGGCGGAAATAACAAAAAAAAAGGTGAATTTATCGGTTCCCATACGAAAATATAGGAAGGAAGAAATGCACATGCGAAAATAAAAAAGTTAACTTTTATTATTATCAATAAAAATAAGATATTTATTTTGCCGATAAATTAAGCTAAATCAAATTAAAATTTGGTATTTTATTTAATTTAGCAGACTTACAATACTTAGATAGGCTTTTAGATTTTTTTTAAATCATTAATATATATGCACAATACACGTACGCACACATCAAAAATTAATTAATGTTTTAGATTATTAGTTATTATGTTATATATGACTACGGATACCTTTAATTAGCATTAAAAATGAGAAGCAACTCAAAGTAAAATTATCACAAATGGGAAAAATAATATCACTAGAAGTATAATTAACTGTATGGTGTCCTAATAAAGAGTTTTTTCTTTTCTTCTTTTTTTCAATAACTAAAGTACTTAGAAAGTGAAACTATAAATCTAGTGGGGATAAAAATTAAAAACGTACTTAGAAAGTACTGAAACTATAAATCTAGTGGGGTGATAAATTAAAAACTCTTTAAAAAATTAAAATCTCTAAACAAAAAGTCAAGAATAAGTTCTAAAATTTAAAATTTAGTATTTAAAATTAATTTTCTCCTATATTAGTTAAATAAAATTTTATTTTTATTTTTCTTTTTTAGCAACTAAATAATAAGAGAACAATATCAATAAAAATGGATCAATTGTAATTAATACGTGTATACATATCTTCTGATACATATATAGAAACATATAGCGTTAATTAGACGAATCCGTAAAAATCTTTTCTCCCAAATATCAGTAGATTTCTTTAATTCCTAAGTCGGTGAGAGTTTAGGACATAATTATAACTAATAAACTGAAGAACACTACTACTTATCAGTATAATAAAAATAAATATTTATTTTCTTAAATATACCGCCGGATTCGAATTAAGAAATACACGGTTAAGCCTTTACTGTTAGATCACGAACGTTATATATTTATACTTATCTAATACTTCCTGCTCAAGTTTTTTTTGGCCTATATATACACTGACTGATTGTACTGTAAATTAGTTCCAAGTTCAGACAGAAAAAATATACAGAAGAGAGAGAAGAAAGTAGTGAGAGAAAATGATGAAGATGGCAATTCCGTCTGGTTTTCGATTCCGTCCAACTGAAGAGGAACTCATCAACTCCTTCCTAAGGCCAAAGATTATGGGACAAATCTTGCCCTGTAATATTGTCGAAGAGAAACAACTGTACGGCGGCGGCGATCCTTGGGACGTATTGCATGATGAAAATCAATGGATAGTATTGGAAACCGACAAGGGTAAAATAGTCAAGAAGGCTATTTATGTCTTCACCAAGTTGACCAAGAAAGCGGCCGCCGGAAAGTTGAGAAAGAACGGCGGCGTTGGTGGGAAGGAGCAATTTGTTCGGGCGGCGGGCTGCGGGACTTGGGATGGGCAGACGGGCCCTAGGGAAGTCAAGAATGGGAATGGTGAAGTGATAGGATTTAGAAAAATGTTTGTTTTTGAAATAAGGATGTCCTTAAACCCTAGCCCTAACCCTAGTAGTAGTGCTAAAAGTAATAGTGTTAATCCGGGACACTGGATTAGTGCTAAAAGTAATAGTGTTAATCCGGGACACTGGATTATGCACGAATACTCTCGGAAGTGGTGAATCGGATTATGTGGTTTGTGAGATTATTCTTGATTTGAAGAAAAAATACAAGAGGAAGAGGGGAGTAGTAGAAGAGGATGATGAGGAAGTTGTTATTAATCCGAAAAGATTAATAACAATTGGTGAAGAGAAAAAAGATGATGAGAATATTATGACTTCTTGTTCTGCGGATGTTCCGGTACTAGTACATGATGAAGGCGGTTCTTCTTCTTCTGGTATGGAATATTTACAAGTACTACCTCTTGCTGTTGAGTATCCTGATAGTACTAGTAGTAGTACTGATGATGAGTTGATGCCGATGACGAAGGAATCTCAAGAACAAACATTGGAATCGGATTGGGAATGGGGTGATTTAATTAAGCTTGCTGAATTACTGGATGCAGATCATCATGAAGCTGGTCCTTGTATGGAATCACAAGTACCCCTTGGTGTTGAGTACCCTATTACTAGTACTAGTACTGATGAGTTGATGCCGGTGATAGAATTTCAACAACAAATACATGAATTGGATTTATTTAACCTTGATGAATATCCTAATACTAGTAGTACTGGTCATGAGTTGCTGCCGATGAGGGAGTCTCAAGAACAAACATTGGAATGGGATGATTTATTTAACCTTGATGAACTCCTGGACTCGGAGTTCGATCCATGCACAAATTTGATTTGATGCACGAGTTTGAAGACGTTCAGAGGCATGCAGGCAGCTGAATGATATTATGTAATTTTAAGTTTTTGAGTTAATTTTGTTTTGTTTTGTGTTGGATAGAGCTGGATTTAATTTGGATTGTTTAATCAGTAATTAGTTTTGATTTTGATTTTGAGAGTAGTTAGCTATATGTGATGATTTGATTTAGCTAGGGATGGTTAAGTAATTACTGTTGATTTTGAGACTATGTAGATGCGTTGAATTGAAGTTGGGGGTTGGTATACAAATTCTATAATAATTGTCTCTCAAATTTTTTGATGTCTATACAAAACATGCAGATATGCTACTGTGCCAAATTACTTATAACTTCCATATATATTTTTGTAGATAAGGAAATTAAACTTGCATAATGCATAATGACTTATTTTTTCATATTAATGTTATATTCAATCTTAGCATTTTCATATTTTTGTCAACTTAATGTTTATGGTTGTCCAAATATTTGTTATATATTCAGTCTTAGCACTTACTTATAACTTTATAAGATAAGTGAATGGTTAATTGTGGTAGAGAATTAATAACGGACGAACATATAACATTCACGGCTACACGAACACAAATCTTACCATTATGAATGCAACAAATTTATTAATTTCCATATGGTAAATTCAGACTTCTTCATAAAATTTGGATATATCAAGCACTGAGAGCCATCCAAGGGAAGCTAAAGTAGGGGCTAGAGTTTATAACAGTGGAAAATTAAGAATATTGGAACTAATTAAAATATAAAATATTGAAATTAAAGTACAACATAAACTTAAGTATGCAATATTAACACAACATATTGTACCAATTAACAATATCAGAAGTCAGAAACTATATATAAAATGTAAAGAATTTTTATCGTGATAATAAAATGATACTTGAAACATGCATCATATAACCTAGTGTAAAAGCCTTGTATCATATAGAGTGATTAAAACACAAGAAGAAAAAATTAACTGAAAGCCATATAATTTACAAAAAGATGGGAAAAGGATATGATGATAATGGTGAACATATCAAGGGAAAATGAAATGGGGGAATAGATGATGAGTATGCAGGATTTCTTGGTTAGAGAGACTAAATACATGCAAGAGAATAGTGAAGTTGAAAACCATAATCCAAACATATAGGATAAAGAAGCCCTTCTGCTTGTTATCAAAATATTTAACAACATGACTTTTCTTTTTTGACGGAATATATTAAAATTGTGATCCGTTACAAAACATGAAAAAATTACAATATGAAAAAAATAAAATAGTAATCCTTTCAAACAACAAGACTTGATATATGATACGAGACATAATAGCCACTAGCTATTTGCTTTTATGTAACAAAGTATAATTGAAAACTAAACAAAGAATGAAGGACTAAAACATTCAAAGTTACCAATACTATCCCCATGCCTTGGCTTCTTGCCAATTTAAATAGGCAACCGAGTGTAAAGGTAATTTACCAAACACAAAAATTCAAAAACTCCCAAATCAAGCAGTTCTTTACCCATCTTGGCAAGCGACAAATGTAACGACATCTAAAAGTACTTGCAACTTCTGAAAAACAAGTATATCTATGTGCAAAAACTAAGAAACAACTTTCCTTTTGAATCTAATACCAGTGTTTATACAAAAGGAAAAGACCCAAAACATGAAAATAAACACCACTCATGTACTAAAAGGATTGCTGAACTATAGGCCCATAATCAGTGGCGAAGCCAGGCCCCAAATCGAGTGGGGTCAAAAAATTCTGATTCTACGAATAATTTAGCGGGTTCGGAGGTTGCGCCCCCAAGCTAAAATTTTTAAATAATTTTATATTTTTTGACCGATTATCTATGTAAAACATGTATTTGGACAAACAGAATTTTCTTAAAACATAAGTAGACTTTTGAAATATTAAATTGTTTAACAATACAATCTTATTTTACATTTGTTTTATAAAGAGAGTTCAAGTATAAATTTTAATAGGGTCAAATTATTAAGTTATACCAAAAAAATTTATTACATCATAAGTATAAAAAAAATCAAAAAATAAGTGGGGTCAAATTACTAAGCTAATACTAAAAAAATATATTATATCATAAGTATAAAAAAAAATCAAAAATGAGTGGGGTCAATTGACCCCATATTTTGTACATGGCTTCGCCTCTGCCCATAATTCTTAGAGTTCGAAGAAGCTTTTTTCTGATTATAATAATAGTGACAGTAAAAGTGCAATTCACTACCCAACATTGCAATTCAAATGCAATTTACTACTCTTAAGAAATTCGGAACAAACCGCTGGAACTTCCAAAATCTAAAATAAACAAACAAATTCAATAAGGCTAGAACTAAGAACAATAAGCCCTGTGCCTCCTCTAAATTCGTCCATAACAGTCCATAGTCTATTTTTGTCCATTTTCTTCCTCCTTTACGCATAGGTTTGGGTTTCTTTCATTCTTGTTCACTTTCATGTTATTAAGAAGGTTTTTAAAGTCTTAACAACATCTTTAACTGTGCATGAACAACCAACAACAACCATAACAACATCTGTAACGAACAAGAATGCCGACTATCCTTGTAATTAGGATTTTATTATTTAATAAATAAAATAAATATTTTGATGAAAATGCTTATGTGTTTAAAGGTCGATTTTGACCTAATGAATGTGTTATGTGATGTTTAACATGTGTCACAGTTTCATAAATGAAATAAATTTTTTCCGAAAAACCGCTAAATCACTATTCATCGCATAACAGGCTCATTAATTCGTTTTTCAATTTTTCGAGCGATGTCATATTAATTGATAATGGGAGATGAAATCTCCAATAAAAATATTTTAGTAAGAAAAGATGTAAAAATACTATTCACGCTAAAAATGCTTTTGTGTGTTTTCGAATTTTCGAATTACGACATAACGTTTATTCGGGAATGTGAGATATAATCTCTAATAAAAATTTTCTGTAAGAAAATTTTTCAGTTTGACTAACCGAACTAGTTAGGAAACCCTAACTAGAAAGAAACTAGAAATGAAATTAGTTTGGATGTAACTAAGCCATTTAAGCCTAGGGTTTCAAAATGGCTTGGCTAGGGTTTAATATGGCTTGCCTAGGGTTAAACCAAGGGTTTAATTGGCTTGGCTAGGGTTGATATATGACTTAGATCTAGGGTTAAAACCTAAAGACTTAAGAGTTAAGAAAGGTTTAGGGCTAAGTGTCATGTAAGCAAACTTGATGGACAAGTGTCACTTGATTGTAATTAGTGCATGTGATTAATTGAACCAAGCAAATGAGTCATGGGAGAGAGAAAGAGGAAGTGGGCGGCAAGATGGGGGGGGGGGGGAAAGGGACAAAGGGATGACTCACTTACTATATATATAGTAAGTATTATCCAAATAAAGCAAGTGTTAGATTTTGTGTCCCCTCCTTTCTCATTATTTTTGCCAAACAAAGCCTTAAGTAATTATTTTGTCTAACCTTAGTTAATTAATTGAAGTTAGTTTAATTAATTAGAGTATGGTGAAGAGGTCTAAAAGACTTTAATGCCCTAGCTCTTGAATGGCCTATAAATAGAGTTGTAAGTATACTTGCAAATTTTTGTGTGTATTCCTTATATTATCATAAGTAAAGAGAGAGAAAGCTTGAGAGCAAAATACTTGAGAGAGAGAAAAGGAAAGGAAGAGGGGCGGACAAGGAGGAAGGAAGAAAGGAATCAAGAAGTCTTCAAGTAAGCTAAGTAGGAAGAAGAAGAAGAGCATCAAAGGTAAGAATATTAAAAAAAAACCTTAACTTTCATCTTTTTATATTTTTAAAAGTTTCTTAGTATGATTAAGGAAGTGCTTGTTGGTGGTTGTTGATATTTGATGAGATCAAACAAGGATCTTGGAGTGATAAGGCTTTATAGTTGAATATTGTTTATTTCTACCGGTAAATGCCATGAAAGTGAACGAATAATAAAAAACTTGTAAGCCAAAGCGAAAAGGATGAAATTTAATTGTTAGAGGACTGTAAATGGACTACTATGTTGTGTACTTGTGTGGTTTATTTTAATTTCGAAAAGAAGAAACTATAGTTAAAGGGATTAAGAAATTGTTCCAAGTGGAACGGGAGAAAAACCCGCCATAGTCGCTATGGCGGAATTTTCTGTGAAAAGACGTTAAAATGCTAAAAACCTTATTTGGTACGACTTTCATGCTAAATCTATGGTGAGATAATGTTGTTGGAAAAATCTGATTTCATGAGGCTTTTAGAGTCCATAGAAAACGTGGGCTCAAGAACAGACTTATTTCGACAAGAAATGAGCAAGTTACGAAGTCGCAAAGTAGGTACGAGAAAACGTAAACAACCTAATTGCTAACTGCCTATGCAGTGGGTTTTGTTCTAAAGCAAACGGGTACGTACTGTCTGGATAACGATTAAAATGAAATCTGGCCTAAACGGACATGTCTTAATTGTCTAGATAGTAACCAAAATGAAATCTAGTCTAAGCAGACAAGTCTTAACTGTCCGGATAATAATCAAAATGAAATTTGTTCTAAAGCAGACAATCTTAACTGTCCGGATAATAATCAAAATAAAATTTATTCTAAAGCGGACAGTCTTAACTGTCTGATTTGGGCCTGTAACACAAAGACTAAAAGTTTGGACACTTTGTCTAAATTTATAAAACACGAACGACCTAAAATGAATAATATTGTAACGTAGACCACTATATGGTATCAAATATATGACTAATTGGTGTGTCAATGTGAACATATATGTGTAGGACATTGAAGGACGATTAACGTCAAGTTTTTAAAGAACGCGAAAGGCAAGTATTCTTAAACTCTTTCACAAGTTTCGTTTCTATGAATGATATTATTATTATACGAGCTTTTCAGCTTCATTTACCGATCGTATTAAAGTATTAATTTACATAATATTTAATTATTGTGTGAACTCCAAACTTATGCAATAAATTTTATGATTGCACAAGTTATTCGTTATGCTAAAACCTCATGTTATTTAAAGATTCAAAGTTCGATATTTCCTGAACTATTATAAAGTTATGTCAATGCCTTGTTGTTTTGGCCAGACACATGTCAAGTTATGATTTGAATTTGATATATTCTTAAATGCTTTCCAAACCATATTAAATTGGTGCGAACTCTGACTTTAGTCTGATATGAACCTCCCTACTATTAAGGGTATTTTAGTCGGATTTTTGACTGGCCTTCGCGGTGTAAAATCAAACGCATATAGTCGTTTAAAAGAAATAGGTTGTGCACAACATGAGTACAATAGGATGATCCCCTAAAGTACTCGAAAAATGTCGGTTTACAATATAAAAATCTGTTAAACCTTTTATGAAAATAAAATGTTCAAGGTCGTTTGACCGCTCAACATGTAAATTCTCAAATGTTAAATAAACATAAACTTTCTATTATTGTTCCCATTTATTCGAAATGTTTTCACAACTATTGTTCAATTGTAGAAATTATCCAAAATGGAAATATTTGATTCTTGATTTTGTTGTTTACTTAATTGTTTATACTTGCTGAGCTTAGTAGCTCATCCTTGCGTTGAATCAAATGTTTTCAGCTAAGCCCGAGTGGCCCGAGAGTTCAGGAAAGAAGGATAAAGGGAAAGGAAAGGTTTCCGAATAAAGAATATTATGTAATAATTATGTGTTATTGTTATGATATTATGTAAAATGATGTAATATTTATTCATAAGACAATGTATTAAGTTTGTAAACGTTATGAAACCTGGGATTTAGTGTAAGACAGTTTGTAATAACTTAGTAATTATATTCTGTCTTTAAGATTATGTTGAATGGGTAGTACCGTGATGTACCAGACCTGGATTTGAAGGCAGACCCGGATTTGGGGGCGTCACAGGTTGGTATCAAAGTTGTAGGTTATAAACCTTAGGTAGGGGTACCTTGGGGCTATAACCTTAGATAAGTTAGAAAAATTAGAAGGTAAAGAAAGTAAGATCGAGTTGTATGAGATGAATTGAGGAAATTCATCCGTAAAAGTCTAAAGAAGTAAAAATAACATAAATTCAACTGTTATTTGTTATATGAAATATATTTTGTTGCTATGTGCTAATCTAGTTAACAACTTTGATTATAGGATATTAGGAGAAGAGGAGGTTAGAGATATACATGTTATTAGCGAGGAGCTGATCACTCCACTTCAGCCAGCACCTGAGCCAGTGCCTGTGGTGCTGATAGAGAGTGTCCCAGGTGTGGAGACTGATCCTGATTAGGATCCGTCCGAACATGAGGAAGAGCTGGCGGAAAACACTAGATTGCCAGCTGGCATACAGGCTAGGCTAAGGGGATTGGCAGCAGCATGGATGTTGGGAGGACCAGAAGCTCATGTAGTACCGACCGTAGTAGTGGAATCTGAGGATTCTGAGGAGGAAGAGGAGGAGGTGTAACGATCGGGAATTTTAGATTTCCTTGTAACCCGAGTTATGTATGAATAAAATGAATTATTATTATTATTATTATTATTATTTTTATATTAACCTATACTACGTGTTTAGAATTGTGTTGCAGCCTAGAAAATGTGCATATGTTAAATTTTATGTGTTGTTGTGTCGTTAGAGTGAATATATCGATTTTGCAAAAATTCATAAAATCACTATTAGCGGGACCCGCGTCCCGAGGCCCTATACACGAGCACTATTCACACCCAAACTTGTTCGTCAATTTCGATTTTGATTAATTTAGATGAGGCATATATGCTGAGGAATAATTTTTCCAAGTGTCAATAATTTTATTGGAGTTGATACGTGATTTAATCTGTATCCGAAATGTATATTATGGGGTGTTCCGAATAAATGGACCAAATCCCATAATAAATATTTTTTGCGTGTTTCCTATAATTTATGGGAGTACCCATTATAATTTTGGGTAGAGTTATTTACCAAATTTGGTACAAAAGTGGGAGTATTCGGGTATTATTTATCTGTATATTTGATTAATTGGAGAGGCAATTAAGCCTCAAACCAATCAGGAGAGAGCATTAATTGTATTAGCCAATCACACATGAGGGGGGAATAAACCGTCACAGGACACTAAGCATGGGATTTTTAACTTCACCAAACATCCTCCTCAATATGGTTTTCAAGAGCTCGGGTGAAGTATTTTCTACATATCAATACATTCCATCTTCTCCCGAAGCACTCACCTTATCCTCCCATCAACTCATCCTCCTTCTCACTTAAACCATCTGCATACTCCTCATTTTGCAAGCAAGGATAGAGCTATAGAGAGAGAGAGAAAGAAGGAAGTAGGAAAAGAGAAGAGTGTTCGGGAAGAAGAAGGAAAGCAAGGAAGGAGGGAAAAGAAGGAGAAGAGCAGCAAGAGGGAGTCCAGGAGCACTCTAGCAACCATCTCATTCTACTCAAAGCAAGCAACAAAGAGGTAATCACAAACCACAACCATTTCTTCTCCAAGTGAAGTTTTCATGAGTTTTGTTTTGCTTTCATGCTTGCGGGTTGGATTTTGTTGATTTTCGTTGTTGTTGGTTGTGTTGAATCTACCATGGAGGTTCTTAAAGAATCTATATAAACCATTAACACCCCTCAAAGTGGAACAAAAACAAGGAAAGATCCGAACCTTGGCTTAAAGGATGAACTTTGGACATTTTTGGACTTTTGGACCTTTGGACTGTTAGAGGACTGTAAAGCCTTGATGGTGTAATTATTTTGATTGTTTGTTGTTTTAGTATTGTACTTCCATGAGTTGTGAAGACAACTTAGTTGGAATGAACCAAAATGGTGCTAAAATAAAGTTACAGTGAAGGTTTCAGTGAAATGTATCTTTGACTGCGAAAAACAGAGCATCAATGTGGTTGCTTTGGCTAAGGATTTTGGCTATGTTAGTGTTTATGGGTCATCTTGCATTTTTGATATATTGTAGTCTCGTGTCTTGGGAATCCATAGAGTCCGTAACGGACCAAATTGATCGAGTATAGAGGGAGATATAGGGGCTGAAGCGGGCGAGAGTCTACCAGTTCGCGGTTCTGCAGGAACTGCAGAACTGCTACTGCATGCCGCTGTTCCGCACCTGGTCCGGGTCGGGTCAGGCTGGACCGGGTCGGGTCGGGCCGGACCGGGTCGGGCCGGATCGGGTCGGACCCAGTAAATTTTTCCCGCGAGTCTAAAACTTATATTTTTGTACAAAATGATTAAAAACGCTTATATCTTGTTAAAGCTTTATGTGCTTAATTTATACCCGTGTCGACCTAAACGATGTTGTCCTAAGGCGTAAATTGAATTTATACCCGTGTCGACCTAAACGATTTATACCCCCGACTGGGTAAGCGTAGTGGCAATCAATGTATTTTACTGATGTGATGACTGTAATGAACCTAGTTCTTTTGTGACTAATATTTATGATGATTTTAATAAACTATGTAGGATATTTTGTTGACGGACGATTAACGTCAAGTTATTAACGCACGTACAAGGCAAGTTTCCTAACTCATACAACTCCTATTTAATTGTGCGAGTTTTCCTAACTCGATTCATTTATTGGGCAAGTTTCGAATTCATTTATCTATCGAGCAAATATTATTTATTGAGCAAGCTTATTGAGCTTCTTGACTCTGTTCAAATTACTTATCAATTTAGCAATTAATGTGCTAGTATTCATACTTCTATTCAAGTATTGCAATGAAAGCCCATTTCGTGCCAATGTTATATATTGTGTGATTCCAAAGATTATAAATTTTTATTCATTCAAGATATTTTTTTAAATGCTATCATGCATGTTGTTGAACCTTTAAAGTTCTTTATTCCATAGACTGTTTAAAAGCTATGTCAAGGCTAATTGGGTTTCAGCTAGACACTTATTGTTTTGGTTACTAAAGCGAGGTTAAAGTCCTCCAACTATTATTGTTGTTAAGTAAAATTGTGTCCGATCAAATTGTTTTTGGTCTGGACTCCCATGTAAAGCTGAGGTGGAACAACCCTCACAGTAGGGGAATTGTATAAAACGTCGGGAAACCGACACGCGCGTAAATGGAAAATGTAAGGCTTATGCATAACGCCAGGTATTTTTTAGGCTGATCACCTATTGTACCAGTTTTGTGGATTATCGGGATGAATTTCCAGTAATTCTAGAATAGAGTTCTGTGCCTTGGTGCACCCTCAGTATTGAATAGTTTCCCTTCTTCGGGAAACTTTGAAATCCTTGGATACTTCAGAAATCCTTCGGTCCTTAGTGGCCACTATAACGGTGATAAAAAAAAAGAAGTTGTTTATTTCCTTGGTTCAAATAAATTTTTACTCTGTGAGCTATAATGTTATTATGTGATTAATTCATTGCTATGATACTTGCGGGGGGGCAAATTGTTGCTCACCCCTTGCTCTCCTTAAAAACATTTCAGTTTAGTGCGGCACGTGGCGAGAGCTCAGGAAAAGATAAGGGGAAGGGGAAAGCTACGGAGTAGTTGTAAATTGTTGTTCTAGAATTACCGTTTGTATTAAGACTTATTATTGACGTCGTGTATTAAGACATATTTACCCTTTTGTATTATGTTATGTTTTGTAATAGTATTGGTTTCGAGACTTGGGACAGGTCTATTTATGTTATATCAATGTAAATATTCCTTTATTCCGCTATAAGTTATCGATTGTATCATTTTGGTATTGGATAGTGATGAACCAGGTCCGTGGCTTAGGTGACCCGGATTTGGGGGCGTCACAGGAGGTAAACCCCGAGATCTAGGAAGCCTTCACCCAATTAAGGGCCTTAGTGCATAACGTAGTGGATCGGAATGCAGAGTTGAATATAGCACTGGATGCTGCTAATAACCAGAATCAGGTATTGGAGGCCCAGAATCAGGTATTAGATGTTGTAGTACATGACCTCCAGGTAGAAAGGCATGAGATTAATAATCTCTAGGATGCAGAGATAGTTGATCGGCAGATGGCTGAGGATCAGGTGCAGGATCTTGAGCAAGAGGTGAGAGTGCACAAGCGGAAGGCTGATAGGATGGACTATGCATACTCGACATGTGTAGATCGTATCATAGACAAGGTGGTCTTTTTCCCGGCAGAGGCGGGACAGACCTTTCATACCATCACTTGGCCGATGGTGGTGGCCATAGCACGGGAAGAGCGTACGAGCGCCATTGCTAGGGGTCTGGCATAGATCAGTATATTAGATATGAAAAGATATATATATGTGTGTAAGCATATATCTGAATGATGTGAATCCCAACTTTTTATATACATAGCGGGATAATTTTTGTAAATCTTAACTTGTGTACCAGTTAAGAATTAGAATAGGTGAATCCCTTATTTTTATATTTAATAGAGGGATGTAGAAAGAACATAGTTGGAGGTGCTATGTAATATAAATATAGCAGATAACTATATATATATATATATATGTAATGAAAAGAAGCATATTAATATAAAGTTTTATTAAATATGCTTGTGATGTGAATGTGTTAACATTAAATGAAAATGTTTTAATATTAATAATAAAATATTAATAATAATGAATATTTTATTAACAAAAAAATGCCGCCAAGATGGAGAGGAAGAGGAAGACTGAGAATTGTAAATGAAAATAGGGAACCCAAGAATAGAGAACCTGAGAATAAAGAACCCGAAAATAGGGAACCTGAAAATAGAGAACCTGACAATAGGGAACCCAAGAATAGGGAACCTGAGAATAGGGAACCAGTAAACCCTATGCAACAATTCATATATTTATTGGTAGGGGCACTTAATAGAAATCCCACCGGAGCACCTGTGAATCTTCCAACTGTGCTAGTCACCAGCTTTAAGGATTTTAAAAGCGTGGGTCCACCTGAGTTTAGGGGGACCACTGAGCCTATAGAGGCTCAATCTTGGATTAAAGAGATAGAGAAGACATTCATTATTACCCGAGTCGGAGAGGAGTAAAAGACCACTTTTGCTACCTACTGTTAAAAGGGGAGGCCAATTTTTGGTGGGAAGCCAACCAGAATAGGGCTAGAGAGGGAGTAGTTGCATGGGATAGGTTTAAGGAATTATTTTTCAAGAACTATTTCCCTAGAAACATGCAGAGCCATATGGAAATGCGGTTCCTTGAATTGAAACAGGAGAACATATCAGTTCCCCAATATGCCGCCAAGTTCAATGAACTGGCCAGATTTGCTCCACACCAGGTGGATACCAAGGAAAGGAAGGCAAGAAGATTTGAGCAAGGGTTGAAACCCTGGCTCTACAACAAGGTTTCTGTGTTAAAGATTGATTCATTCGGATCAATCTTGGTAAAGGCTATTATAGCCGAAGGAGGGAGTGAGGTGTTGACCAAGTTCAACCAGGAGAAGAGGAATAAGAAGAAGACAGAGGGTAGAGATAAAGCTGAGGGAAGCGGAGGAAATGGAGGAAAGAAAAGAAAGTGGAATGATTCCGGGAATATCAGGAATAAGCAAGGAGACCAAAAGAAAAAGGTTGAGGCTTGTAAAAACTGTGGGAAGAATCACCTAGGGGTGTGTCTAAAGGGGAAAACGGTATGCTACATGTGATGACCCGGATTTTCAGAAATAGTAAAATAAGAATTTAATATATAAAATACTTATTGTGAGACGCAATAAGTTTGAATGAATAAAAATATATGTGTGTTATATATTTATGTGATTTATGTGATAAAATGAATGCGTATATAAGTATGAAATATATACATATATTTGGAGTAAAAGAGTTAATAGTTAGTTAAACTATTGAATTTGTTAGCTTGAGATTAATTACGAAATGAGATTTGGTGGTGAAGCAAATTAATTAATTAATGTTAATTAATTGAGATTAAATTTAAATTATATTATGAATAATATAATTTAATTATTATGCCTTGTATGACAATGGATTTATTATGAATTAAGTTTCATAAGTGAGATAATAAATTCACTTCATCAAATTAGTGAATTAATGTATATATTTTATTTTAATGAGAATAAGGAAGGTAATTAAACTCATTATTTTAATATATTACAAATAAGTGTAATATATTTATGCAGTGGCTTAATATATTATATTATGCCTAATAAATATAATTTTTTTAACATGTAATGAATTAGTTCATTATTTGAAAATTAGTGGGTTAATATATTCGTTTTGATTAGTGGAAGAAAGAAAATTATTTTCTTTTAATGAGTTGATCATAATGAGATTAGTTACTATAACGTAACATATAATGGTATAATATGAAATATTATACTAGATGGATGTGAATTAAAAATTATAAAGTGAGGGACCAATATATATAACTGAAAGTGAATATTGGTGCCAAAAATAATAAATTAAGTTAATATTTAATCTATAATAATATCTATGGATTAAATAAATTGTTTTAAAACAATTTATGGAAGGAATGAGCAAATTTTAATTTAATATCAATTGTATAAGTTGTGAGAATCGTGAATATTGTATAGTACATATTGCGAATAAAATAATATTTTATATGTTTTAGGAGTAAATATCTATAATTGTGAAATGTGACAATCTTGATGTTATGAATTATTTGAGATATAGAAATGAGAATAAATGAAAAATAGAAAAGCTGTAAGATAAAGGTTAAATTATATTAGTTAATCATTTTATAAGAGAAATGTTAAATTTAGTAAATAATTTAATAGTTAAACAAGTAACCAAATGATTATTTAGTTATTTGAGGAAAGAATTGGTATTATATTATATATATTTAATAATATAATATGTGAAGTGGGGGAAATATTACATGTATATATAATAATTATTAATGTGGCGTGTGTTAATGTATTATATATTATGCAGTATGTAATGTAAATTGTAATGCATTAGTAAAGTGAGTGTTATAATATATATATATATATATATATATATATATATATATATGGGCAAGGTATATATATATTGTGTGTATTAAAATTTCATATGTTAGTACTAAGCAGTAAGCAATAGAGGGAGAGAGTTTAGTAAATGGGTGGTGAGTCATTATGACAAGCAGGAGGTGGCATATTTAGAGAGTTTTATTTAACCACTAATCTAAAATACGAAGCATGAGTTGTCAGTAGTGTAGTGTATTATCAGGACACTAGGCAAGGCATGAGAATAATAAACTCTGTTCCGTTCATTCTCTCTGAACTTCCCAAGCATAAGTGATCTCCTTCCATCCCAAATCTATTTCCTTTCCCTCTTAATTACCGAATCCATATACCCCTAAATTTTATCAAAATTCTTGCTCTATACATTGAGAACGTTGCTTGTTTCGGCTAAACTAAGAAAGTGATCAAGGAAGTTAAAGTGTGAGCTGGGCTGGGATCTAGTTTAGATAGCAAGGGCAGCAAACGGGTGGAGTATAGCTGAACCATAACCTAACACATTGAGCTATTATTATAAGGTAAGTTCTGGTTTGATTTTGGTATTAACAATTGAAAAGTTTATATTAAAATGTTATGATTGAACTGTGATAAGTGAGCTGTGAATTAGAGGGGAGTTTATTGTTGTTGTGCAGAGAAATAAGAAAGGAAATCGGGGTTTATATATGTATAAACATCTATGACCTCTGTTCCAAAAATGGATGATTGTGTTGTGTTTGATTTAATGCCTCATAGAGGTTGTCGGCATGAATAAAGGAATTTGGTCAAGCCTGAGATTTATAAACTCTTCATACTTGTTTTATAAAGTGACTTGAGTGGATTGAACAAGTAAAAATTGAAATTTGAATTTGTTTAGTGAATTGTGAAGGAGTTAGCTCTTGTGGTAAAACAATTGCAACAGGGAAACTTTGAACCATTGCTAAGCTTGTTTAAAATGTTTGTTTTAGCCAGTTAGTATTTTTTAAAATAAGCGGTTATACCAGCTACAACATACCAAAAATTGGTTGTGATTGGATCCATGGTTTGGGAGATATAAATTAGCAAAGTTGGAGCTTTGGAATGGTGTTGTAGCAAGCTAGCAGCCGCAGTTGCGCGCAAGCGCGCTGTGCGCTGCAGCAGTTAGCTGGGCATGGCTGGCCTGTTTGTTTTATTTTGCATTCTTGGAGCTAAACTCATGAAAGATAGAGATGAAATCATAAAATATATAAACTAATATGTTAGTTATAATTAATATATAAAATCATAAATTTATTCAATAAATTGAATAAATCAGAAATAAACTATTTAAATTTGAGTTAAATTAGAATGGATGATGTATTTATGTATTGAGCTATGAATGGTTTAAAGTACATTATAAAACCAAAAGCCTAATGTATTGATATTACTTGTGCTGTTTTGGAAGTATTTTGAGCATGAAACTATTTAAGATATAGTAAATCACTAAAATAATTTAATAAAAGTATAGTTAATATACAATAGTGTAAATAACTTTAATGAATATATTAAAGTAAAATGTGGGTGATTTAAATAAGAAAAGATAAAAAAAAAAACAAGATATTAAACTTGTAAAATGCAAGTTTAAATAGAATTCATGGATTATGGTAATGTAATGCATTATAATAACATTATGTGTTCATAGGTGCTATACGGGAGCATAATACTTTGAATTCGTGTAATCGCGTAAAATTGATAGCTTCGCATCAAGAAGGCAAGTTTTTCAGTCTTGATTGTTATATGAGAATTTGATATTGTTTACGTTTAAACTGTTTTATATCGTAATAAAGACTTTGTGAGTATGTTGAAATATGTGCTTGGTAATACAATGCTATATTAATTGTCAAAGTCAAGTTATGACTGAAGTTAGTTGAGTTATGGAAACTCAACCTATTTGTGATATGTGATATATGAGAAATGGAATGTATATTTGGAAAATGTCAAGCATGATCTATATATTCGATGCATGGATATAATGCACATCATGAAATGTGTATAGCATGAATACACTGTAAAGCATGTATGTTATGTGAGGCATGAAATGTGTTAACTGTTAATCTTGCTGAGCCGTCGCGCTCATTCTTGCAAATATTTCATTTGCAGATAGAAGTTGAACAATCAGACGATATTGGCGATAGAGATTTGAAATATATTTGTAAAGACTATAATTATTGAATAGATAGTTGAATTTGTATCAAGTCAAGAGGACTAGTATATAATATTAGATCAAATTGTATTAAACTTGTGTGATTTCGAATAAAATTTATTCAATTTGAATTGATTGAAATTTTATATGAGAAATAGTAAACAATAAATATTTGGGTTGCTAATTTGAGAATTTAGTTGTCGTTTTAGAAACCTAGTTAATTCTATGATTCATTTAGCTTGTAAGATATAAAAGAAAACGTATAAAAGAATGAGCATGATATTAAAGGTTGAATCTTTCTATTCAAACGAGATGTTGAAACAAATCATGAATTGTAAAGGTTGCGATTTTGGAACCGATTAATTGTAAAGTCTTAAATAACTGAAATGTAATATCGATATTGGTATCAAATGATTGAAAAAGTTTTATAAAAAAAAATATATACGTAATTTTATCGATTATAATATTGATAATGATGAAAAGTGGAACAAGGTTGTTTGTTAACGCGCAATATTAGGACTGGCTAAATTGGTCCTTATTTTGGGGTCGTTACACTACAAATGCGGGCAGGAGGGACAATCTCTCCTAATTACCCTAACCCGAAGAATGGAGTGTGCTTCAATTGCGGAGCGCCAGACCACATGGCAAGAAATTGCCCAAAGAAGGGAGCAGGTGGAGGGAACAAAGGGAATAGAAGTGGTAAGCTGATTATAGCTGGTCCAGCTCCACCTGGTAGACCAACCGCCCGGGCCTTCAACATGACGGTCCAAGATGTAGTGGCATCGAAAGATATTGTCTCAGGTATCATCCCGGTCAATAATATAAATGCATATGTATTGTTTGATTCGAGTGCGACCTGTTCTTTTATATCATGTGATTTTGCTAAATGGTTAAGTTTACCTCTAGAAAAGCTAGGAACTTCCCTGAACATAGAAGTTGCGAACAAGGAAATAATCCCCGTTGAACACATTCATAGAAATTGTTGCGTAGATATAAGGGGACACAAAATGTCGATAGGTTTAATTTCGATAAAATTGGGGGAATTCGACGAAATTCTGGGAATGGACTGGTTGTATAACCACGGGGCAATGATAGATTGCTAGAAGAAAAGTATAAACCTTCAGATACCAAAACAATCTAAGGTAATATTTTATGGTAGTAAATCGCCGAGGCAATCTCGTTGTCTGACGATGATGCAAGTAAGAAAATTGCTAAAGAAGGGGTGCATAGGTTATTTGTGCCATGTTGTAGATACTCAGTGAGTAGGACCAGAATTGGATTAGATACCGATTGTATAAGAATTCACGGATGTATTTCTGGACGAACTTCCAGGTTTTTTGCCAGATAGGGAGATAGAGTTTATAATAGATGTTATGATTGGGACGACACCAGTTTCAAGGGCCCTATATAGGATGTCCCCAGTAGAGATGAAGGAATTGATGATACAATTAAAAGAATTATTAGATAAAAAGTATATCCAACCGAGTATGTCTCCGTGGGGAGCACCAGTGTTATTTGTGAAAAAGAAGGATGGATCGTTAAGGTTTTGTATCGACTACCAATAGTTGAACAAAGTAACAATCAAAAATAAGTATTCGTTGCCCAATATCGATGATCTCTTTGATCAGTTGAAAGGGGAAATGTACTTTTCTAAGATAGACTTGAGGGCGGGGTGTCACTAGTTGAAGGTGAGAAGTGAGGATGTTCTGAAAACGGCATTCAGAACTCGTTACGACCATTACGAGTTCCTGGTTAGGTCGTTCGGATTGACGAATGCGTCAACTGCATTCATGGATTTAATGAATAGAGTGTTCAAACTGTATTTGGACAAATTTGTAGTGGTGTTCATAGATGATATCCTGGTCTATTCAAAGACGCAGGAAGATCATGCTGAACATCTTAGAATAGTGTTGGAAACACTAAGGAATGAGAAATTATATGCAAAGTTTTCAAAATGTGAGTTCTGGTTAGAGAGGGTTCAATTTTTGGGGCACGTGATCGACAAAGATGGTATATCTGTAGATCTAACAAAGGTGAAAGCGGTGATTAATTGGGAACAACCAAAGACGCCAACTGAGGTGCAGAGTTTCTTAAGGTTAGCGGGCTACTATCGAAGATTTATCCAAGATTTTTCTAAGATAACTACCCCGTTAACCAATTTGACGAGGAAGACGGTGAAGTTTGTATGGACGGAGAAATGTGAGGAGAGTGATAGACACATTAATTATACATTTTAATATTCCCACATTTATTATTTTATATGTTTATTTTATTTAACTAATACATTTTATTTTATTTTGTAGGATTTACCTTATTTATCTTGGTGAATACATAAAAGGTAATTGTTCTAGCTTTTAAAGATGGAAAATGACTCTTGGGAGATTACCATGTAGAGATTGAAACCAAGAAGGAATGAAGGGGAAAAAAGGGAACAAAAGAGGCCAAGTTCAATTAATGTAAATTAGGGCACAAATTTATTTTTTCTATAAATTGGTCTCTTATTTTAGAGAGAGTATTAGGTTTTCTTTTATGAATTAGTTTTAGATTAGGAGTAGGATTAAATTATTTCTTCTTTGTACGCTTGTTGAATGATCGTCAATTAAAGGGAGTTTTCTTATTTTGTTTTTAATTTTCTACTTTTTCTTCTTTATTTTAGTTAGCTTATTTATTTTCATGTCTAGTTAATTTTCTTTAATCTAGGATGAAGATGAAATTAAATAATTATTCATGATAATATTTTTTATCTCTTATATTATTTATGCTTTTATGTTTAATTGATTTCGCCTTCATGTTTCATTATTGAAATACCTTCGTTTTATAGTTCTTATTTAATTTTAAATTAATTAAGAGGTTTTGATAGATTATTGTTAAGATATGAGTTTTTCATAATCCATGCTTGCTCAAAGAAGTTTTGATGGGTTATAGTTAATCCTTAAATTTTCATAGTCTATGCTTGCCCACGTTAATTATAAAATTACTAAATTAAAGGGAAGGGAGATCAAAATCATAATTAAGTTATAAAAATAGAAGAGATTGGATTACTAAATTTTAATTTGACACTATGGACTTGCAGTTACTAAATTTTATCACATCAAGTTTTTGGCGCCATTGCCGGGGACTAGAATTAATTTTTTATTCCTTAATTTTTATTTATTTGAATTAATTTTTAACTCTAATATTTTTTGTATATTGTTTTTTCAGGATTATCGAAGTGGATCGAAGGCGCAAAAAGATAACGATTTTGTTGCTGCGCTTTTTTTGGTATTTCATATCTCCATATTTTATTTTATTTTTTTAAAAAATCAAAAAAATAGTAACTTAGTTTTTTATTTTTATTTTTTTAGTTTTTAATTGCCGCATTCATGCATTCACTCTCGTAGAGCACATCCTGTTTAGGTTTTTTATTTTTTATTTTTTTGTCAAATATAAACTGTGGTGATTGTTGGAAGATTGAGGTACGTCAAATTTCTCATTCTTTCGTAATTCACATAGTTTTAGGACACTTTATTTGTTTATATTTTTTTTATTTGTGCATTCTCATTTGTAATTTAATTTGAGGGCACAACCCATAACAAGATAAGGTGGGAATTTCATCACCCTTCCTTGGCCCACAAACCACCCATTCACTTTGCATAACCTTGACTTAATAAAATCAAGTAAACGTTATCCCCTAGGACTCTCGAGCTCAATTAGGACAAGGGACTCCAAGAGGAGGCTAAATTTTTAAGTAATCAAACTACTGGTGTCTAGGCAAGTGGTTTAAAAGGTATACGCCTAAAGAACGTGTGGTTATTCAATTAGTCACAGTACCCACGGAGAGACTCCCACTGTTTTTACACTTACGTGACTAGTGGTGTGATTAATTTCGAAATTTGTGGACCTTGAGGTGTAACTTGGAAAAGTTAGGAGTTGTCTAGATTTTATTTAGGTTAACCATAAAATTAGGATTTTATTTTCTTTATTTTATTTCTATTTTTTGTGTGTGACTTTCGTGGTTAGTTATCTATTTGTTTGTGATTTATGGTAGGATGGACTCCTACTATAGTTGGAATAATAACTTTGCTTGGAATCAAGAATCCTATGAAAATTTTAATGCACACCAAGTAAATCATTTTTTCCATCTTATGAAAATCCTTATCTAAGTTCATATCCATATCCATATCCGGATTCAGAGCCTCAATATCCACAAGAATTTTCAAATGAAGAAGAGAAAAGATTAAGTACCTTAGAGAAAATTATGGAAGCTTTAATGAAAACTCAAATTAACACGAATCAAGCTATATCACGTCTAGAGATTCAAATGAGTCGGTTAGCCACCATAATAAAAGAACAAGAGGTGGGTGAATTTTCTAGTGACTCTGAGGTTAATTTTGTAAATCATGATAACTGTGGAAATGATGAGGAAAATAAAAATTTTAGATTTAATTCTACACACTTTGAGTCAAGCGAATTTGAGGAGTCTAAAAATTATGAGTCTATGCCTAAAATTGATCATGTCACATTTAATGAGTCGGTTGAAAAAGTCTATAAGCCTAAAGTTCCATATCCTGCAAGACTTATTCCTAGAAAACAATCGAGTGATTTTGTGGACCAACCCATTGAAGTAAACATGATCCAAGAGTTGTCCATGACTCAAGAAATAATTGAAAATAGACTCATGATTGGAGATGATCCAATTGATTTTTTCTTAAATCACCTTGACCAAAATTGGAATGAATCTGAATATTTAGATAAGGTCAATGAGCTGTTGAGATCCACTACGCATAAGTCGCCCAAATTGGAACATACATTTGAACCAATTCGTCCACACTTTGAGCATATCAGCGAATATTTTCCTGAGGTAGACTTTAAGCTCACTCCTAATGAAAATTGTGACTATTTTCAATTTCTTAGGCCTCCGGAAAATCATGAAAAGTTCACACTCACTTGTCCATTTGTATCATTCATTTGTAGTCACATACTTTTTAGGATATATGAAATTCGTAGGTATGTACATTTGTTTTATACATTTTAATATTCCCATATTTATTATTTTATATGTTTATTTTATTTAACTAATATATTTTATTTTATTTTGTAAGATTTACCTTATTTATCTTGGTGAATACATATAAGGTAATTGTTCCAGCTTTTAAAGATGGAAAATGACTCTTGGGAGATTACCATGTAGAGATTGAAATCAAGAAGGAAAGAAGAGGAAAAAAAAGGAATAAAAGAGGCCAAGTTCAATGAATGTAAATTATGGCACAATTTCCCCCCTTTTAAATAGGTCTCTTATTTTAGAGAGAGTATTAGGTTTTCTTTTATATATTAGTTTTAGATTAGGAGTAGGATTAAATTATTTCTTCTTTGTACGCTTGTTGAATGATCGTTAATTAAAAGGAGTTTTCCTATTTTATTTTTAATCTTCTACTTCTTCTTTTTTATTTTAGTTAGCTTATTTATTTTTATATCTAGTTAATTTCTTTAATCTAGGATTAAGATGAAATTAAATAATTATTCATGATAATATTTTTCATCTCTTCTATTATTTATGCTTTTATGTTTAATTGATTTCGCCTTTATGTTTCATTATTGAAATACCTTTGTTTTATAGTTCTTATATGATTTTAAATTCATTAAGAGGTTTTGATATATATTGTTAAGATATGAGTTTTTCATAATCCATGCTTGCTTAAAAAAGTTTTGATGGGTTATAGTTAATCCTTAAATTTTCATAGTCTATGCTTGCCCACGTTAATTATAAAATTACTAAATTAAAGGGAAGAGAGATCAAGATCATAATTAAATTATAAAAATAGAAGATATTAGATTGCTTGTTATGTTTATTATTTAATGGATTCGGATTCCTAGATTGCTTACTCATCATTAGTTAGTTTAATTATAGTTAATTGATTCTCAATCTTTATTTCTAATTCAACTAAAATAGATATTAAGGATACATTAAAATTAATCTAGTCTCTGTGGGTTCGACCTGTACTTGCCAGTTTTTTAATTTGACATTGTGCACTTGCAGTTACATATTTTTATCACATCAAGTTTGATAGACACATTAATTATACATTTTAATATTTACATATTTATTATTTTATATGTTTATTTTATTTAACTAATACATTTTATTTTATTTTATTGGATTTACCTTATTTATCTTGGTGAATACATAAAAGGTAATTGTTCCAGTTTTTAAAGATGGAAAATGACTTTTGGGAGATTACCATGTAGAGATTGAAATCAAGAAGGAAAGAAGAGGGAAAAAGGAGAACAAAAGAGGCCAAGTTCAATGAATGTAAATCAGGGCACAAATTTATTTTCTCTATAAATAGGTCTCTTATTTTAGAGAGAGTATTATGTTTTCTTTATTATTAGTTTAGATTAGGATAAGATTAAAATATTTCTTCATTGTACGCTTGTTGAATAATCGTTAATTAAATGGAGTTTTCTTATTTTATTTTTAATCTTCTACTTCTTCTTTTTTATTTTAGTTAGCTTATTTATTTTCATGTCTAGTTAATTTCTTTAATCTAGGATGAAGATGAAATTAAATAATTATTCATGATAATATTTTTCATCTCTTCTATTATTTATGCTTTTATGTTTAATTGATTTCGCCTTCATGTTTCATTATTGAAATACCTTCGTTTTATAGTTCTTATGTAATTTTAAATTAATTAAGAGGTTTTGATAGATTATTGTTAAGATATGAATTTTTCATAATCCATGCTTGCTCAAAAAAGTTTTGATGGGTTATAGTTAATCCTTAAATTTTTATAGTCTATGCTTGCCCACGGTAATTATAAAATTACTAAATTAAAGGGAAGGGAGATCAAAATCATAATTAAGTTATAAAACTAGAAGAGATTGGATTACTTGTTATATTTATTATTTAATGGATTCGGATTCCTGGATTGCTTACTTGTCATTAATTAGTTTAATTATAGTTAATTGATTCTCAATCTTTATTTCTAATTCGCCTAAAATAGATATTAAGAATATATTAAAATTAATCTAGTCTCTGTGGATTCGACCTGTACTTGCTAGTTTTTCAACTTGATACTGTGCATTTGCAGTTATATACTTTTATCACATCAAGTTTGATAGACACACTAATTATACATTTTACTATTCCATATTTTTATTTTATATGTTTATTTTATTTAACTAATACATTTTATTTTATTTTATAGGATTTACCTTATTTATCTTAGTGAATACATAAAAGGTAATTGTTCTAGATTTTAAAGATGGAAAATGACTCTTGGGAGATTACCATGTAGAGATTGAAATCAAGAAGAAAAGAAGAGGAAAAAAAGGGAACAAAAGAGGCCAAGTTTAATGAATGTAAACAACTGAGTCAGTGTCCGTGTAGTAGCTGTCCTCTCTTGAGATATAAGGGTACATATAGATCCTAGCATAGGCTGTGATCGCAGCAGCTAGTTGGTAGGGCACAAATTTATTTTTTCCATAAATAGGTCTCTTATTTTAGAGAGAGAATTATGTTTTCTTTTATGTATCAGTTTAGATTAGGAGTAGGAGTAAGATTAAATTTTTTCTTTATTGTACGTTTTAAACTATTTTTTTTATTGTACGTTTGTTGAATGATCGTTAATTAAAGTGAGTTTTCTTATTTTATTTTTAATCTTCTACTTCTTCTTTTTAATTTTAGTTAGCTTATTTATTTTCATGTCTAGTTAATTTCTTTAATCTAGGATGAAGATGAAATTAAATAATTATTCATGATAATATTTTTTATCTCTTATATTATTTATGCTTTTATGTTTAATTGATTTCGCCTTCATGTTTCATTATTGAAGTACCTTCGTTTTATAGTTCTTATATGGTTTTAAATTAATTAAGAGGTTTTGATAGATTATTGTTACGATATGAGTTTTTCATAATTCATGCTTGTTCAAAGAAGTTTTGATGGGTTATAGTTAATCCTTAAATTTTCATAGTCTATGCTTGCCCACGTTAATTATAAAATTATTAAATTAAAGGGATGAGAGATCAAAATCATAATTAAGTTATAAAAATAGAAGAGATTGGATTACTTGTTATGTTTATTATTTAATGGATTCGGATTCCTGGATTGCTTACTCATCATTAGTTAGTTTAATTATAGTTAATTGATTCTTAATCTTTATTTCTAATTCGTCTAAAATAGATATTAAGGATACATTAAAATTAATCTAGTCTTTATGGGTTCGACCTGTACTTGTCAGTTCTTTAATTTGACACTGTGCACTTGTAGTTACATATTTTTATCACATCAAATTTTTGGCCCCGTTGTCGGGGACTAGAATTGTGACACCCCCAAATCCGAGGTCTCTTTACCGACAGATTCGGTGCTCACGATACTACACATTCATCATCTATTCTACCCATGCATTCAATCATAAGGACAGAAATATAATTACTAAGCTATTACAGTCCGTCTTACGCTACAAATCCCAGGTTCTAAGACCTTTACTAAAACATAAAACATAACATCATAGATAATAATACAATCCATAAACATCAACATATATAACATAAACTATTACAAAAGCGGATATGATATAATATCCTTTATTCCGTTGCTTTTCCCTTGCCTTTGTCCTTGTGTGGCGTCTCGCCCTGTTCTTGCTTTGTTGAAAGCATGAAGTTCATAGCAAGAATAGACATTCGATTGCTCAACAAGTAATACAGTTGGTAAAACCACAACATTAAGCATCATGATCCTAGTTCAACAATTGAACAATAGTTGTGAACGATATCTCAATAAGCAGGAATATGATATAGTATTCCAATTCATTAACAATACTTCTAAAAGACATATTGAGTGGTCCGATGACCATTGAACTCTTGCTTCTTATAATAAGTTTAATAGTTGGTATAGACTATAAACCGATATTTTTCTTGCCGGACACTTCTAGGTAATCAGCCTATCTGCACCCTATATTGTACAACACGTAACATCTATTTGTCCTTGGTAGAGGACGATCGGTATAGCCGACAAAAAATATTTTTCCCCTAATTAAAGGGTTATTCTTCTCAGTCTTATACTTGGAAATCCAAACCAAATCAATAAGGTTGGATAACTATATTCAACAATATCTCGATAGTATATCAAGAAAGCATCTCAATGTAAGTCTAGCAGAAACAAATGGCTTAGACAACAATCTCAATAGTTCATGGTATTAGAACTCTTAAATGTCAACAACATGCACAATAACATCAATAAATATCTTGAATGATTAACAATTCATAATCTTTGGATTCACACAATATATAATATTGCATGAAATGGACTTTCAATGCGATACTTTGAATAGAAGTATGAATACTTGCACAATAAATACTAGCTCAATGAATAACTTGAATGAAGTCAAGAAATTCGCATAACATTGGATAATCGTACAATTACATACGAGTTGTACGATCGAATAAACTTTCTCAAATATGACTTGAATTGAATTAAGGAACTTGCTCAAAGGTAACTTGAAATAAGTTAGAAGACTTGCTCAATAAATAATACTTGCTCAAATATAATCTTGAGTAAAGTATAGCAACTTGCGTAAATTAACTTGGTAAAGTTAGAAAACTTGCACAATGTGTGAATAGCAATAGATATTACAGATGTAAAATAATTATCAATAATTAATCCACTACATGCTTGAAATATAATAACTCGAGTTTGAGTTAGGAAACTTGCCTCGTGCGCTGCTACAATAATATAGTACACGTTCTTCAATTATCCTACACATATATGTGCACATAAACATACTACAATTAGTCACATACGCACAAACATCAACGGGTCACGCTATACATTGCGTCACGTTCATTAAACGTTAACTAAATGAAACATAACATAGCCTTGAATTGTAGTTCTAAAGCTTTACCGTTGGTTCGGGTATAAATAAGTAACGTGTCTAATCATTTCTTAGCGTCACGTTGTTCGTAAACGTTACGACCCTCACCGTCATCCATCCTTATTGGTTTATAAAAACCCTACTCCATATCTTATAATGTTCGTTTCATTTGAATCAAAACACTTTTTAAGTGCATTAACACTTTACACTGCGTTTTGACGTTTATACGTCACACGCCTAATTCGCTCCTTTCACACATGCTTAACATGCTCATTCGATTATCTAATTCATCATTTATTAATACTACTTATCATTATAATTCATAATGATCATGTTCTAGGACTTAAAACATCATCTTTCATGGTCGGAAGCATTACACGTGCATACGTGCATGCTCGACGCCCTCCAATTGCCTTCAATTACACATCAGTCTTAAAGATGGACAATTTTGAATTTGATCCAGTTATTAACTTCCAATTCTAATTAATTGAGTTGTAGGTCTATCTCTAAGCTTTCCGGATCATCTTGAATCGCCCTAATCGGAGTTCGTATGAAGAAGTTATGCCTATTTTTTTAAAGGAAGTCAAAACAGTCCAACTTGACACTATTCCAGCGCGTCCGAGAACTGAAACCTTTAGTGTTCAGCACGGGCTGCTCTGAGGCCTCTGCTCTTCAGTGCAGTTGGCTCTGAACTAGGGTAATTTGAGTGTGGTGGGCTCTGAAATGCAGACAACACAAATTTTATAGATTTCACGATTCGACCTTCCTCCGATCTAATCTCCATAACTCTTTCTATACACGTTCAAATTGGTCCATTATGGACTCTATGAACCCCTAACTTATGGGGCTGCAACATACCAAAATTTTAGAAGCACCCATAAAGGTTAACGAGTCCAAATCTTTGATCAAAGTACAAGGTAATACTCTATTTCTTGAGTTCTTGGTGTTCTTCACCAAAATCAACACCAAATCTTCGTTTTTACACCTTTTAACTCCATTCCAATTGGGTTATGAAGATAACCCATAGGACTACAACATCATCATATCAATTAAACATAACCAACATAGGAACACAACATTATAGTCCTCTAAAATCGTCCAAAAGTTCATTTGTCCAAAAATGTCCAATGTTTCCTCCTTTAAGCCAAGATTTGGATCATTCTTCATTTTTTTGTTCCACTTTAAAGGTATTAATGGCTTAAGAGTCTCTTAATAACATTCTTCAGCAACCACAACTAACAAAATCAACAAAAATCGTAACAAAAATTCAAACCCATCACAAAAGCTTGAAAAGCTTAAGAAATTCGAAAATGGAGGAAAGAAGGTTTGGAGGAGGTGATTACCTCTTGATTCTCCTTCTTGGTTGCTATGGAGCTACCAGGGCTTCCTTCCTCTTGCTCCTCCCGAGCTTCTCCTTCTTCTTCTTCCTTCAATTTTTTTCTCTTCTTTCTCTCTCTATAGCTTACACTCTCTCTACTGTAATTCTCATCCTCTCTAAATTTACTGAACATGG
The DNA here is from genome assembly GCA_034770075.1 of Aralia elata. NCBI lineage: Eukaryota > Viridiplantae > Streptophyta > Magnoliopsida > Apiales > Araliaceae > Aralia > Aralia elata. The sequence continues at coordinate 4,780,510 of CM068388.1, read as the reverse complement.
AGATGGAAGGAATGAGAGAGTTTGGTCAATGAATGGGAGAGTGAAGGCTTAAGGCTTCGGAGGAAATGAAACTTAGCTACCGTGCACATAGGAAATGAAGTAGAGAAAATGCTTGCAAAATGTAGAAGCTCAATGTATTGTGCTTTGCACTGCACCACACTTTGCCGACTTAGCCTACCTGTCCTCCTCCCATTGGTCCCTTGCCATACTTGGTAAAGTTCTATTGGTCTAAAGTTTAAATGCCTCCCCACTTGCACCAAATATACACATAAATATATCCGAATACTCCCACTTTTATACCAAATTTGGTAAATAACTCAACCCAAAATTAAAATGGGTACTCCCATAAAATATTGGGATGCGTAAAAATAATTCTTATGGGATTTGTTCATTATTTCGGAACACCCATATAATACATTTCGGATACGGATTAAATCACATATCAGCTCAAATAAAATTTCTGACACTTGAAAAAATTATTTCTTCGCATACACGTATTACAGTAATTAATAGAAATTAAAAGGACGTAAAATATTCCGGCGTGAGTAGTGCCTCGGGAAACGTGCGCCCCAATGAAAAGTAATTTGTAATTTTTCGCGAAATCAATTTATTCACTCCCACGAGACACAACACATAAAAAAATCATACATTCACATCATCCAGGTTATTAAATAACCTTAACACACATCACATAAAAATAAAAATTTAATCCATTCATTTAATAATAATAAAGTCCAAATTACAAAGGTATTAGGATTCGCGATCGTTACTTCCTCCCCTCCTTATAAGGATTCTGTCCCTAGAATCACAGTACAAGGTTAAACAAAAGGTTGAGGGTAATTTTCTTTCATTCTATCTTCGAGTTCCTACATAGCTTCTTTGGCATTGTGGTTCCTCTATATTACCTTTACCAAAGGTATAACCTTGCTGCTCAAAACTTGCTCTTTCCGGTCTATAATCTGGACTGGAACTTCTTCGTAAGATAAATCTTTCTCAACCTGTATGGATTCGTACTCTATTACATGCTTATAATCCAGTTTGTACGGTCGCAAAATCGACACATGAAACACGTTATGAATATGCTCCATCGCAGGAGGTAAGGCTACCTCGTAAGCCACTTCTCCTACACGTCTTAATACTTCAAAAGGTCCAACGAATCTCGGACTCAACTTTCCCTTCTTTCCAAATCGTATCTTCCCTTTCTAGGGAGATACTTTCAAAAAATACCTAGCTACCTATGTCAAATTCTCGCTTCTGTCGATGATGGTCCGCATACTTCTTTTGTTTGTCTTGAGCGGCTACTAGTCGCGCTTTTATTACTTTAACGATCTCTGCTGTCTGCTGCACCAATTCTGGTCCCAACATTTGACGTTCTCCTACTTCATCCCAGCATAGTGGCGTCCTGCACTTTCTCCCTTACAACGCTTCGTAAGGCGGCATGCCTATACTTGCGTGGTAACTGTTGTTGTAAGAAAATTCTACCAATGGTAGATGATCATCCCAATTTTCTTTAAAATCCATGACACACGCTCGCAACATGTTTTCTAACGTTTGAATCATTTTTTTTTCACTTTGCCCATCAGTCTGAGGGTGATACGCCATGCTCAATCTCAACTGCGTTCCCATACACTCTTGTAAGCTTTTCCAAAAATTTGAAGTGAAACACGGGTCTCAATCTGACACGATCAATACCGATACTCCATGCATTGATACAATTTCTTTAACAAACAACTTTGCCAATTGATCCAAATTAAACTTAATCTTTATTGGTTGGAAATGCGCTGACTTTGACAATCGATCCACAATAACCTATACCACGTCGTAGCCTTTCTGAGTAGTTGGAAGACCTACTATGAAATCCATCGTAATATGCTCCCACTTCCATTCTGGTATCTCCAAGGGTTGTAATAGACCACTTGGTCTTTGATGCTCTGCTTTAATCCTCTGACAGGTTAAACATTTCGCAACGCATTCTGCGACTTCTCGCTTCATATTCGGCCACCAAAAATGCTGTCGAAGATCTTGATACATTTTTGTGCTTCCTGGGTGAATCAAAAATCTCGAACTGTGAGTTTCTTGCAAAATTTCTTCTTTCACTTCCGGTACCGGCGGTATCCAATTTCTTCCTTCAAATCCCAACAACCCTTCGCTGTCGAGTTTAAATTTAACCTCTTTCCCTTTGGAAATTCTTTTCCTTATCTTCTTGCACTCCTCATCCTGAAGCTGTGCTTCCTTTACTCTGTCCAATAAAGTTGGGCGAGTCTCCATCGTAATTAACTTCTCCTTCGACTCTTTCGGATACTTCACTTCTAATTCCATCCTCGCCATTTCTGCTATTAGCTTTTCTTGAACCGTTAGCATCGATAACTTCTCTCGACCCTTTCTGCTTAAGGCGTCGGCCACTACATTCGTTTTTCCTATATGGTATAGAATTTCGCAATCATAGTCCTTGATTAATTCTAACCATCACCTTTGCCGCATATTCAACTCCTTCTGTGTGAAGATATACTTCAGACTTTTATGGTCCGTATATATCTCACATTTCTCTCCGTAAAGATAATGCCTCTAAATCTTTAGAGCAAACATTAGTGCTGCAAACTCCAAATCGTGGGTTGGGTATCCCTTCTCGTAGTCCTTCAACTGTCGCGATGCATACGCAATGACCTTGTCGTTCTGCATAAGCACGCAACCTAGTCCCTTGAGAGATGCGTCGCTATACACCACAAAATTCTCTGCATCATCCGGTATGGATAACACAGGTGCTCCACTTAACCTCTTCTTTAATTCCCAAAATTTTTTTTCACACTTCTCTGTTCAAACAAACTTCACTACTTTTCTCGTCAGATAAGTTAACGGAGTTGCTATCCTAGAGAAATCCTGAATAAATCGTCGGTAATAACCCGCTAGTCGTAAGAAACTCCTCGCTTCCGTTGGCATCTTCGGTTGTTCCCAATTTATTACAGCTTCCACTTTTGCAGGGTCAACCGAAATTCCATCTTTATCAATTACATAACCTAGAAAGTGCACACGCTCCAACCAAAATTCACATTTTGACAGTTTCGCGTACAACTTTTCTCTTCTTAATGATTCCAATACTATTCTCAAATGTTCCGCATGCTCTTCTTGGGTTTTGGAATAAAACAAAATATCGTCAATAAAAACCACCACAAATTTGTCAGGATGCGGTTTAAACACTCTATTCATCAAATCCATAAATGCTGCTGGTGCATTCGTTAATCCAAATGACATCACCAAAAATACATAGTGCCCATAACGAGTTCGAAACACTGTCTTCGGCACATCCTCCCTTCTGACCTTTAACTGATGATAACCACTTCTCAAATCTATCTTCGAAAAATACTTTGCTCCTTTCAGCTGATCAAACAGATCGTCGATCCTCGGTAACGGATACTTATTCTCGATGGTGACTTTATTTAACTCTCTATAGTCGATACAAAGTCGCGATGATCCATCCTTCTTTCTAACAAACAACACTGGTGCTCCCCATGGCGACACACTTGGTTGAATATACTTCTTGTCCAATAACTCCTGCAATTGGACCATCAACTCCTTCATCTCAACTGGAGCCATCCGGTATAGGGCCTTCAATATTGGAGCCGTACCTGACACTAGATCGATAACGAACTTGATCTCTTTGTCTGGCGGATGTCCTGACAATTCGTTCGGGAACACGTTCATAAACTAATTAAATACGGGTATAACATCTAACATAACTCCCTTCTTCTGAGTATCTACGATGTACGCTAAGTATCCCATACATCCTTTACTCAACAACTTCTTGGCCTGCAACATCGTCAGATAACTCGATTGTCTAGGCGATTTGCTACCGAAAAATACTACCCTTGACTTCTTCGGAGTTATAAGGTTTATACGCTTCTTCTAGTAATCAATTATCACCCCATGGTTAACTAACCAATCCATTCCTAGAATGACATCAAATTCTCCAAGACGAATTGAAATTAAATCCACAAACATCTCGTGCCCTATAATATTGATACTACAATTCCTGTGTACGTACTCCACAGGAATCACTTCCTTGTTCATAACTTCTACATTCAGGGGGTATTCTAATTTCTCAGGAAATAATCTTAACTTCTTAGCAAAATTATTAGATATGAATGAACAAGTAGCACCCAAATCAAATAATACATATACATTTATATCATTGATCGGAATAATACCTGACACCACATCCCTTGATTCCACAGTATCCTGCACTGTTACGTTGAAAGTTCTAGCCGATGGTCGAACTGGTTGAGTTGACGCTGTGATAGATAACTTTCCACTGTTGTTAGCTCCTTCGGTTCCGCTTCCTTTGCCCGTCCCTTTCTTAGGACAATTCCTTGCCAAATGGTTTAGCGCTCTATAATTAAAGCACGCTCGTTTCTTCGGGTTGGGACAGTTAGGGGCGATGTGTCCCTCCTGCCCATAGCCATAACATACTGCATTTCCTTTCAAGCATTCTCTGGTGTGATTCTTTCCACAATTCTTTCACTGCTCGACCCTTTTCTTCGAGTCACCTCGCTTATTACCAGCACTCCCAGAAGGGTTCCACTTCCTCTTCTGGCCTCTACTATTACCACTACTCCCTTCGGTTTTGTTTCCCCCTTCTTTCGTTATGTCCTTCTTTTCTTTTTTTAGATTGGTTTAATGCGCTACTCCCACCTTTTGCTATTATCACCATCTCTAGAACTCCTGTAAACGGGTACAGTTGAAACATCGAGACTCGACTATAAAGACAGGACTGCAGTCCTTGTTCGAATCTTCTTGTCACTCCCTTAGGCGTTGCCTGAGCCTGCTGTCTTCTTCTTCTTGGCGGCATCTTACTGTTCAACGTTCGCGTTGTCAGTTCATCATCCATCCACTTAATGGAATAATCAATCACTATCTTAAGCACTTACATGTAACACACATCATGTTTAACAAACATAGGTATACATACGTAAGCTGCCATCAGTACATAGTACACATATAACACATAAGCTATTTAAATCTATCTTCTTGCTTTAACAAAGCAACATCTTGGGATTACATCATATCCATCTGTTCACATCAAAAATCGGTATTATATCATTATATCCCTATATTCAAATTAAAAATTGAGATTCACATCACAAACACATACATACATAGACATATATATATATACATCTATGAAAGCATCCCACGCCTAACAGTGTCATCGTATTCCTAATCCCTAATATGAATCATCGTCCTTCGGTCCGTGACGTAAAAAGGATGCTCCTCCGGTCCTGGATAGTAGTATACCCGGTCTTCTGCTCTTCCGAATGTAGTTCAGAATGCATATTCCATCTCATCCATCTTCGCTTTCTTTAAACGAACTTCTCATTCAACTCGGTCAATGCGTCGAGCTGCTCTAACCCACGCGTCTGTCATTCTCGCTCGTTCTGCTGACTCTTTCCGCAACCGACCATTAACGATTTCTTTCTCAACTTATAACTGTGTCACTTTCTGGTCTGCCTGAGCTAGTCTCTACTTGAGCTCTGCTACTCGGGCGGTGAGGTCTTAAATTATTGCCTCCTTCTGCTCTATCGTTGCTTGACGATCCTCAACTTGCTCCTCTAACTCTTCGACTCTATCCTGGAGCTCTATGTTACGGTCGTAGACCATATTAAACAACTCAGCTCTGAATGAGGTAGGTGGTACCTCATTCGAATCTCCTTCTACTTCCTCAGGATCTTCTTCCGGATCTGACTCAGGCACAAATTCATTACCCTCTATCGCAACTGTTGGAGCCGGCTCTACTGGTGCCAACTGCTCCGATATTACGTGCACATCTCGTACCTCTTCCTTATCACCTACGTGACTGGGTTCTCCTATCTCTGTCATTCTGCCACAACCAAGTTAAAATTTTAAATTACTACCCGCGAAAACATAAGTCTATTAACCAAAAATAAGCACATAGGTGTTTTATTATCTGTAATGAATTTCCTCAATTCATTTCTTAGAAATACTCGATTTGAGTTTTTTCCGACTACTAAATTCTCTATCTCTTATAAGGTTATAGCCTAATGTTTTCCCCACCTAAGGTTTATAACCTATCAGCTCTGATACCAACCTGTGACGCCCTCAAATCTGAGGTCTCTTTACCTACAGATTCGGTACTCACGGTACTACACATTCATCATCTATTCTACCCATGCATTCAATCATAAGGATAGAAATGTAATTACTAATCTATTACAGTCCGTCTTACGCTACAAATCCCAGGTTCTAAGACCTTTACTAAAACATAAAACATAACATCATAGATAATAATACAATCCATAAACATTAACATATATAACATAAACTATTACAAAAGCGGATATGATATAATATCCTCTATTCCGTTACTTTTCCCTTGCGTTTGTCCTTGCGTGACGTCTCGCCCTGTTTTGGCTTTGCTGAAAGCATGAAGTTCATAGCAAGAATAGACATTCGATTGCTCAACAAGTAATACAGTTGGTAAAACAATAACTTAAGCATCATGCTCCCAGTTCAACAACTGAACAATAGTTGTGAACGATATCTCAATAAGCAGGAATATGATATAGTATTCCAATTCATTAACAATACTTCTGAAAGACATACTGAGTGGTCCGATGACCATTGAACTCTTGCTTCTTACAATAGGTTTAGTAGTTAATATAGACTATAAACATATATGTTTCTTGCCGGGCACTTCTAGGTGATCAGCCTATCTGCACCCTATGTTGTACAACACGTAACATCTATTTGTCCTTGGTAGAGGACGATCAGTATAACCGACAAAAAATATTTCCCCCTAATTAAAGGGTTGTTCTTCTCAGTCTTATACTTAGAAATCCAAACCAAATCAATAAGGTTGGATAGCTATATTCAACAATATCTCGATGGTATATCAAGAAAGCATCTCAATGTAAGTCTAGCAGAAACAAGTGGCTTAGACAACAATCTCAATAGTTCATGGTTTAGAACTCTTGAATGATTAACAATTCATAATTTTTGGATTCACACAATATATAACATTGCATGAAATGGACTTTCAATGCGATACTTTGAATAGAAGTATGAATACTTGCACAATAAATACTAGCTTAATGAATAACTTGAATGAAGTCAAGAAATTCGCATAACATTGGATAATCGCACAATTACATAAGAGTTGTACGATCGAATAAACTTTCTCAAATATGACTTGAATTGAATTAAGGAACTTTCTCAAAAGTAACTTGAAATAAGTTAGAAGACTTGCTCAATAAATAATACTTGCTCAAATATAATCTTGAGTAAAGTATAGCAACTTGCGTAAAGTAACTTGGTAAAGTTAGAAAACTTGCACAAGGTGAAAATATCAATAGATATTACAGATGTAGAATAATTATCAATAATTAATCCACTACATGCTTGAAACATAATAACTCGAGTTTGAGTTAGGAAACTTGCCTCGTGCGCTGCCACAATAATATAGTACACACTCTTCAATTATCCTACACATATATATGCACATAAATATACTACAATTAGTCACATACGCACAAACATCAATGGGTCACGCTATACATTGCATCCCGTTCATTAAATGTTAACTAAATTAAACATAACATAGCCTTGAATTGTAGTTCTAAAGCTTTACCGTTGGTTCAAGTATAAATAACTAACGTGTCTAATCATTTCTCGGCGTTGCGTCATTCGTAAACGTTACGACCCTCACCGTTATCCATCCTTATTGGTTTATAAAAACCCTACTCCATATCTTATACTGTTCATTTCATTTGAATTGAAACACTTTTTAAGTGCATTAACACTTTACACGGCGTTTTGATGTTTATACGTCACACGCCTAATTCGCTCCTTTCACACATAATTAACATGCTCATTCGATTATCTAATTCATCATTTATTAATACTACTCATAATTATAATTCATAATGATCATGTTCTAGGACTTAAAACATCATCTTTCATGGTCAGAAGCATTACACGTGCATACATGCATGCCCGACGCCCTCCAATTGCCTCCAATTACACATCAGTCCTAAAGATGGATAATTTCGAATTTTATCTAATTATTAAATTCCAATTCTAATTAATGGAGATTGTAGGTATATCTCTAAGCTTTCCGGATCATCTTGAATCGCCCTAATCGGAGTTCGTATGAAGAAGTTATGCCTATTTTTCTAAGGAAGGTCAAAATAGTCCAGCCTGACACTATTCCAACACGTCCGAGCACTGAAACCTTTAGTGTTCAGCGCAGGCTACTCTGAGGCCTCTTCCCTTCAGCGCGATTGGCTTTGAACTAGGGTAATTTGAGGGCGGTCGGCTCTGAAACGCAGACAACACAAATTTTCCAGATTTCGCGATTCGACCTTCCTCCACTCTAATCTCCATAACTCCTTCTATACACTTTTAAATTGGTCCATTCCGGATTCTATGGACTCCTAACTTATGGGGCTACAACATACAAAAATTTTAGAAGCACCCATAAACGTTAACGAGTCCAAATCTTTGATCAAAGTACAAGGTAGTATTCTGTTTCTCGAGTTCTTGGTGTTCTTCACCAAAATCAACACCAAATCTTCGTTTTGACACCTTTTAACTCCATTCCAACTGGGTTATGAAGATAACCCATGGGACTACAACATCAACACATCAATTAAACACAACCAACATAGGAACGCAACATTATAGTCCTCTAAAGTCGTCCAAAAGTCTATTTGTCCAAAAATGTCCAATTTTCCTTCTTTAAGCTAAGGTTCGGATCATTCTTCATTTTTTGTTCCACTTTAAAGGTATTAATGACTTACAGAGTCTCTTAATAGTATTCTTGAGCAACCACAACCAATAAAATCAACAAAAATCGTGACAAAAATTCAAACCCATCACAAAATCTTGAAAAGCTTAAGAAATTCGAAAATGGAGGAAAGAAGGTTTGGAGGAGGTGATTACCTCTTGATTCTCCTTCTTGGTTTCTATGGAGCTACTAGGGCTTCCTTCCTCTTGCTCCTCCCGAGGTCCTCCTCCTTCTTCTCTTCTTCTTCCCGTGTCCTCTTCTTCTTTTTCCTTTAATTTTTTCTCTTCTTTCTTTCTCTATAGCTTACACGCTCTCTCTACTGTAATTCTCATCCTCTCTAAATTTACTGAACATATAGATGGAAGGAATGAGAGAGTTTGGTCAATGAATGGGAGAGTGAAGGCTTAAGGCTTCAGAGGAAATGAAACTTGGCTAACGTGCACATAGGAAATGAAGTAGAGAAAATACTTGCAAAATTTAGAAGCTCAATGTATTGTGCTTTGCACTGCACCACACTTTGCCGACTTAGCCCACCTGTCCTCCTCCCATTGGTCCCTTGCCATACTTGGTAAATTTCTATTAGTCCAAAGTTTAAATGCCTCCCCACTTGCACCGAATATACACATAAATATATCCGAATACTCCCACTTGTGTATCAAATTTGGTAAATAACTTTACCCAAAATTAAAATGGGTACTCCCATAAAATATTGGGATGCATAAAAATAATTTTTATGGGATTTGTCCATTATTTCGGAACACCCATATAATACATTTTGGATACAAATTAAATCACATATCAGCTCAAATAAAATTTTCGACACATGGAAAAATTATTCCTTCGCATACACTTATTATAGAAATTAATAGAAATCAAAAAGGCGTAAAATATTTCGGCGTGACTAGTGCCTCGGGAAACATGCCCAGTGAATAGTAATTTGTGATTTTTCGCGAAATCAATTTATTTACTCCCACGAGACACAAAAATCATACATTCACATCATCTAGGTTATTAAATAATCTTAACACACATCACATAAAAATAAAAATTTAATCCATTCATTTAATAATAATAATAAAACCCAAATTACAAAGGTATTACGATTCGTGATCGTTACAAGAATTAATTTTTTATTCCTTAATTTTTATTTATTCGAATTAGTTTTTAACTCTAATATTTTTTTTTCAGGATTATAGAAGCAAATCGAAGGAGCGAAAAGATAACGTTATTTATTTATTTTAGTTTTTATTGTTAGTTAGAAAACTAATTGTCACATTCATGCATTCACTCACATAGAGCACATTCTGTTTAGGTTTTTATTTATTTATTTATTTTATTGTCAAATATAAACTGTGGTGATTGCTGGAGGATTGAGGTACGTCAAATTTCTCTTTCTTTCGTAATTCACATAGTTTTAGGATACTTTATTTGTTTACAGTTTTTTTTATTTGTGCATTCTCATTCGTAATTTAACTTAAGGGCACAACCCATAACAAGATAAGGTGGGGATTTCATCACCCTTCCTTGGCCCACAAACCACCCATTCATTTTACATAACATTGACCTAATAAAATAAAGTAGACGTTAGCCCCTTGAACTCGAGCTCAATTAGGACAAGGGACTCCAAGAGGAGGCTAAATTTTGAATTAATCAAACTACTTGTGTCTAGGCAAGTTGTTCAAAAGGCAAACGCCTATAGAACGTGTGGTTATTCAATTAGTCACCGTACCCACAGAGAGAGTCCCATTGTTCTTACACTTATCTCACTAGTGGTGTGATTAATTTCGAATTTTGTGGACCTTAAGGTGTAACTTGGAACAGTTAGGAGCTGTCTAGATTTTATTTAGGTTAACCGTAGAATTAGGATTTTTATTTATTATTTTTTTTTGTGTGACTTTCGTGGTTCGTTATTTATTTGTTTTGTAATTTGTGGAAAGATGGACTCTTATTATAGTTGAAATAATAATTTTGTTTGGAAGCAAGAACCCTATGAAAATTTTAATGCAAACCAAGTAAATCAAATTTTTAAAACTTATGAAAATCCTTATCTAAGTTCATATTCATATCCATATTCGGATCCAGAACCTCAATATCCACAAGAATTTTCAAATGAATAAGAGAAAAGATTCAACACCTTAGAGAAAATTATGGAAGCTTTCATGCAAAACACGAATCAAGCTATATCCCGTTTAGAAATTCAAATGAGTCGGTTAGTCACCATAATAAATGAACAAGAGGTGGGTGAATTTTCTAGTAACTTTGAGGTTAGTTTTGAAAATTATGATGACTGTGGAAATGATGAGGAAAATGAAAATTTTGTATTCAATTCTACACAGTTTGAGTTAAGCCAATTTGAGGAGTCTAAAAATTACGAGTCTATGCCTAAAATTGATCATGTCACATTTAATGAGTCGGGTGAAAAAATTTATAAGCCTAAAGCTCCATATCCTGAAAGACTTATTCCTAGAAAATAACCGAGTGATTTTGTGGACGAACCCATTAAAGTAAACATGATCCAAGAGTTGTCCATGACCTAAGAAATAATTAAAAATAGACTCGTGATTGAAAATGATCCAATTGACTTTTTCTTAAATCACTTTGACCAAAATTGGGATGAATCTGAGTACTTAGATAAGGTCAACGAATTGTTGAGATCCACTACAAATAAGTCAACAAAATGGGAGCATGCATTTGAACAAATTTTTCCATCTTTTGAATACGTTAGTTAGAGTTTTCCAAGATAAATAAGGTAAATCCTACAAAATAAAATAAAATGTATTAATTAAATAAAATAAACATATAAAATAATTAATATGGGAATATTAAAATGTATAATTATTGTGTCTATCAAATACCCATATACCTATCTTTTGCTTGCCCTCGAGTAAAATAAAAATAAAATAAAATAAAACAAAAAGTATACTACCCCATTTTCGTAGGAAAAACGATTGCACTTAGCATGTGCAACAAGCCTTTAAACCCCAAGGTTATCTCAAGTGGACGAGTTATGTCTCGTGAGGGTTTGCAGTGAATATACCCACAAATTTCAAAATTCAAAATAAAATCTTTTTGAGTTTAACTAATTATGAAATTGAAAGAAAACTTTTAAGTATACATGGGCATTATACATAAACAAAATTAAATTCAAAATCACACTTTCACCTTATCAAAAATACTCAATCTTCATTCTAGACACCATCCTTCATAAAATTAATTCCATGTGATGCATGCATGTGTATATGATGTAACTCTTAGTAGGGATTTTTACCATGAAAATCAACCAAACTCATTTTTCTCTTTTTTTTTCTCTTTTTTTTCATTTCTTTCTTTTCTCATTTTTTCTTCTTGACTTGTGCAATGTCTCATTTTCTTAGGCTTTTCAGAGTTACTCATATAGCGAGCGTTGGACCAATGACTCCCAAACAAGTTAGCTTTAGGACACTTGGTGTAGAAACACCCCTAAGGGCTTACTAACTCGAGTAATAAAGGCCACAAAATTAGACTCAAGCTGCTTATATCCATCACACTTTTCAGCGTGAATATCGATGCTTCCTGAAGCTTAGATATTTAATTATTTCGTTCAATGGACATTGAAGCAGTTATTTACTTTTTTAACTTTTTTTCTTTCCCTTTTCAACTCTTTTTTCCTTCAATTTTTTTTCTTTTTTTTCGAAATTGCTCGAATCATAGTTTATACCCCACAACTAAGAATTAGTGCGAATGTGAAGTGCCAAAAATGCATAGGAACTTTATTTTGCTCAAAATGGTGTTTTGAACTAAGATTTTGTATCTTATCAAAGGTTTAAGAGTTCTAAATCTTTTAATTATACTTAAAGTTTTTGCTCCACAGACACTTATTAGAATTAATCCAACTCATAAAAAGTCAAACAAAATTTTTAAATTTTTTTATTCTTAAATTTTTTCCTAAAATGATAAAAAAATCTAATACTATAACTTTTTAAATTTTTCCTAAATTCGTAAAAAAAATTAAAAAAAAAATCTAATACTATAATACAAACAAACTCCCCCTCATACCTAAATCATGCATTGTCTACAATGTATGCAAATAAAAAAAAATAGAGAACAAAGAATTGAAGGAATTGTACCTTATATGTGGGGCATTTATTCTGCAAGAAAATGTGGTGAAAAAGAAAACAAATGTGCATACCTACGAATTTCATATATCCTAAAAAGTATGTGACTACAAATGAATGCTACAAATGGGTATGAGAGTGTGAACTTTTCATGATTTTCAGGAGGTCTAGGAAATTGAAAATAGTCAGAATTTCCATCACAATTATGTTTAAGGTAAAAATTAAAAAAATTTGTTTGACTTTTTATGAGTTGGATTAATTCTAATAATTGTCTGTGGAGCAAAAACTTTAAGTAGGATTAAAAGATTTAGAACTCTTGAACCTTTGATAAGATACAAAATCTTAGTTCGAAACACCATTTTGAGTAAAATAAAGTTCCTATGCATTTTTGGCACTTCACATTCGTACTAATTCTTAGTTGTAGGGTATAAACTATTATTCGAGCAATTTCGAAAAAAGGGAAAAAAATTGAAGGAAAAAAGAGTTGAAAAGGGAAAGAAAAAAAAGTTAAAAAAAGTAAATAACTGCTTCAATGTCCATTGGACGAAATAATTAGGTATCTAAGCCTCAAGAAGCATCGATATTCACGCTGAAAAGTGTGATGAATATAAGCAGCTTGAGTCTAATTTTGTGGCCTTTGTTACTCGAATTAGTAAGCCCTTAGGGGTGTTTCTACACCTAGTGCCCTAAAGCTAACTGGTTTGGGAGTCATTGGTCCAACGCTCGCTACATGGGTAACTCTGAAAAGCCTAAGAAAATGAGACAATGCACAAGTCAAGAAGAAAAAAATGAGAAAAGAAAGAAATGAAAAAAAAAGGAGGAAAAAAAAAGAGAAAAATGAGTTTGGTTGATTTTCATGGTAAAAATCCCTACTAAGAGTTACATCACATACACATGCATGCATCACATGGAATTAATTTTATGAAGGATGGTGTCTAGAATGAAGATTGAGTATTTTTGATAAGGTGAAAGTGTGATTTTGAATTTAATTTTATTTATGTATAATGCCTATGTATACTAAAACGTTTTCTTTCAATTTCATAATTAGTTAAACTCAAAAAGATTTTATTTTGAATTTTGAATTTTGTAGGTATATTCACTGCAAACCTCACGAGACACAACTCGTCCACTTGGGGTAACCTTGGGGTTTAAAGGCTTGTTGCACATCCTAAGTGCAATCATTTTTCCTACGAAAATGGGGTAGTATACTTTTTATTTTATTTTATTTTATTTTTGTTTTACTCGAGGGCGAGCAAAATATAGGTATATGGGTATTTGATAGACACAATAATTATACATTTTAATATTCCCATATTTATTATTTTATATGTTTATTTTATTTAACGAATACATTTTATTTTATTTTATAGGATTTACGTTATTTATCTTGGTAAATACATAAAAGGTAATTGTTCCAGCTCTTAAAGATGAAAAATAACTCTTGGGAGATTGTCATGTAGAGATTGAAATCAAGAAGGAAAGAAGAGGGAAAAAAGGGAACAAAAGAGGCCAAGCTCAATGAATATAAATTATGGCACAAATTTATTTTCCCTATAAATAGGTCTCTTTTTTTAGAGAAAGTATTATGTCTCTTATTTTATTCGAGAGTAAGTGATGAGATATAAGTTAATAGTTGGTCAAAACTAATTAATTAGCTTAAACCAACTACGGAAGTAAACACTTGTATAAAAACACAAGAGCATGATGTTAAAACTCGAAATTGAGTTCGGAAAGGAATTTTGAGACACTGACTATATATTTGAGCCCAAAACGTCAAACTTAGTAAGAAATGACTGTAAACACGATATGGTGTCACGATTAACTTTTTGGTCAAAACCAAAAGTTGATTTTTATGATGGAGTCAAATTAGAAGTCCGGAATAGAATTTCGATTATCGAACTGTGAATTTTAAGTCCGGAATGTTCAAATTAGTAAAGATAGACTATAAATACAAAGTGTGTTAAGGATGATTTTTTAGTCAAAGTCAACAATTGACTTTTATAATGAAAAGTCAAACTTGGAGTTCGGAGAAGAATTTTAAGACGCGGATTGTATATTAAAGTCTGAAACGTCGAAATTAGAAAGAATGGACTATAAATACAAAATGTGTCGGGGTTGACTTTTTAGTCAAAGTCAATAGTTGACTTTTTGGGAAAAAGTCAAACTAGGGATTTGGAAATGAATTGATGAAACGGGTGTTCCCACGACGTTTAGAACGTCAACTTTAGTAGGAATTGACTATAATCATGAAAAGTTGATATCCGGATCTCAAAATGGCCAAATGGACAATTAAATGGATAAACGGGTAAATAAAAGAAGAGTTATTAAATTTTTAGAATGTGGGCCATAGGAGGGGGCGGCTAAGGGCTGCTGATTGAGTGGAAAATGTTGGAATTTATTTCCCACATGTTTCCAAATCTTCCCCCAATTTCCTCACCAAACCTTTCATGTGATTGGTTGGTTGACTAATGGGGGGTCCTTATGTTTGTTATGTAATTGAGCCTTATTCAAAGCAAATCAATTTAGCACTTATCATTTTTTCATTCCCCATACTCCCTCCCGTAGCCAAAATGTTCAGAAGAAAGAAAGAAAGAGAGAGAGAGAGAGAAAGAAAGGAAGAGAAGAAGAAAAATCTTAGTTTTTCTTCATAATTCACTTACAAACCAAGTAAGAAAGAGAGAGCTTATGAGCTCAAGATAAGAAGGAGAAAGAGAAACTCGGGTGAAGAGCTTGAAGCTTCAAGCTAGCAAGAAGATGAAGTACCATGATGATGAAAAACTTAAATAAGGTGTTATGTTCATGCCTTAAATGGTATGTAACCATGGAAGCATAAAGGATGAGGCAAAGCTATGAGCAAGGATGGATGGAAGAAGAAAACCTAGTTAAAGATAATCTTAAAATCATACTAAATTTTAGAGAAATGTTAAATCCACAATACTTTTTATTATTTCCACAACAAAAATGTTGTTGTAAATGTATAGCGACGATTTAACCGTCGCTATACATCTACAACAACACTTTTGTTGTGCAAATAACATTTTTTGTTGTGGATTTAACAATTTTCTAAATTTTATTTTGTTTATGTTTGGTATTGGAAGTAAAAGATGATAGATGATGATGGTTTTATGTATAACCATGATGGAATGAATGAAAAATGATGGTAAGATGAATAATTAAAATGAATATAAGTCGATGCGTAAAAAGGATGGACAAATGGATTATGTAGATGACTATAATCGGACTAAAGAAATCGTTAGTTCATAAGATGTGTATTAAATTTCGGGAAAAAAGAATTATGTGTATGGAAGTTATGAAAATGTTTCAATTGAAACGATGGAAAAATATTTTATAACGAAGTTATGGCGAATTTTGTTTAGTAAAAGATGGTAAAAGTCGAAATCTTAGCTTGGTATGACTTTTGGGCCAATTTTATGGCTAGGTAACGATTCTGAAAAATTATGAAGTCATGGGAATTTTGTAGAGCATGTTAAAAGTTTTCCGTAGCCTCAAGAATGAACGCATTCCAACTTCGGATCAGTGAGTTATGTAGAAATGAAGCAAGAAAGGTAAAATTTAGAAATTTTAGATAAATAAGTAATTTGTCTATGTTTTTGTAAATTCCATAACTCTTTGTATATAATGAGTTAGGAATTGAACCTTATATCAAAAGAAATCTATGGAAGTAAGCTAAACATAGAAATAAGAATCACTCAAAAATTCTTTGTGGTTTGTTTGTGGTGAACGTTTAAATCAGATTGATTCGAAGAAAAACTGCACAGTCAGAATCTAGAAATCAGATTCTGACATGCTTCTTGTACGAATATTTTGGGCTTGTGTGTTCAGAATTTGAAAGTGGTGAAAACATGATAGTTGTAGCCCCAGAAGTTAGCTAAACGTGGGCTCAAAAATCACCCAAAAACGTTTTGAAATGAATTAGTTATGATGTTAGCGAGACAAGGTAAATCTGAATCGTAGAAAAATAGCAGATTATGTTTCTGTGTTTGTAAGATTTATGTAACATCATATGTTGAGAATTTGAAGATGGAATAAAAATAAAAGTTTTAGATATGGAATTATGAAGATGTAAAAAAAATGGAGTTAAAATTCATTTCAGAATGTGTTTTATGAATGATCTAGTAAAGATTGCCAAATTTTGTAACAACCTAACCTTGCTTTAAAATGTGAAAATCTGTTTTGATTGAAGAAGAGGCTAAAGTCAGGGCCTAGATAGGATTAAACTAGACTGTATAAGCTTTAATTTGACGTAAAGATGAACAAAAACGGATGAGTAACGAATGAGTTATGATAAAAACAAAAACAGTGTTTTATTAGAGAAAAATTGTGAAAACAAGTTTTATAACTCGGAATGAGATGAATTTGAATAATGATATATTTTGATGCCTAATAGCGTATTTTAACGTAAGAAAAAAGATGGTCCCAAATTTTAAGAATCTTTGGGCGTAACTATGAATAATGAGATTAATCGAAATAGTAAACAGAGATATTATTATAATTACATAATGTAATTAATGAAAGATAATGCATGATGATAAGAATATTGTTAATGAAAAATATTGTATGATGATGTAGATGACTCAGAATTGAGTACGAGAGAAAAAAATATTGTATGTAATTGATGTAGATAATAAACTAGTATGATGAACACTTAAAATAAAAGTGATAAAGAGTTATGCGGATAACTAACTAGTATGCCAACATTATTAATTATGTAAGTCGTGCAAGGGATGCAAAATATTAGCGTAAGCCGGATAAACAAATCATGCAAGTTTATTCAATCCTTTAAATAATCCGGGACGACAAGCATAACTTGGGATTATTTTCAGTTATCCCATGAATAATTTAATTCTAAACAAACTTGTAACTATGACTATTTAATCTCAAGATTAATAGTCTTGAGATTATAATCTATGAAAATATATACAATCTCAGAATTATAATTCTTGTAAACAAATATGACTTAAAAGTATAATTAACAAAAATATAGTGCGGAGAAAAATAAAAATCTCAAAATAAAAAGTCAAGAATAATTAAGTTTTTTTTTTAATTTAATTTTTAGTATTGAAAATTATTTTTTCCCTAAAATATTGTTGACAATCCATATTAGCTATAAAAAAAATTATTTTCATTCAATAGAAAACGGATCAATTGTAATATGAGTTATTGAGTAGAAACATATTTTCTGATATATAAAATATATCTATATTATATCATTCATTCCTCTTAGAAGAAACTTTTGTTTTTCTACGTAACCTCCCTAGTACCCATTATTGTTATCTTATTCCAATCTTAAATTAGTTTCAGCATCTTGACATTTCGTAATCAACTATAAAGTGATCATTCTCCCTCCCAAAATCAGTCCACTCCAACTAGAAATTTCAATAACAACTACAAGTGCAAGCTGCATGTTCTCACTTGCCCTAGTTGTAAGCTTGCAACTACGTCATGCATGATTTATGTTGCATTATTCTGTATATCCTACAAATAATAAGTTTTTAAACTATATTACCAATACTTCTTAAACTATATATATTTATAATTTTGTGATGTCTATCCTACAAATAATAAGTTTCAAATAAGAAGTTTTTAATTTAGTCGTATTGTCATGATAATAAATTAGACCCAATTTATACAAAAAACAATAAAAACTTTACTTTCTGTGGAAAAAATTTGGCAATTAAGACTCTTTTTGTGGTACATTGTGAGTATTATCCATTAGAAAATCTACCAAAAGCAAATTCAATAGAAAACGGATCAATTGTAATATGAGTTATTGAGTAGAAACATATTTTTTGATATATAAATATATCTATATTATAAATATTTTTTTATAATAAAATTTACCTTTTTTTAAAAATGACTGATATATCATATTCTATCCATTTATCATATTACTGACAATACGATCTTTTTATTATTGGTTAGGGTAAAGTCCAAACGATAATTTTTTTTATTCAATCCTTTAAATAATCTGGGACAAGACAAACATAAGTACTTGGGATTATTTTAAGTTATCCCATTAATAATCTCATTCTAAACAAACATGTGATTAGAACTATTTAATCCCAGGATCAGTAGTCTTGAGATTATAATTTATGGAAATATATATAGTCTCGGAATTATAATTCTTGAAAACAAATATAGTCTAAAAGTATAATTAACAAAAATCTAGCGGGGAGATAAAAATCACAAAACAAAATGTCAAGAATAATTAAGTTTTTTAAAAATTTAATATTTAGTATTGAAAATTAATTTTTCCCTAAAGTATTGTTGGTAATCCATATTAGTTATAAAAAAAATCTTTTGAACAATAGAAAACAGATCAATTTGCAATATGAGTTATTGAGTAGAAATATATTTTCTGATATATAAATATATCTATATTATAAAAGGAGAGAGTTAATTATGAGTATTAAGAAACCCACCACAACTGTAATATCCTGGATATTGATGAAGCTAGTAAGCATGATCTTAAACGATTAATGCAATGATGATGTACGATGATCCTTAGATAAGGATGGCTATTTGAGTAAGAATGAGGTATGGCATGTAATCGAATATGGCTGTAATATGTGTAAAGATTTAAAGAGAGATTTTTAGTGCAAAAGTCTCTAAGGAGGTTATGTAATAAACTCGATGAGCATGTGACTTAATGTATAATATTTAAATAAAGATTAGGTGAACTATTTGTGATGGAATAAATATGTATGGGTGTTATATATATATATATTTATTCGAGAGTAAGTGATGAGATTTAAGTTAATAGTTGGTCAAGACTAATTAAGTAGCTTAAATCAACTAAGGAAGTAAACACTTGTATAAAAACACAAGAGAATGATGTTAAAACTCGAAATTGAGTTCAGAAAGGAATTTTGAGACGCAGACTATATATTTGAGCCCAAAACCTCAAACTTAGTAAGAAATGACTGTAAACACGATATGGTGTCACGGTTTACTTTTTGGTCAAAGTTAACAATTGACTTTTATGATGGAAAGTCAAATTAGAAGTTTGGAATAGAATTTCGATTATCGGACTGCGAATTTGAGTACGGAATGTTCAAATTACTAAAAATAGACTATAAATATAAAATGTGTTAGGGTTGATTTTTTAGTCAAAGTCAACATCTAACTTTTATAATAAAAAGTCAAACTTGGAGTTCGGAGAAGAATTTTAAGACGCGGATTGTATATTAAAGTCTGAAACGTCGAAATTAGTAAGAATGGACTATAAACACAAAATGTGTCGGGGTTGACTTTTTGGTCAAAGTCAACAGTTGACTTTTTGGGTAAAAAGTCAAACTCGGGATTCGAAAATGAATTGATGAAACGGGTGTTCCCATGACTTTAGAACGTCAACTTTAATAGGAATCGACTATAACCATAAAAAAGTTGATTTTCGGATGTCAAAATGGCCAAATGGACAATTAAACGGATAAACGGGTAAATAAAAGATGAGTTATTAAATTTTTAGAATGTGGGCCATGGGAAGGGGCGGCTAAGGGCTGCTGATTGAGTGATAAATGATGGGATTTATTTCCCACATGCTTCCGAATCTTCCCCCAATTTCCTCACCAAACCTTCATGTGATTGGTTGGTTGACTAATGTGGGGTCCTTATGTTTGTTATGTATTTGAGCCTTATTCAAAGCAAATCAATTCAGCACTTATCATTTTTTTCATTCCCCATACTCCCTCCCGTAGCCAAAATGTTCAAAAGAAAGAAAGAAAGAGAGAGAAAGATAGAAAGGAAGAGAAGAAGAAAAATCTTAGTTTTTCTTCCTAATTGACTTACAATCCAAGTAAGAAAGAGAGAGCTTGTGAGCTCAAGAGAAGAAGGAGAAAGAGAAACTCGGATGGAGCTAGAGAAGAAGAGATGAAGAGCATAGAGCTTTAAGCTAGCAAGAAGATGAAGTACCATGATGATGAAAAACCTAAATAAGGTGTTATGTTCATGCCTTAAATGGTATGTAACCATAGAAGTATAAAGGATGAGGCAAAGCTATGAGCAAGGATGGATGGAAGAAGAAAACCTAGTTAAAGAAAATCTTAAAATCATACTAAAATTTAGAGAAATGTTAAATCCACAACACTTTTTGTTATTTCCACAACAAAAATGTCGATATAGATGTTAACCGTCGCTATACATCTACAACAACACTTTTGTTGTGGAAATAACATTTTTTGTTGTGGATTTAACAATTCCCTAAATTTTATTTTGTTTTTGTTTGGTTGTGAAAGTAAAAGATGATGGATGATGATGGTTTTATGTATAACCATGATGGAATGGATGAAAAATGATGGTAAGATGAATAATTAAAATGAATGTAAATCTAAGTGTAAAGGATGGACAAATGGACTATGTAGATGACTATAATCGGACTAAAGAAATCGTTAGTTCATAAGATGTGTATTAAATTCTGGGATAAAAGAATTATGTGTACGGAAGTTATGAAAATGTTTCAATTGGAACGATGGAAAAATATGTTATAACGAAGTTATGGCGAAATTGTTTTAGTAAAAGATGTTAAAAGTCGAAAACTTAGCTTGGTATGACTTTTGGGCCAATTTTATGGCTAGTTAACGATTCTGAAAAATTATGAAGTCAAGGGAATTTTGTAGAGCATGTTAAAAGCTTTCCATAGCCTCAAGAACGAACTCATTTCGACTTCGGATCAGTGAGTTATGTAGAAAAGAAGCAAGAAAGGTAAAATCTCGAAATTTCAAAAAAACAAGTAATTTGTCTATATTTTTGTAAATTCTATAACTATTTGTGTATACTGAGTTAGGAGATGAACCTTATATCAAAAGAAAGCTATGGAAGTAAGCTAAACACAAAAATAAGAATCACTCAAAAATTCCTTGTGGTTTGTTCGTGGTGAATGTTTGAATCAGATTGGTTCGGAGAAAAACTGCATTGTCAGAATTTGGAAATAAGATTCTGACATGCTTCTTGTGCGAATTTTTTGGGCTTGTGTGTTCAGAATTTGAAAGTGATGAAAACAAGAAAGTTGTAGCCCCGGAAGTTAGCTAACCGTGGGCTTAAGAATCACTCAAAAACGTTTTGAAATAAATTAGTTATGATGTTTCTAGCGAGACAAGGTAAACCTGAATCGCAGAAAAATGGCAGATTATGTTTCTGTATTTGTAAGATTTATGTAACATCATATGTTGAGAATTTGAAGATGGAATAAAAATAAAAGTTGTAGATATGGAAGTTATGAAGATATAAAAAAAATGGAGTTAAAATTCATTTCAGAATGTGTTTTATGAATGATATAGTAAAGATTGCCAGATTTTGTAACAACCTAACCTTGCTTTAAAATGTGAAAATCTGTTTTGATTGAAGAAGAGGCTAAAGTCGAGGCCTAGATAGGATTAAAGTAGACTGTATAAGCTTTAATTTGACGTAAGGATGAACAAAAACGGATGAGTAACGAATGAGTTATGATAAAAACAAAAACATTGTTTTATTAAAGAAAAAATGTGAAAACGAGTTTTATAACTCGGAATGAGATGAATTTTGAATAATGATATATTTTGGCGCATAATAGCGTATTTTAACGTAAGAAAAAAGATGGTCCCAGATTTTAAGAATCTTTGGACATAACTCTAAATAAGGAAATTAATCGAAATAGTAAATAGAGATATTATTATAATTACATAATGTAATTAATGAAAGATAATGCATGATGATAAGAATATTGTTAATGAAAAATATTCTATGATGATGTAGATGACTCAGAATTGAGTACGAGAGAAAAAAATATTGTATGTAATTAATGTAGATGATAAACTAGTATGATGAACACTTAAAATAAAAGTGGTAAAGAGTTATGTAGTTAACTAACTAGTATGCCAACATTATTAATTATGTAGGTCATGCAAAGGATGCAAAATATTAGCGTAAGCCGGATAAACAAATCATGCAAATTTTTCAGTACTTGATGTTATGTGTTATGTGAAAGTCTTGGGATGCTTTAATGTGCACTATATGTTATAAATGTGATGTTAAATTGTTAATATTTAGTTAATAAGTTACGTTAATTGTTCTATGTGAACTTTTTAACATGAGAAATGTGATGTATGAATTAAAATGCGAAGTATATATAGAATGAGAAGTATGAGCATGTTTTAAATACGATGCATGAGAGAGATGAAATATGTACAAAATGTATTGTATGAGAAAGATGACGTGTGTGTGTGTGTGTATATATATATATATATAAATGCACAATGTTTAAAGATGAAGCATGTATAAATGCACAGTACGAAAAAGATGATGCATGTAATAAATGAAAATTATGAGAAAATTTGATGCATGTTGAAACGTGAATTATGTGTTATGTGATAACTGTTAAACTTACTAGGCAACGTAGTTGCTCACCCTTGCTATAAATAATTATTTTCAGCTAAGTCAGAGCTGGTCGAAGAATTCGGTAAAGTCAAAGAAAATGATTAGTTAATGATTGAAGATGGTTTGTATTAATTGTAATATTAATACGGAGGTAATATTGTATTGAATATTCAATGATGTAATAGTAAAGGTCTTCATACCTGGGAGTAGAATGTAAGACTTTGTAGTAGTTTTGTAAGGATAATGTATATTTTTACGTTATGATGAGATGTTTAGAAGATGTATGGTATGGGTAATACAATGACGCACTAGATCCGGACTTAAAGGCAATACCCGAGTTTTGGGGGTGTTACAACAACTATAATAGGAAACATCATAATTACAAGATTTGTTAAATCTCCTCTTTCTATTTTTTCAGTAGTGATCTGTTTCTTCGTTAAGTCTCTGTGAGTTTAGGACACACTCACACACACACATATAATTAATTGAAAATGAGTATCATATTACACACATATATACATTCACTTCATAATTAGATTACAAAAGATATATATTTATATTTGTCTAATACGTTTTCCTCAAGTTTTGTGGCCTTATGGCCTATATAAATACACACTATACTTAAGATATATATAAGTCATGTTAGTTTCAAATTAATTAAGACAGAAAAATACAGAGGAGAGAAAAAGAAAGTAGATAGAGAAAATCAAGAAATTAAGAGAGAAAATGATGAAGCAGATGGTAATTTCGGCTTGTTTTCGTTTTTGCCCAACTGAAGAGGAACTCATCAACTCCTACTTAAGGCCAAAGATTATGGAACAAATCTTGCCTTGTAACATTGTCGAGGAGAAACAACTCTACGGCGCCAACGATCCTTGGGATGTATTGCGCGATGAAAATCATTGGCTAGTATCGAAAACCGACAAGCTGGTAAAAATAGTCAAGAAGACTATTTATGTATTCACCAAGTTGACCAAGAAAGCGGTCGTCAGGAAGATAAGGAATAACAGTGACACTGGTGGGAATGAGCAGTTTGTTTAGGCAGCGGGGGAATGGTGAAGTGATAGGATTTAGAACGATGTTTGTTTTTGAAATGAGAAACGTTTTAGACCCTAGCCTTAACCCTAGTAGTAGTGCTAATTCGGGACATTGGATTATGCTCGAGTACTCTCTTCCGGGTGTTAAATCGGATTTGAAGTGCTTGTTTTGGGTAGACTTGGAACCTATTTATAGGTTTCGAAACACCCCTCCATCTTGGCATCCCATCTGCAATGGTCGCATCCCAATTTAGTTGGGTTTTGTCGTACTCGCATTGGACCAATTAATTAATAATTAATTAGTTAATTAATTAATTAATTAATTAATTAAAAATAACAATAATGTTATTGCCATGACTTGAACCTAAGTCCTTAGAATTATAACTATTTTCTCTTATCCAACTGAACCAATTCATTTATCAGCTATATAGATAACATATAATATATTTATTATATACTTTTAGATAATGAAAATATCCAACAATATATAATTTTTCTCACATATACATTTGTACATGACTGCTTGCATTATCAGTAGTAGCTGGAAAACTCTTCCTAAATCATTCTAATGAAAAATGCCACACATGAGTATGCCTTCAGCTGCTCTACTGATGTTTTCTAGACCAACATAGCTCTCTCATTCTTGTTAAATGAACACCACCTTCCAATATATAACATGCATGCAACAGTAAAGCATACTGAATAAAGCATGAAAATGTGACTCCGGCAAGTAATTAAAAAAAACTATTAACTATATTTTTTAATACAAATAAAACCACTTAATCCTTTTGTAACTCCCATGAAGATTATAATTCATAATTAATAATATTATATTAAAATAATTAATTTTATTAAAATATATCCAATACTTAACGTTACAAATTAAATAAAACATCGCCTGTTTTACTATTCTAATACAAAAGCTAATGATGGTTTAAATTTATTATGAGATTTTCAATCAATTAAAAAGGTTGTTATTGTGGAACACTTAATATTATTTGGGTTTGGGAGCTGCATAGCAATTAGCACATATAGATATGAAAATATAGGAAGGAATGCACATGCGAACATAAAATTTTTAACTTTTATTATTATCAATAAATATAAGATGTTTATTGAGCCGATAAATTAAGCTAATTTTATCCTACCTTTCTCTCATTACCGAAATATTATAATCAAATTAAAATTCGGTATTTTATTTAATTTAGCAGGCTTACAATACTTAGATAGGATTTTAGATTATTTTTTTTAAATCATTAATATGAACAATACACGTACGCACACATCAAAAATTAATTAATGTTTTAGATTATTAGTTATTATGCTATATATGACTAGGGATACCTTTAATTAACATTAAAAATGAGAAGCAACTCAAAGTAAAATTATGACAAATGGGAAAAATAATATCACTAGAAGTATAATTAACTGTATGGTGTCCTAATAAAGAGTTTTTTTAATAACTAAAGTACTTAGAAAGTGAAACTATAAATCTAGTGGGGAGAAAAATTAAAAACTCTTTAAAAAAAATTAAAATCTCTAAACAAAGAGTCAAGAATAAGTTTTTTTTTTGCTAAAATATAAATTTTAGTATTTAAAATTAATTTTCTCCAAAAATATAGTTGGTCATCCTATATTAGTTAAATAAATTTTTATTTTTATTTTTCCATTTTAGCAACTAAATAATAAGAGAACAATATCAATTAAAATGGATCAACTGTAATTAATACATGTATATACATCTTCTGATACATATATAAAAACATATAGCGTTAATTAGACGAATCCATAAAAATCTTTTCTCCGAGATATGAGTAGATTTCTTTAATCCCTAACTCGGTGAGAGATTAGGACATATTATAACTAATAAACTGAAAAACACTTTACTACTTATCAGTATAATATAAATAAATATTTAGTTTCTTAAATATACAGCCGGATTTCGAATTAAGAAATACACGCTTAAATTAGATCACGAAGGTTATATATTTAGACTTATCTAGTACGTGATCCTCACGTCTTTTAGTGGCCTATATATACACTGATCGATTGTACTGTACATTATTACGTTAATTCTAAGTTCAGACAGAAGAGAGAAAAGAAAGTAGTGAGAGAAAATTTAGAAAGAGAAAATGATGAAGAAGATGGCCATTACAGTTGGTTTTCGATTCCGTCCAACTGAAGAGGAATTGATCAACTCCTACTTGAGGCCAAAAATTATGGGACAAATCTTGCCTTGTAACATTGTTGATCCTTGGGATGTATTGCACGATGGAAATCATTGGCTAGTATCGGAAACCGACAAGTTGGGAAAAATAGTCAAGAAGACTATTTATGTATTCACCAAGTTGACCAAGAAAGCAGCCGCCGGAAAGATGAGGAAGAACAGCGGCACCGGTAGGAAGGACCAATTTGTTCGGGCGGCGGGGTGCGGAACTTGGGATGGGCAGACGGGGCCTAGGGAAGTCAAGAATGGGAATGGTGAAGTTATAGGATTTAGAAAAATGCTTGTTTTTGAAATAAGGAGTGCCTTAAACCCTAGCCCTAACCCTAGTAGTAGTGCTAAAAGTAATCCGGGACACTGGATTATGCACGAGTACTCTCTTCCGGGTGGTGAATCGGATTATGTGGTTTGTGAGATTATTCTTGATTTGAAGAAAAAATTCAAGAGGAAGAGGGGAGTAGTAGAACTGGATGAGGAAGTTATTAATCCGAAAAGATTAATGACAATTGGTGAAGAGAAAAAAGATGATCATCAGGAGAATATTATTAGGACTTCTTGTTCTGCGGATGTTCCGGTACTAGTACATGATGAAGGCGGTTCTTCTTCTAGTATGGAATATTTGCAAGTACTACCCCTTGCTGTTGAGTATCCTGATAGTAGTAGTACTAGTACTGATGATGAGTTGATGCCGATGACAACGGAATCTCAAGAACAAACATTGGAATCGGATTGGGAATGGGATGATTTAATTAAGCTTGCTGAATTACTGGATGCAGATCATCATGAAGTTGGTCCTTGTATGGAATCACAAGTACCCCTTGTTGTTGAGTACCCTAATACTAGTACTAGTACTAGTACTAGTATTGATGAGTTGATGCCGGTGATAGAATTTCAACAACAAACACATGAATGTGATTTATTTAGCCTTGATGGATATCATAATACTAGTAGTACTGGTCATGAGTTGATGCCCATGACGGAGTCTCAAGAACAAACATTGGAATGGGATGATTTATTTAACCTTGATGAACTCCTGGACTCGGAGTTCAATCCGTGCACAAATTTGATTTGATGCACGAGTTTGAAGAAGTTCAGATATATGCAGACAGCTGAAAGATATTATGTAATTTTAAGTTTTTTGAGTTGGATAGAGCTGAATTTAATTTGGATTGTTTAATCAGTACGTAATTAATTTTGATTTTGAGAGTAGTTAGCTATATGTGATGATTTGATTTTGCTAGGGATGGTTAAGTAATTACTGTTGATTTTGAGACTATGTAGATGCGTTGAATTGAATTTAGGGGTTGGTATACTAATTCTATAATAATTGTCTCTCAAATTTTTTGATGTCTATACAAAACATGCAGATATGCTACTGTTACAAATTACTTATAACTTTCATATTTTTGTAGATAAGGAAACTTGCCATATTAATGTTATATTCAATCTTAGCATAATTTCCATATTTTTGTCAACGTAATGTTTATGGTTGTCCAAATATTTGTTTTATATTCAATCTTAGCACTAACTTATAACTTTATAAGATAAGAGAATGGTTAACTGTGGTTAATTGTGGCCGAACATTAGTTCTAATTAATTATAAAGGATCGATTACTGAATAACTGGAGAATTAATGGCAGCAAGACTTTGTGATGATGGAAAACATTAGGGGCTGAACAACTAAATAACTGGGAAAAAAAACTGAAAGCCTTAGATATATAACATGCAACAGAAGAGTAAACTTGAAAACCATAATCCAAACATATAGGATAAAGAAGCCCTTCTGGTAGTTATCAGAATATTTAACATCGAAGCCCTTATTTTTACACGCGCGCAGACATAGAAAATTAAGTAATATTTCAAATTATTAATTATTATGCTATATATATATATATATATATATATATATATATATATATATATGATTAGGGATAACTTTAATTGACATATTTTTAGTCATTTATTCTTAATATTAACAAATATGAAGCAACTCAAAGTATGAATATTATAACAAATGGGAAATAAAGAAGATCATTAGGGCATCTCAGAATATAATTCTTGCAAACAAATATGACTTAAAAGTATAATTAACAAAAATCTAGTGCGGAGAAAAATAAAAATCTCAAAATAAAAAGTCAAGAATAATTAAGTTTTTTTTTAATTTAATTTTTAGTATTGAAAATTAATTTTCCCCTAAAATATTGTTGACAATCCATATTAGCTATAAACAAATTTCTTTTCATTCGATAGAAAACGGATCAATTGTAATATGAGTTATTGAGTAGAAACATATTTTCTGATGTATAAAATATATCTATATTATATCATTCATTCCTCTTAGAAGAAACTTTTGTTTTTCTACGTAACCTCTCTGGTACCCATTATAATTGTTATCTTATTCCTTATTCCTAGTTCCAATCTTAAATTAATTTCATCATCTTGACATTTCGTAATCAACTATAAATTGATCATTCTCCCTCCCCAAAATCAGTCCACTCCAACTAGAAATTTCAATAACAACTACAGGTGCGAACTGCTTGTTCTCACTTGCCCTGGTTGTAAGCTTGCAACTATGTCATGCATGATTTATGTTGCATTATTCTGTATATCCGACAAAAAATAAGTTTTTAAACTATATTACCAATACTTCTTAAACTATATATATTTATAATTTTGTGATGTCTATCCTACAAATAATAAGTTTCAAATAAGAAGTTTTAATTTAGTCGTAGTGTCGTGATAATAAATTAGACCCAATTTATACTAAAAACAATAAAAACTTTACTTTCTGTGGAAAAATTTTGGCAATTAAGACTCTTTTTGTGGTACATTGTGAGTATTAACCAATAGAAAATCTACCAGAAGCAAATTCAATAGAAAACGGATCAATTGTAATATGAGTTATTGAGTAGAAACATATTTTTTGATATATAAATATATCTATATTATAAATATTTGTTTATAATAACATTTACCTTTTTTTAAGAAAATGACTGATATATCCTATGCTATCCATTATCATATTACTGACAAAACGATCTTTTTATTATTGGTAAGGGTATAAAAATATAAGGGATAATTTTTTTTATTCAATCCTTTAAATAATTCGGGACAAGACAAACATAAGTACTTGGGATTATTTTAAGTTATCACATTAATAATCTCATTCTAAACAAACATGTGATTAGGACTATTTAATCCCACGATTAGTAGTCTTGAGATTATAATTTATGGAAATATATATAATCTCGGAATTATAATTCTTGCAAACAAATATGGCCTAAAAGTATAATTAACAAAAATCTAGTGGGGAGAAAAATAAAAATCTCAAAACAAAAAGTCAAGAATAATTAAATTTTTTTTAAAAATTTTAATTTTTAGTATTGAAAATTAATTTTTCCCTAAAGTATTGTTGGTAATCCATATTAGTTATAAAAAAATCTTTTGAACAATGGAAAACAGATCAATTTGCAATATAAGTTATTGAGTAGAAATATATTTTCTGATATATAAATATATCTATATTATAAAGGGAGAGAGAGTTAATTATGAGTATTAAGAAATCCACCACAACTGTAATATCCCGGATATTGATGAAGCTAGTAAGCATGATCTTAAATGATTAATACAATGATGATGTACGATGATCCTTAGATAAGGATGGCTATTTAAGTAAGAATGAGGTATGGTATGTTATCGAATATGACTGTAATTTGTGTAAAGATGTTAAGAGAGATTTTTAATGCAAAAGTCTCTAATGAGGTTATGTAATAAACTCAATGAGCATGTGACTTAATGTATAATATTGAAATAAAGATTATGTGAACTAATTATGATGGAATAAATATATATGGGTGTTATATATATTTATTCGAGAGTAAGTGATGAGATTTAAGTTAATAGTTGGTCAAGACTAATTAAGTAGCTTAAATCAACTAAGGAAGTAAACACTTGTATAAAAACACAAGAGAATGATGTTAAAACTCGAAATTGAGTTCGGAAAGGAATTTTGAGACGCGGACTATATATTTGAGCCCAAAACGTCAAACTTAGTAAGAAATGACTGTAAACACGATATGGTTTCAGGGTTGACTTTTTGGTCAAAGTCAACAGTTGACTATGATGGAAAGTCAAATTAGAAGTTCGGAATAGAATTTCGATGGTCAGACTGCGAATTTGAGTCCGGAATGTTCAAATTAGTAAGGATAGACTATAAATACAAAATGTGTTATGGTTGATTTTTTAATCAAAGTCAACAGTTGACTTTTATAATGAAAAGTCAAACTTGGAGTTCGGAGAAGAATTTTAAGACGCGAATTGTATATTTAAGTCCGAAACGTCGAAATTAGTAAGAATGAACTATAAACACAAAATATGTCGGGGTTGACTTTTTGGTCAAAGTTAACAGTTGACTTTTTGGGTAAAAAGTCAAACTCGAGATTCAAAAATGAATTGATGAAACGGGTGTTCCCAAGACATTTAGAACGTCAACTTTAGTAGGAATTATAATCATGAAAAAGTTGATTTTCGGATGTTAAAATGGCCAAATGGACAATTCAACGGATAAACGGGTAAATAAAAGAGGAGTTATTAAAATTTTGGAATGTGGGCCATGGGAGGGGGAGGCTAAGGGCTGCTGATTGACTGGAAAATGCTGGGATTTATGTCCCACATGCTTCCAAATCTTCCCCCAATTTCCTCACCAAACCTTCATGTGATTGGTTGGTTGACTAGTGGGGGGTCCTTATGTTTGTTATATAATTGAGCCTTATTCAAAGCAAATCAATTCAACACTTATCATTTTTTCATTCCCCATACTCCCTCTCGTAGTCAAAATGTTCAGAAGAAAGAAAGACAGAGAGAGAGAAAAAGAAAGGAAGAGAAGAAGAAGAAAAATCTTAGTTTTTCTTCCTAATTCACTTACAAACCAAGTAAGAAAGAGAGAGCTTGTGAGCTCAAGAGAAGAATGAGAGAGAGAAACTCGGGTGGAGATAGAGAAGAAGAGATGAAGAGCATGAAGCTTCAAGCTAGCAAGAAGATGAAGTACTATGATGATGGAAAGCCTAAATAAGGTGTTATGTTCATGCCTTAAATGTTATGTAACCATAGAAGCATAAAGGATGAGGCAAAACTATGAGCAA
This sequence comes from Aralia elata, assembly GCA_034770075.1. Taxonomy (NCBI): domain Eukaryota; kingdom Viridiplantae; phylum Streptophyta; class Magnoliopsida; order Apiales; family Araliaceae; genus Aralia; species Aralia elata. Next base: position 4,748,846 of record CM068388.1, on the reverse strand, counting down.
GGATGGATGGAAGAAGAAAACCTAGTTAAAGATAATCTTAAAATCATATTAAATTTTAGGAAAATGTTAAATCCACAACACTTTTTGTTATTTCCACAACAAAAGTGTCGATATAGATGTATAGCGACGGTTAAAACCGTCGCTATACATCTACAGCAACACTTTTGTTGTGAAAATAATATTTTCTGTTGTGAATTTAACAATTTCTTAAATTTTATTTTGTTTATGTTTGGTTGTGGAAGTAAAAGATGATGGATGATGATGGTTTTATGTATAACCATGATGGAATGGATGAAAAATGATGGTAAGATGAATAATTAAAATGAATGTAAGTCTATGCGTAAAGGATGGACAAATGAACTATGTAGAGGACTATAATCGGACTAAAGAAATCGTTAGTTTATAAGATGTATATTAAATTCCGGGAAAAAAAGAATTATGTGTATGGAAGTTATGAAAATGTTTCAATTGGAACGATAGAAAAATATGCTATAACGAGGTTATGGCGAATTTTTTTTAGTAAAAGATGTTAAAAGCCGAAAACTTATCTTGGTATGACTTTTGGGCCAATTTTATGGCTAGTTAACGATTCTGAAAAATTTTGAATTCATTGGGGTTTTGTAAATAATGTTAAAAGCTTTCCATAGCCTAAAGAACGAACTTATTCCGACTTCGGATCAATGGGTTATGTAGAAATGAAGCAAGAAAGGTAAAATCTGAAAATTTTAGAAAAACTCTGCAAATCGTAGAGTGAAAATCGTAGGGTGAACTCTGCAAATCCTAGAGTCAAAATCGTAAAGTGGTCTCTGAAAATCGTAGAGTCCAAAATCGTAGAGCGTGGACAGCTTAGTCGTCCTTTAGTAAAATGGGCATAACTTTCTCATACGAACTCCGATTGGGATGATTCAAGATGATTCAAAAAGAGGAAGAGTATACCTACAGTGGAAAGAAAATGGACAATAATAGACCATGGACTGTTATGGACTGATTTAGAGGAATTTTGTAGCTCTTTTTCACATCTGAAATCATTGTTAGTTATTTTGAGGTTATACTTCCATGGGTTATAAGAATATCCCAGTTGGAATGGAGTAAAAAGGTTTTAAAACGAATTTGTAGTAAGAGTTTTGGTAAAACATGTTTAGAAAATGAAGAATTGATGAATAGTGAACTTAGAATCAATTTTGGTATTAATATTTTACTTGTAAAATTATGAGCTTCTGTATTAGTATAGTACACTGAGTTAGGAAGCCGAGGGCTTTGGAACGAACGCATTCCGACTCCAGATGAGAGAGTTATAGCGATTTTGAGGAAATGTACCAAAGCTGTCAAGAACGCAAAAAACTAGTTCGACTTGGCTCTTTGGAGCCATTGCCTCGATTAGTTACAGAACCTGGAAATTTATGATTTTTGGATATGTTGTAGTTCATGCTACAAGCTTTCCATAGCCTCAAGAACGGACTAATTCCGACTTAAAATGAAGAAGTTATGGTGTTTGGAAGTAGATTCTACGAATCTACCAAAAAGAAGGTAGTAGAGTGAAAATTGTAGGGTGAACTCTGCAAATCGTAAAGTGAAAATTGTAGGGTGAACTCTGTAAATTATAGAGTCCAAAATCGTAGAGCGTGGACAACTTCGTCGTCTTTTAGTAAAATGTACATAACTTTCTCATACGAACTCCGATTGAGATGATTCGAGATGATTCGAAAAGAGGAAAAATAGACCTACAGCTTCCATTATTAAGAATTGAGAGTTATTTCTTGGATCAAATTCAAATTTGGGAAGTTTGGTGACGTTGTGCATGACGGGCATTCGATCGTTGCCACGTGCAATGTTTTCGACTCCAAATTAATGCCCGACCCAAGATCCATTATTTTTACCCATGACCCAACCATTTGCATTACCCATGTAGGGTTTTAATTAGAGAAGGAATATTACCAATTTGGCAATATAATGAAAGAAGTATTCGGGTATAGAGGAGAGAGAAGGTAAAATGGGTGGGAGTATTTTTATTAGCCAATGAAGGGGAATGAAGAGACCTATAAACATTTCTAACCAATAAGAATTGAGAAAGGAGGGAGTGGTCGGTAAGAGAACTCAAATGACCAGCATTCTCCTTAAATCTAATTCCAAGGGGGGCTCGGGTATTGCAACTCTATCCTCTCATGCTATTCTATCTGATGCATTCTCTTCCCCATTCAAACTCCAAGTTCAGCTCATGTGCAGAGAGAAGAGAAAGAGAAGAGAGAAGTTGAAGAATAAATGAGAAGAAAAAGTAAGAGAGAGAGAGAGGTGATAAACTAGAGAGAGATAGAAATGGGTGGTGAGTTGAAGCTTGAAGGAAAGGGTTCGGGAGTACTCAAGAAGGAGAGGAGGGGTTCTAGCTAAGCTCTAAAACATTTCTAGCATCCATGGAGGAGAAAGCCAAGAAGTAAGTGTCTAAAACCTTAAACTCTATTTATCTCCTTCAAGCTTCATATTTTGTTAGAAGTTGTGTTATTTTGAGTTTATGGGTTAAGGAACATTCTAAGAATGATGTTCAGTGGTTAAACAAACCATTAATAACACGAAAGTGGAATAAGAATGAAAGAAATCTGAACCTATTGCACAAAGGAGGAAGAAAATGGATAATAATGGAACATAGACTGTTATGGACTGATTTAGAGGACTTTTGTAACTCTCTTTTACATCTAAAATCATTATTAGTTGTTATGATGTTATACTTCCATGGGTTATGAGAATATCCCAGTTGGAATGGAGTAAAAAGGTATTAAAACGAATTTGTAGTAAGAGCTTTCCTTTCCTCCGTGTTGACTTGGTGAGTTGCAAACCGTGCCAACTCATTAAACCTAGCCGCGTACTCAGCCACGGACATGTTTCCTTGTTTTAGTTCCAGGAACTTGATCTCCATCTCTTGCTTCATGCTCTCCGGAAAGTAATTTTCCAAGAACATCTCCTTAAAGCGTTCCCATGCAACAATGCCTCCTTCCACTCGGCCCCTGTTGGCCTTCCACCAGTAGTTCGCCTCGCCCTTTAGCATGAACGTGGCGAATCCTGTCTTTTGTTCTTCGGCCACACGGGCGACCTCGAAAACCTTTTCTATCTCTTCGATCCAGGTCTGTGCTTCTATTGGATTAAGAGTTCCCTTGAACTTGGGCAGTCCAACCAGTTTGAAATCTTTAAAATTCGCCAGATGATGCACTGGCTCAGCTGCCGCTTAGGTCCCTCCCGGTGGCGGTCTTGATTGCATAGCTTCTGCCAGCATTTCTGCGAACATTCTCATTGGATTGGATTGATTCCTAACCTCACTTTCTGACTCTTCAACATGTCGGTTTCGTGGTCGTCCTCTTGGCGGCATGATTGGATAAGGAAAATCCGCTGACTTTTACCTATAGTTTTATATTTTACACAATATGTCATAAAAATCAGCAATCAAGGGTAGAAACATCTATCAAACACATTTGATTTAAATGAAACATCTGCATTTATATTTATATACCACTGTTTGTTACAAAGACTAACTTGTGGCATACTTCTATAAATGCGCCACTACATGCCCTATCAACAAATCATCCCTTGAGACAAAAGTGGGGAATCCTAACTTTTCATCCCTAAAGTCCACAAAAGTTGGGGTTTAACTGCTACCCCAAGCATAAATACAAATATAAAGCTTCACAAGACAACATAAATACGTCCCTAATATAACAAAAAGTGGGACTGACTGTACTAAAGACAAATCAACTGCTTCATCAAGTCACTGCACATCGCGACGGATCCGTGCCTGCTGACCAGAAGAGAATGCTCCATCCCCTACCCTGCGACGAACAGAGCGGCTAGACTCACCTGCCTCAGTCCGAGGCCTCCTGCAGGCTGCGTCTAAGGCATATCCTAGGGTCTCTATCCTCACTGCGCTGGCCTCCAACCGATCCTCTAACTGATCAACCCTCCTGGCCTCCCTGACCCAGGCCTCTCTGGCATGTATCCTCGCAGACACCTCCAGCCCAGCCTCGAACCTTATAGCCTCCTGCTTCGCCTTCAGGTGAGCGATCTGTAGATCCCTCTGCTCCAGCCTCTCTCTCAGCTCAGCGTTCCGGGCCACTAACTGATGTAGCAGTGGTCCGATCTGCTGCGCTGAGGACTCATAGCCCTGCAGCTGTACCTTCGCCACCCCTAAGTCATGCTCGAGCTGGTAGGCTAGGTCTCTATACTGGTCCTCTCTGATCTGGTGGGTCTGGTTCTGCTCCTCCAGATGAGCTATCCGAGCCTCCAGCTCCTCGGTCCTGCTGGTCAGTCCCTCTATAATATTGTTGGCAGTGGACCCCATGCCATCCACGTAAGCAGGTGGCTCCTCTCCCTCGGTCTCGGGATCCTCCTCCTCAGCATATGAGTCCTGACTGCCAGACCTCATAACTCTACCTACCACCGGCTCTGGTAGCTCCCTCTGGTAGTCCTCTTCTGGCTCGGACTCCTCTAGCGGTACCCCTGGGGCAATAGGAGCATACCCCACCAGCTGCTCAGCAACCACTGGAATATCTATGAATATCTCCTCCTCCCGGGTCCCACTAGTCCCTGCCCTGTCAGCCATCTTACAATCACACCGAAAATTAATATTAGTACAATAATAAAATATATTCATTGAAGAAATGAAATTATATTTCATTGGGTACTACTCGACTCGATAAATTCCCCAATTCATCAAAACCACAAATAATAAATCTCCTCGATTTATCTCCTAATACTCAATACGAGTTTACTATGAAGGTTATAACCTAGGTTTCGCGATCCTAAAGTTTCTAACCTACAGCTCTGATACCAACCTGTGACGCCCCCAAATTCGGGTCTCCAAATACCCGGATCTGGTCATCACGATCCACTACAAATATTCACCTCTAACAACATATGGTAACTAAAATGCGGAATATAATAAACATACGTTGTTCATTACAAAGGTGTTACTAGTCCCAGAATACAAAAAAACCTTAAACACTTACACAAATCCATACCCTAATTAAAAGTCAGGGTTTAAATTACATTAACAGTAATTAACTACACGTAAATTTAAAATCTGCTCCATGAAGTCTATTACTTCATCTTTTCTTTCCCTTTGTTCTTTCCTGACGTCTCGGGTTTAGCTGCAATGAAATCATGATATAGCAAGAATGAGCAACGATTTTGCTCAGCAAGTTTAAAGTACAACAATAAGGATATATCATGATGAAAGGAATATAGGAAGAGATTTCAACAATAGAATTATCAGAAGCAATAACAATAAATGCTTTTAGAACAATTGATAGTCAAATAGACTTTGAACAATAACTTCCAAAGGAGTCAATAGCTGGTTGACCCTCTGGTTACTGGCTACAGAATAAGTACTTGAGGGGATCAGCCTCGCGTACGCTATGTATATGCATAACATTTAACTCTGCTATTTGTACCTTATTTACGGTACATGGGGTACTCCCCTATAATAAAAGGGGTGTTCATTCAGTCTAAGAATCCTTACCATTGATTGGTTCGGATAGCTTTTATAAATTCTTACATACGTGCCTGACCGAGACAAGGGTTCAGACTTAATCATGAATAGTTCGTGAATTTCAGAACTTAGATAATTATACGAATTCAAATGCACAAGTGCGAATGCCAATGAATACATAGATGTGGAATAATTTTAAAAGTAATTAGACCACTTAAAGCATGCTTGGAGATAAGATTCAAGCTTAAAGAATAACTTGCAATAATATATACCTTTTGCACGAATTAAAAATAATGCATAAGGTTTAGAAATATTGCTTAATGTAAAAATTGGGTAAGGTAGAACTTGCATTCAATATACTGAAAGAATGAAGTTAGGGAACTTTCCTGTTTGCTCAGCTACAATAAATTTTAGCTTTAATTAATTGACCTTGGATAACCTATCAGTTGATAAAGTCGGTTTATCCATTAGCATTGCATACTGTATATCGATACACTCACTTATGCTATTTATTTAGCAAAATAAACATTTCGCATTCCTTTATTAACTCTATTAACATTAAATTACTAATCAATATTGTGTTAATCAGAAATTTCTAAATGATCTTTAGTTATTATCTCAATAACTAATCATGCTTATCGGATTTTCAACTTAACAATATTTAGTAACCCAAGTTATTACTTACAACACTAAATAAAAATCTTGTTTAATGCATTACTAGCTAACCGTGGCAACAACTAAATAGGTTCCTTAGCTATTATTCACTTTCGAGGGTAATTACGAAATCATTTCCCTTATCCACCATTAATTAGATATTAGCTCTATCCATACTTAATTATTATTATTGTTAATAAAATAATAATTAAGTTCCTATTATCTTTATTTATTATTAAATGAGAAATAATAAATAATTTACTATACTCACATTAAATCATTAATAACAATCACATATTTAATATCTTTATTTATCACTTACCGATAATTAATTAAACTATTAACTTAATTCATACTTGATTATTATTTAATAGTAATTAAGCAAAAATCAACTATTTATTAACTTTATTTATTATTTAAGGATCAATAATAAGTAATTAATCTATTGATTTTATCCATACTTGGTTATAGTAGTTAAACAATAATCAAATATTTATTATCTTTATTTATTATTTATTGATAAATAATAAATAATTACTTTATTCATACTTAATTATTATTTAATATTAATTAAATAACAATTAAATATTTATTATCTTTATTTATAAATCTATTCATACTTAATTATTATTTAATATTAGTTAAATAATAATTAAATATTTATTATCTTACTAATTTATTCATTTTTAATTATTATTTAATTATCAATCAAATAATAGTTAAATATTTATTATCTTTATTTATTATTAAATAATAAATAATTAATTTATTAACTTTATTCATATTGAATTATTATCCAATAATAATTAAATATTTACTACCTTTATTTATTATAATAAATAATTAATTTATTAATTTTACTTAATTATTATTTAATATTAATTAAATAATAATGAAGTAATAATTATTTTGTTAGTGTATCCTTATGGCATTACAAAATAACAGTGCTAGGGTTCACATTATAACAACATTAGTAAATTCAACCACACACAGCACTTTACTAGAGTTATTAGGCCTAACTGACAAGTCGTCGAATCAACAGAAGGGCCAAGCTACAAAATGGTCTCTCACAGACATTCTAGCGAACACATGGTATGCATCCTAAAGCACTACACTGATCAAATCGTTGAACCAAAAATCAACTGCCAGAACCTATGGTTCTTTAGTGTACACCAGTTTCCCAATTAAAGAATCAACACAGTACAAATATCCCAATACAGAACCCAAACAATTCCAACGAACCATTTTAATTTAATTCAGAGAATAAAATTCCTCAATACAGGGAAACAATTTGATTCAATACACTGCAAGGTATAGTGAAATCAACACCATACCAGATTTCTAAACTAATTAACCCAACACAGTTGAACATCACAGCCTAAGTGCAGAAGAAGAACTAAAATAACCCGCAAGGGAAATTATACAAAACCCTAACTAGAAACTATCACAGTAGCTCAAAACTCTGTGGTTATACCTCAATGTGGTGCGAACGACAGCCCTTCTTCTTCGTCCAAAGTAATTGACGAAATCAGACATCCACAACTAGCCCCTGCCCCCTTTCTCCTCTGAAATTTCCTCTCTCTCTAATTTGGAACCCTAAACTTTCTAATTGGGAACTCACCAAAACAGGGGAAAATCGGCAGCTATGGGGTTTGGGGGGAGGGTTCAATTTATAGTGCTTCGTCTACCCAAATTAATTGGGTATTACCCCCTTCGATTAATCAAGGACCGTCGGTAGACACGAGTGACAGTGACCGACCAATCCCATCACAGCTAGCACCGGCCGGCCAAATCTCGAGCCGCACGCGTCTTCGCCGGTCGTGTCGCCGAATTTCTGGGACCGTTGGTCCTTGTCGCGCTTACTCGGTCGTCGACGCTTTTTCCCCCTTCGACCGCTGGTTGCTTCGTGCGGTCGTCGGCGCGCGCTTGGCGTCACTCCCTCCAGTCACCTGCCCCCTCTCCGACCGATTGATTGAGGGCTTGGGTTTGGCTCGATTGATAGATTTGATTGAGGGTTGATTTCCCCCTTCTCCTTCACTGGTTACGACCGATCAAGGGTTTTGGGATTTGCTTTTCTTTTTCTTTTCTTTGGTTCGGTTATCTGAGTTAAGAAGTTTAGGCTGAATTCCCAAATCGTTTCTCCCAATTAACTTACTCGTTGCCCCAAATGAGATGGATCCAACCGGCTCAAGGAAATGGGTTGACCCGGCTGGCAATTAAATTGGGCTCAACCCATTAGGTTCGGCCCAACAGGGAATTAAGAGGAAAAGAGAATGAACCTAGCCCAATAGGAATAAAAGGAATTTGGGCTTTGCCCAATTAAAAATTTGGGTCAATTGAAATAAAAGAAAATAGCCCAACTTGTTTATTAAAATTATTAACATTATTCTCCTAATATTTAAATTGAATTAATTACTTCAATTAATTAATTATTTATAATATTTATTTCAACAATAATTCTTCATGCGAATTATTTAGATCCGATAATAGTAACATAAATTAATTTTCCCAATTTTCTTGTAATTAAATGTTAGGATAAATTTATAAATTTGGATAATACTACTTACATGGATCCAATTAAATTTATAAAATTATATAAACTGAATTTATTTATAAAAATAAATTTGATACAATGTTTAAAATTTCCGGACATTACATCCTCTTCCCCTTATAAAAATTCCGTCATTGGAATTTCAACCTAAGGTTACTCGAATAACTGGGGGTAATTCGCTCTCATTTTCTCTTCGAGTTCCCACGTGGCTTCTTCCACCGCGTGATTTCTCCAGAGAACTTTAACAGAATGAATAGTTTTATTCCTCATTGTCTGTTCCTTCCTATCTAGGATTTGAACAGGAATCTCCTCGTACGATAAGTCCTTTTCGACTTGAATTGGCTCATACGAAATAACATGCTTGTAATCTGGCTTATATGGCCGTAACACCGATACATGAAACACGTTGTGAATGTGCTCAAGTTCAGTAGGTAATGCTACCTCGTACGCCACTTCGCCTATTCTCCTCAAAATTTCAAACGGTCCTATGAACCTAGGGCTCAATTTGCCCTTCTTCCCAAAACGGATCTTCCCTTTCCAGGATGATACTTTCAGAAACACAAAGCTACCAACTTCAAAGTCTCGTTTCTGACGATGTAAGTCGGCATACTTCTTCTGACGATCTTGAGCTGCTACTAACCGCTGTCTTATTATTTTAATGATTTCCACAGTTTGTTGTACCAATTCTGGTCCCAACAATCTCCGTTTACCAACTTCATCCCAACACAACGACGTTCGACACTTCCTCCCGTATAACGCTTCATATGGTGGCATACCGATGCTAGCGTGATAGCTATTGTTATAAGCGAACTCTACCAGTGGCAAGTGGTCGTCCCAGCTGCCACTTAAATCCATCACAACTGCCCGGAGCATATCCTCTAGGGTCTGAATTGTTCGCTCACTCTGACCATCAGTCTGAGGATGATATGTCGTACTCATCTTTAACTGTGTTCCCAGTCTCTCCTGTAGGCTTCTCCAAAAATTTGACGTGAAGCGCGGATCCCTGTCAAACACAATAGATACCGGCACTCCATGTCGTGATACTATTTCCTTCACGTAAAGTTTTGCCAGCTGTTCCAATTTGTACCTGATCTTGATCGGTAGAAAGTGGGCAGACTTGGTCAACCGATCTACGATCACCCAGATGGCGTCTAGACCCTTTTGTGTTGTCGGAAGTCCTACCACAAAATCCATTGTAATATGCTCCCACTTCCACTTGGGAATCTCTAAGGGTTGTAACAATCCGCTCGGCCACTGGTGCTCAGCCTTGATTCTCTGACAAGTTAAACATCGGCTGACGAATTCTGCAACTTCCCCCTTCAAATGCAGCCACCAATAATGTTGACGAAGATCTTGATACATCTTGGTGCTACCCGGATGTACCGAGAATCTCGTATAATGGGCCTCTTGCAAAATTTCTTCCCTTAAGTCTGGTACATAGGGTATCCAGATCCTTCCCTCGAATCTTAGCAGCCTTGTACTGTCAACTTTGAACTTCAACGTTTTTCCCTCCAGTAGTTGGTTCTTAATACCAATGCATTCTTCATCAAACTCTTGAGCCTCCTTTATCTTATCCAGTAGAGTCGGACCTACTGTCACGGTGAACATTTTTTCGTCCGCCTCCATTGGATACCTAACCTCCAGTTCCAGACGTTCAAAGTCCTTTATCAATTCCTCTTGAACTGTCAACTGCATCAATTTCACCTTGCCTTTCCTGCTTAAGGCATCCGCCACTACATTTGCTTTGCCCGGATGGTACAAAATTTCACAGTCGTAGTCCTTGATCAATTCTAACCATCGGCGTTGCCTCATGTTTAGCTCCTTCTGAGTGAAAATATATTTCAGACTTTTGTGATCTGTATATATCTCACACTTCTCCCCGTATAGGTAGTGCCTCCAAATCTTCAAGGCGAAAACTACCGCTGCTAACTCCAAATCATGAGTCGGGTAACCCTTCTCATAGTCCTTCAGTTGACGTGATGCGTATGCCACGACCTTGCCGTGCTGCATCAGCACGCAGCCGAGACCTTTGTGTGATGCATCGCTATACACTACAAAACCCCCAGTGTTGTCTGGTAAGGTCAACACCGGTGCTTGGCTAAGTCTCTTCTTCAACTCCATGAAACTTTCCTCACATTTCTCCGACCAAACGAACTTAACTGTTTTCCTGGTGAGGTTAGTCAATGGCGATGCTATCTTTGAAAAATCTTGTATGAATCTTCGATAGTATCCTGCTAATCCCAAGAAACTCCGAATCTCTGTCGGCGTCTTCGGCTGTTCCCAGTTGATAACTGCTTCCACTTTTGCTGGGTCCACCGAAACACCATTCTTATCGATGACATGACCCAGAAACTGTACCCTCTGCAACCAAAACTCACACTTAGAAAACTTCGCGTACAACTTCTCCCTCCTGAGAGCTGCTAATACAATCTTTAAATGTTCAGCATATTCCTCCTCTGTCTCTGAATACACCAAGATGTCATCAATGAATACGACTACGAACTTGTCCAAGTACTGCTTGAATACTCTGTTCATCATATCCATAAATGTTGCTGGTGCATTCGTCAATCCAAAAGACATCACCAGAAACTCGAAGTGCCCATAACGAGTCCTGAATGCAGTCTTCGGAATATCTTCCTGCCTCACCTTCAGCTGATGATAGCCTGTTCTTAGGTCGATCTTTGAGAAATATTTCGCTCCCTTAAGTTGATCAAATAGATCGTCAATCCTAGGAAGCGGATACCTATTCTTAATCGTAACTTTGTTCAACTCCCGATAGTCGATACAAAGTCTCATTGAACCATCTTTCTTCTTTACAAACAGAACTGGCGCTCCCCACGGGGACACGCTTGGTCTGATATAACCTTTATCTAATAGTTCCTGCAGTTGCACCATCAACTCTTTCATCTCTACAGGTGCCATTCGATACGGCGGCTTCGATATTGGTGCGGTTCCCGGTGCCAAATCGATAACGACCTCGGTTTCCCTGTCCGGCGGCAGTCCCGGAAGTTCATCGGGAAAGACATCAGCGAAATCCCTCACGATTGGTATTTGACTCATCTCATCCCTGACCTGACGAGTATCAATTACATGTGCCAAATAACACACGCAACCTTTCTTAAGCAGTTTCTTGGTTTGCATCATAGTCAGACAACAAGATTATCTTGGTGACTTACTACCATAAAATACCACCTTCGACTTATTAGGAGTCCTCAGGTGTACACATTTCTTTTGACAGTCAATAACTGCTCCGTGAATTGATAGCCAATCCATTCCCAGGATTACATCAAACTCTCCCAGCCGAATTGGTATCAAATCCACATTGAGCTTAAATCCTCGCAGTTCAACACTACAATTCCTATGAATGCATTCTACGGGGATAATTTCCTTGTTTGCTACCTCTACGTTCATAGGGTGTTCTAACTTTTCACGAGGTAAATTTAACTGACTAGCAAATTCTTCGGAAACAAAAGAGCAAGTAGCACCCGAATCAAATAACACATATGCATTTATATCATTGATTGGGATGATACCTGACACCACGTCTTTGGATTCCATGGCATCCTGAACAGTCATGTTGAACGTGCGGGCTGTTGGCCTGTTGGCTTGACTGGCTGGTGGCCCGTAGTTCAACCGGTTGCTGTTTCCACTGTTGTTGTTGCTTCGGTTGCCACTCCCGGCGTCGCCCTTCCTCTTCGGGCAATCCTTGATCTGGTGGTCAGGAGATCCACAGGAGAAACAACCTACTTTCGGCTTATTAGGGAACTGTGGGGCCATGTGCCCAGGTTGTCCACAACGGTAACACACGTTTTTCCCTTTCATGCATTCCCCCGTGTGGTTCTTACCACAATTGTTGCACCTGCCCGGCTTCTTCACCTCCCCTCCAGATTTGTTTCCCCCGGAGGACTGACTCTCGACCCATTTCCGTTTGTTGGGGTTAGTGCCCCCGCTGCTTCCTGCCTTCTGGCCCTCATGACCCTTCTTCTTTTCCTGATTGTACTTAGCCAGGGCCTCACTGCCACCCTCTGCAATGATCGCCCTCTCCAATAATTCTGCAAATGTCTTGATTTTCAATACCGCAACAGAACGGTATAACCATGGTTTCAACCCTTGCTCAAACCTACGAGCTTTCCTTTCCTCCGTGTTGACTTGGTGAGTTGCAAACCGTGCCAACTCATTAAACCTAGTCGCGTACTCAGCCATGGACATGTTTCCTTGTTTTAGTTCCAGGAACTTGATCTCCATCTCTTGCTTCATGCTCTCCGGAAAGTAATTTTCCAAGAACATCTCCTTAAAGCGTTCCCATGCAACAATGCCTCCTTCCACTCGGCCCCTGTTGGCCTTCCACCAGTAGTTCGCCTCGCCCTTTAGCATGAATGTGGCGAATCCTGTCTTTTGTTCTTCGGCCACACGGGCGACCTTGAAGACCTTTTCTATCTCTTCGATCCAGGTCTGTGCTTCTATTGGATTAAGAGTTCCCTTGAACTCGGGCGGTCCAACCAATTTGAAATCTTTAAAATTCGCCAGATGATGCACTGGCTCAGCTGCCGCTTGGGTCCCTCCCGGTGGCGGTCTTGATTGCATAGCTTCTGCCAGCATTTCTGCGAACATTCTCATTGGATTGGATTGATTCCCAACCTCACTTTCTGACTCTTCAACCTGTCGGTTTCGTGGTCGTCCTCTTGGCGGCATGATTGGATAAGGAAAATCCGCTGACTTTTACCTATAGTTTTATATTTTACACAATATGTCATAAAAATCAGCAATCAAGGGTAGAAACATCTATCAAACACATTTGATTTAAATGAAACATCTGCATTTATATTTATATACCACTGTTTGTTACAAAGACTAACTTGTGGCATACTTCTATAAATGCGCCACTACATGCCCTATCAACAAATCATCCCTTGAGACAAAAGTGGGGAATCCTAACTTTTCATCCCTAAAGTCCACAAAAGTTGGGGTTTAACTGCTACCCCAAGCATAAATACAAATATAAAGCTTCACAAGACAACATAAATACGTCCCTAATATAACAAAAAGTGGGACTGACTGTACTAAAGACAAATCAACTGCTCCATCAAGTCACTGCACATCGCGACGGATCCGTGCCTGCTGACCAGAAGAGAATGCTCCATCCCCTACCCTGCGACGAACAGAGCGGCTAGACTCACCTGCCTCAGTCCGGGGCCTCCTGCAGGCTGCGTCTAAGGCATATCCTAGGGTCTCTATCCTCACTGCGCTGGCCTCCAACCGATCCTCTAACTGATCAACCCTCCTGGCCTCCCTGACCCAGGCCTCTCTGGCATGTATCCTCGCAGACACCTCCAGCCCAGCCTCGAACCTTATAGCCTCCTGCTTCGCTTTCAGGTGGGCGATCTGTAGATCCCTCTGCTCCAGCCTCTCTCTCAGCTCAGCGTTCCGGGCCACTAACTGATGTAGCAGTGGTCCGATCTGCTGCGCTGAGGACTCATAGCCCTGCAGCTGTACCTTCGCCACCCCTAAGTCATGCTCGAGCTGGTAGGCTAGGTCTCTATACTGGTCCTCTCTGATCTGGTGGGTCTGGTTCTGCTCCTCCAGATGAGCTATCCGAGCCTCCAGCTCCTCGGTCCTGCTGGTCAGTCCCTCTATAATATCGTCGGCAGTGGACCCCATGCCATCCACGTAAGCAGGTGGCTCCTCTCCCTCGGTCTCGGGATCCTCCTCCTCAGCATATGAGTCCTGACTGCCAGACCTCATAACTCTACCTACCACCGGCTCTGGTAGCTCCCTCTGGTAGTCCTCTTCTGGCTCGGACTCCTCTAGCGGTACCCCTGGGGCAATAGGAGCATACCCCACCAGCTGCTCAGCAACCACTGGAATATCTATGAATATCTCCTCCTCCCGGGTCCCACTAGTCCCTGCCCTGTCAGCCATCCTACAATCACACCGAAAATTAATATTAGTACAGCAATAAAATATATTCATTGAAGAAATGAAATTATATTTCATTGGGTACTACTCGACTCGATAAATTCCCCAATTCATCAAAACCACAAATAATAAATCTCCTCGATTTATCTCCTAATACTCAATACGAGTTTACTATGAAGGTTATAACCTAGGTTTCGCGATCCTAAAGTTTCTAACCTACAGCTCTGATACCAACCTGTGACGCCCCTAAATTCGGGTCTCCAAATACCCGGATCTGGTCATCACGATCCACTACAAACATTCACCTCTAACAACATATGGTAACTAAAATGCGGAATATAATAAACATACGTTGTTCATTACAAAGGTGTTACTAGTCCCAGAATACAAAAAAACCTTAAACACTTACACAAATCCATACCCTAATTAAAAGTCAGGGTTTAAATTACATTAACAGTAATTAACTACACGTAAATTTAAAATCTGCTCCATGAAGTCTATTACTTCATCTTTTCTTTCCCTTTGTTCTTTCCTGACGTCTCGGGTTTAGCTGCAATGAAATCATGATATAGCAAGAATGAGCAACGATTTTGCTCAGCAAGTTTAAAGTACAACAATAAGGATATATCATGATGAAAGGAATATAGGAAGAGATTTCAACAATAGAATTATCAGAAGCAATAACAATAAATGCTTTTAGAACAATTGATAGTCAAATAGACTTTGAACAATAACTTCCAAAGGAGTCAATAGCTGGTTGGCCCTCTGGTTACTGGCTACAGAATAAGTACTTGAGGGGATCAGCCTCGCGTACGCTATGTATATGCATAACATTTAACTCTGCTATTTGTACCTTATTTACGGTACATGGGGTACTCCCCTATAATAAAAGGGGTGTTCATTCAGTCTAAGAATCCTTACCATTGATTGGTTCGGATAGCTTTTATAAATTCTTACATACGTGCCTGACCGAGACAAGGGTTCAGACTTAATCATGAATAGTTCGTGAATTTCAGAACTTAGATAATTATACGAATTCAAATGCACAAGTGCGAATGCCAATGAATACATAGATGTGGAATAATTTTAAAAGTAATTAGACCACTTAAAGCATGCTTGGAGATAAGATTCAAGCTTAAAGAATAACTTGCAATAATATATACCTTTTGCACGAATTAAAAATAATGCATAAGGTTTAGAAATATTGCTTAATGTAAAAATTGGGTAAGGTAGAACTTGCATTCAATATACTGAAAGAATGAAGTTAGGGAACTTTCCTGTTTGCTCAGCTACAATAAATTTTAGCTTTAATTAATTGACCTTGGATAACCTATCAGTTGATAAAGTCGGTTTATCCATTAGCATTGCATACTGTATATCGATACACTCACTTATGCTATTTATTTAGCAAAATAAACATTTCGCATTCCTTTATTAACTCTATTAACATTAAATTACTAATCAATATTGTGTTAATCAGAAATTTCTAAATGATCTTTAGTTATTATCTCAATAACTAATCATGCTTATCGGATTTTCAACTTAACAATATTTAGTAACCCAAGTTATTACTTACAACACTAAATAAAAATCTTGTTTAATGCATTACTAGCTAACCGTGGCAACAACTAAATAGGTTCCTTAGCTATTATTCACTTTCGAGGGTAATTACGAAATCATTTCCCTTATCCACCATTAATTAGATATTAGCTCTATCCATACTTAATTATTATTATTGTTAATAAAATAATAATTAAGTTCCTATTATCTTTATTTATTATTAAATGAGAAATAATAAATAATTTACTATACTCACATTAAATCATTAATAACAATCACATATTTAATATCTTTATTTATCACTTACCGATAATTAATTAAACTATTAACTTAATTCATACTTGATTATTATTTAATAGTAATTAAGCAAAAATCAACTATTTATTAACTTTATTTATTATTTAAGGATCAATAATAAGTAATTAATCTATTGATTTTATCCATACTTGGTTATAGTAGTTAAACAATAATCAAATATTTATTATCTTTATTTATTATTTATTGATAAATAATAAATAATTACTTTATTCATACTTAATTATTATTTAATATTAATTAAATAACAATTAAATATTTATTATCTTTATTTATAAATCTATTCATACTTAATTATTATTTAATATTAGTTAAATAATAATTAAATATTTATTATCTTACTAATTTATTCATTTTTAATTATTATTTAATTATCAATCAAATAATAGTTAAATATTTATTATCTTTATTTATTATTAAATAATAAATAATTAATTTATTAACTTTATTCATATTGAATTATTATCCAATAATAATTAAATATTTACTACCTTTATTTATTATTCATTGATAATAATAAATAATTATTTTATTAATTTTATTCATACTTAATTATTATTTAATATTAATAATTAAATATTTATAATCTTTATTTATTATAATAAATAATTAATTTATTAATTTTACTTAATTATTATTTAATATTAATTAAATAATAATGAAGTAATAATTATTTTGTTAGTGTATCCTGATGGCATTACAAAATAACAGTGCTAGGGTTCACATTATAACAACATTAGTAAATTCAACCACACACAGCACTTTACTAGAGTTATTAGGCCTAACTGACAAGTCGCCGAATCAACAGAAGGGCCAAGCTACAAAATGGTCTCTCACAGACATTCTAGCGAACACATGGTATGCATCCTAAAGCACTACACTGATCAAATCGTTGAACCAAAAATCAACTGCCAGAACCTATGGTTCTTTAGTGTACACCAGGTTCCCAATTAAAGAATCAACACAGTACAAATATCCCAATACAGAACCCAAACAATTCCAACGAACCATTTTAATTTAATTCAGAGAATAAAATTCCTCAATACAGGGAAACAATTTGATTCAATACACTGCAAGGTATAGTGAAATCAACACCATACCAGATTTCTAAACTAATTAACCCAACACAGTTGAACATCACAGCCTAAGTGCAGAAGAAGAACTAAAACAACCCGCAAGGGAAATTATACAAAACCCTAACTAGAAACTATCACAGTAGCTCAAAACTCTGTGGTTATACCTCAATGTGGTGCGAACGGCAGCCCTTCTTCTTCGTCCAAAGTAATTGACGAAATCAGACATCCACAGCTAGCCCCTGCCCCCTTTCTCCTCTGAAATTTCCTCTCTCTCTAATTTGGAACCCTAAACTTTCTAATTGGGAACTCACCAAAACAGGGGAAAATCGGCAGCTATGGGGTTTGGGGGGAGGGTTCAATTTATAGTGCTTCGTCTACCCAAATCAATTGGGTATTACCCCCTTCGATTAATCAAGGACCGTCGGTAGACACGAGTGACAGTAACCGACCAATCCCATCACAGCTAGCACCGGCCGGCCAAATCTCGAGTCGCACGCGTCTTCGCCGGTCGTGTCGCCGAATTTCTGGGACCGTTGGTCCTTGCCGCGCTTGCTCGGTCGTCGACGCTTTTTCCCCCTTCGACCGCTGGTTGATTCGTGCGGTCGCCGGCGCGCGCTTGGCGTCACTCCCTCCAGTCACCTGCCCCCTCTCCGACCGATTGATTGAGGGCTTGAGTTTGGCTCGATTGATAGATTTGATTGAGGGTTGATTTCCCCCTTCTCCTTCACTGGTTACGACCAATCAAGGGTTTTGGGATTTGCTTTTCTTTTTCTTTTCTTTGGTTCGGTTATCTGAGTTAAGAAGTTTAGGCTGAATTCCCAAATCGTTTCTCCCAATTAACTTACCCGTTGCCCCAAATGAGATGGATCCAACTGGCTCAAGGAAATGGGTTGACCCGGCTGGCAATTAAATTGGGCTCAACCCATTAGGTTCGGCCCAACAGGGAATTAAGAGGAAAAGAGAATGAACCTAGCCCAATAGGAATAAAAGGAATTTGGGCTTTGCCCAATTAAAAATTTGGGTCAATTGAAATAAAAGAAAATAGCCCAACTTGTTTATTAAAATTATTAACATTATTCTCCTAATATTTAAATTGAATTAATTACTTAAATTAATTTATTATTTATAATATTTATTTCAACAATAATTCTTCATGCAAATTATTTAGATCCGATAATAGTAACATAAATTAATTTTCCCAATTTTCTTGTAATTAAATGTTAGGATAAATTTATAAATTTGGATAATACTACTTACATGGATCCAATTAAATTTATAAAATTATATAAAATGAATTTATTTATAAAAATAAATTTGATACAATGTTTAAAATTTCCGGAGCAGAGGTTCCTCCCCCTATTTCCCCCACCCTATTTTGGCAGCTGCAACATGACGACGTGTGGTGGCGCACGCAGCTGCCCAGGTCGACGACATATGGGTGAGCTTCGTTGGAAGTGGAAGTAAGGGGTGCGGCTGCACGGCGAGGCGGAGCGCGCGGTTCTTGCTGTCAACGGGTAGCTTCCTCTTCTTCTTTACTTCTCCTCTTCTACCTTTCTCCTTTCTCTGACTTCAATCTGTCATCCATCCTCTCTCTCTTTCTGATTTTCCCAAATTGAAAGGTTAGGGTTTGGTTTTTACCCCCAAATTTTATTTTTTCAATTTTATAATTATTTTTTAAAAACTGAATAACTGATTTTTGTTTATAATGTAGCTGCCCTGATCTCTAGCTCCTTGCGTGGCTGCCCTGATTTTCCCAAATTGCAGCTCCTTGTGTGGTTAGCCTCTTTCTTACGTGGCATTGTAAGTACATACACTGATTAATTAATTACACACACTAATTTTTGGTTGGGCATATATTTATTTGAGAAATTTGTGTTGATTTGTTTGGAAGTAATAATTTAGGCATGTATAAATTTGAAAGCTAGAACTGGGTATAGAAATTTTGAACTATGCTAGTATGGAAGTTTTGGGGAAAAAAACTTTTGGAATGTCAGTCTCTGTTCTGTTCTGTTTTTGAATTGCTTTTGGATAAGTAGGTGTTTTTGGATAGCAACACAGTTATACAGGGCATGCAAAAGATCAATTGTTGATGTTTTAAGTGCGGTTTTAGAGAAGTTTTGTGGAGTTTTTAGTCAAATTGGTATAAGGTTTTGTTATTTGGCTGGTTCAGTCGCTAATTGTAATATTATTGGTATGTATTTTAAGAGTTTTTTTTGGTAATAGATGTTTGGTAGGGGCGGAAGTCCTAGCTAGATTGTTAGGCAGAGTTATGGGGTTTCTTTATGAAGTTTGGAGTTCAGTGCAAGACTGTGGTGTTTGTTAAATTCTAGTCAAGTTTGCTTAGCTATTATTATCATGCAAAATTATGTCTTTTTAATGCAAAATTTTGTTCCTACAAATGTCACTCGAGTTTTAAGAAATAAGTGTTTACTTTTATCCTGAACTCTTAGCAAAAACTTTAAGTTTTGAAAAACTCTTTTTCTATGGTGATTAATAATATCATAACAATAGTTATGATGTTAGAGTAAATATATATTTAACAACATTCTTATATTTATTTTATTGTCATTTTGAATTTTCAATATAATTATTATTTTAATATTATCAATTACTTTTTTTGCCCAGTCAAATTTGAAGATATATTCTTATTTTGCTTCAAATCTAAAATCTACCACAAAGGCTAGTATAAATCAAATTGAGTGGGGATTATTTGGGACGAAGTTATTGTCACAAGAAAAAGAAAGAGAAATCGAGACAATTTGTTTATTTGGTATGAAGCACCCCAAGCAATGATGGGGCCATGAATCACATGGGATAAAAGAGAAGAGATCTAGAAAGCCATGCCTTGATGCTTATCTTCACTCAGTCATTCCCAATGTTAGTATAGATTTTCTATTTCACAATTTTTCTTTCTACTGTTGGTACATGTTGCATGAACGTAGACAATTGTGGCATTCTGGTTGGTGGCCTGGTAAGATTCTCTTGATGATATCTTTAATGGTGTTTCCCTTCTTTGTTCCTCACCAGTTATTAAGATTTATGGTTAGTGTTCTTTCCTTTTTTAAGTGTTTCAATAAAAGCAATTTTAGCTGCTCTTGTATTAATAATTTAGTGCCTCTGATGAACTATAATTTTTATAATATGTTTGTTTTGAGAGAGTATATGGGGAATGTATTTAGCAAAATCTCACTAGTTTTGGCATACTAACTTGATAGACCACAATTTTACTTTTAGGCTCATTGTATGATACTTGAAATGAGACAATAATGGTAATACTTCATTGCATATAGAATATCTACTATACTTGAAATGAGGCACTAACTTTTACTTTTTGTTCATTGCAAAATAGTGTCATAAAATAGTGTAGCTTTAGGACAGGATGAGCACGACGTAGATGACGATGATGCCAGAGATGGCGATATTGGAGCATGGTCATGGCGATTCAATTGACGATATTGGATTGTTCGACGACAGAGATAATGATCATGAGATATAATTAGATGGACTTTATGTTAATTTATGTATCTAAAGTACATGTAATTTATAATATTTGTACAACTATGATATTGTTTTTATATATAAATTTATGAGATTAAGTTTGTTTATTGGTGGTGTGGTGTTTCATATTTAGTGGTTTATTTGTTAAATTGGTAGTATTGGTTTATTAAAAAAAACAGGGGAATTTTAATAATTTTAAAAAATATATTTTTTAAAGAAAAATAGTTATTCTCGACGGACAATATGTCATTGGCAACGGACTGTTCATCGTCAATGACTTTTTATTTTTATTATTTAACAAGTCATTGGCGACGGACATGTCGTCGCCAATGAGTCATTGGCGACGACGATCGACGGGAGCACCGGGCGAAGACACCTGAGGCGACGGGATTGCCCGTCGCCAATGACCTCATTGCCGACGACACATGGGTTATTGGCGACGGACATGTCCGTCGCCAATGACCTGTTTTCTTATAGTGTAACATGAGAAATGTGATGTATGCATTAAAATGCGAAGTATGTATAGAATGAGAAGTATGAATATGTTTTAAATACGATGCATGAAAGAGATGAAATATGTACAAAATGTATTGTATGAAAAAGATGAAGTATATATAAAAGCACAATGTTAAAAGATGAAGCATGTATAAATGCACAGATGTTTAAAGATGAAGCATGTATTGCACATTACGAAAAAGATGATGCATGTAATAAATGCAAATTATGAGAAAATGTGATGCATGTTGAAACGTGAATTATGTGTTATGTGATAACTGTTAAACTTACTAGGCAACGTAGTTGCTCACCCTTGCTATAAATAATTATTTTCAGCTAAGCCAAAACGGCCCGAAGAATTCGATAAAGTCAAAGAAAAGGATTAGTTAATGATTGAAGATGGTTTGTATTAATTGTAATATTAATACAGATGTAATATTATATTGAATATTAAATGATGTATTAGTAAAAGTCTTCGTACCTGTGAGTAGAATGTAAGACTCTGTAGTAGTTTTGTAAGGATATTGTATATTTTTACGTTATGATGAGATGTTTAGAAGATGTATGATATGGGTACTACAGTGACGCACCAGATCCGGGCTTAAAGGCAAGACCCGAGTTTCGGGGGTGTTACAACAACTATAATAGGAAACATCATAATTACAAGATTTGTTAAATCTCCTCTTTCTATTTATTCAGGAGTGATCTGTTTCTTCGTTAAATCTCTGTGAATTTAGGACACACTCACACACACATAATTAACTAAAAACGAGTACCATACTACACACATATATACATTCACTTCATAATTAGATTACAAAAGATATATATTTATATTTGTCTAATACTTTCTCCTCAAGTTTTGTGTCGGCTGATTTTCGTTTTTTCCCAACTGGACAACTCCTACTTAAGGCCAAAGATTATGGGACAAATCTTGCCTTGTAACATTGTCGAGGAGAAACATGCAACTCTACGGCGCCGGCGATCCTTGGGAGGTATTGCACGATGGAAATCATTGGCTAGTATCGGAAACCGACAAGCTAGGAAAAATAGTCAAGAAGACTATATATGTATTCACCAAGTTGACCGAGAAAGCGGTCGTCAGAAAGATAAGGATGAACAGTGGCACTGGTGGGAAGAAGCAGTTTGTTTGGGCAGCGGGGGAATGATGAAGTGATAAGATTTAGAAAGATGCTTGTTTTTGAAATGAGAAACGTCTTAAACCCTAGCCCTAACCCTAGTAGTAGTGCTAATCTGGGACACTGGAAGGATTTGAAGTGCTTGTTTTGGATAAACTTGGAACCTATAAAATAGGTTTCGAAACACCCCTTTGAAAAGGTTCCAATTGTAATTGGTCGCACCCCATCTTGGCATCCCATCTGCAATGGTCGCATCCCAATTTAGTTGGATTTTACCGTACTCGCATTGGCCCAATTAATTAATAATTAATTAGTTAATTAATTAATTAATTAAAAAATAGCAATAATGTTATTGTCATGACTTGAACATAAGTCTTTAGAATTATAACTATTTTCTCTTATCCAACTGAATCAATTCATTTATCGGCTATATAGATAACATATGATATATTTATTATATACTTTTAGATAATGAAAATATCCAACAATATAATATTTTTCTCACATATACATTTGTACATGACTGCTTGCATTATCAGTAGCAGCTAGAAAACTCTTTCTAAATCATTCTAATGAAAAATGCCACACATGAGTATGCGTTCAGCTGCTCTATTGATTTTTTTAGACCAACATGGCTCTTTCTCATTCTTGTTAAATGAACACCACCTTCCAATATATAACAAGTATGCAACAGTAAAGCATACTGAATAAAGCATGAAAATGTGACTCCGTCACAATTAATTAAAAAAAACTATTAACTATATTTTTTAATACAAATAAAACCACTTAATCCTTTTGTAACTCCCATGAAGATTATAATTCATAATTAATAATATTATATTAAAATAATTAATTTTATTAAAATATATCCAATACTTAACGTTACAAATTAAATATAAGATCGCCTGTTTTACTATTCTAATACAAAAGCTAATGATGGTTTTAATTTACTATGAGATTTTCAATCAATTAAAAAGGTTGTTATTGTGGAACACTTATATTATTTGGGTTTGGGAGATGCATAGCACATATAGATATGAAAATATAGGAAGGAATGCACATGCGAAAATAAAAAATTTAACTTTTATTATTATCAATAAAAATAAGATATTTATTTTGCCGATAAATTAAGCTAATTTTATATATCCTACCTTTCTCTCATTACCGAAATATTATAATCAAATTAAAATTTGGCATTTTATTTAATTTAGCAGGCTTACAATACTTAGATAGGCTTTTAGATTTATTTTTTAAAATCATTAATATGAACAATACACGTACGCACACATCAAAAATTAATTAATGTTTTAGATTATTAGTTATTATGCTATATATGACTAGGGATACCTTAATTAACATTAAAAATGAGAAGCAACTCAAAGTAAAATTATGACAAATGGGAAAAAGAATATCACTAGAAGTATAATTAACTGTATGGTGTCCTAATAAAGAGTTTTTTTTTAATAGCTAAAGTACTTAGAAAGTGAAACTATAAATCTAGTGGGGAGAAAAATTAAAAACACTTTAAAAAAATTAAAATCTCTAAACAAAGAGTCAAGAATAAGTTTTTTTTTTGCTAAAATATAAATTTTAGTATTTAAAATTAATTTTCTCCAAAAA
Organism: Aralia elata; assembly: GCA_034770075.1. NCBI lineage: Eukaryota > Viridiplantae > Streptophyta > Magnoliopsida > Apiales > Araliaceae > Aralia > Aralia elata. The sequence continues at coordinate 4,724,552 of CM068388.1, read as the reverse complement.
TATAGTTGGTCATCCTATATTAGTTAAATAAATTTTTATTTTTATTTTTCCATTTTAGCAACTAAATAATAAGAGAACAATATCAATTAAAATGGATCAACTGTAATTAATACATGTATAAACATCTTCTGATACATATATAGAAACATATAGCGTTAATTAGACGAATCCATAAAAATCTTTTCTCCGAGATATCAGTAGATTTCTTTAATCCCTAACTCGGTGAGAAATTAGGACATAATTATAACTAATAAACTGAAAAACACTTTACTACTTATCAGTATAATATAAATAAATATTTATTTTCTTAAATATACCGCCGGATTCGAATTAAGAAATACACGCTTAAATTAGAAGATCACGAAGGTTATATAGTTAGACTTATCTAGTACGTGATCCTCAAGCTTTTTAGTGGCCTATATATACACTGACCGATTGACGATTGTACTGTACATTATTACGTTAATTCTAAGTTCAGACAGAAGAGAGAAAAGAAAGTAGGGAGAGACAATGATGAAGAAGATGGCCATTACAGTTGGTTTTCGATTCCGTCCAACTGAAGAGGAATTGATCAACTCCTACTTGAGGCCAAAAATTATGGGACAAATCTTGCCTTGTAACATTGTGGAGGAGAAACAACTCTACGGCGCCGGCGATCCTTGGGATGTATTGCACGATGGAAATCATTGGCTAGTATCGGAAACCAACAAGCTGGGAAAAATAGTCAAGAAGACTATTTATGTATTCACCAAGTTGACCAAGAAAGCGGCCGCCGGAAAGATGAGGAAGAACAGCGGCACCGGTGGGAAGGAGCAGTTTGTTCGGGCGGCGGGGTGCGGAACTTGGGATGGGCAGACGGGGCCTAGGGAAGTCAAGAATGGGAATGGTGAAGTTATAGGATTTAGAAAAATGCTTGTTTTTGAAATAAGAAGCGCCTTAAATCCTAGCCCTAACCCTAATAGTAGTGCTAAAATTAATAGTGCTAATCCGGGACACTGGATTATGCACGAGTACTCCCTTCCGGGTGGTGAATCGGATTATGTGGTTTGTGAGATTATTCTTGATTTGAAGAAAAAATCCAAGAGTAAGAGGGGAGTAGTAGAAGAGGATGAGGAAGTTGTTATTAACCCAAAAAGACTAATGAAAACTGATGAAGAGAAAAAAGATGAGGAGGATGTTATAATTTGTTGTGCGGATGTTCCACTAGTACATGAAGAAGTTGATCCTTCACAAGTCCTACCCCTTGCCGTTGAGTATCCTAAAAGTAGCACTACCGATCATGAGTTGATGCCGATGACGGAATCTCAAGAACAAACATTGGAATGGGATGATTTTATTAACCTTGATGAATTACTGGATTCAGAACATGATGATGGTCCTTCTGGTATGGAATATTCACAAGTACCCCTTGTTGTTGAATATCCTAATAGTAGTAGTACTGATCATGAGTTGATGCCGATGACGGAATCCCAAGAACAAACATTGGAATGGGATGATTTTATTAACCTTGATGAATTACTGGATTCGGAAGTTCCCAGATTTGATTTGATGCCGATGATGGAATCTCAAGAACAAACATTGGAATGGGAATGGGATGATCTAGTTAAGATTGATGAATTACTAAATTCAGATGTTCCCAGATTTGATTTGATCATGCACGAGTTTGAGGAAATTCTTCATCACGATGGAGGCATGCAGCTGCAAGATATTTAGTAATTAATTTTAAGTTTGTGGGTCAATTAATTGTATTTTGTTTTGTGTTGGATAGAGCTGAATTTAATTTGGATTGTTTAACTAGTAATTAGATTTGATTTTGATTTTTAGAATAGCTATATATATGTTTATGATTTGATTTAGCTAGGGATGTTTGTTGCTCTTGATTTGGAGACTATACATGATGAATTAAATTAAAGATTTAATTGATTTGATTTAGTTTTGTGACATATGCATATATGCTACTGTGCCATTTTGAATATCCTTTGTACTTTTTATAGAATTTACTCTCCCTTAGTAATTGTGGTAATAAATTAGGACTAGCAAAACATTATTAATTAGTTCCAATAGTAAATTAAGATTTTCTGAATAACTGTTTATATTGCTCTGATATACAGTAGAGAGCTACACTTATATAGCTTGAATGGGAATAATGGCCCGTAGAACGGCCTAGAAACTTAAAGGACTTTATGATGAATGATATGATGGATAACATTAGGAGCTGAACAACTACGGAATTTGAAAAAAAAAATATTAAAAAATGAGCGATTAATTGTGAACTTAATTAATTTTTACAAGGCAATGAAGTTGAGACGATTGAAATATATAGGTATGTCAGTGAGGTTGAGACGATTGAAATATATAATTCAAACCGGGTAATTAAGACTTGAAAACTTAATACATACTTTTAATGAGTACTCCATTTATTTTCACTTGATTAAAGTAAAATGCTTCAACATGAGAGCGACTTAAATATATTATGTTTATTGTCAATTGATTTTGAGTCAGATGTTTTAACAAATTAAAAAATAATGCATATTCAAGTTTTCCAAACATTTTGTATTTTGCAACACTAAAGATTACATCCGTTGTTTTATCATCTAGGCCCCTTTGTTGGGTCACACGAATCCGCTATTGTATCATCTAAGATCCCTTTATATCTAAGAACCCTTTATGGTAACAAATACAATCATTATTATTGACGCAACAATTTTTTTATGAATTTACATATGGTAAATTAAGACAGCTTCATAAAATTGATATAGAAAGAAGAGTTCCTTCTTTTACAAAGTACCCTACTCCTATCAAAAGCAAGACTCTACAAAACAAGTAAGAAAATCCCTTTGCAATTTTAATGTGGCAAGTACCGAGAGGCAAGGGAAACTGGCATTAGAATTCAGAAAGTATGGAACATAAAGAATATTTATCTTGATAGTAAATGATACTTAAAACATGCATCATATAACGTAATGTAAAACCCTTACTAATGAATTTCTGGCTAAAGCCCAAGAAAGAACATATTAACTAAAAGCCTTAGACATATAAACTGCGAAAAAATGAGAAAAGGATGTAACGATAATGGTAAATTACTATAATTATAATACATTGCAAAAGGGAAAATGAAATGTGGAGCAGATCATGCATCTGCAGGATTTCATGCTTAGAGAGTTGACTGAATACATACAAGTGAAGAGTGAAGTGGAAAAGCACCAAGCATATAGGATAAAGAAGCCCTTCTGGATATTCAAACATGACTTTGAGTGTAAATCAAACCCATGTTTGAATTGAAATTGAGATACTGATGCGAGTTCTTCCCTTCTGAATCAGATAGACACTGAGAGACGAAAGCTAGGGGAGCAAATGGGATTAGATACCTCACGCACATTCTATATTTTCTCCGTGGTTGGTGATAGTAGGCACAATACAAATAATATATGTAGCTTCAACATCTTCCGGCCAACGTAATTTTTTTAAAAAAAAATAGCCTATTCCTCTGTATATATGAGAAAGTTGGGACAAAATAGTAGATAGCTATTCCATGTCAAACATATTAGCAAACTACAAACATCTTCCAATAAATAGTAATCCATAGTTATGCAAACAACACCAGGTATAAAAACTGAACAAAGAATGGAGAACTAACACACTCAAAGTTGCCACCATCCATGCCATTGGCTTCTAGACAATAAACAATTTTCCTCTCGCCTGCTTTGCCGATTTAAACAGGCAACCAAGTGGTAAGGTAATTTACCAAACACAAATAACCAGAAACCTCCAAATCACACATTTCTTTAAGCTATTTTGGCAAACAATAACTGTAACAAAGTCTAAATGTAGTTACAACTTGCAACATCTGAAAAACAAGTATATATATGAGCAGAAACTACGAAACTGCTTTCCATTTGAAACTAATACCAGTGTAGATATAAAAACAAAACCCAAAACACAGAAATAAACACCATTCGAATACTTTTGATTGCTGAAGTACATGCCCATAATTCTAAAAGTTTAAATAAGCTTTCTTGCTTAGTTTTGTAATAGTGGCAGGAAAAAAAATGAATCATACAAAAATCCTGATCGACATTGCAATCAAGATGCATTGTACTACTAAGGGTGTCCTTATAAGAAATTCAAAACAAAACTTTAGTACATCCAAAATAAAAAAGAAACATGAACAATTTTAGTAAGGTTAGAACAATAAGCCCTGTGCCCCTACAATCACAAACCATTCTTGTACTCCACTCATGTCATAATAAAAAAGTTAGTAGTAATAAGCAATAAGATTTTTAGTTTAAAAATAAATGATCCAAAATATGAAGACAAAATATGAAACAAAAACAGCATTACTTTGCTTCTGAAAACAGAAGAAATAGTTTTGTCTTCAATGCTCCCAATAGAGGGTGTGTCACCTAAAAATTTCAGTAACATATTTATTCAAAAACATTCAGTAAAAATAAATACACATACATCTACATATCATGAAGACTATTAATGTTTGTTACCACCGGACTCCAAATTCCGGCGGGCCTCGGCGAGCTTCTTGGCAATCTCAGCATCGGAATAACCATGATCCACGAGCTCGTCTTCAAGGACTACCAGCTTAAGCTCGATTTGGCGCTTGCGTTCGTGCTCGAGAATCTCCTTGTTGGTGGGGCCGCGAGGCTCAATTCTCTCCGCCACGGCCGCGGTCACGGCGATTTCAACGTTCACCTTGTTCGTGGATTTGGCGATGGAGAACTTGTTGCTCTGTATGTGGCCGGTGGTTCCCGAACCCCGAGGGGTTTGTAATCCGATTCCGTTGTACATTTAGCTGAGTAAATTCAACAGAATAAAAAAAAAAAACCCAATTCGATTGGAGTTTCGGTGACAACCGAAAATCATAAACCTAACTGTTTTATAGAGAATTCAAAAAGGTGTCGATCAATCTATATATCTATACAGGCGGACCGGTAAACGAATGGGCGGGCGGGCGGGCGGACTCTTTTAGGTGGGTGGAAATAAGAAATTTTAATAAACTTTAGGAGTAATAAAAAAGGATTTATTTCCGACTAATATTTAATGTTTAGTAATTTAGATAAATAGTAATTGTTTGTTTATGGATATAGATAGTAGTTAATAAATGCTTCAATTAACTTAAAATAGAGATGATAGAGGGATCATGTAATAATCAGTTAGTAATGATCTTATCAGTCATTAAGTAATAATTAAAGATTTAATTTTCATCTTGTTCTTTTATATACAATAAATTTTTAATAAAATTCAAAATAAAATCAAAATACTATAATGAAAGATCAATGGAGTAAAACTTGGGCCCTTTTTATTTTCTTTGTTGACAATTAACAAATATAGGCAAAAATATTGCTAGAAACCTTAATAAAACTCATCGTCATTCATTTTCTCTCACACTCTTATATTCCTTTTTTGCCCCTTGTTATAACCTTTTCTCTTTTATCTCTTATTTTTTAATAGTTTTATCTATGTTGTTTTTAGTTGATTATATATATATATATGGATAAGTCTACATACACTACTCTAAACACTACATTTTACATTACATTGTACATCCAACCATTAAAAAGTGAGACCTAATGTGGATTTCCGTGTCAAGTCCCATTTTTTAATGGTTGAATGTGCAATATAGTGTAAAATGTAGTGTTTGAAATGTGTACATAAACTTATCATATATATATATATATGTGTATGTATGTATGTTGTCGAATGACTAGTATTTAATTAAAGAGAATAAAATATATTTTTTATTTTAGATCGTACAAACTTGATAATCCACGCAAAGTCAACCTATCATTCTCAAGAAATATTCGAATCTATTTGGTTGAGAGATCAGACATGGAGAGGTGCAAAGAGTCAAAGATGGAAGAAGGAAAGAGATGAATAGCGTCTTTGATTTTGTTTAATTTTAATCCTTTAAGTTGAGAGAACTTAAATTTCACTAGGAGACCGCTACGAACTATGAATTTCAATTACCACCAACTAAAACAAAACAACGATAATCTACCAAAAATCAGTGCCAAGTAGCCAAAAAATTAAAAACTAAACAAAAACCCTATAATAAATACAACAACGTTTAAAATGCTAGAAATGACAAGTGCCCCCTAAAATTAAATTCTAACGAGACATTTTTTTAATAAAATGCCTTAAACAATATGATATGAGACATTTTTTTTTTGTTAATGTGGAGTTTTCGATCCGCGGGGTCGACTAATCTCCCCAACCCAATACCAGAGTGGTTTGCTACTCGACTTGCGCTGCGGGTACCACTAGCAACATTTAGAAGGCACTAAAAATGCTCTACTGTGGCCACGGTACCCCCGGCACAAGTCGGGTAGCAAACCGCTCTAGTATCGGGCTGGGGAGATTAGTCGACCCGCGGGTCGAAAACTCCACATTAACAAAAAAAAAAAAAATCTCATAACCAGTGTTATTTAATCTCAAAATTGTTGTACTGAGATAAACTTAGAAACAACTTATTTAGTATCTTTTTTTATATAAAGTGTTACGTGTAATTTAATTTAGCATTCATATTAATTTGTTGTTCTAGCTAATTGTATGTATAAGATAAAATATGAATAATTTATTATATTACTTTTTCTTTTTTCTTTTTGTGAGCTTTTTGATAAATGACAGATAAATGTAAATGGGAAAGTACAATATTTTTGTTTAATTGTATATGTTTATTATAAGGTATCGGAATTTGTTTTTATTTTTTATTTATTTTTAGTCCTTTAACCAACTCTGCACAAATAAAAGATACAATGCATTGGAATTTGGGTAAGTAACAGAGATCAAGACAATGCACTTGGTTTATAAATTTAAAAAACTATTATAAATGAATTTATAACATGTTAAAAAAAATTAATTAATTAAGACAAAAAAAAATAAAAGGATGATGTTTGGATACAAGTATTTCCGAGTCCTTCGACTGTATTGTAGTTGTTTGGAAACAAAACAGGCGCTGGATAAGAATGTGCGCACGTTATAAAACGGTCTCATCACATCCCTGCGCAAATTAGGGTTCCTCCCTGGTTCAATCAAATCCTGTCTCATTCTTCTTATGGGTCATCATTCCAGCAATTTCGGAGCTTTTAATGAAAACATTCGTCTCTTTATATGATTTCTGTAAGTAAGTTGTTACAAACCCAATTTTTTTTTATTTTCTTTATCTAACAATACCCAAATGCTTAGCTTTGAGAATTTGCTAGAAAGATGATAAATTTAGCTGTTTTATAGCTATTTTTTGTTAAATAATATTCCATTATAAGAGACTGAGTAGTAATTCTGATTTGTACCGTTTTCAAAATGTATTTGAAATAATAGCCAAATTTGGAATAACTTTGTTTATGAATTGGTAGATAAAATGAATCATTTGAAGGTAATTTAGATTTTTTTTATGGTAAATTAAGATAATATAGACTATGTATCATGTGATGTTTATGTAAGTTTAATGCATTTAACCTATGTTTGGTTGCGTTGAATCCCTGCCATCAAAATTGGAATTGGTGCCATGCTTAACTTGAGATATTAACAGGTTTTCTGTTCCTTCCAAGTTGTGAAATTTTGGTCTCATAGCTGGCATTTTTGTATATGGTATGTATGTTTTGGTGGCACAACTAAGCTTTACTGAGAGACTATCCGATAGTGGGGTGACTTTCAATGAAGAGCTTTAGTTCATTTAGCTGTAGAAAAGGCGCAATACCTCTTACATGACAGTTTTTTAATAGATAAATAATTCATTATAAGTTCCAAAAAAGGGGCTAACCATGTACACGTAAAGTATACTAGTGTAGGGGAAATAAAAGGCACTCCTATGCCCCAGAAACTGCTAAAATGTCCTTAGTCATGGTAAAACATTAGAGGAGATTTATCCTTTCCAGAGAAACACCAAATTTAATGTGGTGCCATTGAACACTCTAAAAAGCAAACTGAACTAAAAGCGCTTTTAGTCCACTACACTATGATAAACCAACGTGCTCTTAGTAGGGTGAGTATTAATTTCTTGTAACATGCATTGAGTTTTTAGTGAAAATAAAGAGAGGAGATTTTATTAAAAGAAAAAGAAGAGATAAATAAGCAAGCTGGACATGGAGCACCCCCAACAAAACAAATATAACGTTGTTTTCTTTTAAACATGCCATGAACTGTGGCTGATACCTACTGGCGTACAGGGAAGCTTACCCCTTTCTTTTCCAAGACAAATACAATGTTGTTTTGAAGTGATGAGGTATGTCATAGTTATATACGGATATTTTGCAGGATTGGTTAGATTACATGCCTGATTGAATTCTTGAGGATGAGCATAATTTGGTTGGGGAAAAAAAAGAACGGAAGTTACGGAACTATAGGGACAATGAAAACAGAAGCATATACTATGCAGACATTAGGCAAGTATATATATGTTTAGACTTCTTTGAAAACAGTTCAATTACATGAAGGTAACATTTGAGGGCCTAATGCTACTAAGAACAGAAGCAGTTTTGAATCTTTTCATTTTTAATATTAGGAGCATTTCAAACTTTACCCACAATTGCTATTATATAATGTTTAAGGTTTCTTGCTGTGATATTATACTCTATGCAAGAACTTATTTTTTTTAAAAAAAATTCGTGTAGGAAAAACTTATAATATATCCCCAGAGGTAGGCCCTTATTGATTCCCCCAACTTGGTTAAAAAGTTATTATTTGTTTAAACTGGAAAGGTCTCTTTGTGAAACCACACCGTTAAATTTAGCTATAGTTGATTCAGTCAAGGGTAATAAGGGGATACTTATTTTTTTGATAAAAGAAGAAATTTTATTAATAGAGAAGAAAGGATACAATAAATGGGGGACAAGAAGTTCACCCTCAGCACTCAGCAGACTAAAAGATCAAAAACAAGAAAGCACTTAAAAAAGTGCAACCCTCCAATCTCTACATAAATCAATAGCAGAGATACCTTTAAAAGCCCCCATGGTAAAAGTCCAAAGAGACACAAGAAAAATAACCCTATCATTCAATAGCTTTAAGGTTAAGTAAGTAACGTCTTAACTAGGAAATTGAATTATATTAATAATATGATAGAAAAATGTTTTTCAGACTAATTTAATTATAGATGACTATTTAATAAATTTATTAAACTAAGCATATTTTATTAAATTGTAACTGAATGCTAATAGCTTCAAAATAATAAGTTTATATAGATTTTAAAATGTAACGATTGGATTCATTATGTTGTATACAATACAAAATTTGTTGTTGGTGATAAAATAAAATATAAGAAATTTATATTAATATTGAAGAGCTTTCCCAAAGTAGAGATTAGAATAGATATAAGTATACGTGTGTGTATATGTATATATGTATGTATAAACTCATGTGGGTGTGTATATCAATTAATTAATGATTGAGATATGTGTTTTTAAAATTAGGTGTAATGGTTATGTTAGACACATGTCAATTAATGGATGCAAGTTCGCATTTGCGAGACACATGCTATTATTTGGTATTAGGTGTGCATGCATTATGCAAAGATAAATTTGAGGTTTGAAATCCAAGAATGGAGACGGTCGGGAAAGTTAGAGAGAAAAAAATTGGAGACTGAAAGTGAGTGAGAGAGAGAGGGCAAACATAAGAAAGGCAATTGGAGAGAGATTAGATAGAAGATGAGGGAGACGATTTAGGAGAAGATTTTGAAAAATTATTCCTCTTCTTTGCCGATTAAGGTAAGATTATTACACTATTTTGGATGGGGCAAGAAATATTTTGCAAAAGATTATTGCTTACTTTGGTGTCTGTGTGCACGCATACACTAGAGTATTGATTTACATATCAAAATTTCGACTGTTGTTGCGTAGAAACATCGGTCAATTACCCATGTATATATATTGATTTACAAACTATGTCATTTTGTTTACTCGCAACAAAAGTCGTCATGTTTCTATCGTGATCTATTGAAGGACCTCTTTACATACAATCTAATTTTGTATATTTTAGTATTTGGGTGTTAATTATTGTTTCGGTATTTTCACATTGGTATAGTTATTATTTGAAATTACTGTGATTTCTTACTACTACATATATTGCAGTAGAGAAAATCTTCAAGTAAGGATTCCATAGAAGTCTCCTAGTTTTCTAAAGTTTGTTCAAGATGTAAAATAATATTAAGCTGTATAAAATAGTAAAATTGGGATTATATTTTAGGTCTATTTACAAACGGTCATTACTATCTCATTTAAGTTGAAAATATGTAAAATTAGTACACAAATTGAAGCCAATAACTCTGATTTATTACTGAAAAAATTTTGCACTATTCGGAATTGTAGAGGAGATACAATGCTTTTGGTAAAATGTCTTATTTTGTTTTAAGTGCAGAAATTTTAATCTTACTTTAAGAAAGTATGATATTTTAATATTAACCAAATAATATTTTTATTCCATTATTGTTAAATAGTAAATTCAAGTAACTATTACCTGTCAGAGAGAAAGGGGTGGGGGTGGGTGGGTGGGTTTACTTTAATATTAATTCAATTTAGGAATATTACTAATCACTTCTCATTTATTAAGGTGAACATTCTTTGAATTTGAGATAGTTGAGTGGTTGTGCCCAAATTTTTTCTTGACCGGGGATATGACGATTACGCAACTGCATTGTATAGGGTAAAGTTAACTGTTTGTGTGCATTGATTTGATTGAAAATATGAATCATGTTTTTATTCGATATGCTAGTTGATAAGACAAAAATGGTTCAAAATAAAAGTTGAAGTAACCTTAAGAAACATGTTTTGTATTTAATAGAAATAAATTAGGAAGTAAACAAGCTGAAAATAAAATAATATACTACCTCCATTCCAAATTATAACATTCCAAATTATAAGATCATTATTATTTGAAACATTTTCAAACTTAAAATTGAGACGATTCATTAAAAATTGTGAAGCAATAAATCTTACAATGAGTAATACTTTTTAGATAGTTTATAATATTCATCATTGTAATGACTAAAACTATAAGAATCCATGTCCATTTTGAGTTTGAAAACATCTTAAGTTGACTTCAAAAAGTTAATAATAAACTTATATTTTGGAACGGAGGCAGTATTATTTATTGAAGGAAGGTTATGTGATATTTTACCAGAATTGGGACACCAATGTAACTATGTAAGGGCGGAAAAACTGTTAATTTAGCCATTTCATCCTTGTAATGTGAGATATAACTGGAAGATGGTAATTTACATCCAACGAGGGGAGGGATAATCCTATTGAATCATTGTGCAAAAAATTGTGCATGTCTTCTAAAAGAATTGTTAGAAATCAACTAGGAAAAGTTATCAATAACAACATGATATCAAAGATGATTGATTACCCGATATTAGAATATTGATGTTTGTGCAATTAGAAGTAGAAAATAAAGAATTATGTAAACTTTATTTAGAGTTTTGGAATGTCAAAGTACCATAGGCCAATAGCCCATTACTCTTGGTAACTTTGATCCAAACAGTCACTATATTACGGATAACCAGAGATCGAAAATATGTCATTTAAATTTGCAAATTTTGCAAATGAGGCTTATTGTCGCGGAACACAGGGAGTAATATAAAAGAACCAAGAACTTTATTAGCTGTTTTTATGCATTTTTTTTAATTGGGTCATCTTGCTTGAGATGCTTGAGTTCATATGCTGCATTATTTAATTGACATAGACCAGGACAATTTCATGGTTCTATGTTATTTGATTGACATGGATGTCCTTTTCGTGTTGCTTTCTATCAATATGGATTATCTTGCTTGAGTTCATAGCAGCTATGATGCATGAGATTATGTCACATGTATGGGTATAATCTCTCATTATACTAGGACAGCTGTTGGCTGACCAGGCCACATCCTTGGGATTTCATGTCAAATGCAATCTCTAGATCAATTTTCATATTACTCTTTACACCAGCTTTTCTTGTGCCTGTTCTTGAACCTGGGGTATGCTGTCATGTGTTCTTATTTCTGTTTATTGAACACGTTCTTGCTATTTCTTTGCTCATGTGTTTATTATTGATGACTGTTTGACTGATCTATATGCCAAGATGTGCTAGTGTCCTATTTAGTTATCATGAAAAAGGAAATTATATCTACTTATAAATTTTTGTAAACTCTTGGATGCTGATTCTTTATTGGGAATCTTCTGCAAACTGAAAATAGATGATTGTGGTTGAAATATTCTGTTTGTTTTCCTTCTACGTGACAGGGAAACAGATGGTTTTCATTGGCCTTGAATAGGACATTGAGAAGGCTATGATGTCTGAAGAGGCCGGGCAGATGATGGAGGTTTATGATGACCACTCGGATCAAAGGTCTTTGTCTCTGGATGATACAAGCAGCATGGAAGAATCACCAGATGAAACCAGGCTCTCCTTAGAAACCACAAATGATCCAATTCCTTATATTGGGCAAAGATTTACTACTCATGATGCTGCATATGACTTCTATAGTGAGTTTGCCAAGAGAAATGGTTTTTCTATCCGCCGTCATCGTACAGAAGGTAAAGATGGCATTGGCAAAGGGCTTACGAGACGATACTTTGTCTGCCACCGTGCAGGCAATACTCCTGTCAAAGCCTTGAATGAAAATAAACCTCAAAGAAACCGTAAGTCCTCACGATGTAATTGTCAAGCATACATGCGAATAAGCAAGACAACTGAATTGGGAGCACCAGAATGGCGAGTCACAGGATTTGGAAATAACCATAATCATGAACTCTTAGAAGCCAACCAAGTTCGTTTTCTTCCTGCGTATCGCACCATCTCAGATACAGATAAGAGCAGAATTCTCATGTTTGCCAAAACAGGAATTTCAGTGCAACAGATGATGAGGCTCATGGAGCTTGAGAAGTGCGTGGAGCCTGGATATTTGCCCTTCACGGAGAAGGATGTTCGGAATCTACTTCAGTCATTTAGGAAAGTGGATCCAGAGGATGAGAGCATAGACTTGCTTAGAATGTGCAGAAACATCAAGGACAAAGACCCCAGTTTCCAATTTGAGTTTACTCTTGATTCAAACAACAGGCTGGAGAATATTGCCTGGTCATATGCTTCGTCAATCCAGTCATATGAGGTCTTTGGTGATGCAGTGGTGTTTGATACAACACATCGCTTAACTGCGTTTGACATGCCCCTTGGAATATGGGTTGGAATGAATAATTATGGTATGCCTTGCTTCTTTGGCTGTGTGCTTCTAAGAGAGGAAAACTTGAGATCGTTCTCCTGGGCACTGAAGGTAAATGGTGAAATATCATTTGTTCTTTAGTCGACCTGTCAACTTATCCTGCTCTAGTGTCATCCTTACCTAGACCAACTGACCTTTCTTTCCCCTTGAAGTAGTCAGAAGGGTAGTGGTGAATTGTAGAAAAATCCTAAGTTAATTGGTCTAAGAATTTATGTAGTGGTCCTAGTGGATGATGATAACTGGTCCATTGGGGTTTTTCCCATGAAAAAATTAGTTTAATTCTTGAACTTTATAATTGCGTACAATGATGCAACATGCCTTCACAAAATTATAATAATCCTCTAACATCACTTCAGGCATTTGGTTCCTTTACAGAAAACATCCTAGATGAACTTGTATTAAAAAAAATGAATGGTCTACAACTGATAGGCCCTACTCAATGCTTCAAGTGATGAGCAGGTATCTTTTTTTCAGTTGTAACATCATATTTGAAATGGATACACTTTGGATAGTCCTAGCTGTTGATGCTCATAGTGAAACGGACCAAACGGTTGACCTAACATTTAATTGGAGGATGTGATCAATGGTCAGTTCCTGTGGCCATGATATAAGGCTGTGAATCTGCTGGTTTTTGATATATTAATGACTTGCATTAGTATATAATTGGTACGCTAAGTTAGAGATTTGGTTACTTTTGTGATTTTTCTTCAGTGCTGCATTCTTGGTATTGTTTCGTTTTTGTTGAGCTTGTTCAAATTGTACTGAAATGAGTAATTATATGAAGAAAATTTAACTTGATTATTTCGCTCAAAATTAAAGATGCTTCTTATTATTTATTCTTCAAGTTGATATTCTGTTTCATTCTGTGTTAAAGGCATTCTTAGGGTTCATGAATGGAAAGGCTCCACAGACAATGTTGACTGACCAAAATATGTGTTTAAAAGAAGCAATATCAATGGAGATGCCGACTACTAAGCATGCCCTTTGCATATGGCTGATCGTGGCAAAGTTCCCATCTTGGTTTAATGCTGTCTTGGGAGAGCGTTACACTGAGTGGAAGGTGGAGTTTTATCGACTATTTAATCTGGAGTCAATTGAGGATTTTGAACTGGGGTGGAGAGACATGGTTACGTCCTTTGGGCTTCACACTAACAGGCATGTAGCAAGTTTGTTCGCTTTAAGAACTCTTTGGGCATTGCCATACTTAAGAAGCCATTTCTTTGCTGGAATGACCACAACTGGCCACTCAAAGTCTATTAATGCTTTCATCCAACGGTTCTTGAGTGCACAAACCAGGCTTGCACACTTTGTAGAACAAGTATGTTCTCTATTCCTAATACTTTAATTTAAAATATGCTAATGGGCTGCACTAGGCCATAACCTGTCCTTGAGTGTTGAATGTAAGCAATAGGTAGAGATATAGCAAACATAATAAACGAGATTTCTTCTTGTCAATTTTGTCTCACTTTGGAATTCCAGGAAATTAGATTTAAGCATCCCAGTAATCTGGATAGGTTCCTACTTGACTTTTTCCTTTTCTGGTATGCAAGTGCGGAAAACCTACTAAATCTTTGCCTGTTTACACCTGAAAATAAAGGTCTTTGTACTTTTGATGAAAATGACAGAAAAAGGTCTGCTGCGCTACTCCTCTTTTAGGTTCTTCTGCTTCATAACAATTTTCTGTGCTGCCAAAAGCATGTGGAATTAATACATTTCATCTGAATAAACAGTGAAGCGGGAAAACCCAATCCATGCTATAGCTTGGGGCCAAAATTACCTCAAGGTTGCTGGTTCCAGTGCCCATACTTGGAGCCAAAATTACCTATATATTAGAAAAGAAGGAAAAAAAAAAAGAAAAGGAAAAGACTATACCCTCTAGAAAATATATTTTTCTCGTAATGCTGTTCTGCATGATCCTACAAAATCACATGTTCACTCGCCCGGTGAGTCACCTTGTCTCACCTGGAATTAGAAAAGCTTTGGATCTTCTTGAAGTCTCTTCATGTTCTTCTGCTTACTTTGCGCCACATGAACTTGTGGAAAATGTTACAATTATTATAAATATCCAAAGCAAGGGGTTATATGACAAATTCATTTATTAGTTGACCTCAAGAATTGCATTTGCTAGGTTCAAAATATTTGATGCGAAACCTGAAGGACAATAAGGACCCTGACCATAATTATTCTTAAAACCTGAGTTGGACCTTCAGTTTGGTTGAGTATTAAAACATAAATTATCTTATGTTAATATGAGCACATTCATGTCATTTGGCAACAGAAGTGATTTCACATTTGGCGCACATAAATGTGGATTTAGTTGATAGAAGTGATGTGATAAGTATTTGAATGATACATAGTGGCAGACTTGTTCAATTGCTGCAAAATGCTTAATATTTTTCATGTAGAGAAATTCCAGGATAGATATTACCCAAAAGATGTAAGATATAAACCTACAGAACTAATGTTGTGTAAATTTTGCTTAGGCTCTTGGGGGGTTTAAGCCACTAACAAGATTCTTTTTAATAGCAAAAAAGTAAGTGTACTATCCAAAAGCAATTGGAAAATTCCGCTCTAAATGACTAGCAAGTGATGTGATATTATCTAGAAGCAATTGGAATATTCCGCTCTAAATGACTAAGACTGCTAATTTGAGACAGCCTGAATCTTAAACCTTAGATATATCTGTTATTTCCACAATTGTTACCTTTCACATTGTATTAGACGTTGGAAAGGGTTAAGCATTTTGATCAATACCATGTGACTAGGGGTTTGGTCAACAAGTTAAATTATCTACAGCTATAGTTTAGGATGGCCTGCAGTTGAAGCCTATATGGTCAATCTGCAGTAGGATGTCTTGATTTGAGAGTTGTATCACGTGCATAATATAGGTATAGGCAATATAATTTAATCCAGAAAATATTAGAATAAAATTGCTTCCCTGCTACTACTGACATAATTTTCCAAAATAGGTAGCTGTTGCTGTGGATTTCAAAGATCAAGCAGGAGAACAACAAACAATGCAACAGAATCTTCAAAACATTTGCCTGAAAACTGGGGCTCCCATGGAATCCCATGCTGCCTCAATTCTTACCCCTTTTGCATTTTCTAAGCTCCAAGAACAACTTGTTTTGGCTGCCCACTATGCATCATTTCAGATGGAAGATGTTTTTCTTGTTAGGCACCACACGAAACTTGAGGGAGGACGGAGTGTTTATTGGGTTCCACGTGAAGGCATCATAACTTGTAGCTGCCATCAGTTTGAGTTCTCTGGAATCCTTTGTCGGCATGCCCTTCGAGTTCTGTCAACAGGAAATTGCTTTCAAATCCCAGAGAGGTATCTTCCTCTCCGGTGGCGTCGAATCAGCACGCCATCTGCCAAGCTTCTCCAGACGACTTCGAACGATCATGGAGAAAGGGTTCAGTTATTACAGAATATGGTATCAACTCTTGTCACGGAATCTGCCAAGTCAAAAGATCGACTTGATATTGCAACTGATCAAGTTTCCATCCTTTTGTCTCGGATAAGAGAGCAGCCGCTTCCCTCCCCAGGTACTAGAGAAATTTCCTCCATAAAAAGGAATCTTGATTATAAGTGATACAGTAAACAGTCCTACTAAGAATTACTGTAGGATGCAGAGAATAGCATTCGAAATATGGGGTTAATTAATGATTAGCAAGTCGGAGTTTTGAATTTAAGCACAAAATGTTGGGGATGTCTTCATTCTGTAAAGGGTTAGTAAGCTGGCTTGCCGTTGAAACTCTCTGTCTTGACATTTTTGTAATTACTGTACAATGTAAGCACAAGTGTATACATGTTCCGAAAAACAATAAATCACAATTGTATACACGAGGATGTACTTGTCTGACATCATTGCTATGTAATATTTCATTAGTCTGATGTGTATAATATTTATAGAAAAGGCAATACTACATTTCTCTACATTTCTTCTGAATGTTTTCTTGTGTTTATGTTGAAATGTTCCAAGTTCAAAGTCAATCTTTTACAATGACTGTTTCTTGATCTAACACGAGGAGCGAGTTTCATTTACAGCAGAAGGCTAATGTGTATTATTGTAACAATGAGTTGAACACTCAGAATACTGAAAACTTGGGATATATATATATACAGGAGAATTTTCAAAAGCGAACTCTTAAAAAGCGAACTAAAGACGAACCGTCGTCTTTGATATCTATGACGACGATTTGACCTGTCGCCAAAGATTACATAGCTACGGCGACGGGTCGAATCGTCGTCATAGACACCAAAGACGACGGTTCGTCTTTGATTCGCTTTTTAAAGTTCGCTTTAGAAGCTCTCTCTCTCTATATATATATATATGTTGGATATTTTCAAATCTAAAAAGTATATAATAAATGTATTATATGTTGTCTATATAGTCAACAAATGAACTGGTTCAGTTAGATAAGAGAAAAGAGTTATAATTATAAGGACTTAGGTTCAAATCATGGCAATAACATTTTTACAAAAAAATTGAGTTGGCGGAAAACAGAAATTTATTATTCTATATCAAAATACAAAGCGGATGATATATTATGGGAACCGCTATTTCACAGCGACACTTTTGTTGCGGAAATATCAGTTCCCTATATTAATACCTTTTTATTTATAGTTTGTGTATTTCAAAGAACATTAATGATTTAGTTTATCATATTATCTCTATATTAAATATTAATTTTCTTTCATATTTTTCAATAAATTTTTAAGAGTAATATTGAGATTTATACACATTTTAATTAATCAGACAAAATATTAATTATATTTTTTATTTTTTGTATTTTTTTCTAAAACGTCAATTAAAAAAGGAATGGAGGGAGTAGTATTCATACATGTTTGTATTTCTTTTTAATAACTTTGACAATTTAATTAACTTTTAACAAATAAGAGTTTGAGGCAAGTTTTTTATTTCTTTCTTTTAACACACAAAAGTTTCACATTTTATGAAGACGATTGATATCATCATAGTAAAAATAAAATTATTAACATAATATGTATCATCAAGTATAACTAAATATATATTTGCTCTGCATCATGCGAAAATATTATTTTTTTTACGCGGATATATTAGTTCCCCTTTTTGTAAATAGTTATTAATCTTTAAATGTTGTACTCTCACAAATAATTATCTTTTAACTCTTAACCACAGTAAATACTTTATTTAGCGGTAAAAACCTCTATTTAGCTCCTCCCCACCATGTTCGTTCTTCCCTCTTCTTTCGGTTCACGCTCTGCTGTAGCTTGAATTACATTATCTCCCGATTTCGTCCGCCGGAGCTCCGGCAACCCAGCCTTCCCTCTCTATTCTACGGCAACTTTCGGGTCTGATCTTCTTGTATTGCGGTAAGACTCGTACTATCTCTTCGACGTTTTTCTATTCAGTGATTGGATAAAAATCAACAATCTTATCCGTTAATGCGTATAATAACTACATTCACGCACTATAAACACAATTTAACTTACAACTTTAACTGTTTAGATAATACCCAATTTGATTTTCATGATTTTGGGAGAAAATTTTGTTGAATGGGGCAAAGTTTGATATGGGTGCTAATTTTTCATAACTATGACGGAAACTTTTGATTTTACCCTACTTTGTTACCATTTTTATTAAATTTTTTAACTGGGGACTCTGGTAATTTGTTAGTGTACTGTGATTCTCGTCCGTAAGAAACTGGCTTAGTTTGATTTTTTTTTTTTGGTCAAATTGTTAAGCATATTTATTTATATTTTTAAACATATGAAAATTGGAGGCGGTAGTAAATTTGACATAGTTTCTTATGATTATAGTTTCTCCGCCTACTTTTACAACAAAATAATATAGATTTGATTACAAAAATGGTCAATTTGACTAAAGAAATCAAACTAAGCCAATTTTTGCGGGACGGAGGGAGAACTATATTTATACTAAGAGTTTGAATTTGAAAGTAATTTTCTTGTCATTATAATTTTAAAGCAAAAATCTTTCAAGGAAAATAAAATAAAAGGCGACTTTGTTAATTAAACTTTAGTTTGCTCAGATCATTGACTTAAATTTTTGTCATTAGAGTCTTAGACTTTGTTATCTGTTTGAGTTCTTTTGATTATGACTTAAATTTTTTTATTTTTTATCTTGTTTCTTGTTTAAAAGCTCCTGGGGTTACTGCTATTCTTCACTTTTTGCAGTCTTTTAAGGCTTGAATTGCTTGCTGTGCAAATGCATCCTCCTTTAACATTACACAGGCACCCGATGTGTGCTGAAGTAAGTTCAACATGTTGCTTATTATGTGTTTCTGATCTGTAAGTTAGTTCACTTGCAATTACAAGGTTATTTTTTTTTCTTATGCATTGGGATTAGTTAAATTAATGTACTTTGCTGATATCTTGGATTATATGAAGAGTTCTGTTTTTGATATACTGTTCATGTAAATAACAATTTTACAGAAGTGCCTTTAATATGTTTAAAGTATATATTCAACATACTTAACTTGCATCTACTTCACTTTTACTAAGAATATTTTAAGTATATGTGTAAAATGGTGTAAAACCTCCTACCCCATTAATGTATCATCTGCCTGTCTACGCCTTGAATTATTGATATTGTGATTTAATATCACAATACGCTTTTACTTATCAAAATAGAACAAAATACCCAATAAAGAATAGGGAACACTGCTTTCTACAAATGTATTAATATTAGTTACAAAATCAGTGATTTTGGTGCCGGAAGTGTTAAAAAAAACTTTTTACATTGACGTGAATTAAAAGTGAACTCTTACGTAAATGGGGTTTCATGATACTTAAATAGAAAAAGAATTCATGATTTTGTGTTTAAATCCAGGTATGTCTTGGTCTCACATTGATCTAATATCTAAAATTTAGGAGTGGTCGGTGGTGGAAGTAGTTTTTTGGGGTGGTTTAGGTTTGTATACTCTCTTTTTCCAAATCCCATTCCATGGTAAAAGAATTACTACTTACTGCTAGATGAGTTGTGATATAGTGAAGGAGGATCACATGAGAGTTGTTCAAGAGTTCTATTTCAATGGGGTTTTGGGGAAAATTAATAATTCAACATTTGTTACCTTACTTTCTAAGAGTTAATGCTACATCAAATTTAATTAAGGACTTTAGGCCCATTAGTCTTGTGATAACTGATAAGTGTGTATAATTTTTTGAATTAAACCCCCCCCCCCTCTCCCCAAAACAAAAAAGTGGCTGGGTAGTAGTGTGCTAGATAAGTTCAGATATCCAGAATGTCTTTGTGGGTGAAGGCAGATTGCCAGGTTTTAAGTGCTGCATTTGTGAATAATGAGGTGGTTGAGGATTTTTTTAAGAAGTGAGATAAAAAGCATGGTGCTTAAGTTGGATTTTTTAGAAGACTTGTGATAAAGTAAGTTGGAGCTTTTTATACAAAGTGGTGGATAGAAATGGATTTGGAGTTAGGTGGCGGTACAGGATTAAGGGATGTTTTGTTTTGAGAATTTGTGGCTGAAGGTGGTTGGATTCATATAACTGTTGTGGGGCGTGGCGGCATGGTTACATTGAGGAGAGTTCTTCTAGTTTTGTGCTGACTTATAAACTTAAGCAATCAAAAAAAGATTTGAAGATATGGAATATAATTTTTTGTGCAAATGAAGGTCAGACTGAATAGAGCATTAAATGAGACTACGGTGCTATAGGCAAAAGTCATTGTGGTTGAAGGAAGGGGATAGTGATACCAAACTTCTCCATAAGATGGCTAATGCTCAACACAGGATGAATCACATTGGCAACATTGTGGTAGGCGAGGAGAGGATGAGAATGGAGGAGGGTGCGAGGCAAGGTATAGTCAGTCTTTACTAGAGATTTGTTGAGGAGTTATGTCGTCTGACACTTAATTGTTGTGGAGTTCGATTCAAGCCGTTCAAAGGATAAGGAGGGGATAGAGAGACATTTCTTTGAGAAGGAGGTTATGGCTGTACTGAAATCTAGTGATAATATTAAGTCGCCTAGGCACAATGTTTTCTCTTTAACATTTTTTTTCTTCATTATTGGGGTGTGATGAGGGGGATTTTTCTATTTTCTCTGGGTATTTTTTAGAGAAGTCTGAATGCCGTATGTATTACTTCCATTTTGAAGGTAGGAGATTTTTGACCAATCAACTTAGTTGACAGTGTTTATAAGATTGTTTCGAAGTGTTGGTGTGTCGGCTATGTAATTTCATGAACGAAAAGGTTGCCATGGTGCACTGACTTTCATGAACAATATTTTTGCTTAAAAGATCTTGTTGATAATTGCTGGTATTTAATATTATTTAAACCCTTTTTCCTTGTTGTAAGATATGATTAAGGTGATAGCTTACGCTTGCAAGTTGTTATCTACCTGTTTGATACAGATTATTGAGCAGTTCCAGAAGTGTCATTTAGATCATCCCTTTGGGAAATTTTTTGGTGAATGCACAGATCTCAAAATAAAGCTTGATCGTTGTTTCAGGCAGGAAGTAAGGTTTTTTATCTTAATATTTTCTATATATTTCTAGTCGGACCTTAATTACAAGCCTCACAAAAACTTCTTTGCAGAAAGCTGTGAAGCGAAAGGCAAATTTTGAAGAGAGTAAGAAACTTAAAGAGAGGCTAAGAGCTCATAGGAAAGAAAGCATTGATACTGGCCTGAATGAGAAGAACTTTGCGCAAGCTTAGTGGTGGTAATGAAACAGTGCTTCTGGAAGTTTAGTTGTTCAGAGGCTTTTGCCATCCTATATGGGAAATTATAGTTCCTCATCGCTTTCTAAATCATTTGTTATCCGGCTTCAAATAATTGACTGCTATTTTCTTAATTTTTATTTTATTTTATTATAAGCTATTCATCGACAAAGAGATATTGCCAAGCGGGTGCAGATTGCAATGAAGTTCTGATATTTCAGAAATTAGAATACAAACAAAAATTTGTAACTGAAGATGTTGGAATTTAAATTTATTTCCCCTTTATTTTGCATCATGGGGTGGATTGAAATATGTTTTGGAAGTTTATGTTTGTTAGAGAACTCGGAGAATAATGGTTGATAAAGCTGGGCTCATTCTTGAATGTTGTTTAATAAATGGGTACAGGTTCTGAGCTCAAGTCTTGAGCAAAATTTTAGGCTTTCATACTGTTACGGTTGGGTGAGTCTTGATTCGTTTGTGATTTTTCTTATTTTTTTTAAATTGTATTTTTTTATTATTGTGATGAATGAATCTAAATATTTATTATATGGATTCACTTGTTTAAAATTGTTGAATGAAAAATAAGAATAAAATTATGATCCACTTTTTCTGCAAGGATACCTGCCTGGGTTTACTGTATGAGGCCTCTAATATTTATTTATTGAATTATATATTTTTTACCAATATTGAATTTTAAAAAGCTTCCAATAATTTTGTTCAGTGTAAAGCAAGTGTTCTAGTTTTGGAACCTTAAAAAGTTCCAATTCTGTAAATTATATTTATCAAATTCTAAATTTTAGTGATTGAGAATTTTGTTTTTTTAGCCCCAGTGCACTCAAATGCACACTCTATATAATAGTCCTGCCACACGTTGCTTGTGCAATTACCACCAGAATAGAAGGAATTTTATCATATTTATAGAATAAAATAATATATATACACACACACACACGTATAATATAATATAATTAGAACAAATGAAATTGTAATATTACCAATCTTGTAGGGTAGAGAGAGTATATAAGAGTTTAAATGGAGATTGCTTGTGAGTTAATCAGGTTGTACTTGTAACGTAAAGAAATGAGAATAAGAGTGACTCAAACACTCTAAAAATTATATTCCAAAATCAAATCCATTAGCATACATGTAGCCATCCAAAGGATTTTTTTTTTTTTAAAAAAAAAATAAAATTCTACAATATCTAAAATCAAAGATATAAAAATCCCAGATTTGTGACAAAGTTAAACCATATCACAAAAAAAAAAAAAAGTGAGGACAAAAGGGGCTCGTGTGTTGCAGCTTATCCTTCAACTGAGTAGTTGAATCAGCTAAGTTGCCACTAAAAATTATGCAAGCTCTGCTCAACATAAAGTTTTGTTTATCTCATCCAAATATATACTTGTAACTGAACCACACATCAAAAACATGTATAATAGTATAGCATCTCACTGCAAACTTTTGCAACGGTAGAAGGTAAATACTAGAAGCAACTATCAAAGTACCTTTAAAAAGTCGATATATAATTATAATCCGCTGAGATACAAATTTGTATATCCAAACAACAAATTTTCAGAAAATCTGTGGTTTTTCCGGTGAGCGTTTCTATAGGTATTATATGCTGTAAATAGACCCAAGGCACCGACAATATACTAAAGAAAAATGTTCAACTATCTCATCTATGTTTAAGATGGAAATTATTGTAGAAACCATAAAAACACATAATGTCTTGAGTTGGGACTCTGTCTCTCAGAAAACTATGAACGGAAATAAGAGAACTATTTTACCTTTTACAGCCTTGATGAAGCAAGGTTACTGCATCATTCAATGTGATAGAATTTTCTTCGTTTTGACCTGTCTTCCATACCTTGAATTTTGAGGAACAAGGACTATTGTCTTTCAAACGCTTAAGGAATGCCAGTGAATAAGGGCCCTTTCTCTCGCCATCTAAGGCTATACAGTGCCATACACGACTTTCTGGATCCTCGAATTCCTGAATTTCAGTTGCAACACTAGACTTGTTATTGTCATCTTCATCATTGGTCAGATCAACCAGCGGGGCCGTCAAAGCCTGTTGGGTTTTTGATGCTTTGGCAGTCCCCTGCTCAATATCTGTTTGTTGACTTTGCTTTGAGCCAGCAATAAAAGAACCATACAGAAGTGAGTAACTTTGCAAAATGGCATTAGCTTGTTCGTCAGCAGCAATAGTATGATGTTCCTTCTCTTTGGCAACTGAGCATAAATAAGAGAAATTACAAACATTATGTTGCGTCAGATTATTTAGAAAATAGACAAGAAGACATATAAAGGTAATCTGCAATTACATAGTAGTGAGTAGTCACATTTGTATTTGTCACGTGTAAAGGTCTAAAGTAAGGCATGACAAGCATAATCTATTTCGCAGCTGCATTCTATTTTACACCCCACCCTCACCCCCACCCTGGGTTGGTGAAGGGCTCCATTATTTCATGGTTGGTGGATGGATAACAAACTGCAATCATTGCAAAAAGGCTGCACCTAAGAACTTGGCAACGTGGCTAGCTGCTTGCTAGAAGTACAATTCTTGTTTGCAAAGACCAAATAATGGGTCAAGAGCTAGATTAGTATGACAGAGATGTGTCATGGGTTGACCTGAGAAAATTATATAGAAGCAGCACTAAAAACAGCAGGAAGATATTTTAGTCAAACTAGTGGGGTATTAGTGGGGTGTTCCTATATATGGAAATCTAAGATGCTGAGATATTGAAGAATGACCTTTTCTTTTGCGAACTTTCAGACTGATAAGCCATAACGTGCTCCAAAGTATCTACCAAACTGATTGCTTGGAGGCAAGGTATATAGAAAGTTTGGAAGGCTATGAAATCATACAAGGCATTTGCAGTGTGATAAATGACCATTAAATTCAGCCTCCACGATAAAGATAAAAACTCGAACTTCTACATTCAGCCTTTTGATAATTTACTCCCCAAACAGTCGTCCTTATTTGTTATAATATTTTTCCCTGGAAGCAGTTCCATAAAGGCCCTGTTGATATTGAAGTAAAGTATAAAGGGAAAATTGATATGCTGTCTAAAGCAGCTAACGGAGTATGAATCCAGTGAACCAGAAACAAAGAAATTCTTCAGTCGGACTACCAAATAGTCATCAAGGCTATGACGTCTAATGGATCATCACATCATGACATCATAAGATGTTTTCCCCTCTTCTCATTTGTATCCGTGTCCTTGATCAAGAATATTTGATAGTACGACTATCTGATCAATCTCATCATCTTCCTGTTTATTTTCTCCCAATATTTATCCGTCTTGTTGTCAAGCTTGGCTTCATAAATCACAAAGGCAGTCATGCAGAGCAAAGACAATCATGACATACCTGACAGGCTAAAAGTAGCTCTAAAATAGAACAGCAGCAGAAATATACAACCCAGTAATCCCTCAATCACCAATTTCTAACAAAGATCAACACAATCGTATTGAAATCCGACAAGCACATTTGCAAACAATAGACATTACCTGCCAACAAAAAGAAGAAAAGGAGAAAAACCAAAGACTAACCCAACAAAGCCCGCATATCCAAATGCAGCATTGCCCACACGCAGAAATTTATACTAGGCACCTCATGCACCTCCAAATCTACAAAACTTCAATACAATGCCACCGGCAAAACCTTCAACCACTGAAGATATAACACAAGACCTCAATCCACTCCATAATCACATGCCATTTCCAAAACAAATCCGCAAAACAAAACACCACCAACTCTATAGAAACACAGCTTTACCCACCAATTAACACCAAAAACCCGAAAATGAGACAAGTCAGATTTCGTTTGTGTTCATATTGGCGATTTCTGATGTGAATTCGGTAGGTCGTTCCCCCTTCCTACTGGTTCCCCCATCGACCCAGTGACACACCAACCACGCCCCCTCTCTTTCTTCAATCATGAAGCCCCCGATCCTTTTTTTTACTTTCATCCCCCTAAATAAGTAAGGCCCTGCTCTTTCTAATGAAAGGGGGAGGGGGGGGACGAAGTGCCCGTTTGAAGTAGCAAAGGCTTATGATACAGTAAGAAAAGAAAATACATTGACGTTACGAAGTCACTTAGTCGAACTATAAAGAAAGGGACGCTAAGGTTACGAAGTAAGGTCAGCTGGTTAAGGAAAGGTCAGGTTATGAAAGAGTTTAGCCGTTAATTAATTAATTAAGTAGTAGTGAGACGTCGGTACGGAGTTGTGTCAGTTGTGGATATAAACTAGGCTAAGGGACGGACTTCATCTCTTCTATTCTCGTCACTTACACCTTACACTTCCGCCGAGTCTAACAAGGCTCAATTGCGGAGCATTCCACTATGGACCGAAACTATGCAAAGGTATAATACCATAGAAATTTCATTAACTTTCTCATATGATTTCGCTACACTCAATAAGAACTCAGAATAGCGGAAATAGGTCCGTGTTCCGCTTCCAAAGTCAGTTGTCTTTGTCCAAGTGTGAATTTCAGACTACTCTTTAGTGGTTCTATTCCTTTTTACTGTATTTCTGAGTCAACCCAACCCGAATGGGAAGAAGAGGGTCAGCCAAACTGCGGTCCACTTTGTACGTTTGCTGAGCAGACCAATCAGGCATTTTTGAAAAGGGAAGGGAACTTCTCACTGAAGGAGGCAGTAGGAATAAAGGAGGCCGGAAGCTACCACTTCTAGAATGCAAGCATTCCTTTACTTTTTTTAGAGCGTATCGCCATTTTGAAATAAGAAAATAAGGTTTATGGATGAAGTAATCGGAATGACAAATAGTGACGGTTGCAGAAACCGAAGAAAGTCGGGAACCATCGGTTACTCTTTGAATCAAAGTAGCAATGAGCCGAACATTACAACTACAGGGGAAGAAGCAAAGTTTCGTAGACAGCTTCACGCTTCTTTCTAGCAACTAGCTTCTCAAGTGGGTGGCTTAGTAAGCAAACTACCATCCCCTATCAATAATAGGCCGGAATGGTGGGGAAGGAGGCCCTCCCTACTTCATTGGAGAGGGGGGGGGGGAATCTCCGTTTTATAGCCGCTCCTCTACAACTAACTTTCGCCTAACATGATCACGAACACAGACATAAAATTGCGTATAGAAACAAAACGAACCACTTCTATTTCTCGGAGCTGAGAGAATGGCTTTTTGGTCCCTCACCAGAACTATGACCATCATTACTTCGAGGAGACGAGCGCAAGATAAACCAATATTTATTTTTCAATTGTTCCTTATTATTATTATGTTTTCCCCCCTGAGGAGATGAAGAAGAATCCACCTCGAAGCCGGCATCCCAAAGCCCGAAAGAATCATCCTCACAAGACAGACCTCAACACACCCACCAAATCTACAAGTTGCTGACAGGTTTCCTTGAGTTGAAGCATAAACTGACTGCCAACATCATTATAAGGGGCAGCTAAGAACTAGTGATAGGGATACGGGATATGAAACACAGACAAAACAAAGACGAGTGAAATGAAATTGAAGAAAAAGACTAGGATATGGATCCACTGGGGATACAGAAAATGCTACATATATTTTTAAATTATTAATATTATGCACATATAAAAATTATTCTCCCCTCCCCATGTTTATTTTGTCAATGAATTCTTTATTATATCATACTTGTATTTTTATATAATATATGAATTTTACTAGAGCAACGAGAACATACTAAAAAAGAGGATAAGAAATCATCAAAGACAACAATATCATACTTTTATTAAATACCATATTCTTTATTGTTTCTAACAACTAAACTTCTTTTTGTAAAAGGAAAAGAATATTTTACCATATTAAAATTTTTGGTCAAACTTCGATGAGTGTTCAAACTGCTGAATATCCATACCTTTCTAAGAATTTTAATTTTAAGAAACAACATTTAATACAAATATATTGCCATGTCCAAAGTGTATACGTTTTCTAGGTTGACTGATACAATTGTTGATGGTTAAGACAGAATAAACACTAAAGAAGTTCTATTGTTCTTCCACATTCTAAAGATTTATTTATTTAATTTAGTGAGTGAGAAATATGAGGTTGTAGTTCTTATTTAATTGTAGATGATTTAGATTTATGATCAAGACTAGTACACAAATATTTTGATTTCAATATTTATTGAAATGAATTATGGTTATTAAGTGTTCTCTTTTACCTTATATAAGTATAAGGTGACTGGATGTGAATAGCCATCCAATTTTGGCCAGGCTCTAGTGTAGGGGTTTGGCAATAGCACTTCAAGACTCGCTTTAGGATTGGATTCGTGGTCATGACAACTCTTCCTTTGTCCACCAAATGAGAGCTTTGAGAGAGAGGGTTGTACAATCTCTAAAAGATACTTTCACATACTTCTCCTTTATTTTAAAGAATTTTGGAAGGCTTCACTGATGATGGCATGCAAAGAATCTCCTCAACCTCTCATATCTCATCCGTTAGTCCAATAACAGAAAAAAAATACTTGGTAGGACCAAGGTTTAGAGACAAGGGGTAAATCTCAAACATATCTCAATTAATTTTTATAATTCACTATGTATAAAATAATAGAGTACATCCCTATTTATTATACTCCTAAACAGTTATCCTATTCTAAATTGGATTCAAATAAAATAACTACCCAAATTATACCAAACAATTAAATACAATTTCTAAATTTTCTTTCATTTGCATGAGCTTTCAAAGCCTCTTAAATTGGCCCAACCAAGTTTCACGGGTTCGTCTTCCATCAATTATCCTCCGCTAAAAAGAACTCAACTCCATCGAGTTAATAACGTCAAAAAAAACAAATCTCTAGATCAGCAATTAATTCTTTGTAAGCTTCAACTTTGGCATTTTAATAGCAAAACTGAGTTTATTGGTGAAGCTTTAGATAATCGAATAGGTATTAACACGAGCATGATGTTGTGCATGCCCATCCTATAGCCATGTACGCTTAAGATAATGTGACAAATCTTAAGGGATAAAACGAGGCACATAATAGTATCTTTAAGCTTAGCAAAGGAAAATGTGACCAAACATCTCTAGGAACTCACAACTTTGTATCGGTAATCCATGTTACATAATATGGCTCTAGATTTGGCTCAACCTTTAACCCAAACATCTATTAGTTGTGCTTTTTTCTACGACGAGTTTTGGTAAATTGTCGCATTGGTAAATTGATGAGGACGGTTTGTAATTTACGAGGCTAGGGTTTATTGAAGATTAAAGTTGTGTCTAGCAGTAGGATTATTATTGAAGGATAAGAGCTACTATGGTTAGGGTTTGAGATTGTGATTTGGGACTAAGTTGGGGTTTGCAAAGTCCTTATTTGGATGGTTGTAAGATTCAGCTATTGAACATTATCTACATTAAATTTATTTGGCAGCATACTAGCAGCTTGGGATGGTGACGATAATATTGGTACGGGATAGCGAATTGAATTGAGTATACCATTAGGAGCGAAGCCACATAGTAAGGTGTGGGGTCAATTAACCCCACCGGAAAAAAAATTTATTTTAGGATATATGATAAATTTAGAAGAAATTTAAGTGTCATGAACAAAATGACCCCACTAAAATTTTAGAAATTTTTTAATATACGGGGTCAAATTAAATTTTTTATAACTTTCTCAATTCCATATTACTTCTACTCCTTTATGTATGCATCTTTCTCTAATATTTTTAAAATAAATAATAATCTAATTTAGATTATTTTCATAACATAAGGAATTTAAATATTTATTAACAAATTTGTGATTAGAAAGGAGTATTAGTGGTCAATAAGGGGTGTATATATATATATATATAATGTTATATATTACTTGTTATATTAACAATATTATAACCAAATACATGTTTTACATATACAATCGGCCGAAAAACACAAAATTATCTAAAAATATTGGCTCGGGAGGCGCAGCCCCCGAACCCTCACCAAATTATTTATAGGAGCACAATATTTTGACCCCACTGGATGCAAATCCTGGTTTCGCCACTGTATACCATCAACGATAGGTGTTGGATTTTCCGAATGGAACAATTGTGGCGTGGAGCTTAAAAGGATAATAATTTTAGAACAAAAAAACCGGGCACGAGGGTTGTTAATGGTTGTGCTCTAATACCAAAATGGTAGGGATCGGAGACGGAGTTTATGGACAAGGGTAAATAATATAGTACATCCCAATTTATAATACTCCAAAACAAATTTCCTAACCTAAAATGGATTCTAATAAGATAACTACCGAAATTATAAATAAAATAAACAACTAAATACAACTTTAAAATTATCTTTCATACATGAGCTTCAAAGACTTTGATCCACGACTTTGTGAACTAAAGGTTTGATATCATGTCAAGTCACCAGTTCCTTTAAAAGTTTAAAATGTTAGAAAATCGGCCCAACAATGTAACTTACGCTTAATACCAACCTAAATAATCACAGTAGGTTTCAAAATCTTTAAAGGATGATGATTAATGAAGTAAATGAAAGTAGCAAAGAGACTACTTGGTTATAGCTACAAAATTAAGGCAGGATCAAAATGCTTTTGTAAGTTGGAGAGGAGAACTTCCCTATACCCCTTCGTCATCTTAATTCAATCTCTATTTCATGACCTTGGAAAGACAAATGTGGTTTATTAATTCCTCGTGAACATTTCTTGTCAATCTTCATTCATTTACTTACTTGGACGTTGCTCTCCATTTCTTCTAGAATCTTATATTTGGAAAGAAAAGATTCCGGCAAAAATTAAAACTTTTGCATGGCCTTTGACGCTTGGTACATTTAACAATACTAACATGCGCCCCTACAAATTTTTATGTGCAACCAATACAAAGAGACTTGTTTATTCACTATCCAATTGTGTGGTTGTTGTATTATTTGTTTGGTGTAGTGGGTGAACGTTGAGTTTGTGATGTAGGACGGAAGCGAAAGAACAATACTAGATATCGTTCCAATTAACGAACCTAGAATCCAATAGGTGTCCTTGAATCCACAAGGAAAATAAGTCTGGAATCCACCAGAGAGAAAGAGAAAGAGAAAGAACTAAAGATAATTTTTATTCATCAAAAGTTCCCTTACAATGTAATAATAAAGACCTACAACTTAAAAGGAAAGTCAAATGAAAATTAAAAACATAATTCAAGAACTCTAAGATTGAAATCTACCTAATTGATACTAAATTAAAATCCCTTATTAGAACCTAAAATTTAGATAAAAATTAAAACAACTAAAATATAAAAATTACACATTACATTAACTAAATACAATAGAACAAAGAATCTTCCTCCATCTGTTTGTTCTTCTAATATGGAGGAAATTCTTCTATACAATTTTAGGGGATTTTAGAGGAAGGAAAATGTTGTGTATGATATTCGAAATTAGATGTGAAAATTTATGCTATTGCTTATTATTATAAGATTTCCTTTTCCTATATGGATTTGGTGTTTCCTATTGCTTATTTATACGTATCTTGTTGTTTTAGACAAAATGCAAAAAATTAAGAGTACATATAGCTGTAGTTAGTAACTAAGAGAATGACATGATCGGATGTTTTGGGGCTAAGGGTTTGAGAGACGCTCTCTTAGTTGTGAATGTTCTTTAAATTCTTGTACACCTCAAGTTTTATAAAGTGATTAATCTTCTCTTACCCATAGATGTAGCCAAAAACCAAACCGCGTAATTCTTAATTTCTCTATTTTGGTTTGTGGTTGCATATCAATTTTTTATGTAACAAAAGGATAGGAGGTTTTTGCGTAAATGCGCTTGTTTTGCCATTTCTAGAAAAGTTTGGACATTGAGGAATGCAAGGATTTCTTTAGGATGGTCGAGTAGTGTTTTCTTACTTTGGGGTAGAGTGTCCTATGCATTTCTATGAGCTTTTCCACTGGGAGCTTTACAAGGAACTTCTTCATCATAAATTACATGAAAACAAGTGATTTGTTCTTTGTCAACGCCGAGATGGTTTTTTTTATTTGTTTTCTTGCTTCCTTTGTACTTCCTTTTAGGACTAGGGGAAAAAACTTGGGTTTTCCCTAGGGTTTAAGGATAGAGTTTGGAGTAATTGGATATAAGTTTATTTCTCTTTTTGGTGAAAAATTGAATAAAAAATAATTTATTGATAGATAGAAATTTGGGAGGGGGGGGGCAATTATAGTACAAGATTAATTAAGGACTAGGGTTTTGAGACTATAATTATGATATTAAATTAAGGACTAGGATTTTGAGACTTTAATTATGCAAGCAACGAAGAACATATTTTCTTGTCTAGGAACTGTGCATAATATTTGAGACAAGTAACTTTGGACTTCCTTATTGTATTTTTAGGATGGTAAGAAGAAGAAAACAAAAGTTATAAGCTATATCACACCCAAGCTTTTATATTGAAACCTGAAAATAAATTATGCACTAATATGGCATCATAATCATACTGGAATTAGGAAATCAAACAAATTTGGGAACCTAATTAAAATATCAAGTCTTTTAGCCACGTGGGTCTAGGGTTTGGATAATTAATGCGCCTAAAATAGGTTTGGATCTTGCGCGAGTTATCCCCTTCACTAGGTGTCTCACCTGGAAGAATCCAATGGAGTCTCATTATTGAAAAGGTGCACACTTTGTTGAAAATTTAAGTCAACTTTATTCTAATTGTCCATGCGTCACTTGCTCATATAGGAACATGGGAACCTTGAGGATAATTTTTTTGTCTAAACTAATCATCACTAACTAATCCATATGGAGTGAAAAAATGCATAATGAATAATAATTTAAATAACAAAAAAATATAAAATTTCTCAAACACTCCTAGTCCGAAAGTCTTTCCTAATTATAGTATGTCTGATTATTCTAACTTTTGAAGAGTTAAGATCATGTAGGTTTATAACAATCCCATCCAACGTACTACTCTCATGTGACACAGACCCATTCGAGCTTTTATCTTTTACTTCTGCTTCCAATCATGTGCCCAGGACTTTGATCCTATCATGAATAGATAAGCCATCCTCGACTCTACATCTCTAAAGGGAGTAAAGAGTAATAATATTGGGATGAAATTTAAGGAACAATATGGGTGGCTCTAGAACCAGCCTTAGCATTTGCATCCAAGATTTAGACTATTTTTAAAGATATAAGGGATTAAAGACAATTTTAATACTCTCATCTAATATAATTAAGAGCAAGTAAATAAGCTACCCTGTAATAGGTAATTATTACATAAAGGAATATGCATAATACTATATGCAATGACAGAATCCATATGAGATCCCATAAAAGAGAAACAGAGGCTAAAATCGAAATTGATTATGAGTAAAGCTATTCTACTATTAGACTGTCAAATACCACTTTGGTATGGACCAGCATTAGGTTTAATTATACAATGACCAGGCTGCTTGAGTAAAACCGCAGATTCAACGAGGCAGAATATACTTTGTCGAGGAAAACGCCAAAGGTCAAGGGCATATTAGTGTACCCTACCCACCACTATGCCCAAGCGGGATCAGCTTTGGGTAAGACCTTTTTTTGGAAACTGTCTGCTGCTCATGGATTACTAAAAGAATACATTCTGGAAAGTGGTTCACAGAGGGCCTCAAACTTATCTTGAAAAGGTTTTAGCATGCAAAAAAAACAACTTGATAGAAAGGATGATGTTAACCACATGAGCTCGTCTTATTCCAACAGGATCATATCGTCAAAAATCAATTCTCATTCGTCTTTTAACCTTGGTATCCCCAACAAAACCATGCAATGGGTTACATTCTATACATGAGGTTAAACTATTACTTTCTGAAAGTCAAACTGGACAAATGTTGAAGCTAGCAAGATATGAAATGACGACATTCCAATAACATAAACAAAGGAATAGTAGTAATATATGAACCTTCTGTAACTTTTGCAGAAGTATTCTCATCTTTTTCTTGTCGGAGTCCAACATTAGCTGAACCAAATTCAATATTTCTGGCA
Organism: Aralia elata; assembly: GCA_034770075.1. Classification (NCBI taxonomy): domain Eukaryota; kingdom Viridiplantae; phylum Streptophyta; class Magnoliopsida; order Apiales; family Araliaceae; genus Aralia; species Aralia elata. The sequence goes on along the minus strand of CM068388.1, from coordinate 4,690,740 downwards.
GAAGAGTTTCGACCCTTGGCTGCACTATCCCCTGCACACATGATGTGTTAAACATCAAATGTCAAAACAAAACAAAAAAAAAAAGCTTATTGATTTGGAACATACATACATACATGGCTGCAATGAGCACTACTAATAGTCAGAAGACTCGGTACACACTTTGAGATACTACAACAGGACACAGTTTTTCCTGTCCTGTGCTTTGAATAAAAGTTTGCATGAGATGTTAAAATATATTTCTCTTTCTAATCCACTACTTAATTAAAGTATAAAATTGCTTTTGAAATTGTAAGTCATTCCCGAAGATACTTGAGCCTGTAGAGGATCAAAAAACTTCATGACAAATTAAAAAGAACAATATGGTTTTATTACGTGAGTGATTGCGAAAAAACATTATTATGTTTTCCATGGCACATGATGACCCCCAAGGGTGGTCGTATGTTGTTGATTAAGAGCACCCTGTCGAATCTTCCTACTTACCTGTCCCTTTATGCAGGGCCGGCCCTGAGTTTTTAAGGGCTTAAAGCGACAACAAAAAAAATGGGCCTTAAAAAAAACAAAAAAACTAAGAACTTTCCCTGAACAAAAGAGCATCAATACGAAAGAATACCAAATATAATAACCGACCATTGAGATTTGGACCTATTTCATTGGGTAAATTTTTTGTGGGACTTTAAATTTAAACTGACGTGGGCTGGGCTCTTTTGTTTGGATATATATATATATACATAACACAAATACTTCTTGGGGGCCCTAAAAATTTATCAATTTTAGTGGCCCTAAAGCCCGGGCACCTTGGGCTTTAGCCCAGGGCCAGTGCTGCCTTTATGCTATCCTGTTTCTATTGAACATAGATTAGAAAAGCGCATGATAGAATTTCTATGGCTGGGTAACGAGTAACAGGGGAAGTACTACTTGGAAAATTGAGACTGAGTTTGTTCTCTTGTGGAGCAAGGGGGTTTGGAATTAGAGATCTTGGTGTTTTCGACTTTATACTTAGTCCAAAATCACAATCTCCCCCTAAAACCTTTGTCCTCGCTAAGGCCCATTATCCCATTGATCATCACCCAGGAACTCACTCTCTAGCCTTTGAAGGAAGGATAATGCCAACAACCCCCTTTGTTCCCCCAACCATCGCCCTTCGGATGTAGGAGATGCCAAAGTTCGCCTTCGTGTCCTCACCACCTCCAGTAGCCTCACTTGATGGCCTGCCCCGAGTTTTGAAGAGTTAGCTCTGATACCATTTGTAACGACTCGGGCCAAACTCGAGTTCATAATATGGCTCAAACCGCATCCAAAAAGCACAAATCGGACCATCCTACCCACCACAAGCCCAACCAGAAGACATGACAATTTATTAGTATTCTTGATTGCAGAATTAAGACCTTGTATATGTTTGCAGTGTAGAAAATTCTATACACTCTGTTGTATATTCACTATGAAGGAGTTTACAATTTATACAAAAGAAATAAGAGAAGCTGACAAGAAGGAGAAGAATACACGGAGCCTGTTTTCCTCAGTGCTCCTTAGTGGAGACACACAGCTCATACACACAGCACACACTGCACTTCTAACACTCCCCCTCAAGTTGGTGTATAGATGTCTCGCATACCCAACTTGAAACACAAGGGATGAAACATCTTACCACTAAGACCTTTAGTCAGAATATCAGCTAGCTGATGTTCTGTTTTTACAAAAGGTAAGCAGATAAGACCACTGACTAATTTTTCTTTGATAAAGTGTCGGTCAATCTCAATGTGCTTCGTTCTATCATGTTGTACCGGATCATTTGCAATACTAATGGTTGCCTTGTTATCACAAAACAACTGCATAGGCTCTTTAGTTGAAACACTCAAATCTTCTAGCAAGGTTCGAAGCCACATTAGTTCACATATACCCAAGGCGATAGCTCGGTATTCAGCCTCAGCACTAGATCTTGCCACAACAGACTGTTTCTTACAACGCCAAGTGACAAGATTACCTCCGACAAATGAACAGTAGCCTGATGTAGATCGACGATCCTCTATAGAGCCAGCCCAATCTGAGTCGGAAAAAGCTTCGACTCTCATATGACCATGTGGTGCAAACAATAAACCTTTACCGGGTGCAGACTTGAGATACCTCAAAATTCTGTAAACGGTTTCCATATGACTTTGTCGAGGATCATGCATATATTGACTGACTATACCAACAACATAAGATATATCGGGTCTAGTATGAGACAAATATATCAATCGTCCCACTAGACGTTGATATCTTTCTCTATCCACCGTAAGTCCTGTGCCTCCTTCCAGATGATGATTAACTTCAATAGGAGAATCAACAGGTTTGCATCCTAGCATGCCAGTTTCTGTTAAGAGATCAAGAACATACTTCCGTTGAGACAGAAAGATTCCACTGGAAGATCTTGCAACTTCAATACCAAGGAAATATTTTAAGGTGCCAAGATCTTTGATTTCAAACTCTTCAGCCAGACTTGCCTTGAGATTAACTATCTCTTCTTTATTATCCCCTGTCACTACAATGTCATCAACATAAACAATAAGAATGACAGTCTTACCATTTATATGTTTGACAAATAGAGTGTGATCTGCTCGACTCTGTTTGTACCCAAGTTTTATCATTGCTTTGTGGAATTTACCAAACCAGGCTCGAGGAGATTGCTTTAACCCGTATAACGCCTTTCGCAGCCTACACACTTTTCCCTTGGTGACAGATGAAGCAAAACCAGAGGGTATTTCCATGTATACCTCTTCTTCTAGATCACCATGAAGAAATGCATTTTTCACATCCAATTGCTGAATATCCCAGCCAAAGTTTGCTGCACATGAGATTATGGTACGAACAGAGTTCATTTTCGCCACGGGAGCAAAAGTCTCCTGCTAATCAATCCCGTGAGTCTGAGTGTACCCTTTTGCAACTAGCCTGGCTTTGAGTCTTTCAACTGTCCCATCCGCCTTTTGTTTCACTATATATACCCATTTGCAACCAACTGGTCTTTTCCCATAAGGAAGAGTAACTAGTTCCCAAGTATCATTCTTTTTCAGGGCATTCATCTCTTCTATCATAGCATGTTTCCACTTCTCGTTGTTAATTGCTTCTTTCCACCCCTGAGGAATAGATATAGAGGACAAAGAAGAAACAAAGGAATGGTAGGATGCAGATAATTTATCATATGAAACAAAATTCGAGATAGGATGTTGTGTACAAGACCTGACACATTTTCTAAGAGCAATAGGAATGTCAGTATCATCAGAAGAACAAATAGGATCAGGATTCATACCATTAGTATTATCAAGACTCGGTTCAGGGCAAGGTTGGTGTAGTGGTGCAGCAATGGTGACCTTATTCTTCCCTTTTCGAGTATAGGTCCTCAACTCAGGCTCGGGCTGTCTAGCATGTGACTCGTGTAGCTGTAACTCCCCCTGTGTAGAATTATCCAACCCAACAATAGGAGTAGGGAAAGATGGTGTAATAGTACTTGTAATACCAGTCTCAAAAGGAAGAAGCGTCTCCTCCTCAATAACATCCTCCCCCTGAGGAGAAGGTGAAGAGGAATAAAAAGGTTCCGACTCCCAAAAAGTTACATCCCGAGTGACAAAAACTTTGTTAGAAGGAGGATGATAACATTTATATCCTTTTTGGGTGGGAGAATAACCAATAAAGACACACCGAAGAGCTTTGGGATCTAACTTACCCCGAGTGGGAGATTTATCATGAACATAGCACACACATCCAAAAACTCGGGGCGAGGGAGAAGGAGTGGTTATGTGCTGGAGAATGGAGATAGGACTTTTGTTTCCAAGGCTTCTAGAAGGAAGGCGGTTGATAAGGAATGCCGCAGTTAGAACCGCATCACCCCATAAAAATTTAGGGATTTTCATTGTAAACATAAGAGTGCGGGCAACTTCTAGTAGGTGTCGATTTTTCCTTTCGGCTACTCCATTTTGTTCTGGGGTTTGGACACAAGAGGTTTGAAGAATGATGCCATGCTGGGAGAGGTAAGATTCAAAAGCATGATTATTACTGTATTCACGACCGTTATCACTATGGAGAATTTTTATTGTAGCGTTAAATTGAGTTTGAATCATTTTATGAAAGTCCTGAAAACAATCAAAAACTTCATTTTTGGAACGCAAAAGGTAAATCCAAGTGACACGAGAATGACAGTCAATAAAACTAACAAACCATCTAAAACCAGAACGGGAAACAGTCCGAGAGGGCCCCCATACGTCGGTATGGATAATAGCAAATGACTCAGAATGACGACTGTTAATAGCAGAATAAGTCGACCGTTTGTGTTTACCGAGTTCACATGGTTCACACAAAAACTGAGTTTTGTTACAATTCTTAACTAAAGACGGAAACAAAAATTCCAATACTGAAAAAGAAGGATAACCCAAACGACGATGCCATTGATGAAGAGAGGCTAGGTTGGAGTCTGAAACAGAGTGAAGAGCCTGAGTAGGGACCATGTTAGATGATGGAACATCTAAATAATAGAGACCATCAACTGCACTACCACTGCCAATCTTCTGTCCCGTCATCAAGTCCTGAAAAATACAATGATTTGGAAAAAAGGTTACTGAACAGTTCACAGATTCAGAAAGACGTTGGACAGATAATAAATTTGCAGTGAAAGAAGGAATATGAAGAACGGATGATAAAGTCCATGAAGGAGTACAAACTACAGAACCACTCCCGAAGATAGACGACAGGGAACCATCAGCAACTCGAACTTTGTCTTTTCCAGAACGGGGCATATATGAAGTAAAAAGGTTGGAGGACCCAGTCATATGCTCGGAGGCACCTGTATCTATAATCCAACTAAGGCAAGCGGATGAAACATGAAAAGCACAATGAGGTATACATGTCTGGGCATAATGAGAGGAAGTAGGTTTGGAATAGAATTTTCGAAAGGCAGTGGTTTCCTCAGGAGTCAGTGCATGAGTAGTGTCTGTTGTACTAGGTACATCTGCAGAGAATGGAGGAGTAGACATGTAGGCATGGGATCCACGTCCCCGACCAGAACGACCTCCACGTCCTCTAGGATGCCCATGAAGCTTAAAGCACCGATCTCTGGTATGATTCTTCCCCCCACAATAGTCACACTCACGGGACTCCTTCTCAATAGGAGGAATAGAAAAGCCAGGCTTAGGATACGAGGCGATCAAGGCTAATCGGTCAACAGGATTTATTTTGAGTACCATTACCCGACGCCTACTCTCCTCTTGCTGGACTCGAGCATGAGCCTCTCTCAGTGATGGAAAAGGTGTTTGACTAAGTAGCTGTGCTCGAACTTGATCAAACTCTATATTCAAACCAGCTAGGAAATTTACAACTCTATCTTCATTAATGAACTTTTGATAAGCCGTTGCATCTGCCGGACATTTTGCTGAGAAAACCCGGTAATGATCGAGCTCCTGCCAGAGTGCATTAATCTCTGCAAAGTATTGTGCCATGGGCTTCTCCCCCTGACCCAACTCACGGATTCGTTTTCGGATATCATATGCCTTAGACATATCACCAGAAATAGAGAAGATTTGGGAGATAGCTTCCCAAAGTGCATATGTTGTGTCTAAGAACATATAACTGCTCCTCAGATGTGGTTCCATTGAGTTAAAAATCCATGTTTTGACCATGGAGTTATCGGATTTCCATTCTTCTTGAGCAACACCTGCCTGTACAGGCATAGTGGTTGTACCAGTGATAAAATGTTGCATTCGGTTGGCTTCTATTGACATACGACATGCTTGGGACCAAGCTAGGTAATTGCTTCCATCTAACTTGAATGAACTAAGAACCAAAGCAGAGTTGAGGTGGTGATTTCTAATCAACTGTCCTTTATTGGTTTCAATGGTACCATCACTAGTAAAACTAGATTCTGCCATGGTGAGGGTACGGTAAACGGAGCAACAAGATTTATCCAAGAAAATAGTAACAAGGATAACTTACAGGCTCAAATATAAGGCAGTGTGTTCTTAGAGAAAGAAAAGGAACTGCAGGTTTTTTTTTTTTTTTTTAAGTCACAGATACATTAACTCAGTTAAAAAAAATGTCCTAAGAGCTAGTGAAGCAGGGTATACCGAGGATGCAATACTCACAGTATAGTAGTATACTTACAGTATAGGAAAAAGCCAACCGAACCAATATTAAAGCCAAAGCCAAAGCAAACCTTATATTCTCCCTGCAAGACCACTGTGGACGTGTAGAGGAGAGAGAGGCGAGCACTGCGCAAGAAACCGCGCCGGGAAAAAGTCGTCGGAAACTACCTCACGCGCCGGCGCGTGGCGTCGGCGGCCGGGCGCGTCGGCGGCGCGTGGCGGCGCGTGCGACGGTGGGTGGTAGACCGGAAAGCTCTGTGGTGGTTGCCTGGCTATGGGTAACCCAATTATGCTATCACTTTCAGTGTATGGAATTGTTCAAGCTAGTTTTCAAATTAAAAAACATAGCAGTGGCGAGGCGGAGGAGAAAATTTTTGCGGAAGAGAAATTTTTTTCTTTGATTAATGGATATGGCTCTGATACCATGTTTGCAGTGTAGAAAATTCTATACACTGTTGTATATTCACTATGAAGGAGTTTACAATTTATACAAAAGAAATAAGAGAAGCTGACAAGAAGGAGAAGAATACACGGAGCCTGTTTTCCTCAGTGCTCCTTAGTGGAGACACACAGCTCATACACACAGCACACACTGCACTTCTAACAGTATACAATCTGTTAGAACTGGTGCTGTGTGTGCTGTATGTGAGTGTGTGTGTGTTGTGCTTCTCCACTGAGGAAAACAGGGAACCTGTTTTCCTCCTCCACTAGCTCCAACTCTTGTATAAATTAGGGCTCTTGTAAATGTAATTGATAACATAGTGTATAGATATTCTACACATTCTACATGGTATCAGAGCTTGATCCATTAATCAAAATTTTTTTTTCTGTCCTTTTTTTTCTTCCGCTCGCGACTGCTAGGTTTCTTCATTTAAAAACTAGCTCAAACAATTACATACACTGAAATTGACATCATATTTGGGTTACCCATAGCCAGGCGACCAACGCAGAAGTTTCCATTTTCCGACCCGCCACCACACGCGCCTCCACGCGCCGCCCACGCGCACCGCCGCCGATCTCACGCGCCGGCGCGTGCGCCACTTTCCGGCGACTTTTCTCCGGCGCGGCTTCTTGCACGGTGGTCGCCTCTCTCTCCTCTACCCATCCACAGTGGTCTTGCAACGAGAAAATCAAGTTTGCTTGGATTTGGCTTTAGTATTGGTTCGGTTGCGTCACTGTTAGTATAGTTACTGTCTTTTTTTTGGGTTGGCTCTTAATCTCAGTTGAGTATTCATATATCATTTCAGACAGACCTATATATCACTCAAAGTTTCCTTCTTCCTTCACTGTGAGTAGAAGGACTGTTTTATCTTAGGACTGTTTTACCTGAGTTAGTACACTGCTTCACTTGAGTTAATGTATCTCTGAAAAAAAAAAAGAGTAAAAGAAGAAAAACAAAAAACTTGCAGTTCATTTTCTTACCCTAAGAACACATTGTCTTATATTTGAGGCTGTAAGTTACCCTTGTTGCTATTCCCTTTGGATAAATCTTGTTGCTCCTTTCACTGTACCCTCACCATGGCAGAATCTAGTCTTACTCATAGTGATAGTAACACTGAAACCAATAAGGGACAGTTGATTAGAAATCATCACCTCAACTCTGCTTTGGTTCTTAGTTCATTCAAGTTGGATGGAAATAATTATCTAGCTTGGTCTCAAGCATGTCGTATGTCAATTGAAGCAAACCGCATGCAGCATTTTATCACTGGTACAACCATCATGCCTATACAGGCAGGTATTGCTCAAGAAGAATGGAAATCCGATAACTCCATGGTCAAAACATGGATTTTTAACTCAATGGAACCACATCTGAGGAGTAGTTATATGTTCTTAGACACAGCATATGCACTTTGGGAAGCTATCTCTCAAACCTTCTCTATTTCTGGTGATATGTCTAAGGCCTATGATATTCGTAAACGAATCCGTGAGTTAGGCCAAGGAGAGAAGTCTGTGGCACAATATTTTGCAGAGATTAATGCACTCTGGCAGGAGCTTGATCATTATCGGATTTTCTCAGCCAAATGTCCGGAAGATGCAGCAGCTTATCAAAAGTTTATTAATGAAGATAGGGTTGTAGATTTCTTGGCTGGTTTGAATATAGAATTTGATCAAGTTCGAGCACAACTGCTTGGTCAGACACCTTTTCCATCACTAAGAGAGGCTCATGCTAGAGTCCAGCAAGAGGAAAGTAGGCGTCGGGTAATGGTACTCAAACCAAATTTTGTTGACCGATCAGCCTTGATTGCCTCGTATCCTAAACCTGGCTTTCCCATTCCCTCTCCTGTTGAGAAGGAGTCCCGTGACTGTGACTATTGTGGGGGGAAGAATCATACCAGAGACCGTTGTTTTAAGCTTCATGGGCGTCCAAAAGGACGTGGCGGTCGTTCTGGTCGTGGACGTGGATCTCATGCCTACATGTCTACTCCTCCACATTCTGCAGATGTACCTAGTACCACAGACACTACTCATGCACTGACTCCTGAGGAAATCACTGCCTTTCGGAAATTCTATTCCAGTCCTACTTCCTCTCATTATGCCCAGACAGGTATCCCTCCTCGTGCTTTTCATGTTTCACCTACTTGTCATAGTTGGATTATAGATACAGGTGCCTCCGAGCATATGACTGGGTCCTCAAACCTTTTTACTTCATATCTGCCATGTTCGGGAAAGGACAAGGTTCGAGTTGCTGATGGCTCTCTGTCCTCTATCTCTGGGAGTGGTTCTGTAGTTTGTACCCCTTCATTGACTTTATCATCTGTTCTTCATATTCCTTCCTTCACTGCAAATTTATTATCTGTCCAACGTCTTTCTGAATCTATGCATTGTTCAGTAACCTTTTTTCCAAATCATTGTATTTTTCAGGACTTGGTGACGGGACAGCAGATTGGCAGTGGTAGTGCAGTTGATGGTCTCTATTATTTAGATGTTCCCTCATCTAAAATGGTCCCTACTCAGGCTCTTCACTCTGTTTCAGACTCCAACCTAGCCTCCCTTCATCAATGGCATCGTCGTTTGGGTCATCCTTCTTTTTCAGTATTGGAATTTTTGTTTCCGTCTTTGGTTAAAAATTGTAACAGAACTCAGTTTTTGTGTGAACCGTGTGAACTTGGTAAACACAAACGTTCGACTTATTCTGCTATTAACAGTCGTCAGTCTGAGTCTTTTGCTATCATCCATACAGATGTCTGGGGGCCCTCTCGGATTGTCTCTCGTTCTGGTTTTAGATGGTTTGTTAGCTTTATTGATTGTCATTCTCGTGTCACTTGGATTTATCTTTTGCGTTCCAAAAATGAAGTTTTTGAATGCTTTCAGGATTTTCATAAAATGATTCAAACTCAATTTAACGCTAAAGTCAAAATTCTCCATAGTGATAACGGTCGTGAATACAGTAATAATCATATCTTTGAATCTTACCTCTCCCGGCATGGGATCATTCTTCAAACTTCCTGTGTCAGAACTCCAGAACAAAATGGCGTAGCAGAAAGGAAAAATCGACACCTACTAGAAGTTGCTCGCACACTTATGTTTACCATGAAAACTCCTAAAATTTTTTGGGGTGATGCGGTTCTTACTGCGGCATTCCTAATCAACCGCCTTCCTTCTAGAAGCCTAGGAAACAAAAGTCCTATCTCCCTTCTCCAGCACATAACCACTCCTTCTCCCTCGCCCCGAGTTTTCGGATGTGTGTGCTATGTTCATGATAAATCCCCCACTCGAGGTAAATTAGATCCCAAAGCTCTTCGGTGTGTTTTTATTGGTTATTCTCCAACCCAAAAAGGTTATAAATGTTACCATCCCCCTTCTCACAAAGTATTTGTCACTCGGGATGTCACTTTTTGGGAGTCTGAACCTTTTTATTCTTCTTCACCGTCTCCTCAGGGGGAGGATGTTATTGATGAGGAGACATCTTTCGAAATTGGTATTACAAATACAAGTACAATTACAAATACAAGTACAAGTATTATTATACCATCTTCTTCTACTCCTGTTGTTTCTGATAATGCTATACAGGGGGAGTTACAATTACACGAGTCATCTTCCTCTACTCCTGTTGTTGTTTCTGATCCTGCTACACAGGGGGAGTTACAGTTACAGTCCGCGCCTGAGTTGAGGACCTATACTCGAAAAGGGAAGAATAAGGTCACCATTGCTGCACCACTACACCAACCTTGCCCTGAAACGAGTCTTGGTAATACTAATGGTATGAATCTTATTTGTTCTTCTGATGATACTGACATTCCTATTGCTCTTAGAAAAGGTGTCAGGTCTTGTACACAACATCCTATCTCGAATTTTGTTTCATATGATAAATTATCTGCATCCTACCATTCCTTTGTTTCTTCTTTGTCCTCTATATCTATTCCTCAGGGGTGGAAAGAAGCAATTAGCAACGAGAAGTGGAAACATGCTATGATAGAAGAGATGAATGCCCTGAAAAAGAATGATACTTGGGAACTAGTTACTCTTCCTTATGGGAAAAGACCAGTTGGTTGCAAATGGGTATATACAGTGAAACAAAAGGCAGATGGGACAGTTGAAAGACTCAAAGCCAGGCTAGTTGCAAAAGGGTACACTCAGACTCACGGGATTGATTACCAGGAGACTTTTGCTCCCGTGGCAAAAATGAACTCTGTTCGTACCATAATCTCATGTGCAGCAAACTTTGGCTGGGATATTCAACAATTGGATGTGAAAAATGCATTTCTTCATGGGGATCTAGAAGAAGAGGTATACATGGAAATACCCTCTGGTTTTGCCTCATCTGTCACCAAGGGAAAGGTTTGTAGACTGCGAAAGGCCTTATACGGATTGAAGCAATCTCCTCGAGCCTGGTTTGGTAAATTTCACAAAGCAATGATAAAACTTGGGTACAAACAGAGTCGAGCAGATCACACTCTATTTGTCAAACAAATAAATGGTAAGACTGTCATTCTTATTGTTTATGTTGATGACATTGTAGTGACAGGGGATAATAAAGAAGAGATAGTTAACCTCAAGGCAAGCCTGGCTAAAGAGTTTGAAATCAAAGATCTGGGCACCTTGAAATATTTCCTTGGTATTGAAGTTGCAAGATCTTCCAGTGGAATTTTCCTATCTCAACGAAAGTATGTTCTTGATCTCTTAACAGAAACGGGCATGCTAGGATGTAAACCTGCTGATTCTCCTATTGAAGTTAATCATCATCTAGAAGGAGGCACAGGACCTACGGTTGATAGAGAAAGATATCAACGTCTAGTGGGACGACTGATATACTTGTCCCATACTAGACCTGATATATCTTATGCTGTGGGTATAGTCAGTCAATACATGCATGATCCTCGACAAAGTCATATGGAAACCGTTTACAGAATTTTGAGGTATCTCAAGTCTGCACCCGGTAAAGGTTTATTGTTTGCACCACATGGTCATATGAGAGTCGAAGCTTTTTCCGACTCAGATTGGGCTGGCTCTATAGAGGATCGTCGATCTACATCTGGCTACTGTTCATTTGTTGGAGGTAATCTTGTCACTTGGCGTAGTAAGAAACAGTCGGTTGTGGCAAGATCTAGCGCTGAGGCTGAATACCGAGCTATCGCCCTGGGTATATGTGAACTAATGTGGCTTCGAACCTTGCTAGAAGATTTGGGCAGTGTTCTAAAAGTCGGCGACTAGGCCGACTAGTCGGCCGACTAAGTCGGGGTCGGCAGCCTTCCGAGGCGAGTTGGGTCTAGTCGGCTCCATTAATCGTTGTTCTACTTAGTCGGAGATTAGTCGGGACTAGTCGGGAAAGTCGGGTCTAGTCGGCGAGGTCGGGGAAGCGGTCGACTTGGATTTGTGAGTTTGGTATGACCCGAACTTAAATGGGTAAAAAATAAAAGTGTAGCTTAAGCCCTAAATCCATCGATCGACTCCAGATTTCAGAACAACACCTACAGAGCATACAAAGAGGGCAAAAAGGGGAGCAAGAGGGAGAGACTTACCTACCGTTGGACTTCAACAAATCTGCTCCGGCTCCGGCAGCTCACGATCAATCACAGGTACGACTTCTTAGTCTTCTTCTTCTACTTCTGTTCTTCTTCTCTCCTCTTCTTCTGGTAATCTGGTCCAACTGGCCTTCTCTTTTTTTTTCTCTTAGTCCAATATGTAGGGTTATGCTGCCCAATTTTTTTCTTTCTTTATTTATGAGTTATTGGCTGCTACTGCTTTGTTGCCCAATATGTAGGGCTACTGATTGTTTTTTTCTTCTAGTGCTTTGTTGGCTGCTACCGTTGGACTTTATTGTTTATTCCTTGTTTGGATGCTTGGCTCCTACAGTCCTACTTATTTATTGTTTGTAACAAAGACTGCAAAGTGTATACTGTATACTACTATACTTATTATGGATATTTCCAAATTTTTAAGTTACTACTTATTACATTACTATAATTTATACTATAAATTATAGTAATGTAATAAGTAGTAAGTAACTAAAAAAAATAAAAATTGCAGCATGATAATTTTTTTTACTTGTTTTATAATTATAATTTACAAATTAAGTAGTAAGTAACTAAAATTTGTAAATTACACATGATAATGTTTATTTACTTGTTTTATTATTACAATTTACAAATTACCATTTGTTTATTACAATTTGGTTGGAATATTACAATTCAAATTTGTTTATTTGTTTACTTGTTTTATTATTACTTGTAACATATTTGCTGAATGTAAATTTTTTTTGTTTGTTTAATTGTATTTTGTAGATAGTTAAATGGTGGAAAGTTCGGGATTATAATAAAAAAAACTAAAAAATGTGTCTTTAAATTAAGAACGAATGAAGTATCTTAGTATTGAAATTAATGTTATTCTATATATAGTTATATTATTATATACAATGTTAAAACTTAAGAAACTAAACATAAATTTAAGAATTATATTGAATTCTACTAACTAAATATTACAAAGGTATCACCATTTACATAATTTGAAGTTGGTACAAGTTTAAAAAATTACAACTATAATAAAATTAGCATTTTGACTACATCTTGCTTCCTTCTTGTTGTGATTTGATGTCTTATATAGTCTACAACCTGCATTATGAATATGGTAAATTATTAGAAAACAATATATATCAATATTCATATAAATATTAAATACATATAATTTTATTCGTATAAATTAAGTAGTAAGTTACTAAAATTACTTGTTTAGTTGTTTATTTGTTTACTTGTTTTACTCTTACTTGTAACATATTTGCTTAATGTAATTTTTTTTGTTTGTTTAATTGTATTTTGTATTTTGCATAGGTATAGCCGCATAGTGTAGTATCAATGGCTCAATCTCAATCAGCATCTTCGGCAGCCTCTACTACTTCTCAATGTTCAGTATTAAAAAGAGCTTCAGATGATGTTGGATGGGAATATGGCTTCCTTGTAAATCCTAGTAACAAGGATCGTTGGAGATGCAAATTGTGTGACAAAGAGTATGGTGGAGGAGTTTATAGATTGAAACAACACATAGCAAATATCAAAGGAAATATAGCACCATGCTCCAAGTCAACCAAGGAAGATAAAGAAAAGTGTAAGATGGCACTTGACAAGGCAGCAAATAAAAAGAGAGACAAGAGGATAGATGACTTGAATGTTAGAGCGGAAGTGGAAGTGCAGGCAATTCCAGAAGGAAATGAAGACGAAGAAGTTGATGTTTTAGGGTCAAGAAAGAGGCCCCATTATCTTGGTCCCATGGATAGATATGCAAGGGCCATCAATCCGGATTTGAGTGCAAGTAAGAAGATGCGACAACAAAACATGAATGATGCACTTTGGAAAGAGAGAACTCATGATGTGAATAGGTACTTGGCTCGATGGATGTACGAAGCAGGTATTCCATTTCATGGTATTGACAATGATAGCTTTAAACGATTTGTTGAGGCGGTGGGTATATTTGGCCAGGGGTACCAACCCCCAAGCCAATACCAATTAAGGGAGCCGTTGTTGAAGGAGGAGGTGGAGAGAACCAAACAATCACTCAAGAAACAAGAAGAAGAGTGGGCTTCAACGGGATGCTCTATCATGACCGATGCTTGGACCGATCGAAAAAGAAGAAGTATCATGAATTTATGTGTTAATTGTAGGACTGGGACTTGTTTTCTTTCTTCTAAAGAAGATTCAGAGGTGTCGCACACGGCTGAACATATATTTGACTATGTTGACAAGTGCATTGATGAAGTTGGGGCGCAAAATGTAATCCAAATAGTCACGGACAATGCCTCTAATAATATGGCAGCGGCGGATTTGTTGAAGGCCAAGAGACCACACATGTTTTGGACTTCATGTGCAACACACACAATAAACCTCATGCTTGAAGGGATTGGAAAGCAACAAAAGTTCAAAGACACTATTGAAAGGGCAAAGAAGTTCACTATATTTATTTATAGTCATCATAGAACATTGGCATTGATGAGAAAACATACAAAAAAGAGAGACATAGTGAGGCCGGGTGTTACTAGATTTGCAACCGCCTTCTTGACAATGCAAAGTATGATGGAGAAGAAACAAGAGTTGAAGATGATGTGTACTACCAATGAATGGGGAGCTCTTCCATGGGTTAAGACCGCAAAGGGGAAAGCCGCATTTGCTACGGTGATGAGTACGGCATTTTGGAATAGCGTAACTCTTTGCTTGAAAGTGTTTGCTCCATTAGTGATGGTTCTTCGTCTTGTTGATGGGGATTGGAAGCCCTCAATGGGCTTTGTGTATGGAGAGCTCAAGAAAGCGAAAGAAGAGATCAAAGAGGCATACAAACAAAATGAGGGTAACTACCGACCAATACTACAAGTCATTGACACAAAAGGCTTAGGTCGGCTTGATAGTCCATTGCATTTAACGGCTTACTTTTTGAATCCATTTTACCTCTTCAAGGATCCTACCATGAAAGATGATCCAATTATCATGGATGGTGTTTTTTACTTGTGTTGAATCTTTCTTCCCCGATGATTTTGAAATTCAAAATGAGGTCATCAATAAAGAGTTGTTGAAGTACAAGAACAAAGAGGGTGGATTTGGTAGACCATTGGCCGCAAAGGGATGTGAGGAGAACAATGACACTTATGATCCGGGTAACTTAGTAATTGTTTTTCTAGTTTTTTTAGATAGTAACTTAGTTTTTTTTCCCTAATCAAGTAACTTATAGTTAGTACTAAATTACTCATTGAATTGTGCTTCTTTCATGATTAGTTGGATGGTGGTCTAACTATGGAAATCATACACCTAACTTGAAAAAAATGGCCATTAGAATTCTCTCTTTGACTTCGAGTTCATCCGGGTGTGAGAGAAATTGGAGCACTTTTGAGGGAGTAAGTACATATTCCCTCTCTTTATTATATGTTGTAATTTTTTAATAAGGGTATTAGAATTATTAACTTGAGAATTTTCTTTAATGTATAGATACATACGAAGAAAAGGAATAGACTTGATGCAACAAGGTTGAACAATCTAGTGTATGTCCAATTCAATGCCAAACTTGTCAACAAGAAAAGAAGAGTAAAGGAGAAGGATGTCCTAATTACTAGTGAAGCAACAAATGCACAAGGATGGATTGTTGAAGGTGGTGACGATGAAGTTGAGCCGGGTTCGGGACTTACATGGGATATGGTTGGGGAAGCTATGGGAGCGGATGAGGTCCTTCTACCTAGAAGAAGTGGTAGAAATGTACGAGAACTAGATGAAGACGAGTTTGTGTCGGAAGATGATGACAACGAACCGAACGAAGATGAAGATTATGAGTTTGAGTCCGATGGAGAGCAAGTCTTGGAGGGATATGGAGAAGAGGAGGAGGAGTGATTGCCTATTGATTTTGTGCTACTCAGTTTCATTTGGTTAATTGGTTTTGAACTTAGAGCATCGAACTATTTGGTTTGACTGTTATATGTTATGTTGTAATGTTTTTATTTGATGATTTGTGACTTTGTGTTACTTATGTTAGTCCTAAAAGTTTTCTTAAATTTTAAAATAGTCCCTAAAATGTTATATATCAGCCCCTGTAGTTTTATTTTCTTTCATTTCAGCCCCTATACTTTCACTTTTTTCATTTAAGTCCCTAGCCGATTAATCCCCGATTAATCCCCGACTAATCCCCTAGTCGCTAGTCGGTAGCCAACCGACCTGGGACCGACTAACGACTTTTAGAACACTGGATTTGGGTGTTTCAACTAAAAGGCCTATGCAGTTGTTTTGTGATAACAAGGCAGCGATTAGTATTGCCAATGATCCGGTACAACATGATAGAACGAAGCACATTGAGATTGACCGACACTTCATCAAAGAAAAATTAGTCAGTGGTCTTATCTGCTTACCTTTTGTAAAAACAGAACATCAGCTAGCTGATATTCTGACTAAGGGTCTTAGTGGTAAGATGTTTCATCCCTTGTGTTTCAAGTTGGGTATGCGAGATATCTATACACCAACTTGAGGGGGAGTGTTAGAACTGGTGCTGTGTGTGCTGTATGTGAGTGTGTGTGTGTTGTGCTTCTCCACTGAGGAAAACAGGGAACCTGTTTTCCTCCTCCACTAGCTCCAACTCTTGTATAAATTAGGGCTCTTGTAAATGTAATTGATAACATAGTGTATAGATATTCTACACATTCTACACAATCCAAACTGCTACACATGCACCACTAGGGCCCATTTCCAGCAAACAGATTGTACCATAATATTCTTTACTTAATTTGTCAAAATATAGACAGCACGAATAAGACCGACAGAGTAGAAACTAACATAAAATAGAGCTCAAATAAAAAAAGGCTTCATAGGACAAGGTCCCAAGCTAGATCATATGGACTGTGTTGAGAATTGCTTCTTGTTAGCTAACTTTGTCAGCTAGTTCTTCCCAACAGAGCAATCGCGAGCTGGAAAACTTTCTAGATCTTATTTATCATAACACGCCATAGTTTCAAGCACATAGTTAAAACTTCAAACAACCTAAGTTTAGCAGAAGACAAACTATGCTAGTTTAGGCATTTGGAATTTGATATAACTTGACCTAGTTTAGATATTTTGTAATTTATTTATTCTTGTATAGATCCCTTACTTTTCATTTAACATTTTAGACTCAGATAATTAAAAGGTAGCCAAACTCATTTGTAATGGAAGAGAAGAATAATGATAGAAACTTGTCGCAACCTCAAATGTCTGTTGTACCTGAAGTAATTCCATTGCCTTCCCATTTTTGAAGGAGAGTCTCTGAGCTACCCATTTGGATAAATTTTGGGGTGATTTCATCTTCTTGTTTATCAACTTTAATATTCTCAGAAATAAGTTCAAGTTCTCCTACAGCAGCAATCACGTAAGGAATCTTTTGTAGTAACCTTTCCTGTTCTTTAGATGTTTGCAGAATCTGTCTTCTTTCCAAGTATTCATAGAGCGTATAAAGGTCATTTAGGTTAAGGTTAAACCACCCATTTATTGAGGAACTATCTCTGACCTCATAATGCTAAAGAAGGAAAAAACTGAATGTGAAAGCATGATATGCATATAATACAAGAACATTAACAATACATATAATGGATTAGAGACCATACAAGACCGACAATTAATACTTTTGGTCCTGCATAATTAGTTCATTCAAGGTATCAATGGATGACATGAGGGGGCATATTAGTCAACTTAAAATATATTTAGTTCTCTATCTCTTTCAACTAACCTTATCTACTTAGCAAAATTCTTATCATGGAAATGCGTACAAGTATTGGGCTTGCTTGATGGTGTTCCGTTACATTAGTAATACCTCAGGGTTTTTACTTTTTGACAAGCTATCATACCCTGGACCACGTGCCATTTGATTCAGAATATTCACAAACAATATTATAAAAGGATATTGTCTTCTCCACCCCTTCTCATTGGCTTGATCAATACGATTTTGCAGTAAATCCACCTCTCTAGCGATCCACTGACACAGGCAAAAAGGGAAAAAGGGTCTCAACATCACGAACCAAATACCCATGTATACTAATAAAAGGGACATCGGGAATAAATTGGCATTCAGATGTTTAATTGGCACATAAATAAAATAAGTAAATTGTCAGCAGCGGAAGCTATGAACTCATATATTGAAATCTTAACTTTTACTTTTAACAAATAAATGGCTTAAATACCCCCGTCTGCAGAGTCCTACTTTATTTATTGATTTTTTTTGTTTTGAATAATTAAGGTTTGTATAAGACATGCTTAAACACAGTTTTTTGGATGATTTGTTTTTTCTATACTTAAAAGTTATTGATAAAATTTATGTCTAACTGTGTCCTGAGCAAACCTTAATATTCAAAAACAAGTCAACAAAGAAAATCAGGATTCATATTTCCAGATAGAGGTAGCATTAAATTACGGGAAGGAAAAGAATTATATATATATATATATGATAAGATGATTTCATTTCTTTATTTTATTTTGTGACAGTCGTCCAACTACAGCCATCCCCAGACCAATAAGTGAAATTGGTGTAGGAAAGGAAGAAAAAAGAAAAAGAACAGGATCCACCAGTAAATTATAGTACCCATGCAGCATGCATCAAGGGCGAGGGGAAATGGGAAGATTACACGTAAAATCTGAATATATGTCAAAGGTAAGCATTTTAATTACTATCCAAGAACAAAGAAGGTATTATATATTACCTCTCTAGATATACGTGTATGTATAATAACAACCTGGTTGGACACTCGCACCACAAAAACAATTTACTGAGTGGAAATCCTCAAGTTCAAGGTCTGTTGAGAAATAGATTGATCGGCAGACAAGAAGCCATATAGATTTTCTGTTCCCCACCCTCCCAAAATACTAACTTCATTTTTGTTATGTAGTAACATAAACATGGTGATTGGTGCATTCCTAAGACCAATGGAAAAGTTACAAACTGCTAAACTCTAACTTTCTATATAAAAATGCACAAACAACAGAAAATAGTTGGTGTTTAATAAACATTAGAGGATTGCATACATGCTTTGTTATATCCTCATGCAGACTTCTGGCCTTCTGTTCAAGTTCAACCTATTAAAGAAAACACGTAAGTCAGGGGTTTTCAAGTCGCTAAAATTATTACAAATCAAATTTAGAATCACTGAACATGCTAACAGCCTTTCCCATTTTAAGAGTTATGTTGGGGATATGTTAGAGTGTTACAGACCCAACAACACAAACCTCCCCCACCCCCAAAAAAAATAAAAATAAAAAAAAATCCTATCAACATAGTGAAAAGAAGATAATAATCATCCATGTTCGAAATGCAATTCCAATTTCAAGTAAATAACATATAAAAAGTCAAACAACATTAGTAAGAGAGTACTTACGACAGTAGGCTGTTTAAGAAGGCCACCTTTTATGCATAGTTTTAACTCTTCGCATTCTTCCTGCAAACAAGAGAAAAGTGAATGAGTTGAAAATCCTATGTCCACAGGTAATATTCGAAGCATTTGAAATTTGACTTATATTTGCCACATTACAAAGAATAGATTATACATACTCCCTGAAACTGTGTCTGAGAGCCAGTTTTCAATAATCAATATAGCAAATCTAATTACTTTTAAATAAACCTTAATCATGGCCATTGATTATGCTAAAGGCGAACTTTTTATAGACACTTTAACTTTTGAAGTTGAAATCTCAAAGATATATGAGCCTTCGCACAAGTCTCTAGTATCCCTTATTTTCCACTGAATTAGCAACACCACCATATAGTCTATGGTTGGATTAACTTGGATAGTCAGCTCTCATACGGTCCAAAGAGCATGTCTACACTATAAGGCCAGGAATATATTCTTGATGACCTTAAACTCAGTAGCCAGCCATTTTTAAGTCACCAATCTGCTTGATGAACATATTGTGATATGCATTACTCCCTTCCTATCAAAACTACATCATAGCTCTATGGAATCTTCGAAAAATCATGCTCTAAGGGGATTCTTCAACCCATAAAGTGCCTTTTCCAACTGCAAACTTTTCTTTCATCATATGTGATAGAAGCGTAGTGGAGTATTAATGTAAAACCTCTTCTTTCATATACTATTCAGGAAAGCTCTTAAAACAATCAACAGTTAATATTTCAGCCTAAATTAGTTGCACAAGAGAGTAGAACCCTAATGAAATTCATCTCGGAAACTAGAGCAAAAGCCTCCAAATAATCAAGTTAATAAAGACCACTAAGCTCTGATACCAAGTTAGAAGTTACATGAGTCAATTGAGAGGGGGAAGAAGAGTAGAGAGGAGAGGAATAGAGAGTTTAGTTTTCATAAACTTGTTTGTGTTATTCACACACAACCCCAAGAATATATGAAATATGACTTAATCAACTAAAACTAAGGAAATTAATTAGCAGAAAATAAATAACTTAAATAAGTAACTTATAAGATCCTGAGGGTACTAATGTTTAAACAATAGGTCAGTAAAAACAAACATTTTGAAATATTAGTATGTGCTTGCTACACCGCCAAAAAGAAAGACCACCAAAAGTAACGACAACCAAGATACGAAAGTCTTGACCAATTCAAAAGATCATTCAATGTAATTCAAATAACTGACATTTTCACAGGTCAATTCGTTCGTGTATATTATAACTAAGAGATGAAATATGCCCGCGATTTGAAAGAAAAGAGAATATTGGGTATTGCGGCCTTCGCAAAAACACGGAGATAGACTATATTCTTATAGACTTTTATATGTTTTTAAATGCATACACTCACAGTGGGCTAATTCATGAACGGAATCACATGGGCTATGGTGTAATTTTATGACAAATAAGCGTATTAATGTTTGGTGTATGTTATAGCAAAGAGTTGAAATATGCCCGCAATTTGAAAGATAAGAGTGAGAATAATGGTTATTGTGGCCTTCGCAGAAACACAACGATAGACTATATTCTTATAGACTTTTATATGTTTTTAAATGCAGTAGAATTCATGAACGGAATCACATGGGCTATAGTGTAATTTTATGACAAATAAGGGTATTGATGTTTAAATGGTAAAGATACGAGGGCTATTTTTGTTTGAAAAAAGTCCCCAAGATAACGAGTACGTGATAATGTTAGATTATCCAGATACCAACTTCCAGTGGTAATCTTAAACTTTATAGAATATGTATTTATTACTGGTAGTATAAGATTATTAGCCCACAAAATTAATGGGAATCTAATATTACCAACTCAGATGAGTTGTACCAAATGCCCCCTTAGATCTATTATTTCATGAGAGGTTGCTTTGAACATTACTGACCTCAAATTTTTGGCACAAAAGGTAACAATGAGAGTATGCTTGCTCCCGCAGATTTAAATATGCCAAACTTTAATGAATTCTTGGAGAAAAAATAAGTAGTAACTGATAAAGAAAGTAAAATCAACCAATATGATTACCACAGAGATGTCATTATCTGATAGCAAATTAATGCTAACATCATTTGGCACGCCTGAAACCTGCAGCAAAATCTTCATGCCATTGTCACCACCTGAAGACCTTGTTGTGCCTGAGAATATGTGTTAGCAATACGAAAAAGTAACAGGTGCACCATTTATCAGGAAAAATGTGTAGAAAAACAATAACTTTCTTTGAAACAGTACAATCCATGTATCAACGAAGAAATATTTCAGTTTCACAATATATAAGTCAAAAATTATGATGAGAAATGAATTAAAAGAATACAAAGCATTCAAATCCTAAAAGTCGATCGACTTTCACATGTTACAGCGCTACAAAATACTGGTGAATCTAAGTGTTTGAGAGCATGTAACCAAATCATACAGAATTATTGGTGATACATGACACGAGGTTACGACAACCCTAAAATTAGTTGCTTGTGTCAATAGTAACTAATTTCATTTTAGACTAATATTGCCATTTCTTAATCACAGGTATAGAATTCCTAAAGTCAAATGTCCTAACATATCATGGAGTTCATCTTTACTGTTAAAATAGAAAAAACTTTGACCAGAATGAGAATTTTAATTTCATGCAGCGGAGTAGATTCCAGTTACAGCCCTATTACTGTAAATTAGGTCTAATCAAATAATATATAATCCAGTTCAAACTTGTCAAAATATCATGCATTTACCAACACCAACCTGTGACTTGCATGAGCTGAAAAGAGTTCTTCTTGAAGTAATCATTTGGATCTGATTTGACTTTAACAAAGCTCCCAATTACCTTGCTCTCAAAGGTCTCAGGTTGCAGTAATAGCTTATGAACTAAACTTCTCCTCAAGTAGACAAGACTAATGTTTTCTGGAACAATGGATGCATAATGGAATTGAGGAATATTGTATCCCACCCCCTTCTTCTGTGTGAGTGTTCTATCTTTACCCGACTTTCTCCGCCTTTTACAGACTACAAAGCTATCAATTTTGTCTTCTGAATTGTATCCAATCTCATCCTCTTCAGACGATTGCTGGTTCTCAGGAAAATGGGGATCCAAGTAATCATAAATTTTAAGTTTATTCACTCTTTTCCGCCCTAAAAAAGTACGAAGCGCTTCATCACATATAACCAACCTTTTTTTCTCTGGGTGAAAAAGCTTCCTTTCCCTGATATAGTCATTTATGATAACAGTCACATGACGTTGTGACAAGGTTTGGCTCACGTCTATATCCATCGATTTAAGAAATTGCATTAAAGCTCTTGATCCCCAGCCAATGAACTCTTTTTTATTCGATGTTTTCTTTTTTTTCATCGCAGATGTTTTTTCCTTTGATCTTTTCCTCCTATGATTTGGCTTTCTTTCTATTATATCATCAGTGCAATCAAAATCAGAGGTCACTTCATTTTCCTCACATTTATCATGCTCGTTTGAATCAGAGCTAAATAAATAGTTCTTGCCCTTCTTCATTATAACATCTACAGATTGGAGAATTTCCAGAGTAAGACCTTCTTTCTCGTTGATAATCTCCCAATACTCTCTGAACAGGCCTTCATATGTCTCCCGATCTTTGAAATCTACAGTGCCCTGCAAAGCAAAAAGTTTACAGCAAATCAATAACAAGAGAAAGAAAAAGCTTATTTCCATTTGAATAAGGAAGAACTTAACCCCCTGCCTCCAAAGGTTATACCCTCCTTTTCGTACCGAGTAAAACATCAAGAAAAAAAAAACAACAAAATACCTCACTGCCTCCAAATCATGTTCTTTTCAATAAACATAGAGATTTAAGAGCCTGATGGTAACACATATACACAATGTTAACAAAAATGATCTCTGGATGCATACAGTGAAAAGGCGGAAGGAAAAAAAAATCAATTAAAAGGTACAGAATTGAGAAGCCATACTTAGAGATTCATCCAAAACCCCGAAGACAGAGATGAAGTCAAGAAAATGGACTTTTATTTTATAATGCTAGCCTTTAAGATAGAGGAAGGTGGTTCGATCTGTTGAGGTGCCGCGTGATAGTAAAGTCCCATATCGGAACACAAGGAAAAAAAGTGAGGACATATATGCTCTAATGGATCATAGACCTAATAGGTTAACTTTTGGGGTCAAAATGTGGTTTCATGTGACATATATGGGCCGGATATTCCCAACACAGTCTGCATGCTCGGTTACAAGATCTAGTCCAATTTCGTGTCACAACGTGGAACAAGAGGATACAAATTGGACTCCACATGGAACACTGGAAGCTATTTGTAAAAAAGTTTCTGTTCTATTTTTCTTATTTTTGGACAGGTTATAATGAAAGTTAATTACAACTGCTTGAAGATAGTTTAAATAACTCCTTAATAGCGAAAAAGATGCAATGATGTGTGGGAATCTAGGACATCATTACTAATTACCTTCAAACTTATATTCCCTATGAACTGCAGATAGATCGCAAAAGTACGAGGTTGTTGAGAAAACAATAGTCATCAAGTGCAGTACTCACTTAGGTGGATGAAGAAATGAAGCATGCAAAAGAGAAAATGGCGTGTCAACCAAATATGATGAAAATCATGGTTTCACAATTCACAACCATTATACGAAAAATTTGCTAAAAATAATTTTTCCTTAGCATGTCACTTTAACCACAATGTCACAAAATCTTTTGCCACAAGAAGCAACATTCAAATGTCAAAAAATGGGACGCCCAACTTTTCAACTAACATCCACTACTTATTTCTTCTTCTCTTTTCCCATTTTCCGAATTAACTGAAGAGACTTCAACCCTTATAAACATAAATGATTCTAGTATCAAAAAGCAAAAGAGGAACAGTTTAGGGCCTTTAGGCAGTGGGGTTTTTTAAATATGAAATACAAAGAGTAAATAGTAAATGTAACTGATGTATCAGACAACAAAGGCAGAGTACGATCAACGAATAAAACAAAGACAATCATGATCTTTCTCATGAATTACTAGCACCATTCACTTGAGGTGCTCATCCGCTCCTACCTTTTATCTTGACCACAGTTGAAAAGAATTAAGATTCTCCTTTGTCATATCTTTCAGCTGATTTATCAATGAGATAAACGTATATCAATGTGCTTTTGTCTACTATTTCCAAAGCTATCCATATATTAATAATCTTATCATATATATGTACTCCTTATCATTTTTCAAATTTCAACTTAAGGTAAATTCTGTATGTAGCGTCTCTAAGTAACAAAACATATACTTCAAGATTATATGCCATAGACATTTTCCAGCAAATAGCTTTCTTTCTTTCTTTCTTGACCACAAAGGAAAAATCCCAGAAAAAAAAATAAAAGGTCAAAAGCTTTCAAAATCTCCACACAAAAAAAAAACACTATTGATGACAATCGATGAGAACTTAACGGAATTTCATTTATGCTACTTGTGATTATTGTTAAGAATAACCCACATACCCCATCAGAGTCAACGTCCATATTTTCTTCTATAAGTAGTGCAAGCTTTAAGCAGTTCCTGCAGATTCCTTTCTTTCCTTTAATCTGAACAAATGCTGCATCTTTAATGCACCGTCGGCACACAGCTTTTGGACAGCAAACGCAATGAAACTTTGAACTTTTGTGGCAAATGAAGCAAGAATGTAAATCTGAAACACAAGGGATTAGTTTGTTTGTTTTTTGTTAGTAATTTTTTCAAGATTAAGGAAAACATGACAAGTGAAATTATCAATATACTAACACAATGTAGCAGTACTATGGATTTTTTGAGTTGAGTTTGTGTGAAACATTATATATCGCACCTAATCATTATTGATACGCCAATTAATGTGTTAGTGAAAAATCCACTTAAAGAAATCCCCTAAAAAAGAGCAGTTGTGTACTGTTGTAATGTATGAGATTCAGTAATTCATTTTTAAAATCCCTTTAAGAAACCCCTTAAATGGTGCATTTTTGTGTACCTTATATGTACGAGATTCAGTAATTCGTTTATACTTTTATTATTAAGCAGATAGGGGACGTATGGGGTGGGGAAGAAAAGGGTCTTTATGTATTACCATATAGGGTGAGATGAGCTTAAGTCAGCTTCTTTGATCATAATACGAGTATTTCAAACCTATTTGCTGGCCTCAATGTGAAATTGAAATTATCGTATCATTAGAATAATAGTTGAAGAAAGTACTCGGAAAAGCATTGAGCTAAGATATTAGTCGCAAAGCTGCCGCAGACTGCTGCTACGTGGGCTTGAGCAGGACCCAGACCACAGCTACGTGGGCTTGAGCAGGACCCAGTGATAGTGGACATTGCTAATGGGGGTTAACTATTTGTAAAATGACTATTACAAATGGTATTAAAGTTGAACATTGATTCTGGACTATAGAACGGGTGGCCATGAGATCCCACAACAGCTTTCTACTTGGAAGGATCCTGATCTATTAGTATTCACTTATGATCTCAAGAGCATCCTACTTGGATAGTCTTTTTCAGCAAGGCAATCAATGTGGTGGGGAGTGTTTCTTGATCACACGGTGATGCATTAAAACAAAAAATAGAAACTAGAAGAAAAAGGGAAAACATATAATTAAGTTGCTGCATTTATCAGGAGAACAAAAGAACTGTCAAAATTAGCCAAAAATATGCTATGTAAAATTTATTGATAAATTAGAGAATACTCTTATATCCTTGTTTTTAATCTTCATGCAATATTAAGTGTATGGTGGGACTTGATATAATCCAAGTGGGTACAATTAAATACAATATATCAGTTGATAGATCTGCACTCATCCATGCAATGTCTGGCAATAGGAAATGCATACAACTAAATACAATATATCAATTGATAGATCTGCACTCATCCATGCAATGTCTGGAAAACATGTCTTATGCAGGCAAAGAGAAATGTAAACAAAAAAAATGATAGGAGTTTAAATAAATGTTAATTGCATACCACAAGTCCAGTGGTTTCTAGTCTCCACGAATGAATCATCCTTGTTCACACAATCAGAATGATAAGCTTTTAGGCAGTGTCTGAAACCAGTAAAACTATATATTTTAAATAATGATCCAAGTGAGGAATGAAACAAGTTGCAATGTGCTGTAAAAATGTTCTTTAAGAAATAGTCTAGAAAAAAAATGATGACACTAAGATGATTGCAATCAGAAGAACTGTATTATAATAAGTCACATCCTACATGAAGGCAAATAATATTCTTTGCATGAATTGGTAACTGTTGTTGCTCAAACCTTTTTTCCATATATCAAACATGCTAGACATTTCTTGGTTTCAGTATAAATGTAACAGATTTATGCATAAGACAAAAGCAATGAGGAAAAACATGTTCTAGGAGATATACGTACTTATATCGCATGAAAGAGTGATTCTATGAATGGCTAAAACACCATCGAATGCCAAACAACAAGAAAATGAGAAATAGCATGCCCAAATGACATAACTTTCAGCAAAATATTATAAAAAAATATAATTAAAGAAAAACTCTTCCATATGCAGAAGTATAGGAAGTAAAGACCTAACAATCTACCAAAACTATCCTAGACAGCAGAATTATGAAGAAAACTTCTCTAGCCTGTCTACAAAAATACTGTCCCTTGAAAACAATAGTAAAGATCCAACAATAGTTAAGCAGACTCGTAAAACAATTTGTCATGACTGTCTAATAAAAAACTGTCCCAAGAACTTGTGATTCCTTCCGATAAAAAAATAAAAAATTGTGATCTCTAATCACCAAAATGTACGCAAATCACAGTTTTAAAAGTACTTTAAGCATAACATACATCGAGTACCCCTCAAGAGAGTTCCCAAAAAAAACTTGTCTTTCACACTTCTTAAGTTCTAACACCTTAACCCGTGAGGCAAACAACTTGCAGACTGCTATTATAAGATTCTTTTACCTGTAAACTAAATGTCTAAAGCAGCTTTGTTCTAAGATGAAGCCATAGTTTAGCCAACAAAATAAAATGACAGACAGGGAATATATAAGAAGAAATGGGTTAGATTTGAAACCTTTCCACCTTTATCTACAACTATAAATTTGCGAATATAGAAATAGACAAATTATAGCAAGTAAACCTCCCCTACCAAATGAAAATTCTTGGGGTTTTTTTATTTGCTATATACTGAATGCTATTTCACAATGCTAAATCATAGTTGGTCATCTGCTATTCTTATTTTACCATTGTTAATTTGAATAAATTATATCTTCGAGATTTCACTTTTATCTAATTATCATCAATAATTAATGCAGAGTGAGAACGTTGTATTTTGTCAGCTCATGCTTCTGCCAAGGCAAAACTGAGAAAACCATTTTCTGGGATCCAAGGGAGAACTACTTGCAAAGTCCAGATTCCAGAAGGGTTATCATTTATGACAATGCTAGTTAAAGAAAAAAGGTCATCATTAATATAGAAAACATTGGCATTTTATAAACACCTAAACATATGAAAAGAAACCAACAAAGATACATAGGGCACACTTAGTGATATAGGCACTCCAGCTTCTCAAAAACCTAAAGACACAGAACAAAGGCAAAACAAATAAATGGGGTTGCCCAGATCACTGCCCTCACTAAAAACTAATACTTGAGGAAGTTTCAATAACAAATCAAGGCCATTTTTTTCCCAAGAACACAAAATTAATAGTTCTATTAGTTTGCTGATATTGCCTCAAATTATTACTATTAATAATTAGCAAGCAACTCCAATTAGAAATAGAACAGGTGGCTGGTCAACATATAAGGCCAAGCCTGCAAACCACAAGTACTTTCCTTTACCCTTTTGCTCCACTTATGAAATTGTTTAGCCATCCAATGAATAAGAGAGTATAAATTGAGTATAAAACATCATCAACTCATTAAAGAGGATAGAATGGTAAGGGAGTAGGCGTAAAGAATGCTGTTAAATTTATGCCGAATTACAATTGTAAAATTTATCAATAAATGGGATCCATAAAAATTATAGAAAGACCCCGTTATTATACATCCCTTCAAATATATTACCAATAATACTTATGTAATAATATTTTTGAAAAAACGTATAAAAAGTAATTGTAACATTAGTAAAATATATCATTACTGTAGGTGTAAATTGCTTACCAGCATTGATCACAATTTTATACAGGTACCTATATCTAGTGAAAAGACACAAATACCCTTCATCCCAATTGACATACGGCATTCAAAATATATGTCAATCAATAGTTTGGTAAAGTTTTAGTCCGGTTCATCACATTGGACATGACGGCACCAAAAAATGACCCCACTACTCCATTGAAGAACCCAAAAAGAAAATCATAAAATTGGTTTTGCAGAACTCACTTGTACTCGCAGACCATCAGAAGTCCTCCATCTTTACAAGTAAAACACCAGTCTTCTGCAATTTCTTCCTTTTTTGGAGCTTTTCCCCCAATTTTCTTCATAACTCGGATAACTAAATAAAAAAGTGAAAGAAAAAAACTCCTAAAACCCAAAACAAATACAACCCAAGTTCACAAATCCCAAAAACCCAACTTAAATTAAAGACCCAACAAGAAATTTGCTCTGAAACAGGCACTTTCTGTCTCTAACTTCTCTATCTAGAAAAGTTTAAGCCAGAAAAACACCATACGGCATTCACTGATGAATTAACAAAGACACATTTCAACAAAAGAATGAAAAAGAGATTGTTTTTTTTGTTTTTTTTAAGAATTACAATTACAATGTAGAAATAGAGATGATCAAAAAAGCCATTTGGAAAAAAAATTGAGTAAAAACAGAGCTCAAAGAGTCATACACAAAAGCAAGAACTTATTAAACTGCCGTTATGGTCATGGTTTAGGGTATAAGTAAGAGGTTAAGGACAGAGCACATAGAAATTGCAGTGTGGGTTTTTGCTGGCTTGTATTTGGAATCTTATACTATTTAATGCTTGGCAAGTGCCAGAGGAAGAAAAGGAAAATGGTATATATCAAATCAAATTATATAAGCATAAAACATGGAGTGGAAATAAGATTAATTAAAAAATTAAAAGGAATTTACCAATGAAATAAACTAAAAAAACTAAGAGAAATTTAATAAGAATATATAAGTAACAATAAGATAAATTATTAAAATTGTTTATAGAGATGATAGAAAGTTCCTAGTGATAAAATATATTATGGAATTGATATTTTTACATGAAAAAAAAGTGATATTTCCACGTAATCCTTCTCCCATGTATAGTTAGTGGGTCCCACATTTTATGTTAGAAACTCATGTCCATTATATTAATAGGAGCTGATGCTTTAACAACACTGGCCATTTAACTCCTGCGAGACTCGAATTTTGTAATTATAAATTAGTTACCTTACCCTTTTGTACCGGTATACTTCTATCTACAAAAATAAAAATATATTTATTCATGTATTTTTTTAACTTTTTGAGGGATAATGAGTGCGTAACTCTTCTCAAATTATTTATTATTTTTATTTCTTATTAGTAAAATATAAAAAAATTCTTGTTATTTAATATTGGATTAATTGTGAGTTTTTAAAAAAAATCAAAATTAATGCAATTCATTGTTATTTATAAATAATAAATTTTGAATATATAATCACCTATTATTTAAGTGTGTGAGGTTTAATACTCGTCATAATTCTACTTGATTTGACACAATAAATAACTTGCATATATATATATATATACACACACATACTCTCCATGTACTAATATATTAATTTAGTTTTTAATGCCATATTATATTTAATATGTAACTGCCTGTTATTAAAGTGTGATAAATACACCAATTTTTATTTCATCATGTGTGCATGTTCAATGCTCATGTAATAATTTTTGTCGAAAAAAATTTATTACGACCGGAGATATTTATTGCAGTCTAAATAGACATGCTAAACCAACAATTATCCTCATTTAGCCTTTTTTTATGTACTAGTATAGACAAGGTGAGAAGCACTCTTTTATTACTATTATTTTAGAAGTAAAGAAAATTAGTAGCATTAAATATATTAAGAATTTAAGATAATATATTAACCACCTTACTTTATTTAAAGGTTTAAAATAAATATACATTTATTTGAAGACTTTGACGAAAATTTCTGACTCAGGTACTGACTACCAAATAATTTTTCTTGCAAAAATTTAGTCTTATAAGTGACTAACAATGATTATTATCTTTCTAGATGAGTATCTTTCTAAATTTCACTGTTTTTATATTAGAATTGTTAGAATTGATAATATTTATAAGCAATTATTCTTATCTATATTTATGGATAAGAATAATTGCTTATAAATATTATATATTCCAAAAATAATATATACATTTGTCCCAGTTATATATTATCAATATGAATTAAAAATAAAAAATAAAAAATCATCTAATTATGCTTTTATATTAATTAGGGGGTTTGTCACCTAACATTATTCACAGCGACAGACTCAAGAGTTTTAGAGCTATGAGACTGAGAGTAAGGCTTAGGCCTTAGAATAAATAAGAAGAAATACCAAAACAAAGAGAGAAATTTTTACGTCTATATATAGAGAAATTCTAAATAATATTGTGCTAGATAAAATTTTATTTTATAATATTTAATACACACAATGTTGATATTTAAGGCTTTTAGATTAATAAATAAATAAATAAATACATGTAATGAATTGTTAATGTCTAATGATTTTATTTGAGATTTATATAATTGAAGTACAAAGATATCATATTTTTATTGGTAGTATAAATAATACAAAGTTTTCAAATTTATCACCATAATTATGTCATCCGATAATGTAAATACAAAATAAAAATATATCCTTACAAATTTGTAAAATTTGAAAATATAACTAATTTTGTGGAATGGATGAAGTGCTATTTATGATTATATTGTCTTAATTAAATTTATCAACATTAATTTTAAATTTTAAAAAAATTTAGGAGTCAACGGTAAGAAGCCAAATGAAATTCCCTTTATAAAATGGGTGTAGTATTATTATCATTACTACTATCGACTTGTACATTTTAAAATTACAGATAGCAACCATGAATAAAGATAAATACAAAGAAAATTTTTGGAGTTGCCCCCATTTGTAAGACCCCGAAAATTTTAATAAATAGAATTTAATTTTCTTCTTATTATTTTAAACAGAAAGGTGTTAAATCGATAATGATAAAGTTACTAGTGAAATGTGACAATTGAGATGTCTAGTAATAACGCTAAATCACTATTCACACGATCACTATTCACGGGGTACTATTCACGCTAAAACGCTTTTACATTTTCTTCGATCTCCGAATTATGTCATAACGTTTATATAAGCTGGATACGAAAATTATACGGTATAAATACAAAAGTACTATTCATACGAATATACTATTCATTTATACAAAAAGTCAAACTAGTATGTCGGGGAATATTCTTTCTGTCGGATATAGAAAGTGATAGAATTTGGCGGCAAAACTTTAACCGATAACTGTTGAAATACCCGGTAATAAAAAGAATAGTAAAACGCGTTATTCCACAGTAGCACACGTTATTCCACAGTAGCACACGGTGTTCCACAGTGTTTTATATTATTGATTCAATAATTGTTAAAGTAGCAATTACACAGTATCTTGATTCAATAATTGTTACAGTAGTATCTGCATAATATTTTATATTATTTGTCACGACACTGTAACACATATTATTTGATATGATAGTTTAGCATTATTGACAATGTCTAGAAATTATGTCAAGGAAATGGGTTATTTAATTGCGCGCCATTTTTATGGAAGGCCCCCTCTTTTCTGGGAATAATCTGGTTGTCAGTATTGCGAGTATGTGCTATCGGTGATATTAATACATTTAACACAATAATACAGAAAAATATATTTATTGTGATAATGGAGTTATATTTTTATAATGGTTTTTTTTTATAATGGAATTATCTTTTTGATAATGGATTAATCTTTTTGAAAAAATGGATGGATGATATAGATTAAAGAAAAAATGGATGGATGATAATGGAAGAAAAAATGGATGGATGATATTTAAAAAAATATGCTAAGGGTATAAGCGTAATAAACCAAGAAAAGTTAGGGAAAAGACCAAAATGCCCTCACCTTGATTTTCCTATAAATAGAGAGAGTTTGCTTAAGAAATTTTCACACCTTCATTGCCTATACTTTCTCTCTCTCTCTCTAAATTTCTTAAGTTCTCTTAGTGTGATAGGCTATTGTGAGTATTTGTGAGAATACTAGTATTATCCGAAGTTAGTAAACTTCATAGAAAGTAACATCCAGTTAACGAAGGTAGGGAATATCATTTCTTTCATACTCATATATAATATCATTTGCTTTCATGTTCGTAAGTGATATTATACTCATAAAGGTTGTTATTCATTCTGTATTAATTTGTGGGGATAACCTGTCCGTGCGGTATGACGCATGCCTGGTGAATATCCTTTTTTATTCATTCCTTATTACTCTGTGGGAATAACCTGTATGTACGGAGTGTCGTACCTGGTGAATACCCTTTTGTATTCATTCCTTATTACTCTGTGGGAATAACCTGTATGTACGGAGTGTCGTACCTGGTGAATATCCCTTTGCATTTGTTCCTTATAAATTTGTGGGTATAACCTGTTCGTGCGGATTGACGCATACCTGGTGAATAACCCGTCGTATTCATTACTTATTAATCTTTTGTGGAAATAACCTGTCTACGTGAATTATCGCATGACGGTGGAAAAATCCATTTGCAGTTTCATATATTCTGTTATACTCGTATAACGTATCATTTCTTTTGTACTCTTAAAGGGATATCTTTTTCTTTCAGATTTCTCCATTTATGATAAAAAATCTTTGTTTGTTTCCAAAACCTTATTTTTAAATGGTGAAAATCCCTGAAAATTAATAGCTTAATAGTTTGTGCTTCATCTAATATCTTTTCACCTGAATCTTTCTATTTCGTTTTATACGTTATAGTTGAATTCTGAACTTATTTCTTGAATATCATTCTTGAATTTGACTCCACAATTTGGTCATCATGTTGGCAATTTGGTCAGTCTTTGGTACTGATTAAATTATAAAGTTTTTCTTATCCTTAATCTCACTGTATCATTGTCATCATCGTCATCCTCATACTTAAATTGTGGTGATAGTTCTCTTTGGCCCGTAGTGCAAAGATGAACTGGCGTGACATGATTTTGACCAAACTGTGTATTGGTATTATCATAACTTTTGGTGTTACAAACAAAGGCGTATGGTGAAAGTTCACTTTGGCCCATAGTGCAAAGATGAACTGGCGTTTGGCATGATCATGACCGGTGATGTTACAAATAAATATCTTTGGCACGTAGTGCAAAGAGAGGCTGTTGAAACTGTTGATTGGTGTTACAAATAAATATCTTTGGCACGTAGTGCAAAGAGAGGTTGTTGAAATTGTTGATTGGTGTTACAAATAAATATCTTTGGCATGTAGTACAAAGAGAGGCTGTTGAACATGAATTATTGATTGGTGTTACAGGGATATAATATTGGTGGTGATCCTTTAACTTATAGAAGATGGTATATATTATAATCTACTTGACTCTTCTAATGGATTGTTCGTTCCGCTGCAGTTGTTGTTGCTGAACAATTATAATATCTTTAAATCTCTGATTTATTATTGTTGAAGACTAAAGATAATTTTTATTCTTCATTATCTTAGTCATGATATTTCTTACTGGGCTATTTGTGCTCACCCTTTTTCTTTTTGTTCCATTGTTTTCCTCAGGAAAAGAGAGTGTAGTGGGGACTAGCCGGGGAATGGAGTGATGGTCCGAGACAATAGAAATATCTCAATACAATATTATTAGTGTGGCAATAAGTGTATTGAGAATTTAAGATGTATTTGTATTGTGTTGTCGTATTTTGCACAACACTTATTAGTTGTAAATGGGAAAATTCGTATTCGTATTTGTATTTTGTGGAATGTTATTGGCGACTCAAAATGGGTTGTATGGACCTATTTTGGGGGCGTCACACCATTGGACCCCATTAGGGCCCTTATTCTGTGTATTCTCTTCTTACTTAAAAAAAAAAAAATACAGCACTATTTTCAAATGAGTTTTTGATATTTTCACATGATCCTTTCTCACATAAAAGTGGGATCCACTTTTCTTTTCATGTAAAAGAAAACTATGTGAAAATATCAAAAATACATATGAAAATATCAGTTTCCTAAAAAAATAGTCAAATATTAAATATAAATTTAATGATCGTGGGTCCTAGTTAAGAAAAAGAAAAGAAAAGAATATTACTACATAAATTATATATAAAAAATTATGTATGAAAAGTATGATTCATATATTGTATACCAACGAAGATGTATAAAATATCCAATAGTAAGTGGCGTTTCTTATTTTCTCTATTTTTTTATACTATTAATGCATAATTTTTTGTGTATAATTTATGTTCATAGCATTACTCATGTTTGTTTTCAAGGATAACAGACTATTAGTCTTAACTTCTCAAGTCCCTTGTTTGTTTTAAAAATTAGACTTATAACTATTAATCCAGAGATAAGAAAATGACTTGAAATGAGAGATTATTTAATATCATGTTTAACCAAGTATTATAATTCTTATCATTTAGAATCAAAATTTTATAGACAAAATTAACTTTTACCTTTTTTTAAAATAATCGATGTATCCTATTCTATCCATCTATATTCATGTTATGGAGAATACGATCTCTTTGTTATTAATGATAAAAATATAATAATCCAAATATTAAATTTTTATCCAATACTTTAAATAATTCTGGACAAAACAAACATAACATGAGATTATTTTAAGGTATCTCATGAATAATCATAATCTAAATAAACATGTGATTAAGATTATTTAATCATAGAATTAATAGTCTTGAAGTTATAATCAATGAGAAAATAGTCCAAAAACTATATAATCTTTACAAACAAACATAAAATCATTTATGCAATATCAACAATGATTCTACTTAAAAACTAAAGTAGAGAAAAGATGAGATCGATAAAATCAACATCAGAGGCTAGAGAGTAGAGAGAGGGGAGCCAGAAGGGCGTGATGAGATCGATAAAAATATATTTCTCAATTTTTTTTATCTTTATTGATAAAAATATTAATTAACGTAATATTTTTAAAATTATCATGATAATTTTGTTATGATGTCACTGTCATCATTAAATTAATATTTACAAATTTTAAAAGTGAGATTATTTTTTGAGAATTTTATAAATGAGATTATTTTTTGAAAAGGGAAGAAGTATGGGGGTTATTATATGTCTTACCATCTATGTCAATTGTTAGATTTATAAAATGAGTCAAAGTTTAAGCATATAATGACATCAAACTCTTAAGTTAAAATGACAATAAGAAGAGTTGACCTAAATTATTATATACTAGACATATTTTTTTAAAGTATTCGGTGTGTAACAAGATATGCACTCCAACACCACTTATTTGCACAAATAAAATAATAATGTGTGCATAATTTGTGCACATAAAACTACTCTTAAGACACTCAACTCCTATCAATACTATAAAAAGACGTAAATCGATCCAAGAACGGGGTCTACTCGCACTAATTAATTGAGTTAACTCGGTTCAATTTGGTCCGTCTCGGATTTCCACCCCTCTCCATCTTCCTCTATCGTCACTTCACGCTTCACCCATATAAACAATCGCCTCTTCACGTCTTCAGATTTTCAAAGACTTTGACGAAAATTTCTGACTCAGGTACTAACTACCAAATAATTTTTCTTGCAAAAATTTAGTCTTATAAGTGACTAACAATGATTATTATCTTACTAGATGGGTATATTTCTAAATTTGAGTGTTTTTATATTAGAATTGTTAAAAGACATCCATTTACATTTATAGCTGACATCCATTTACATTTATAGGCTGCCTCTGTTGGGGAAGAGAGTCACAATATTTATGGATAAGAATAATTGCTTATAAATATTATATATTCCAAAAATAATGTAAATAAAAAATAAAAAATCATCTAATTATGTTTTTCTATCTTATATATTAATTAGGGGGTTTGTCACCTAACATTATTCACTGCGGCAGACTCAAGAGTTTTAGAGCTATGAGACTGTGAGAGCAAGGCTTAGGCCTTAGAATAAATAAGAAGAAATACCAAAACAAAGAGTAATTTTTGCGTCTATATATAGAGAAATTCTAAATAATATTGTGCTAGATAAAATTTTATTTATAATATTTAATACACAAAATGTTGATATTTAAGGCTTTTATATTAATAAATAAATACATGTAATGAATTGTTAATGTCTAATGATTTTATTTGAGATTTATATAATTGAAGAACAAAGATATCATAACTTTTATATGTTAGATAAAGGAATGCATATTTTTATTGGTAGTATAAATAACACAAAATTCTCAAATTTATCATTATAATTATGTCATCTGATAATGTAAACACAAAACAAAACTACATCTTTAAAAATTTGTAAAAATTGAAAATAGAACTAATTTTGTGGAATGGATGAAGTGATATTTATGATTATATTGTCAATTAAATTTATTTATTTTAATTTTAAATGTTTAAAAAATTTAGGAATCAACGGTAATAAGCCAAATGAAATTCCCTTTATAAAATGGGTGTAGTATTATTACTACTATCGACTTATACTTTTTAAAATTACAGATAGCACCCATGAATAAAGATAAATACAAAGAAATTTTTTGGAGGTGCCCCATTGGACCCCACTAGGGCCCCTTAGTCTCTGTATTCTCTTCTTACTTTAAAAAATGGTCAAATATTAAATATAAATTTAATGATCGTGGGTCCTAGTTAAGAAAAAGAAAAGAAGAAAGAATATTACTATTTGCATAAATTATATATAAAAAGTTGTGCATGAAGAGTATGATTCATATATTATATATCAATGAAAATGCGTAAAATATTCAATAGTAAGTTCCGTTGCCTATTTTTTATACTATTTATGTATATTTTTTTGTGTATAATTTATGTTCATAACATAACTCATGTTTGTTTGCAAAGATAATACTTGAGATTGAACTATTAATCTCAACTTCTTAAGTCCCTTGTTTGTTTTAAAAATTAGACTTGGGACTATTAATCTAAGTATAAGAAAATGACTTGAAATGAGAAATTATTTAATATCATGTTCAACTAAGTATTATAATTCTTACTATTTGGAATTAAAAAATTATGAATAAAATTAACTTTTACCCTTTTTAAAAATGATCAGTGTATCTTATTCTATCCCTTTATATTCATATTATGGAGAATACGATCTCTTTGTTATTACTGGTAAATGTATAATAGTCAAAACGATAAATAAACATAACATGAGATTATTTTAAAGTATTTCATGAATAATCTCAATCTAAATAAACATGTGATTAAGATCATTTAATCCTAAGATTAATAGTCTTGTAGTTATAATCAATGAGAAAATAGTTCCGAAACTATATAATCTTTACAAACAAATATAAGATCATTTATGACACATCAACAATGATTCTACTTAAAAACCAAGATGGAGAAAAGATGAGATCGATAAAATCAACAGCAGAGGCTAGAGAGGGGAGCGAGAAGGGTGTGATGAGATCGAGATAAAAATTTATTTCCCAAAAAAGCTTTATCTTTATTGATAAAAATATTAATTAACGTAATATTTTTAAAATTATCATGATAATTTTGTTATGATGTCATCGTTATCATTAAACTAATATTTACAAATTTTATAAGTGAGATATTTTTTTGAAAATTTTATAAATGAGATTATTTTTGAAAAGGGAAGAAGTACGGGTTATTATATAGGTTTTACTATCTGGGTCAATTGTTAGATTTATAAAATGGGTCCAAATTTAAGCATATAATGACATCAAACTCTTAAGTCGAAACTAAATGATAAAGAGAAGAGTTGACTTAAGTCATTATATACTAGACATATATTTTTAAAAAAAAAATATTTAATGCGTAACAAGATATATTATTTGTACAAATAGAATAATAATGTGTGCATAATTTGTGCACATAAAACTACTCTATGTCGCTTTAAGACACTCAATATCATAAATAGTAGTAACAACTTAAATGGAATTATGAGTTGAATTGAAGTGAATTTCACTATTTCTGTAAGCACCAATACATTATTTTGTTTTGTTTATCTTAAATTCATCTCTATATATGTTGATTATGAAGTTTAATTATATTAATTTCTTGTTATATTTGTCTAATTTAATCAGATGAATTCATCATATGTTTATCCACAATTGTAGGAATATTGTAACTTGTAAACCAGGCAATTAAATGAAGGTTTTCTGATGCAATTGACCCCATAAATCACCATGGTACCCTTTTTCTTTTTCTTTTTTGGTGCAAAAATTGGGAGGCAAGTAAGATACCTCTAACTTTCGACAGAACACGTTGCGCCTACAACAATTATAAACATATGAAGAAACTCTCAAATACCAAGTATATTACATTAATTTAAAAACTCCTATAATAACTATACACATAAAGAAATTCTCAAGTACCAACTGTATTACATTAATTTAAAAACTCTTTCGTGTAATTCAGTGTGTTCGGACGAAGAATTTGATAATGAGTTATGTTAAAAGGGACTTCTAAAATCCTTACTTTATGTCTCCAAAAGAAATCAAAAGAATGCGAATCATTTCGATGGTTTAATTTTTTTTTATAGCTCAATAATAATAATTAGCATTTAGTGGTACATGCGTTGTGTGTACAAATAATATATGGTAAAATAATTTTTTTATAAAATTTGAAGAACTTGAAGAACTATATATAAAGATGAGAGAATTTTAATATAAAAAACAAAAACAAAATAATAATACAATTAAAGCAACAGGGGCAAAAGAGGAAGAAAAAAGAAAATGTGACATAACTTCACCAAGTGACTCATGAGAGCCGTTTTATAATATAGATGGATATAGATAATAACAATAACAATAATCCTTGAATTTTTTCTAAAAAAAATTCAAATCATTTGCATTTTGTATAAAAATAAATCACTAAAAGCAAATACTAAGATTCAAAAAAATAAAAAAATCCCAAAAATGAACCTCGTAAATCTAAAAAATTTTAAACTGACAGTTTTAAATTACTTCATTCAAACACACACTTGTAACTTGTAGACATCAATGAATTTTACATAATTCATACAGTTTATTGTAGTTCTTTATAAGCCAAGCAATTAGTACAAGAAATACCAACAAAGGGAAACAAGCCAGTCTTCAATAATGAAAACTGAGACACACCAAAATGATCAAAATAACAAAACAGGAAAAATGGAGTATTTGTTTCAAAGACATTATGCTTATTGTAAACCTGAATATTCTGTCACACTCTAAAGGCCAAGCACACATTTCCAAAACTTGCGAGTTCAACCCCCAGCTTCATTGCCATCGTTGCGAGAATTGGGAAGACCTGCTACTGTCCCTCTGCAGCTGGTAACAACCAAAAATGGAATTAGGTGTATCAATTTCTGTAAAAGTTTGAATTTTACAGTATCCAACATTGATTTCGTCAAAACGTATGTAATTCATGTCTTACATGTAAAGTAGGCTGAACATGCTTAACAAGAAGAAACATAATCGCAGCACGCATGTAAGGTTGATTTTTACTGTTAGTACTATAGGCCTAGGAGGTATGTTGGGTGTTATAAGACCAAATAATGACATAAATTATAGAACAAATGTGACGAAAGAAATGATCTGCAGCTTCTATATATTAGAAGGAAACTGAAAGTGAATGAGAAGGAAAATATTACCGAAGCTGTAATACTGCTGAAGTTGTTCTTTGACTTCATGGTCATAGTTCTATTTCCAGGCCAGTTGTCAGTTTTATTGCATTCAGCTCATTGTTGAAAGGCACACCACTCAAATTCGGACAATTTCTTATACTCACCTTCTCCAAAGAGGGCCATTCCAACCAGTCATTTTGATAAACATGTATCAAGTTTGGCATATCAATGAGATTAAATTCCTTCAACTTTGGGAAAACACGCGATCTTCGTACACCATTAACAGAAGCTTGATTTACCATTTGAATTGCCCCTTGAGGGAAAATCTCAGTCAGCTTTGGACAGTTTCTCACATCTAAAATTATCAGCTTAGGTACGCTCTCAAGCTGAATGGAGCCATCCCAAATGCTTAGCAGTTCTGGCAAATCATTCAAGTTCAAGCGCTCCAGGTTCGATAATATTGAGATACTTTTATCATCCAAAATTGTTCTAATTTTTGTACAGCTTTGAATTAGACAACCTCTTATTCTTGAAAATTCTGGAACCCCAAAGTCAAACAGACGCTCAAGGTCAACGTGCTTAACAATTTCCAGTGCATCTGCTTCCTGAAGTAGATCAAGTACTGATGAATTATTAATGCCTTCCCCTTTACAATATTTCACATACCTTTGATATTCAAAAATCTCCTCAAATTGAGGATCTTCTGTGATGGAGCAACCAACGAAAAGTCGAAAGATGATCTGGGATTCGAGTTCATCTCTACTCTTGACAAAGGAATTAAGATGGTCTGCTTTGGGAGCAGAGATTTTAAAAGCATCATCATCCATCTTGATGACATCAATATCCTCATCTTCAATACAAACCCGAAGATTCGTCAGTTTTTTCAAGGCGATTAAATTTTTCAGGACATCATTTAGCATCTCATCCCACCTTTCTTTGGAAAATCTTATGTCAAAGATCAACTCTTTTAACGTAGAAATCTTGGAAATCACCCCAACCTGAGTATTTGTTTCATCGATGGAAGTGAAGGACGCTAGCAAGCGCCTGAGTCGGATCACACTTTGGATTTGAGGTGGTATATTGTTGAGTCCACTGCCCCGAATATCAAGCACTTCAAGATTCTGAAGCTTTACTATTTGAGAAGGAAACTCCACCAATTTAGTGCAATTATTTAGATTGAGCACTTTAAGGCTGATCAAATTTGATAGGGATGATGGTAGTGATGCAATTCCAGTGCTATACAAGCCCAAAACTAGGAGATTTTTCATGCACTCAAAGAATGGATCAGGGATTTCTCTTAAATTTGAGTTTTCCTGCAGAAAAAGTGTGGAAAGCACCGAGCAATCTGGTTTGTCAGGTAAAGTACGCAAATGATTATCAACCAAAGAGATCCACTTCTTCTGCCTCCAGTGTTCTTCTTTTGGGGGCTGTTTTAGTGCTTCACTGGTCCTCACCAAATGTTTATGCTTCTCAGCAGTTTTCATGGTGTATAGTGCTGCTCTCCGGATCCATTTTTGCATCCGAACATATTCCTTGTTCCTGCCCTCCTCGAGGAAAAGCATTTTCTTTAAATGTCGCAGTATATCACGTGCATTGGCATGCACATCTATTGCATCATCACCGCCGCCAAGAAGATTTTCACCCCACCAACCGTCCAACAAACCACCAACATAAATTTCACTGTCTTCAGGATATAATGCACTGTAAAGAAAACAATTTTCTTGGGCATCATTCAATTTACCACTGCAAAAATTCAACACGTTATCCAATTCCTGCATGGCAACATTTCCCTTTTTAGGCCAGTATTCTAAGTTGTTGAATTCAACAAACTGATCTTCCTTGGTTTCGCTCATTCTAAAGCAACGTGCTACCATTTTTATCATGAGAGGAACCCCATCACACAATTTGACCACCTTGTGCCTAACTTGCTTGATGTGCAGCTTATTCCTAAGATCTGGCCTATCCAAAATAGTATGAAACATTTCCCACGCCTCCTTCTCACTTAACTTATTTACTTTAATCAGCTTGTCGACCAACGAATGACAGGAAATGAGTGGGTTTGATTTTCTTGTCGCCAATACTATCTTGCTCCCAACCTTAGCATTAAGTAATGGAATTCCAACTTGATCTAAATTCAGATCTTCTTTGACATCATCTAGAAGTATCAAGTACTTCTTACTTTCCAACTCCTTCCATATTATGTTGGCAACTTCGTCAACACGGTCGACGCCATCCACAACCAGCTTCAGTCTTTGAATGATAACTTTTTGTAGATGCTCTGTGCTTGAATTTTTATTTTTTTTCCCCTCATCCTCTGTAGAAACTTTGACCCAGATT
The DNA here is from genome assembly GCA_034770075.1 of Aralia elata. NCBI lineage: Eukaryota > Viridiplantae > Streptophyta > Magnoliopsida > Apiales > Araliaceae > Aralia > Aralia elata. Next base: position 4,648,229 of record CM068388.1, on the reverse strand, counting down.
ACCATGTCAAACATTTCATTGACTTTCTCATGGTTATTCAAATTTTGCATTATAGTAGTTTTCCCACATCCAACACTTCCACGGACTTCAATCCCTTTGATTTTGTTTTTTGCTAGCGAATTCAATATATCCTGGAGAGGGTTTTGAAGCGTTGGAAATCCTTGAATATCTGGAACTTCTACTATCTTCACAACACGTTCGGCTTCCTTATCGACTAAAATTCTATCTTCAATTTGATTACCCTTCTCCCAAAGGACTAATATATCTGAGACTATCTGTCTCATCTCTTCACTTAATATTGAGCGTGAATAAGAATGAATGTCTGCTTGTTTTTTACTTTCTTCTACATACCTCGTGGCTAAAATTTTCACTTGAGCTTCAATCTTACCAACATTACTAACCCATTCTATATGAGTTCTAGACGACATCTTTGTTACATGTCGCCGGATTCTTTGTTGATGATCCTCCATTAATGCAACTAGCATTTTCATTGCCCGACTCATATAGTCGTGAATTTTATCCATGTTATGTGAATCAACAAACATTTTCTTGAGTTCTTGTACTAGAGTCCAAGCATCACTCCCTGCCGTTACTGTATTAGCACTTGCTTGAACTACGGCGGCTGCCATGAAGAAACTCAGAATCTGCAATACATAAATCAAAGGGGAAAAGGAAGATCAGATACATTACTTGCATCAATGGACCAATAAACTGCTATATAGCTTCACTAATTTTTACTTGTTTTCTCTTAGAGGAATTCTTCATCTGAAAGGGATTTTGTGTCTAGATGCTCTAGCAAAAATCAAACTCAAACTTAAAATCTTTGTTATGCTCAATAGATTTCCACGATTTCTACAGTTCAGTTCCTTGCTCTTAATTATTTAAAGTAAACTTCATTATGGGCTTAGATTCTTGGGTTTAAATTATAATTAGGTTTGGACTTCTTAATAACTAACAGGGGGCCAATGAGGTGCCCACTCAATAAAAATCAATGGTTGTACATCTGTTTTTCAGGTGCAGGGATTTGAACCTAATTTGGATCAGGTATAGATCAGTATATGTATACATATACATATATATATATATATATATGTGTGTGTGTGTATACATATATATATGTATATAGCATGCACCTGTGACAAAAATTAAAATTGGTATTGGTGATGCCGTTCATTGCATGTAAAAAAGAAAGGCATCAGACGGACTTGATGGCTTTGGGAATATTCTTAGTTTACAGCAAACAGAATGGCTGGTCAGAGAGTATTCGACGAGGGCATCGAATTCTTCAAGTGGGGGTGGTTTGTTAGCCAGCCCCTTAATGGGTTGACATTGGTTTTGACATGCGGGGCGGCAAGGCAGCGTCTCAAGACTTGGGTTTTGGCACTTAACTCAAGTGGCAAGGCATTTGATGATATATACATATATATATATATATATAATTATATTTCATATTGTCCCAAAAAAGGAAATAAGTTATCTTCACAACCACTTTTTTCATGACACTTGTATTTTTTTTCGCAGAGGAACCTGAAGCCACTACCCTTCTTTTTGGTGTGCACTGGGAACTCCCTAGCCCCAAGACACCTTTATGAAGTTTTGAACCCGTGACCTATACCTCATTGAGGTCATTATCATGATGTTCACTATCACTAGAGCAACCCTTGGGATTATGATGAAATTCATAAAAAGGCTTCATTTCACCAAAGGAAATTCAAATAAAATAGACCAATTAAATTACAAAATCAATTTTGGCAGCAAGCAATGCGTTTGCTAAAAACTTAGGTAATATATGAGCTTCAAAAGTGACTGTATTTCTTATTGAAGCTGAATATAATCCAAAAATACTTGTGGAGATCGGAAAGTGCTTGAGTTCTTGGAAGACCCATTTCGAATGAGTTCTAAAATAATATTTAAGTTTTTATAAGCCCCACAAGACAGCAAAGGTAAATTTTGCCAATATTGGTTATCTACCCTTTTAGCCTTTTTTCATACAAGTAAGAGTTCCAATAGAACTTTAACAACATGAGTCTATTTTGAAAAGGGTAATGCTACGGTGACAAAAGATAGATACAAAATGATGTGTCGAATTATAATTAGTGGATGCTCCATGATACATGGGTAGGTCCAATGGTTATAACCAATTACTACCATCCACATCATTTTGTATCCTCTTTTTGTATTTAATATTTTGTCACAAAAGTATTATTATTTCGAAAATAAGTACGAACTTAACTCGAGAGCCAACCTGGGTCCACGAGTTGATGACAATGCTCTCTAAAGCTTTAATATCATTTACGTCTTTCCATACCACAGCACCAGCAGAATAATGCTGAAATTACCTAAGAAAGTAAGCGTAAAATTATCAATTTGAGCATTATAAGATTCAGGATAATACTATGAGAATGTGTGCAATATATTCCTCTCAAAGAAATATAACATTAACATCACAATGTAAAAATGAGCTCACTAGTCTACTCTTGTCATTCAAGCATTCTTACTGATCCAATCTTACTAAATATTCCCTAAACCCAAACCAGGAGTACTTTTTCAAAGTCAAATTTGCACCCCAGGATTTGATTGCAAATGAGATTTTCACCTATCCTTCTTTTCCAATTAAATGAACCCCATACTTTAAGTCCCGTGACAAAATCCACCATTGAGTTTCCTTAGACATAGTGAAGTTAACAAATGAAGGACAAAACATTAAAAATTTTACTGATCTCGTTTATTTGCAACTCAATCTTGCAAAGCAATAACATGCGGTAGTTGAGGAGATTTATCAAGCACTTGGTGGACAATCATTCTAAGTTCAAAGCATTTCTTAAGCAAGTGTAATTAAATAGAATATTAGATTAGATAGAAATATAATATCAAGGACATTGAATATTAATTGGGTATATATTTACAGGATAAGGACCCTTTGGCAATAAGAATATAGGTAATTAGTGTTAGTATCAATGGAGGGGAGGCAGATTCTATAAGCAGCCAATGGAATATAATAAAAAACAACAAAATGGAAATATTTTTTCTTCCAACCACTCTCATTTTCCATTCCACCATTTCCATTCTTTACTTCTTTCTTTTTCTTGTTTTTCACCCAGTCAATGGTCTTGAGCTTTCGTTCCTTGGCCCTAATTTTATCCAGTTGACGACCCTGATAAACATAAGCAGAAATGGAAACAAAAAGGAAAAAGAAAAGAACAAAGAAACTAACAGAAAAGAAGAATAAGGAGAAAGTTGTGTCGCTAATCATATCTGCTGATGAATAATAACATCACTGTTGTTGTTTGTTTGGCCCTTGACTGACCATTGTTGTGATAACATCTTTGCGTTTTTATTAACGACATTCGTGAAGACCCGACTTGAACCAAATCAAGTTCAATATAAGGCTCAATCCACGTCCCAACAACATTAACTTGGGTCAAGACATCTTGACCCACCATATACCCACCCAAAAGGATATTATGATGCAATGTGCAAAATAGAGTAAACTTAAGGGATGCAAAGTGTATTTAACTCTAATAGTAAAGTTAAGCTTTATAAACACACTAATCAATTCATATTATCTGATGTCGGACTAGCATATTACAATCTCCCTCACTTAAATTCTAGATGTCCTCATCAGACCCACTATAATTACTTATAGCCTAGCAACTTATTCTCTAGCCATTAAGGAATAATATTAGCACTCTCGTGTCCCCACCTCTGACACCTCTAGCCTCTGTGGGATAATATCGATCCCCTTTGTTTCCTATCTTTGGCAACCTGAAGTGATGACCCGACCCAAACTTTCAACAATTGGCCATAATACCATTTCTTATAACCCGACCCAAACTGCAACCAAAATAAGGCTCCCAACTAGTTGTTATTGGAAGTGGATTGAGCCTTATTTCGAACTACGATTTGAGTCTACAATCAATAGTCATGACCTTTTGGATGAGCATGTGGTGGACCAAGATGACCCAAGCTGATTCTCCTAAGATGTAGATTGAGCCTTATTTTGAACTATGATCTGGACCGGGTCATTACATTGTTAGTCCCTCTTCATCCATTGTTGACTATTACGCGAGCACAGAGAAGAATATTTCATGGAAATCGGTATTCCATGGGCATGTTTAGGACCGAGAGTTAGAAGAGGTTGAACTCGTCATTATTTGTTGGTGTGAGCCCCTTTGTGGATGCAGAGGATTCAGTGAGATGGTAGTCTCATAGTAGCGGTAGATTTACAGAGAGATCTTTTAACAAGAAGTTTTGGGGGAGTGGTTGTTAATGGTTTTTCCTAGAAATGCATTTGGAAGGTGGCCTTTATTACTTGGACGACTGCTTAGGGAGCAAATTTGACTTAGGACAATGTGCAGAGGAGAGGATAATTCGTTTTTGGAAGGTTCATTATTGTCCAAGAAGGAGTAGGATTTGATAGATCACTTACTATTACATTGCGAGGTTGTTCAATAGTTCTAGGGATGGTTTTAACCCTTTATGGCTTGTTTTGGGTCATGCCTAAGACGATGATCAAGTTTCTTCATGCTTGGAAGGAGATGAGGATGCATACAAGAAATCAACAAAAATGAAATAGAATCCCACACAACTTATGGTGAACCTTATGGTGGAGAGAACAAGCATTATTTTGAGAATGTGGAGAGGCTTATTCCTTTCATTGGGCCTTTTTTTTGAGTTTGTTATAATTTTAGCTTAACTTTCTTTACCCTTTTTCAATGGTCTTCTTTATTAATTTCCTAAGGGAGTTTGCCTTAAGGCTCTTTGCAGTGTGAAAAGTGTTCTAGGTGGTATAGTATTCTAGTGGAGCAAGTTGTGGTTTTTTTGTATCCTCATGCCTTTTGTATACTCTGCCGCGTATACCGGGTTGACACCCCCTTTTGGTGTCTTTTTGAATAATAATTTATGTATCAAAAAAACTAAAACAAGAAGACATTTTTTGTCCAAAATATTGGGCACAACCGCCTGTACTGGAAAAACTTTTCTTTCTTTTGTCCCAACTCATGATTTAAATGAGTCGCACGTACAGCTTAATGTAGGTCTAGATGAAGTCGGGTTCAAATTGCTTGGTGATTCTATTATGAAAAGAAATGAGTTCTAGGCTAAGTTCCTTTATCTTCAACTTGTAATTTTGCAGTATTTTAATGCATAAGAAAAAGTTTGAAGTTGTCCTTGTGCTTCTATATATGGTGTAGACAATTTTTGTCGTTGTTATAGGTGAGCAATAAAAGGATTATGCAAATGGAATCAAGAATTTTGAGACTTATAACTATTATTGCAATAATATTATCTAAAATTATTTACTATTGTTTTTTGTTCCTAAAACGATTTAGCTTAAGTTATACGAACGAAAAATGTAACAATTTAGAATTTTCAAACAAATCACTAAACAAAGAGTTAGTTAAACATTTAGAAACTCAACTTCAAACAAGGGCGGATGCAGTAACAGCCACCCCCGGGAGGGGGGCAAGTGGCTTTTTTAAAAAGAAATTCCAAGTATAGAGCTAATATGGTAAAATGGTGGTCCTTAAAAAATAAATAAATCTAGCTTAACGTAACAATAGAAGTCAGGGATGGGAAAAACCTTTATTTTCTAGTTTTTTTTATTATTATTATGTTGTAAATTTGTATTTGATATATTTTGAGGATGAATAGATATATAGATAAATATTTTTTAAGAAGCGCTATTAAATGTTCTCGATCCGAATCTTCTTCTGTTAAACCCACTTCCACTCAAAAGTCAATTAGTCATATTCCATACTAAGAAATAAAGTTTTGAATAATGAATTTATAGTGACTTTTTATGTGTTTTTAATTAAAACTTATATTTAATGAAATTTATTTTATTATTATTTTTATTTAATTATAAAAGTGCCCCCCGAACAAAAATCTTGCGTCCACCCTGAGTTGAAGTCATTTATTTTAACCATAAAATTTGTTTTTACTGTAATAAAGCTACACGAGCACATGAATTTCATAGTAACACATAGTTAATGTTACCTAATCACTAAGATATGTGCTTAAAGAGAAGTATAAATGATTAAATGGTGAAGTACTCCCTCAGTCCCAAATTAATTGCACAATTTTGACCATTTTAAGTCAAATTGACTATTTTTAGAACTAATCTTTTTACTATTTTTGCTAAAATATAGGTGAAGAGATTATAACCAAAAGAAAGTTTTTTATTTTATACAATTTATTAGCCGATACACTCCAATTTTACTTATAATTCCTGACTTATAAGAAAAAATAATGCCGAACACTATTACTTATAAATCTACTAAAATTTTAATTATTAAATCTACTAAAATTTTAACTTTAAGTCAATTTGACTTAAAATGGTCAAAATTGTGCAATTAATTTAGGACGGAGTCACGGAGTGATAATAAATTAATGACCATTTTAATGTATTAGAGTTTAAAGACTGAAATTTATTGCTTAGGAAAATTTAATGAGGTCATATTTCACCTTTTTTATCATTTCTCGAATGATGTGAAGTATGTGCTATACCTATACAAACATCTAAGATCTTAATACATTTACAAATTCAAAAGAACATATATTTCTTTAATTTTAGTCACTATTGTAAACTATCTTTTATAACTTTTAACCAATAAGGTAATAATCTCAAATTTGAGTTTTAAAATATCTATAATTGACCTTGAAAAGTTAATAATAATCCTATAAATTAGATCCGATAAAATATAACATATTAAAAAGACAATACACTGTTTTAGGGCAGAGAAAAGTATGGAAAAGGGAAAAACATATGGAAATGGAAGAATGAGAAAGTACCTCATCAAATTTCTGATACGTGAGTGCCAACGGCAGCAGATCTTACCCCCCGAGCGCTAACTTTTCGTTGGTTTTTCAAGTTTTAGTTACAGAGCAAGTATGGCGGATGCATTAGGTTACCATTATTATTTCCGAGAAGAAGAGGGAGGTCAACTGTACTACATTATTGCCGAGTAACCCAGCAAAAAGATAGGCGGTAGGAAGCAGTACCGTCTACAGACAGACCGTGTCCCACGAACAGTGTGAAATTGTTGAATACTACTAGTAATTATAAATTCGTGGGTCCCGCTCTGTAAATTCAATGATCTTTCTATTCGCAAGACAACTCATAATTATTTTATTTTATTTTTGATTCGTTGTAATAATTTAATAGTCTAAAGCTTCCTAATATTGTCGAGGACAAATTGAATCAATTTAGTATAAAAAGATTTCGTTTTCTAATAATAATAAATGTGGCATTCATAATTTTTTTTATTCAAATAATAAGGCCTTTTATATGCATGTATGTAGTAGTGAAAAGTCCCAAATGATATACCACTTTTTCTACAACATATATATACACCTTGATTTTCTTTAAAAAGTTCACGCCATATGCAAAAATAAAAATAAAAAAATTAACTCATTTTCCAATAAAAAGTTAGAGGGACAAAAAATTGTTATTTTAATCACAATTTATAGTACTATTTATATTATAACGGGAGAGCATAGTCTTTAATATTTTAGTATCCTCACTTTATGATCTCAATAATATTCTCTCTTTTTAACTAAAAAAATTATAATTTAATTATTATTAACGTAATTTAAGACTCTCTTATGTAACTATCGATTTCATCGTTTAGATAAAACTCATTCATTATTTTCAAAATAAACATTCTATTATCCATTCACTTATTTTTCTCTCAACTACTCCCACTTTTTACTCCCATGTGTCCAATTATCTATTTTTTTATCTTTCTCTCTTCATTATCCTAAATTTCTTCCATTACTTTCTTTTTTATCTTATTACTTTTAATTATTAATAATTAAAAATAATTAATACACATGTAAGTATGTACCCTAGGAGACTAGTTATAGTTTATGTCATAGACCAACCATATATCACAGATTGAGTCACACTATTAATCTAGTAGCTGATAAATAATTAGTCTTATAATGAGGACATAATTCTATCGATATCTCAATTAATAAAATTATAATTTTAAAAACTACGTCCCTACTATAAAATATTTAAATTTAAAAGTTAGGAAATGAAAATAAAAAATTTGGGAACAATAAAAACAAAATTTTCAAAAATATTTTAAATTTAAATTTAAAACTTAAATAGTGAGTTTCAGCTATAAGAGAAAAGGAGGAAAAATTATTAAAAATCAATACAATGAGAGAATTTGCAATCCGTGTCCATTTAATTTTTGAATATATAATTTTAATTATTATAAAATACTTAAAATATTAATAATTATAAAATATTAAAAATTATAAAATTTTATTTTCAAAAATAAATAAATTATGGCAATTCTAAATTTAAAAATATCTCACGTTAACATTTATATTGGTAGCCAAGGGACAATGGATTTATCAATCAGTTTAATAAACTGGAATCTATTGAAATTGTAATATGTTACAATACAAAACAGGTGATTAAAATAACAAATAATTTAAAAAAAGGTCAGTCGTAGTAATAGCTAGTGAACACCATATATACTCTTAACGGTAATGATATATATTGCGAATGTTTACGTCAATTTTTTGATTATCAGTTACGTAAATAAGTATTAATGGTAATTTTTTTGGATAAATGTATAATAAGTGGGGTCCTCCTATAATTCCTACCAATCTCATGTATTGATAAGTTTCGCAATTGTAATTCAGCGTAAATTTATCGCTATTGTAAGACCCCGACTTTTATGAAATTAAAATTTAATTTTCTTTATTATTCTAAATAGTAAAAAGTTAAAGTTAATGGTGATATGCGCAAATTATAAAAGTATGTCGGAGAATATTCGTTATGTCGGCGAATATTCGTTTTGTCGGGAATATTAGGTAAATGTACGACGACGCCGAAATAATCAATCATTGGTGAACCCCACAACGAAATATTGTCAGACGCAAAAAATGACAGAAATAACATTTTTAATAAAAATTGTCAACGGTACTATCACTTTTAACTGTTTAAATACCGGGTGATAAAAGTACACTAGCACGCGGTATTCTACAGTGGCACATGACATTCCACAGTATTACACAGTACTGCATATTATTGATTTAATAATTGTAATAATAGCAACTACATAGTATTTTATATTATTGAACTCAATAATTATCACAGTAACAACTGCACAATATTAAATCAATAATTGGCACGACAAAGTAACTCATATTATTTGATATGATATTATTAGACTAGTTAACATTATTGACAATGTCTAGAAATCTGTCAAGGAAATGAGTTATTTAATTGCGCGCCGTTTCTACGGAAGACCCCCTCTTTTCTGAAAACGATCTGGTTGTCAATATTGTGAGTTTATAATATTAATTAGCAATAATTGTTGAAAGATTGAAAATGTGTAAATAATTGATGAATAAAAGGTGTTGATTAAAGATAAGTATGATAAATAATGTGTGGTAGATGTTTGTTCAATTTTAATATAAATAGAGAGGTTTAGCATGAGACGGTTGTTGTAAGTTTAACTTATTTTTTCATGGGACCCATAACTTTATTTAAATTTTTTGGGACCCACAATCAAAATTATCCTACAAAGTTTTAAACTTGGTGTGCCCAAATTTCTATTATCCTGCAAAGTTTTATTATAATGTCATGTTATTATAATATTATATTATAATAATAGTAATAAAACAGAAATTTTTTTATATAAAACATAAAACTTTATATAATATATTATAAAATATATAAAGTTAACTTTATTATATTATAATGTTATATTTTTTTTTCTGTAAACGAATTTTCTTCGTTGGCGTTATCCGACGAAGGTTTTGTCAAACGAGATGTGCTAACTATTCTCCTATAAATAGGTTGTTCAGTTGAGCAATGAAGAACACACCAAAAACACACAATTCTTCTACTACAATATTGTGAGTATTTTTTTTGAGCATACGGATATTCTGATAGTTGCTAATAGTACAAAAATTTATCAAGTTAATCTCCTACATATCATACAGTATCTAGTCTTCTACTAAAGTAAGTGATATCATTTTATTTTATACTCCTATATTACGGTAAGAAATTATTATTCGTTTTTTCCAGTTTTATTATTACATGGTAAAAAATTCTGAAAATGATTAGAATATTTTTAATAGTTTGTGCTTTATCTAATATTTTTACCTGAATCTTACTATTAAATTTTAATCGTGATGTTATCGTGATGACTTATTCTTTCTATAAGACCCCAACCTTTTATGAATAAGATTTTAACTTTTCTTATTATTATTCTAAACTGTTAGGTGTTAAATTGATATAATGATAAGTTAAGAATAATATGTGCAATTATACAGTATGTCGGAGAATATTTCTTCTGTCGGGGAATATTCGTTCCGTCGGAAAATATTATATTCGGTAAAGTACGACGTCGCCGAAATAACCAAACATTAGTGGGCCCCACAACGGAATAACTGTCAGATATAAAAAAGCAATAACTTTTTTAAATTGGCGGCAAGACTTTTACCGTTAACTGTTGAAATACCCGGTAATAAAAGAACAGTAACACACGTTATTCCACAATAGCACGCGGTACTCCACAATAGCACACGGTATTGCACAATATTTTATATTATTGGTTCAATAATTGCTACAGTGATACTAACATAGTATTTTATTATTGACTTAATAATTATCACAGTAACAACTGCACTGTATTTCACATTATTAAATCAATAATTGTCATGACACAATAACTCATATTATTGAAAGGATATTATTAGTTAACATTATTGACAATGTCTAGAAGTTCTGTCGAGGAAATGGATTATTTAATTGCGCGCAATTTATATGGAAGGCCCCCTCTTTCCTGAGAATGATCTGGTTGTCAGTATTGCGAGTATATGATATCTGTGATATTAATACATTTAACACAATAATACAGAAAATGAATTATTAATAATAATAATTTTTGATAATAGATTTATTTTTTTATAATGAATTTATCTTTTTGATAATGGTGTTATCTTTTTGATAATGGTATTATCTTTTTGATAATGGATTAATATTTTTGAAAAAAATGGATGGATGATATAGATTAAAGAAAAAATGGATAGATGATATTGATTGAAGAAAAAATGAATGGATGATATAGATTGAAGAAAAAATGGATGAATAATATAAAAAGAGTGTGATAATTAATGTGTGGTAAATGTTGATTACAAACTATTAAATATATTCTAATTATTTTCAGGAATTTTTACTATTTAATAATAAAGCTTAAAAAATGAATAATAATCTCTCATCATAATAAAGAAGTATGAAAAAAAAAATGATATTCCTAATTAGATTTTAGGATATTTTTGAGTTGGTTTGAGGTACCAAAACACGGGGGTGGCAGGGAATATTTATAGTTGGTAAGGGAGAGTGAGAAACTAAGACAGGTTGTTTGTTCGCCTCGGTTTCAAATTGTTGAATTAAAAAATCTAATTATAGAAAGCAATTAAATTAAATAAATGGTTTTGACGTTTTGTTGGCAAAAGGTGATAAGTGAATATGACTTTTTAAAATAATAATTGAATGAAGGAATGAATACCACTGCCCTGCAGGAAAGACAATAATTGATTAAACTTTTAATCGTGGGGCCCTAAAAGCAAAGAGTGGTAATTCAGTTTAGGGGCCACGTCTAGATACATAGGGTTGCATAAACCATTGAGTACTCCTACGCGGACATGGAAAAAAGACATAGAAATTGGATATTTCCAATTTTCCTTGGTTTTTTTTTTTTTTTGGGTTTAGTCCAAATATATTTATACTATGGATTTTAAAAAAAAAATTGGAAAAAAACATAAAAAATTAGGTCCAATTTGGATATATATCAAAAAAATGGTTGTATGGGCCCATATAACCATTTTTTTGATATATATCCAAATTGTACCTAATTTTTTATGTTTTTTTCTAATTTTTTTTTTAAATCCATAGTATAAATATATTTGGACTAAACCCAAAAAAAAAAAAAAAAAACTAAGGAAAATTGGAAATGTCCAATTTCCATGTCTTTTTCCATGTCCCTCTAGACTTACTGTAAACCATTATACCCATGTGTACACTGTTTGCTGCATCATTATGTTATGTCCTTTTGAAATGAACCAAACAGAAATATAAAGGACAATAATATTTGTTATTTCGTCTTTTTGTAAGAAAAATGATTCAAGCAGTTTATGATTTTTATCTGAATTATTGGGTATTTCTGTCCTTTGTGGGTCATGTTAGGCCACTGATATTGAAAATGGGAGACTCGCGGAAGAGAAAAAACTTGACACCTTTATCGCAACAAGAAGTAAATGGTTAATTATGGGAAACAATATAATAGGAACCACACAATATTGTGGATGTGTATGTTGATAATTCGACAAATTAAAAATTACATGATGTGGGGGGAGGGGTGAAAAATTACTTGATGTCTCTCCTTGTATATTACTCCTGCTGGTCTTGATTTAGTGAATATTTGACACTTTGAACTGTTTGAAATTGCTTTCCGGACCAAATGATCTGCTAGTTGAACTGTACAACTGAGTGGAACCTAGTTTTTCTCTCTAATTCTTTTTCTGCATATTTTTTATTTTGATCCTTCATTTCAAATTCCTTTGCAATTATTGTGACTGGTTGAGTCTATTTATCTCAGTGAAGTCCACGATCTTTCATTTGTTGAATTATTAAGGGAATCGATTATGCAGATGTGCATCTTATATTTGTGGGAACAAATGGTGAAACCTACTTCAACACAGCAGCACTAGTCTCGTGTGTGCAGAACTTTCCCAAAAGTCGTGGTCCTGTGGTGGGAATATTAAAGGGATTTGCTGGATTGAGTGGTGCGATATTGACTCAGATATATGTGCTCATCCATTCCCCCGATCATGCATCACTTATATTTAGACAAGCGATATTTCCACAATAATTTTTGATATTTTCACACGCAAAGTGTTGCTGTAGATGAAAAAAAATCGTCGCTATAGGATCTATAGCGACACTTTTCGTGTGAAAATATTAAAAACTTTAGAGACCTTGAGAACAGCTTCCATGTAATTAGTAATCCCAGAAAGCCAATCACTGCTCTGTTTGGAGCTAGTAACAGAATCCAGAGGAGGAGAAGCAGAAACGGCAGCATCTGCTACAGTATAAAGAAATCCTTCGGCTCTGCCAAACAAGTCCTTAATTAGAAGTTGTGCAGTGTCTGGATCGGGCAGCTGACCCAGCCCGAACCTGGCCACAGCGAGGGTACCACGAAGAAAGGGCTTGTGATGGGATAAAGACCCGAAATGAATTCGATTATTACGGAAGAAAGGATCAGTAATGGGTCTGTTTTCGTGAAAATATCAATTACTTTTCGTGTGCTTCATCTATCTATTGTGTATGCCTCATCTTGGCTGCTTATTTGATGGGGGTCATACTTATTGAAGATCTAGTTGATGTAAACCAAATCGTGATAATAATTTTCACAATGATTTTATTCATTATCTTATTAGTTCCTATTGTGATTCCTATCTGGATTGTCTTTTCCCAAGAGCCACAAGATATATCCAGCACACGAGGCTCTTTTACCTGAGGCACAGAGAGAAGAACCCATCAAAACTGGACATGAAGCTAATGAAATTATATTCAAAACTGCACATGGCCGTGGTTGTTGCCCAATTTATAATGGCATTTGGTCACTTTTTCATTTATAATCGTGTTTCAGTTTGTGTTGTGTGTTGCCGAGTTACTTTCGAGTTTCAGTTTGTGTTGTGTTGCCGAGTTACTTACGAGTTTCAGTTTGTGTTGTGTGTTTCAAAAGCAATAATTAGGCACTCCTTTATGTAAATGAGTAGACGTACTAGCAGGGGTAGTGGGGGTGGCCCTCATAATAAACAATGTCAATAAAGGATTAAAAATCTTGCCCCACCATTGATCTGCTTTAAGTCATCCACTAGAATTACTTGCGGACCTTTTAAAAAACCTTGACTTGCCTGATTGGGGGTAGCGTGGTCCAAAAAATTATTTAATCAAGTCCGCTAGAAATTTAGCGGACGGCGAGGTTTGTTTTTTGATCTCAGCCATTCATAATTGTAATGTAAGATAGAGATATTATTTGTCAATTTTTAATTCATAACAAATACATCTTATGGATCAGTGCTATATATATATATATATATGGGAAATGCTCTATAAAAAACGTTAGTTATGGACACTGTTTGAGCTAACGCATATCCAACCGTTCAATATAAGATCCAAGAGCAGGATATGGGCACGACCGCTAGAGGGAGTAGTGGTCAGTCAAAACGGTAGCGTTTTGACTGGCCGCTACTCCCTCTAGCGGCCAAGATAATATTTAATTAATTTAATTTTTATATTGGCCACTAGAGGGAGTAACGGTCAATATGAAAATTATCTACTCTTCCCAACTCCACAGGATATGAAGGCCCACCAGACTGCTTGTATGTAACACCATAATTACCCATTGCATCAGATTTTTTATTTTTTTATTTTTCCTGTATAACTTGCTCTATAAATTGGTATATAAGCCACTAATGAGTCCTACTTTGAGATTTTTTTTGTTTTATTATTTCATACTCTTTCTCTTTCACAAATTTAGTATTTTTTTTTAATTTCATAGAAAGAATTTTTTTTTATGAATATCCATAAAAAATGATAATTTTTTTTAATGCATCAGAATTAATTTTATCATCATGTCACCACTACTGAACTAACAACTAATTATTAATTTTTAATATTAATTTAATATTAAAAATCTGGTTTAGTTTAGTCATTAAATAATTAATAATTAAATAATATTAAAAATTAATAATTAAATCATATTAATTATCATATTCAAATATGCAGCCAGATATCTGGCTGCATATTTGTGATTTTTTATTTTATAATCATATGTTTAATATTAAAAATTAATAATTAAATAATATTAAAAATTAATAATTAAATCATATTAATTATCATATTCAAATATGCAGCTAGATTTTATATTAAATCATAATTAATATTAATTAAGATGTTAGTTTAGTCTGGTGGCATGATAATGAAATAATGATGGTAAACCTAAGTACTTGTGTCATTTTAAACTACTCTCAACAAATAGAGCACTCTTTTATGGAACAATAAATTTGGCAAATAAGACGCTTTTATCAAAACAGAGCGAGTATTGTGTAAATACGTACCATGGCCTTTGTCATTAATTTAATATTAAAAATCTGGTTTAGTTTAGTCATTAAATAATTAAATAATATTAAAATTTAATAATTAAATCAATAGTAAATATGTGAAACAGAAAGAGTATGAAATAATAAAAAAATCTCTAAAAGTAAGACTCATTAGTGGCTTATATACCAATTTATAGAGCAAGTTGTACAGGAAAAATAAAAAAATAAAAAATCTGATGCAATGGGTAATTATGGTGTTACATACAAGCAGTCTGATGGGCCTTCATATCATGTGGAGTTGGAAAGAGTATATAATTTTCATATTGGCCGCTACTCCCTCTAACGGCCAAGATAATATTTAATTTTTTTAATATTTGGTCGCTACTTCCTCTAACGGCCGTGCCCACATCCTGCCCTTGGATCTATATTGAACGGCTGGATATGCGTTAGCTCAAACAGTGCCCATAGTTAACGTTTTTTATGGAGCATTTCCCATATATGTGTATATATATATATATAGAGGCCGGTTCTCCAACGGACCGGCTATAGCGACGGTTTTTTCCGTCACTATATTTTAAAATTGTTACTACTCCATATAATAGAATAATATAATTCGATTTTAGGGATCTTTCCGTTGTAGTAAATTCACAAAATTCCATGGTAGAAAATGAATGCGGAAATCCAGGACATACTCATTGGTTGCTGAGGGACAATGTTCCAGTGTAGAAATTTTAGGATCCGGTTAGCATGAAGTGAACTTCATGGTAAACTCACTTCAGGCCTAATACAGTGCTAACACACAGGCGAGGTGATACGTGTCAATGAAATTTCAACCAAGGCAATGAGGAGCACAATAATTATATCATGAAAGGAACATGTCAGTGCAGAAATTTCAACCATATAGATTGTTTTTAATTTTAGTTTTTTGTTATTTTTATATTTCTTTAGTTGTATCTTAAATTTATTTTGCATACAATTTAAGAATAACAAAAAAAACTAAATAAATTTTCTTTTCGGTACCACAGATCCCATGCAAGTATCTCTCTTTTCTAGAAATATAGTGAAACTTAGTTAAGTCATTTAAGGATATAATATATTTTACATTTAAGTAATGTACTCTAGATATATATATATATATATATATATATATATATATATATATTTTTTTTTTTTTAGTTTATGTCATATTTTGTGGAACAACGAAAATATATATTCTAAAATTTTAAAATAATATGATTATAAAAAAGGGCGTTGGATATTATTATATTAATAAGGTGAAAAATATAGAAACAAGACAAATATTTTTATTTGAATAAATATATACTTAACAATGTATTGTAATATTTTAACTATGTTATCGGCACGGACAAATTTGTTCAAAATAAACTTTATCCTAATAGTTTTTTGTTCTAGTAATATCATTTTTTTTATAAAATTACAATTATTTATAAGAAAATAATTATTAATTATAATAATAATTATTTTTATAATTGAAATGAAAACTAATTAATCAAAAGTCATCTCCTCCTGTCCTATCACTGTTTGTTTTCACAATCTCACTTTTGCCCTCTTTCTACACGGATACGGAAGAAATTCCCCCACCCCCCTTTCTACCCAGATGCAAGCTTGTTCACCGAAAGATCTTTGAAAAAAAGGACAGAATCCACACAAATCTCATAATGTCAAGATTTTTTTTCTCTTTCTACACAGATACAGATGCTAGCTTGTTCGTCCAGGGACAAGGAAAATCGATTTTTGTGCATTAATTAATAATGGCTGATGATGCTGCTGCCGCAACAGTCTCGATTTCTCCGACGGAATACGATGTTTTCTTGAGTTTCAGAGGTAAAGAGAATTTCACCAGTCATCTCTATACAGCTTTAACTAAAGCTGGATTTCGCACGTTCTTGGGGGATGGGGAAGAAGTTAGTATTAATAGATCGGAACTGTACGAAGTAATTTTTAACTCGAAAGTTTTCATAATAGTCTTCTCCCCAAACTACGTGTCTTCCCGATGCCTTGACGATCTTTTGATGATCTTGAGATGCAAGAGGACGTGTGAACGTGATGTTCTACCTGTCTTCCTTAGTGTAGATCCGTCCGATGTTCGGCACCAGACGGGGAGCATAGCAGAAGCTATGAAATTTGTTAGGCAAGAAAAACTCAAGTCCTACACGGGAATGGATCATAAAACAAAACAAAACTTGATGGCAGGCATGGAAGATAAGATCGGAAAATGGAGGGAAGCACTAACAGAAGCTGGTAATTTGTCTGGGATTTATTTGGGAAACATAGATCATGAGTAAGTTCTTCTTAATTAAGCTTTACCTCACTTTAGTTATGCAACTTTAAAAAACTGCAATTACCAAGTTATTTTCTATTTTCACAAAAAAAATTATAATATTTTCACATAAGTCACTCTTATCAAACTAATCCATATTTACTATTTTCACAACGAAATACAATATTTCACATTAGTTATATGAATGTGAGACTCGCTCACTACTCATGCGTCATAGAGAAATTATTTAAAAATAAATCTCAATTCCCTTAATCAAATATCTTTTTATTGTGTAAATAAAATAAAAAATAACAAAAATGACATTTAAAAATGTAAATAGACACCATAAAAGATAAAAAAACAAAGTTAGCAGCCAGATGATAAAATATATATATATATATTACTCTATTTATAGAGTACCACGTGTATTCTTTCCTAATCTCATTATAATATTAGTATAAACTAGTTAAGTGGTCCGTGCAAAATACGAGTTTATTTTTTAAATAACATAAATTTTTATTTCTTATTTTTCATATATATAATGATTATAAAATATTTTTAATATTGCTATTAGAATGTCTACAAACTTTGTTCGAAAGGATGAAATTGTATAATTAATGAGCTAAAAGAATCTTATAAGGAATAAAATTGTTGTAGAATACTAAGTTACTATTATGATAAAATTGGAAACTAAAGTTTAATCATGCATTAATTTATTTTGATCATTGTTGACTTTTTAAAATCAATTTAAAAGATTTTTAAACTCAAAATTGACATATATTCTTTTAATTTTAATCATAATTGTAAACTATCTAAAAAATATTACATATTGTAAGTTTTATTGTTTCATAATTTTTAATGGGTCATCTCAGTTTTGAATTTGAAATTGTCTCAAATTAACTTTCAAAATTCAATAATGATTATATAATTTGAAACGGAGGGAGTATATGTTAAATTTTTGAATAAAAATTGCTATTTAGTCATAATATTTTTTATTATGTATTTTTAATATATAGTTATTTAGGATTGGAATTGTTGCAAAACACAATGAGTTTACCATTAGGATTTTTAGTTTTAAAATTAGTTAACTAAATTTAAATTACTAATATATAAGTTAGAATTGATTTTATAATATTAATTAACTAAAGATCTCCTATATGAAACATCCATACTATTCGCATCATCGGTGTCATCTGCAACATTTGCAATATCCGCATCATAATTGTCACCCGCACTATCCGCAACATCTTTATCTTCTTCATCATCTAGCGACTGCAACGGTGATCCTCCATAAGTATAAAATCTCTTGTTCATCAACATCACGATGAACATCTCCAACTCTTTCAATCTTCACTTTCTTTATTTATCACACCAATGCGACTAATTTCCCTTTACCTTGGATCTAATCAATCTAGCTCTTGATACCACACATGTTGAGAATTATGTCAACGTAAATCAACCAATAAAATAAAGAGAGATAAAACAACACAATATTTAATGTGGAAAACCCTTAAAAGGGAAAAATCAAAAGTCAAACTTCAAATCTCCACTATATTAAAAATAATGGGTTTACAATAATCCTCCAAAGTTTTATACCGTAAAACTTGAGGTTCCATAATATACTTTTTGCACGGACTAAAAACTGCAAAACCCTCCCACTCACAATGCAATTTTTTTTCATGGAATATAAAAGCTGCAAAAACCCTCTCCCACGCACAAACAAAACCCACTCACACCCTCTCTCAACTCTTAGAATGTTACATGACTTTTGAATCTCTTGGTTTAACCGAAATAAGATAAGGACTTCCGTTAGGATGCAGAGTGGAACCTCTTACGGTATGTCTCAGAATTTTTTGTAACCTAGATTCTGGGAGTTTTTATTAATGCAAAGAAAGGAAGTGTTGATAAATGAAGAGAAGGGGAGAGGAGCAGAGCAAGTAGAGTTCAGTTTCTCTTCCTTTCTCTCCAGAAGTGGGAAGAAATCTTTCGATAGAAAGTAAGGCTAATTTTCTCTCTCATTCTCTTTCTTTCTTTCCTTAAATAAACTGAAAGACGCTATTTTTGTTCTCTCTCCCTCCTCTCCTAAAAAAACTCAAAAGACACTTTTTCTTTTTCTCCCTTTCCATAAAAACAGGGTTAATGTTTAGAACTTGCTGATGTCATTTTTCATATGCATGAGAATTGTAAAAATAAATCTAGTCGTCACATGCTCAATCTTATTCTTCTTCTTTTTTCCTTTTCAATCTCAATATTCAGTCCTGAGGAGAAGTTCACGAAGAAAGCGGTCGAAGGAATTGTTACAAGAAGTTCACGAAGAATAGTAGTAGGTAGAAATGCACCACAGAAAAAGACTCATTGGAATGATTTTCGTCCACCACCGATGAAGGTAAGGAAAATACTTTTCATATGCATCTTACTTTGTGCAAAGATGCTTCTAATTAAATTAAGTAATTTTACAACGTGTTTCTTTATTCTCTTTCATTTTTTTTATTCCTTAGGGTACAAAATCATTCGAAGATGATCCAATATCATCCTTTCACTGGGATAAGAAGCTTGAAAAACTCCAGGATGAGCTTAGGTAAGTAATAAAGAATTTAAACTGTATCATCATTCAACAAATCAATAAAAGAAAGAATTTTAAGAGGTTGGAGCCATCCAGTGTAGAATGTATGTACAATAAATTATATATGCTATCTATATATATGTATATATTAATGCATTGCACGACATTGGTGGTCTTTTTTGAGCATTAAAACTACTAACTCGTTTCATAATTTATTTACTTAATCATATAAAATGATTTCTTAAGGGTGTGCTATTCTGTGTATAATTCTCTCTAAACAGACACGTGGTTATTTTTCAAAAAGATTAAAAATAATACTTGACAAATAATAATAAAATATCCCGTAAAAATAATCTTTATAGACTAACAAAGCCCCATGTTAATTAAGCTTCTAGCAGACACTAAAGCATCAAATCAGTGTATCATGGATATATATGTATCATCCATCTTATATTGTCAAAGATATGTGAAGTAGGAAGCAGTGTACAATGTGTATTCTATACATACATTCATATGAGAACAGACATAGTAGGGTGAAATTCTTCAACTAATAATACTGCACTTACAATTTTGCATTTGAAAGGGTTCACCACCACAAACAGATCTATCATCTTCCAAATACAAGGGCGAGGTCCACAGTGGGTAGAAATGATGTTTAGTTACTTTTAACACCATTCTCATTCTTTTCTTAAAATATTAAGTTTTAATGAATAAAACTAAAATGAAATTGAAGGTGTATTACATAAGATGGACCCTTGTATCTTTCGACATTGTTATGTCTGTGATTTTAACTAAATAGAAGAGTTTGAAGATGAGTCCACTTTGACTAGGCTTCTCACCAACAAGTTATAATTTAAATGCTATCAAATTTTCATGGCAGTGGTCAGGGTTTGAGTTTCAATCGAGGCATTATTTTACTTGATTTAAAGGAAACCTTATCTTGTAAGTTATATAACCTTATATTTTAAGAAAGGTGCAAGTCTAATCCAATCAACATGTAAGATCACATATATAAATATTCCCTTTAGGCCTTGTCCCACTGTATGATACAATAATGTTTAATTATATTTCATCATTTTTTCTATAAAATGATAAAATTGTCCATATTTAAATTCTCATTTAATTGCATAGTTTTCTGCGCATGACTAGTGATGTTTTATAAATATGCATAGAGAATTGAAATATGACAATTAATACTAAGAGTATTATAGGCAAATTATTATAAAAAATAGATTATTTAAGGTAAGTAGACATTTAACTTGGGACTACCTAAAATAAAGACTTTTATCTTGGGACGGAGGGAGTAAAAGTACTCATCCCTTTATATAATCTTGTAGGATAAATTTGAAACTTTTTTACTATTTTCCCTTACTTTTACTTTTCTTAATATGTGCGCAAAATGTACTTCGTTAATTCTTTTGAGGACGAATGAAGTAGTTATTTAGAATCCAAAGTTGAGTGAAATCCTAAAAAGTAAACATAACTTTTGATTGTGCTACTACACTTTAATAACTCAACATAATACCCTATTTATAAGTACCCACAATTTTCCTATTCCTATTCCAAAATAGGATACTTCCAAAATAAAATTCCTATTACAAATGGATTCCTTTCCAAAATAATACTCCTATTAAAAATAGGAGTTCTTCCTTTTCATATTAACAATTCTTTTCTGAATAGGATTCAGGGAGTAACCCAACAATTCCTCCATCGACTCGAATTCCCAAATACTTCAACTTCATCTTTGTCACTGTCACTGTTGTCGCAGTCACCACCATCATTCGTCTGCATCACCCACATAATTTGCATCATCCGTATCATCCGCAAAATTCACACTTTACTCATATTCGCGTCATCCGCACCATTCCTAACATCCGTACTATTCGCATCATCAGTGTCATCCGCAACACCCGCACTATCCGCATCATAATTGTCACCCGCACTATCCGCAACATCTTTATCTTCTTCATCATCTAGCGACTGCAACGGTGATCCTCCATAAGTATAAAATCTCTTATTCATCAACATCACGATGAACATCTCCAACTCTTTCAATCTTTACTTTCTTTATTTATCACACTAATGCGACTAATTTCCCTTTACCTTGGATCTAATCAATCTAGCTCTTGATACCACACGTGTTGAGAATTATGTCAACGTAAATCAACCAATAAAATAAAGAGAGATAAAACAACACAATATTTAATGTGGAAAATCCTTAAAAGGGAAAAACCAAAGGTCAAACTTCAAATCTCCACTATATTAAAATAATGGGTTTACAATAATCCTCCAAAGTTTTATACCTTAAAACTTGAGGTTCCACAATATACTTTTTGCACGGACTAAAAACTGCAAAACCCTCCCACTCACAATGCAATTTTTTTGCATGGAATATAAAAGCTGTAAAAACCCTCTCCTACACACAAACAAAACCCACTCACACCCTCTCTCAACTCTTAGAATGTTACATGACTTTTGATTGTGCTACACTTCAATATATAACTCAACATAATACCCTATTTATAGAGTAACCACAATTCTCCTATTCCTATTCAAAATAGGATACCTCCAAAATAAAATTCCTATTACAAATTAATTCATTTCCAAAGTAACACTCCTATTAAAAATAAGAGTTCTTCTTTCCATATATATTAGCAATTTTTTTCTGAATAAGATTCGAGGAGTAACCCAACAACGTGCCCTAACTCAAGTGCTTCAGCCATGTGACCTTACACGTTACCTATATATACTGTGTTTGGTAAGGTTTGTCTTACCCATTTACATTTTGTTTAATTGTTCCGAACTTCCAGTGTGGCTGATCTTTTTGTTTACTCGTGAGAGTTTAGTCAAAGTTTGTGTTTTCCCTTATTACCACTACTCCGTGCGGCACGCAACCAAAGACTATGTCTGTGTGTGCAATCACGAATAGAAAATAGTTTTGACAAATGTTGGAGTGGATGAGAGAAATTACGAGTGATATAAGAGGGAAAAAATAGAGATAATTTGAAAGAAAAAAGGATAAGCGAGTGGGAGATAAAATTCATTTATATAAGAATATCAGAATTCATTAGAGACCCCGAGTCCAATTCCCCTACTCTTGCTTTATGTAATCGTTTTATTTATTACTTTTATTCTCACCACGTAAAACAATTAGTAGGAGTTAACCAAAATGAAAAACGTGGGGAATAAGTGATTAATTTGAATAACTGAAACTTGCTTCCTAAGGCGAAGGAGTATAAAAATGAGAGTTTTACCTTTTTTCTGGTGACATAATTTTAAGGAACACAACATAATTTTCTCCCAAATAAGATTTAATGGTGTAAAAGACAATGTTTCAGTGTCTCAAACGGAAACTTTAATATTCAGAAAAAAAGTAAAACAAAAATATAAGAATTCGTATGGCTTTTTTTTTCCTCACTCATATCATATGCAAATGATATACAGGTGTACGCTCTCAATATTCAATAGTTAATGCGGTCGCTCGCTTCGTCTCCTTCGTATGCGAATCTCTTGGTTTAACCAAAAATAAGATAAGGACTTCCGTTAGGAACCTCTTACAGTATGTCTCAGAATTTTTCGTTCTGGGAGTTTTTATTAATGCAAAGAAAGGAAGTGTACGTTGATAAATGAAGAGAAGGGGAGAGAAGAGCAGAGCAAGCAGAGTTCAGTTTCTCTCCCATTCTCTTTCTTTCTTTCTTTCCTGAAAGACACGCTATTTTTGTTCTCTCTCCCTCCTCTCCTAAAAAAACTCAAAAGACACTTTTTCTTTCTCTCCCTTTCCATAAAAACAGGGTTAATGTTTAGAACTTGCTGATGTCATTTTTCATATGCATGAGAATTGTAAAAATAAATCTAGTCGTCGTCACATGCTCAATCTTATTCTTCTTCTTTTTTCCTTTTCAATCTCAATATTCAGTCCTGAGGAGAAGTTCACGAAGAAAGCGGTCGAAGGAATTGTTGAAAGAAGTTCACGAAGAATAGTAGTAGGTAGAAATGCACCACAGAAAAAGACTCATTGGAATGATTTTCGTCCACCACCAATGAAGGTAAGGAAAATACTTATCATATGCATCTTACTTTGTGCAAAGATGCTTCTAATTAAATTAAGTAATTTTACAACGTGTTTCTTAATTTATTCTCTTTCATTTTTTTATTCCTTAGGATACAAAATCATTCGAAGATCCAGTATCATCCTTTGGCCCGTATAAGATGCTTGAAAAAATGAAGGATAAGCTTAGGTGAGTAATAAAGAATTTAAACTGTATCATCATTCAACAAATCAATAAAAGAAAGAATTTTAAGAGGTTGGAGCCATCCAGTGTAGAATGTATGTACAATAAATTATGCTATCTATCTATATATATATATGTATATATTAATGCATTGCACGACATTGGTGGTCTTTTTTGAGCATTAAAACTATTAACTCGTTTCATAATTTATTTACTTAATCATATAAAATGATTTCTTAAGGGTGTGCTATATATTCTGTGTATAATTCTCTCTAAACAGGCACGTGGTTACTTGACAAATAATAATAAAATATCCCGTAAAAATAATCTTTATAGACTCACAAAGCCCCATGTTAATTAAGCTTCTAGCAGACACTAAAGCATCAAATCAGTGTATCATGGATATATATGTATCATCCATCTTATATTGTCAAAGATATGTGAAGTAGGAAGCAGTGTACAATGTGTATTCTATACATACATTCATATGAGAACAGACATAGTAGGGTGAAATTCTTCAACTAATAAAAGGGTTCACCACCACAAACAGATCTATCATCTTCCAAATACAAGGGCGAGGTCCACAGTGGGTAGAAATGATGTTTAGTTACTTTTAACACCATTCTCATTCTTTTCTTAAAATATTAAGTTTTAATGAATAAAACTAAAATGAAATTGAAGGTGTATTACATAAGATGGACCCTTGTATCTTTCGACATTGTTATGTCTGTGATTTTAACTAAATAGAAGAGTTTGAAGATGAGTCCACTTTGACTAGGCTTCTCACCAACAAGTTATAATTTAAATGCTATCAAATTTTCATGGCAGTGGTCAGGGTTTGAGTTTCAATAGAGGCATTATTTTACTTAATTTAAAGGAAACCTTATCTTGTAAGTTATATAGCCTTATATTTTAAGAAAGGTTCGAGTCTAATCCAATCAACATGTAAGATCACATATATAGGTCCTCCATAATCAATTCTGGTCAAAGTGCAGCCCTGCTTTCATCCTTAAGGTTTACCTGATCTGACAACTCTGCCACCTTGTAGGCATCTAATGTCCATGACTCCTTTTTCTGATGCAGGATGAAGACAAAACTCCTGGAAGATTTAGAAAAAGTTTTAGACAGAAAGAGAAAAAGGAAAGTAGCTTTATCCCCAGAGTTAAAATATGAAGAATTGAAACAGAAACCAAAAGTAGTGAAACAGAAAGCCGAGCTTTTGAATAGGACGAAGGACTTTTTACTCCTGGTACTGTCGTATCCCACGAAACCAGAAGCCACTGTTGACTTTGAGTTGCTTGCTAACACATTTTCCTTCATTAACAGATACATAAGAGAATTAGAGGCAGATAAAATCTACCATCAATCTAAACACGATTATTGTGAATTTCTGATTGAAGAGAAGATTCCACTACTCTTCCAGGAAGCTACCGAATTCTTTATAAATTCTGATTTTGATATGGTGGCCTATTTACCTGAAGACATTGTCAAGAAAAGACAAAGCCACCCTCTAGAATATGATGTATCAGTGGCTGCTAAGAGTTCTGCAAATAGTAGTAAATTTGAAGAAGCCACAAGGCGGCCAGATGACGTTTTGCCTACTCCACCAGAAGTATATACATGGGCAAATAATTTTGCAATTTCCCAAGCTTCAAGGTATGTAAAGGACAGCGCATTCAATAGCATTGCAATTTCAGGAAGTGGTGGAAACATTGTACTAGATGTCTTGAAACTTTTGCGAGAGATTAGAAGCTTGTTCGATATTGTCCTCTGCATTTCTGTCTCACAACATCAGAGCCACAGAACGATAGAAAGGGACATTGTACAACAGATAAATATATGGAAGATCGGTATAGGGAGTACTGAAATTTCAATGCCACCCCCTAAAGTCTTGCTGCTTTTGGATTGCATTGATGAATCAATCAACCTATACAACTTTCACATCCCTAATGAACCCAGTTTGGGATTTCCCATTCAAGTGCAGACAGTGCTCTTAACTCAATCACAGAAAGCTTATCACATAATGCCTGTGGATTTGGAGATCAGGATGGAAGATCATCTGTTACCGTGGAACTTGTTTTGTAGGAATGTTGGCCAAGTAATGGATCATTCCTCAGCCCTTCAACACATCGCAGTGCGGCTCATTGAAGCATGCCATAGCCATTTACTTGCCATCATTGTACTAGGAAGGGCCTTGAAAGGTGAAACTAATGTTGCTGTTTGGGAGCTCGCTCTTCATGAGTTAACAACATCACTGCAGTCGTCGCCTGAGGCAGAAGGCTCGAGTATAGTCATGGCCCATGTACTCAAGTTCATCTGGGAACGGAAGGACACAGTTACAAAGCATTGCATTAAAAAATATTGTACATCGCAAACAAAGGGAACAAAAAGGCACAAAGATTCGTTGGTGTCTTGTTGGATTACGGATAGTTTGATAGAAACGTGGCAACAAGGAGAGGATGTTCTTGAAGATCTTATCAATTCGTTCATGCTGGAGAATGTTGGTGGAGACTCTGTGCGAATGCGTGAAGAAATTAGACTTATCCTAGTAAGTGCATATATACCTCAGCCAAATGGACTCTATCTTAAGCTGGGAAATTTGGAATTGACTGAGACGCCAAAAGCTGAGGAGTGGGATGCCAAGGAAATCCACTTAATGAATAATAGACTCTCTGAGCTGCCAGATAATCCAAAGTGCCCAGCTCTTGCAAAGTTGTTCTTGCAATCAAACTACGACTTGACAGAAATTCCTAGCACATTCTTTGAGTACATGCCAGTCCTCCAAGTTCTAGATTTGTCCAATACAAGCATAAAATCTTTAAACATACCTTCCATTTCCAGATTAGTGGAACTACAAGAACTCTTGTTGAGAGGTTGTGAGCTCTTGATGGAAGTACCACCTGAAATTGGAGCACTTAGGAATCTTAAGGTGTTTGATCTTGAAGGAACTGAAATTGTATATCTGCCCAAGGAACTCGGAGAGCTCATTAATCTAGAGTGCTTAAAGTTTTCCTTGCATGGATATGCAGATAGCTACAAAGATAGCAAGGGAATAGATGCAATAATTCCAAGGACAACATTATCAAAACTCACTCAGTTGAAGGAACTAAGCATCAATGTGGATCCGTGCGGCGAATGGTGGAACGTTGAGGTGAAAGCTATTTTCGAAGAACTACCTAGCTTAAGAAAGCTGGAAACTCTTATATTGTATGTGCCAACAGCTGAACTACTACAACAATTCGTCCAACTTGAGTGGAATGTGGATGGCTTGTCAATGTACTCAAATTTATCACACTTCCGATTGATTGTTGGCTCTCAACAACAACGTCTCATATCTCGTCTACCGCATGACCTTGAAGAGGAGTTCCTGAAATTGGAGAAATGCCTGAAATACATAAATGGCGAGGGCAAAACAAACCAATTTGCTGAAGCACTCAAACATGCCAACACTTTGTTTCTGGATCGTCACTGGTCTATGGAGAAGCTATCTGTCTTCAAAATAGACGAGCTAAATGAGCTGAAAGATTGCTTATTGGTAGACTGCAATGAGATGCGCACTGTTTTCGATGGAAGTGACTTTTATGAAGGAGACAGCCTCTCCCTGCAAAACTTGCATATTTATTACCTAAAGAATTTAGAGTTTATTTGGAAAGGGCCAGTTGTTGGTAGTTGTTTGCCCCATCTAAAGACATTGGCACTACATATGTGCCCTAACTTGACTACCATTGTCACCCCCATGTTGCTACAGAATCTGGAACACTTGGAAGAGATTATAGTGGAAGACTGTCCCAAAATCGAGACCTTGGTAATTCTGGACTCATCTCACCCAACACTATCCGATCATTCTCTCCAAAGCTTGAAGAAAATATCACTTTCAGACCTACCGGAATTGGCTGACATATTCAGTGATCAATGCCTTGTGCCAAAGTTAGAAACGATGGACATTTACGATTGCCCGAAGCTTAAGATTCTTTCTTCTGTGGAAGTGTGCAAGAAGGAGATAATCAAGGGTGAATGGTGGGATGCGTTAGAGTGCAATGAACCGGGAAGGAACAGTGTGGATTTTTCCAAACTTGACGTGGATCAATTAGCAGCTGACGGATATTCCTTACGCCTCTTTCTGAAGGATCGAAGCTCTTCAATAGCAAGGTAAAATTTCAAATATTATTTCCTTAAAAGCTTATGTTTTAGTGCACCTTCACTGTTACTCATGCCGTGCGTTACTTTTTATTTGTCTTTTAGGGTAAATTTTTTACATTTTTATGTTATTCGTAGATTTCAAGAAAGCATTAATGACTTAGTTTACCATATTAACACAACATTAAATATTAATTTGTTTATTTTTCATCATTTCCAATGATTTTAGAGAGATAGTGTTGAGATTTTATACTCATAATAATCAGTCATACAAAGAATTAATTGTATTTCTTAATTTTTCTTTTTTCTCCTAAAAAGTCAATTGAAAAGGAACATAGGTAGTAGTTTTTATTGAGTTTTAAAATGGACGGATAACTTAAGTTTTTATTCAATTCTGTTGTTACTAAGTTTTCTATTCATTTTTAATCCCTACTGTACCCAACCTCCACAATATAAACACATGAAAACTAAATAAGAGTAAAACAGTATTTTAAATATAATTTTCAACCTTTCTTTTCTATTGAAACTTAACTTTTCTATTTTTTTTCCATTAAAAACTCATAAACATAGTAATCCTAAAATGTTACTATTGTTATTTGGGTAAAATTCAGATGACCACTTCTGGTATCTGACATTTCCCACATAACCACCTGTATTACGTAAACCTACATTTAAACACTCGAGGTTTTGAGTTGAAGTGAAAAACTGACAGTTTCCATCCAATTTAACTGTGCGTGAAGTGTACTCGCCAAAAGAGCGTGAGGTATGAGTATAACAGTCAAATGAGCCAGGGAAAAGTCGATAATACCCTCATCTTCAACAATGGTTATTAAAGGTCTGTTAGTCGAGCACAAAATACAGAGACTGCCTATGGAGCTGCTCTATTGGCATTAAAAGGAACCCAGTAAAAAGCCAAGATACTTTAGCTACTAATAGTTCAAATCTACAATTTGAGATTGCCATTTACGGATATATATATATACAAAAATCTTCCTTTCATTATTGTGGAATTGTGGATTATAATTCTAAAAATTCTCATTTGTGTGGGAAGAGAGTGATTGTGGAATTCAAAGTTAGAATAGGAATAAATTCCTCCTGATTTCTCTTCCCTGGTGACTAAATTTTGGCTCTTGATGCAGATCTTAACATACCTCCCAAGGTGCACTGCACATCTAAAAAGTAAGTCAAAGTGTTATCTCAAACAAAATGGCAATTTCTTTAAATTGCACTTATAAGCTATATATCAACTTTTTAAAAAATGTCCAATAACTGAGTGTGTCTCTTCATCGGTTAAGCTATTGTTAGCTTTGGAAAGATATCCAGCGCGCAAAAGAAGGAAGCTGAGGAGCATGTTAAATTCTTTGCATTCCTAAGAACAGAGCATCAAAAAGCCAATACCAATTCTGGCCACTTGTTCAGCACAAACCGGCGGTGAAGCCACCGACCCCAACCGGCGACCCACCATGGATTCCGACCAACAGAACAGAGCAGCAAAAAGCCAATACCAATTCTGGCCACACCCAAAAACAATAAACCCCAGCCAAGAATAGGCACGAATAGCAGTACCAACCCGATTCCAGAAAAGCAAACAATAAAACAAATTGATTTAAGCATAAACCGGCGATGGACAACAGAACCATCGATGAACATCCATATCTGAACAAATAAATAAAAAGAATAAAGCATAGATCCAGATCGGAGAGCCCAATGAAACACCGGAACACAAACCACCGGCAAGGTCAGATTCGAAAGCATCCTCTTCCAAAGCATCAACCAAAACACCTCACCAAGATCTGAACCCCAAATCCAGCCCCAAAAAATCCACCACTTCAAGATCATAACTTCAAGGATCGGGACTCACTGTAATCAAACCCCCTACTAATGAGAACAGAGAAGCCCCCACAATCTAAAAGCCCTCGGACTTGGCTTATCATAGATCGGAAAAAACGAATTTCGGGAAGGTGCGAAAATCAGCCGTCGGAAAAGCGTGAATAACACCCAGCATGAAAAAGGAGAGGAAGAAGAAGAGATGGTGGGCCGAAGTGGAGGAGAGGGAAGGAAGGGGCAGGTGTCCCAAGTCATCACAAAGTCCGCAGATAATAAGCTCTGCAAAAAGGAACCTCATTACAAAGCTTCAATAAGCTTACAAAGCCTCATTACAAAGCTCTACAAATTTTCAAGCATTAGCGACCCCACTTAAACCCAGAAGTCCATATGCATCTAGAAGAGAGAGAGGTGAAAGAAATTTAGTCGAGAGAGAGAGAACAAATATCTTGCTGTAAGAAATTCATTATATATATGAAGGGGCAAAAAAGTCATTATCCATTCTCATTAACAACGTTTAGACGGAAAGCTATTTTTCACTTCAACTCAAAACCTCGAGTGTTTAAATGTAGGTTTACGTAATACAGGTGGTTATGTGAGAAATGTCAGATACCAGAGGTGGTCATCTGAATTTTACCCTTGTTATTTTAAGCAAAAAGAGCATGAAACAAAATTTTAAAATTTTCATCATTTTTTCTCTCTTTATGAGTCTTTGCTTCCTTGCAGAGACGGAACCAGGAAGGGCCTGGCATGGTCCGAGATAATTTTTCAGTGTCTTATCTTTATTGATAAATGTAGTCGCGTATATTAAAAAATAAAATAAAAAATGTGTCATTGGTGTTTGGTCACAATAAAAACTCAGGAAATTGCAAAAATGCATTTATAATGAAATTTCGTAATACTAGTTCACCAATAAACCTACAATTTCAATAACTTTTTTGTGCAACACAAAATAGAAAATGTAATTTAGAAATCTTGCCTTGCTGTTAAAACTGAATATTTTCTATGGTATGTTGGCAGTACTAAAAACTGTGAAAACTAGTTTACGTTCGTGTGTTTATATTTTCAGTTACTTAGTTGATCCGTTGGTGTATAATGTATTGTAATTAATATTAGTAGTATAACAAATTATGGACTGCAAAATATTCAAACGGTTAGTTATTAGTATAAGTCATGTTATGTATTGTAATAAATTTATGCGACTTAGTGCTTATAATTGCGAAGCTTATCAATACATGTGATTGGTAAGAATTATAGGAGGATCCCGCTTATTACACATTTCTCCAAAAAAATTACCATTAATACTTATCCACATAACTAACAATCAAATAGTGGACATAAATATTCGCCATATATTTCATTTCCCTGATAGTATTATATACTTTTCAACGTCTTTGTGTGTGTGTTTTTTAATGAACAATTTAGCCAACTATTCATGTTTTTGGGTATTTATCTACACTTTCTAATAAATGTGTCTTCCTTTTTCTTTTCTTTTTTTTATTCTTTTATTTACTAAAATGGATTAGAAACTTTTTTAGAATTATAAGAAATTAGCCATGGGTATTGGTTAAAATTAGATTCCTGCAGCATGTGTATCCAGTTTCTCACTCTCTCTGTTTTTAACTATCAATTTTCTTTTGGATGATTTTATCTATATTATTAAGGGAGCAGATGTTAGGATCATTTTACATTTTAAACTTGCATTTAAAAGCATTTATAATGTTTCATAATTTATTTTTTTATAATAGCACAATGATGATACCTTTTTCTTCTAATCTGGATTGTTTTATGGATGAGTGACAGGTCTGGATGAGTCCAATGCCAGTGTAAGTTCTGAATTTAATAGATAAAACACTCTGGCAGATTGGAGCAGATTCAGGTTAATAATTCTTTCAAAGTACTTTGAAATGCTGGGATGAAACTTCTTATATATGAAATTAAAAAAAATAAAAAATCTGTTGGATTTAGCTTGATATGGATGTTTCCATGCATTCCTGGGTGCTAATTTCAACATGATTTTGTGCTGGTGTGATGCTTTGCCTTCTGATTTCGACTACTTTGTTTTCGTGTTTTCAGTAAGCCCTGTTGGCTGATTTTGTAATTGGCTTTGCTTAGACCTTGTTGTGATCTGCAGACTTTAAATTACCTGATGCATTTCTCTGTTCTTACCAATCAAGACAGAAGGAAATATAAGGACTTGATGTAATAACACTGTCATTGGTAAAATGTAAAAACAGACGATGGTAATTATGCAGTGTGTAGTGTTATTGTTGTGGGTATTTTTCTTTCCATGCTTTCTGGAAAGTTAGACTTTTTCCTCTTCAATTTTTCACCTTCTTGTCTTCCCTTTCTTCTGTACATTATTCAAAGACAAAGGTATACATCTATACTCTTTTGTTTTTGTTTTGTTTTTTCAAAACATTATCTGTTGCAAAATGTTGTCTATATTTCTTTTTATAATAATTTGTAGATATCTAAGAATTGTTAGCTACCAATCCATCAATTCCTATGCCTTCACATTTACATATTTATTGGACTGATTAAAATGTTTTTCAACCATTCCTAACAGTGACCCAATGTTCTGATGAAGCCAACTGACCCTTTATATGATGATGCCTATGTGAATGCTTCTCTCTCTCTCCAGAACTCCTCATTGAAAATGGAATTCTACTGGTAATCTCTCGTCCGTCAGGGGATTCTTCTGATACAAAATCATCCTCGTATAATCCACCATCCAGAACGCTTGCAGGCGAGAACGCCTCTTCCTTTCTCAAATTCCACTCCTCAGATTTCCCCGAAACAAATGGATGGTGAAGCAATTGCTCACTTGTCCACCTCCTTTCTGGGTTCCTGTCAAAGCATTTACCTAAGAAATCCAACCCCTCTTTCGAGAATTGTGTTGGAAACCGTGGCGTCTCATTGCTACGCGCAATCATCAACACTGCAGCCATTGGGTCCGAAATATCATCACCCCATGGAGGTCTCCCAGTTGCCATTTCAATAACTGTACAACCCAAAGACCAAATATCAGCAGCAAAATCCAGCCCTTCATTTCTTAACACTTCAGGAGCCATCCATAAAGGAGTGCCGCAAATACTTTTACAAGATCCCATTGTGGTGGCATCAGCTTTCGAGTCATTTAGCCTTTTGGCACATCCGAAATCTGCCAATTTTATGTTCCCAGATGAACCTAAAAGCACATTCTTGCACTTAAGATCAGAATGCACAATCCCATTCTTGTGCAAATACTTTAGACCCTGAAGAATCTCTCTCGTGTACAAACGAATCACTTTCTCATCCAAAACCCCTCCAAATTTCTCCGCGATATCTGCCAAACTACCACCAGCCATATACTCAATGAAGAGATCGAGTTTTCTGACACCATTTACGCCATTCGACAAATCTTTCCCCATGCACTTTACAATATGAGGTGAACTCAAATTTTCGAGAATTTTAGCCTCATTCTCAAGAGAGGCAAGCCCTGCTTGTGATTCGGCGGATTTCACAACAAAAAGTGCCCCATTGGATTTGTCCATGGCCAAATGAACAGTCCCAAATGATCCTGATCCAACCACTTTTCCCTTCACCCAGTCACCAGGCTGAGGACACAAACACATTTGAGTTCCATTCATCTTTTCTTCTTCTTGGCTTGATTACTCATAAATTGGGCATAAAACACTATTTGGTCAGTCTTAAATTGGGAACAAAACCCCAATTCAAAATCTGAAATCTGAAAACTTTTGAAATGCATACAGATATTATATATGTAACAAAATTAAATAATATTAATAATAATATCGACCACGATGATGAAGCAGAGGATTTGGAAATGCCACAATAAGAATCCTTCACAAGAATAAAACTGGGAAATAAAACACAACAAAATATAGCCTAATTAAATCATAAGCTAACAAGATGAATGTCAAAAAAAATAAAAATAAAAATAATAATTTGGCTAAAAAAACCTTATTTTCGATCGCCAAATCCTCTGAAAAGAAGGAAAAGAATTTGCAGTGAGACGAGCGGTTTCCGAAACAACGGAAAACCGCCCTCATAGAGGAAAATCACCTTCTCTAACCTGCAGAGGTGGTGTATATATTGGTATATTCTAGGGAAGGGAAAATAGAGGATTTTTGACTGAGGACTAGAATTTATATCTAGAAAAGGTTATAAGAGGAAAATATTAGATAGTAACGGTTGGTGATCCCAAGATTGTGGAATTCTTGGGAGTCTGATTGGACAAATGTGTTACTGCCACGTGGCATAGATGGTTATTTTTGCAGTTATAGTTGGAGATTTGCCAGTTAAAGACAAGGGTGTTATAGTCAATTAAAGAATTAGTTACATCTGATATTGTGGCCGTTAATTTCAGTTATTAGCAGTTTCAATTTTAACAGTTTGTTTATTTTTTTGGGGCAAATTTTTAATTTATGCTCTTGACAAAATAATTCCTCTTTTAATTTTTTTTTCTTTTTCAAATCAATGTTATTGTGTATTGCTAATTTATTTTTCATTAATTTTTCAGTTTGTTCCAAGATGAGATTTCCCTTGTGAGTCTAATTTTTCGAGAAAAAAAAGGACTTGAAATAAATCAATGGGTAAGAATACAAAAAATAATATATATATATATATATATATATATATATATATATATATATATATATATACACATACATACATACATACATACATACATACATACATACATACATACACACACACACACACACTCTCTAATAATGAAGGGAGGATTTATTTCGATAGGATTGCCACTCATCTATTCTAGGCTTTTATGAATAAATTTTGTCTTTTCATCTAACTGAAATATACAAAATAAGAAAGGAAAAGAGAATCAAAAACCCTGCACAATGTTTGTTTGATAACATATTTTAAGACCTTTTCTTCTTTTCCATGTAGTCTCAAAATATAATAACACAATAAAAGTATCAAACACCTTAATCATATTATTATGTTTTCTGAAATGCAGTCACAAATGATATGCTGTTACCGAATGATGAACTACTACGACATACAACAATAAATATCCCCCCCCCCCCCCCCCACACACACACAAAATCTAAATTCTTGTAAAGCCTAATTTCATCCCAATATTCTTTTGCAAGCGAAATCGAAAGCAACCTGGAAAATACTTCTTGAGTCTCTCTCTTCTGGTAGCTTTAGAAGACGTGCAACTTTTGTGTATCCAGCGTGTTGCTTGAACAAAGAAGCTTCGTCTACTACTGCCTTCATTTCCTGGTTTGGAAGTTTTGGTTGTGTCAATGCCCATTGCATTGCCCATATACCCAACGGACGCATGTAACAGAGAGATCGGTAGTGGCCATTCAGGTTCCAACCCTCTGGAACTTGAAAAGAATAGCTGTACAGGAATGAGACCACATCAGTTAGCTACCTGAAGTAAACTTCACAGACAAATGAAAACAAGTTACAACATAGCAATGACTTATGTACCGAGGTCATTATTCTACCTCTGTTATATAGACAGTCCGATTTTTTTGCTTTGATGACCCTTTTTTTCAGCATAAACAAAGAAAATTTCAGTAAACTAGGAGGCGTAAACCAAGTCCAGATTTTCTGAATTAAGTTAGGCAATTCTCTAAATCCTATTTAAAGTGAAGTTCACCAAATTTCAGGAAAATCTGACCAGAATATATTTTACCCTAGATTTCTAATCCAAATTTTGTAAACTTGCAGGGGCTTTTGGAGCAATTCTTAATGCAGTAATTATTGGGGTAGCGTCAGAAATTGATAGTTCTTCAACATTTCTGAACTAGTGAAGCGCCTCTCATGACTGTGACTTCGGATTAGAATGAATTTTAATGTAGTCTGGGCAATGATTAATGTACTAGATCTTTTGGTTGGCCTTGGAACAGGTCACAGCCTGTGATCAGGCCAACAGGTTGCCCATGACACTTGATAGGCAAGAGAACAGATAAGGGAATAAATGTGTTCAAGAACATAACACCAATGAGTATCTACTATCTACATTTCTTTTTTGTGGCCAAGCCATTTGTCATCTTGCCTTTTAAGTTTTTGAACTAAATTATTCCCACTTGGTGAAGGAAAAGAAAGAAATTATTGACTCACCCGCGACCTTCTTTAGACCAAGCAGTTTCATAGATTCCACGTGCAGTCTGAAATCCCATTTCCGCCATGCCTTCTTGAATCATAGTTGCACCAACAGAATATGTAACTCCAGTCCATATTTCTCTTGACTGCATAGATGACATGTCAGGTTCTCCATTTGGCAGCATTCCGTTCAAAGCCCCCAGTTTACCATCATTCACCTTCAGGACATTGAAATTATACACCTTCTCAAGTGCAGATTTTGCTTTTTCTTCATCAACAATTGGTAGAAGACCACAGGCTCGAGCATACCTACAAATAATTTGCAAGTTACTTGAAGTAGAGAATTTTCCTTGTACACCTTTTATCAAAAAGTGAAATATACACAAACCCGCACACACACACACACATGCACATACACAGAGCAAGACAGAGTACATGTCATGTATATTCATGATGCATGATTAAGTTAGGTTTGGAGCTTTTCTTGTTCTTCATATATATGTAACAGACCCAATCATATGTTATGTAAGTATGTAGAAATAAACTTGTGAATTGTGATATGTTGGTGGGTGTGTGATTGATTTAGAGGGGAAATGCATTTAACTAAGCAATGATGAAACCGAAACATGCTTAGGCGTCATTTATCAGGATTATGAAGTACTTTTCTTGCTCTGAAAGTCAAAAACAACAGTTGAACAAATCAAACAAATTCCTTCTTCAAGATCAGTGAAAGGTACTTTGAGAACGCAAATCATATAAATAGTTTAGACTTGCCTTTAGTTTCATTTATAGTTCCGCATAATTATCTGGAACCAGTTATTTAGAAATTTTAAGGAAATTACTTGTACTGAAACATACCATTGTCCCGCCAACTGATCTGCTTGAATGGATGAACTCGTACAACTACCGCTGTTGTCATAGTTGAAGTAAGAACCATTCCAGAGCTTCTCGTACACTTTCTTTGCTTTCTGAAACTTGAACCAAAAGTAATCCTCTGAACTCTTATCACCAACTTCACGTGCCATTGCTGAAGTAGCTTGCAAGGCTGCTACCCAAAGCCCACCACAATATGCACTCACACCGGAGACAGACCATGTATCATATGTCTGATCAGGAAACCCATCATTTTCTATCATCCCATCCCCGTCTTTATCAAACTGCTCCATATAAGCCATGGCAATATAAACAGCCGGCCAAACAGCTTTTGCAAACTCTTTATCACCTGTTGCAACCACATCCCTGTAGACTTGCAAAACAAATTTTGGATTCAAATCTTTCCACCTGTCAGTATTATGAAGGTTATAAAAGTTTACTTCGAACCATGGATCTATCATTCCAATATCATGGGGAACAGCACCAAGAACTTTTCTTGAGACAAAAGTTCCATCATGCAGAAGACTCATTTTTCTCGGATCATGCATCATAACTGCTGCCGCAAAGTCTCTTTGGATGCTGAGTTCAAGTTTCGGAAATAGCATGATTAAGGCAAAAGATGAGTAGAAATGAACATCATATGTGTTGCACATGTGATATTCAGTTCCTTCATAATAAATAAATTGACCAATATTTTCCTCTCCCTTCTGAAGCAGATTTGTTCCTATTGCTGAATTCATTGATACTGGGTTGTGTATCTCTTCGATTACTGAAGTCATCCTTCCAAGAATGTCAACAGCGGTGTCATTCTGATTGGATATATTGGTGAGTTCTTTATGGTCGGTATTGGACCTGTCGAGGGAAAATTTTCTTTCTCGGATGACTGATAAACTATGAACTGGAGGTAATCCATCTGCAAATGGGAATATGAACTTGAGTTTTCTTTTTGGCCAACATATTATACTATCACATACAAAGTTTTGGGCTTACCTGTCCATATTGTTCCCCCTGCATTGAGATAGTAGAGTTCATTGAAAAGAGTGATCGGATACCTGCCAAAAACCATCAGAAAGATTAATATTCAACTGCATATGCAATAAGCAAATAAATAATCCAAAAAAGCTCACCATTCAGGAAGTCTCTTGTCTTCAAGAATGGGTGTTTGCCATGCCTCTATCTGGGCCTCCCAACAGCTATGCTCTATGTTTCAGATGTGAAATAACAGAGATCAAACTAGCATCTTTTAGAAGTCATCTTAAGAGACCTTCTGGTATATAATCAATATAAAAAAATTAACCAAATTTATACGTATTATTTTTCCACACAATATCTTGTCGACAGTACAACACAGACTTTTGAGCTACAACTAATCTTCCGTTATAGGAAAAAGGAATGGAAACACTACCATGGATAGCATCACGTGCAATATTCGCTGCAGCATCCCCTTGAGTACCATAGAATTTGGTGTAACGCCTGTAGACATTTTATTTTCTTTC
Organism: Aralia elata; assembly: GCA_034770075.1. Taxonomy (NCBI): domain Eukaryota; kingdom Viridiplantae; phylum Streptophyta; class Magnoliopsida; order Apiales; family Araliaceae; genus Aralia; species Aralia elata. The sequence goes on along the minus strand of CM068388.1, from coordinate 4,609,598 downwards.
TCAGTCGAAGAATAAAGCTTATTCTAAACTTTGATGTGTAAGTAGACACCCACCTGTTATAACTCTTTCCGCTTTGGAAGGTTGCTTCAGGACAGTCCCACGCCAATGAAAACGTAACAGTACGTACTGCATTAGGCGGAACTGTCACAGAAGCTGCTATCGCTGCCCCAATAGATGACCCCAACTCTGAAGGCATTGCCACTTCGGCAGAACTGACGCGGTCAAAGGATCCATGCTAATAGAAAGTAAAAAAATTCAAAGTCTTGAGAATCATGTATACACACAGGCACACAGCCATAATATAGGATAACTACATAAAGCAGTGGAGAATGAACCGAGATGGGAAGAACTAAAATAGTTGTTGTTTGTAAGTTTGCACTAAGGGAAAATCTAAAGCTTCAGCAGACTCTTCAGATTATCTATCTCAGAATCATATAACAAGCTGCAAACCATAGACACGTCCTTTAAAAGACGAACAGAACCAGATAAAACTTAAAAGGATAATACAACTAAAGAACTTGAAAAGTACAGAGAGAGAGACTACAGATATTTTCTCTGCAACATAAATAGAATCCAATTTATTGACCGAGAGGAAAACTAGGATATGTACAACCAAAGACTTCCCTACGGTTCTCAAATAAAATAAAAGAGAGATTTCTCTACAAGTTTTGATAACAAATTGAAGTAATCCAGCTCTGCAGATATTAGAATACTTCAAGCTATGGTCAATCTTGTGGTGGATTAAAGCTATGGAGAACTTCAAGGCAATTGTGAACTTAGTGATGATATAGTATGTGAAATTGACTCAACTTCAAAAGTCATGGGTTGCAAAATACAGAAAGTGAGCCAAAAAATTCTCAGCAGCAAACTCAAGAATAGCAGACCTATATAATTAGTCTGGTAACTTCTCAGCAATGAACAACACGTTGGCCATTAAAATAACAGAACTTACCAAACTATAAGTGAATCTGCCAAAAACTACACCAGAAATGCTCAATAAAGAAAAAAGAGTCAACCTTTTATGTTGGGAAGAGTTCTGCTAATTGATATACCTTCTTTTAACACCCATCCATGGCATCCAAATTGTTGGAATCGTCAAACCCAAATCAGACAGCACAACAATAAGACAAATGACCAAGTATGAGAGGCAGGACCTTATTATGGACTGGATCTAAGAATAGTTCCACTTTTTACTCAAACTCAGGCTTAATTGTAACTACAATGGGATCAGTTCAGCTTTTAGGTGCAGTCCCAGATTAAGGCGCATGCACGTTGTGCATACCAAAGTGTAATCACCTCAAAATTATAATTTTACTCTAATCATTGGGATTTTCTGATTTTCCTCTCCGTTGTAATTTCTGCTCTATATTTACTTATGATAATAATATTAATGATGATGACAACAAGAACGACAAGATGTAGAAGTTATCTAAAGGAAACAATGAAGCAAAATGAAATCTTAATTGATCAACTTGTGCAGTGCTGATTCTTAAATCTTGTTAAGTGTGAAGGTGCAGAAGAATCAACAGCATCTGCAAAATAAAACAGCAAGCAGTATGTTTTCTATGTATTATACAAGTACAGGACTGGGGAGTGGGGAACCAACCTCTTTTATTTCATTCCACATTTCTTTTGCTGTGATGCCTTTAGAGTTTCCAGATATTACAAAGCAAGGGCATTCGGAGACATGAACATCTTTAGTCTCTTCTGCTGCAATAGCAAAAGTTACTGGGGATAGTCCACTGGCACTCCTGAATTAGTTTAACATAAATGATTTTACAGATAATAAAATAAATATCAAAATAGTTTAACAATCTTGACCAACCTGAATTATTCATTTATATTAAGAATAACTTACATGTGACGCAGAAGTACACCATGAACTCTATCCTTTGCCCTAGTAAATTTTTTGACATTGTATGTTAGAAACCATTGAAGGAGCTTTACAAATCCTCGAGACAGATAATAAAGTATTAAGCATAAATTGATATATCTTCAGCTAAACAAAGCCTTCATACAAAGTGTAATAACTACTAGGGTTCAGCAATTACCAATATTTAAATATAAATATTTTGAAAGAGATCAACTCATGTATGTTCTTACATAATCTTTAAATTGGAATGCTGACCCGATAATCCAGATATCCCACCAACAGAATTCTGAATGCATTTAAACATAAACAATTGTGATAAGTTCAAATGGTTTTTCAAATACCATTTTTATTATAAAAAAATACATATATAATAATGCAAGCCACAGGATGAACTTCCAAACGATATCTTGCAATAAATGTGGCACGTGCACGAAAAATCAGATGATGATTTATATTTCTTTCCACTAAAAGAGAAGCAACAAAAGAATTACCTCCCATGTGAAAAGCAAGGTCACATCTGCAGCAGCTTTTCCCAAATTAAACAGCTGCAGAAAAAAGGCAACCTGTTACACAATGCCCTAAACAATATTTTCCAAAGTTAAAGCCAGTTCTTGAGCTACTTTCTTACTGTGAAAGTAAATACTGCAACAGGGAAGCTGCTCTCCTTATAATTATGGGGGATAATTGGAGAAATCTGACGAGACACTATTCTCAGTTCTGGATCAGGTTCACCTGCATTTAGGGAGAAAAGGCTTTACATGTATAAGAGATTAAAAGCATGATGAGGCGAAGAGATTAGGTAATAAGCCAGTTGTTCATAAGATTACCCTCATATACAGTCCAAGCCCTCGGGAACAATGCATGATACGTAGAATTATGCCCACTCAGATTCCAGTCCCAAGATCCTATCCCAGAAGCTGATCCGTCTCTGTTCATCAACATCAATGTCACTGAAATTTTCAGCGACTCTTTTTATAATAACAAAAGTTCAATAAGCAAACTAGACAAAAGCCAGTTGTTTCCTTTTGCCCCCCCCCCCCCCCCCCCCCCATGAACTTAAAAGGTGAATATCTCAAATTGTGTACCATCTCCAAGTGGAATAAAACTAATATGAACCAATAATATAATGGCTGCTTACTTGGGCATTTCTGGGCTAGCTGCACTCAGTACAGTGGAATACTTTTCACCATTTGAACGTGAAACAAACACCTGCACGGAAAATCATATCCTGACTAAACTATTATCAATAATTTGATAAGCCATAACGTACGCCAAACACAACTTTTAATAATATCTAACTTCAAGAGCTTGTGATACACATCCCAAAAAGAGTAAATTTGCATGATTTTACGTAGGTTAAACTACACCTTTATACATTTATTTTTTTAAAAAAATAATAGCCTATTTTACAAGCAAAAGTATTATTATAAAGTGCCAAGAAGGGGGCGCAACCTTGTACACGCCCCGCCAAATATCAAATCAGCCAAAATCTTGCTTAACAACGCAGGTTCTGTACTAAGTGGCACATTCTAGGCATGTTGCAATATATGTGATGTACAAATCCTAGTAGAACTTGAGGTCAAGACATCTCAAATTTATGTAATTTGTAAATTATGGATCGGTCAACCTGTCACGATTAATTGTTCACACACAATTAGGTTAGGCAGGCTTGGGGAGGTGATCTGAATCGCTATTGATATGATGCGGGGCTGGTTTGCTGACCAGTAACAAACTTGACTCTGCCCCTGATAAAAGGAGAGGGGAGACCTTTAACCTGGGCTGGGGAGGGATTGGGGTTGCTTCACTTTAGGACTTTAGTTTGTAACAAGGCTCGAAGACCTCCGGCTGGATTTGAAACGGATCAGGGCATCCGTTTACGGCGTGGGTAGCAGTTTTCTCTATTATTTCCTTCAATGGTAGGAAATCTGCATCTACGGGGGTATATGGGAGAAAGCCAGTTTGCATTAACTCCTATTGCTCCTTCAGATCACAAAAGAAAATCTTTTCTCACACATACCGCAATGTATTCTTGCCAACTCACATAGTCACACTTTGTTCGATCATCATGCTCACTTAATGTTATTTAGTCTCATAATTATGTACCATAACTAATAATGACATTAGAAGTTTTGAGAAACTTTGGAAAGAAGCAAGTTTGAGATGAGTAGAGCTAGATATAAACATTTTCATCAATCATGACTCAAGCCTAAAGTCCACAAGGGAATATTAGATAAAATGGTTAAACGTGTATTTGATTAGGTATGCGATTTACACCATCTTCTGATGCTATCCTATTAATGAATAATGCTATGTAGAAAGTTCAGAGAGAAACTTTAAAATCAAGGAGATTTAAAATGAATAGGACTAGACTTGTCCAGAAAAAAGAGTGGGACTAGATCTGAGTACATTAAATTTAACTTGATAAAACTAGAAATCAAATAAGAATGTGTACATGAACCCCATGAAAACATTACAATTGATTTTTCATTGGGAATGGAGAGATAGGAGATTGACTTTCTCATAGAAATATAAGTGTTGGTTAAATGGAAACCCATTTTGCTTGTTATGTAATTGATCTATCTTTGAGGAACAGCACATGCTCACTGGAACCACATGTCAGTATTAAGGGGACGGCAAATAAAACATAATTGGTGTGGCTCAATTAAAACCGTTGAAGAGAATCCGATAAGGAAAGGAAATGGCACCTATTGAAATAAAATTGAGAGGATGAAATGAGGAAGATGCATGAGCATATGCAAAAAAGGCTTTAAATGCACTGTAAGAAAAGGTGACACTTGAAAAGGGTTTTGGAAGTGGAGGAAAAGAGTCGAAGAAGAAATAGCCAAGAAAGAAAGCTGAGGAGAGAAAGATCCGATACTTCCTATACCTCAACCCTATCATTTTTCTTTTCTTTTTTAAAAATAGTGTAACCTATTTAATTAATATAGACTTTCAGTACATCTTTGACGCTGGCTATGGAAAAATTCAATATGTATCTTAACTTCTTAAGGCTACACACTTTAACACTCCCCTAAACTTCGTGCACACTGCACATACATCAAGCATGCCCAACTATGAAGGAAGAACATCTCCTGCAATTCCTTCACTAACTCAGTTAACCAATTGATCTCCCATCTTCAAAATTGGTGTTCAATACAGCAGTTTCAAGCTTCTCTTGTAGAGTGTTAAACTACAGTCAAATTGCTCAGTCAAATGTATATTAAATAGGATCACCAATACTATTAGCTTGTCACAACACAAATGTATAGGCACCATAAATGATCCTCAACTACTTAGCAAAGTTTACACCATATATAAGTCCCCATGAGAGGTGCACCATAACCCTAAATATATATTGTTCACTTGATCTGTCCAGAACTGATAGATTTTTACTTCGCCAAACCAGCATAAGTTACCATCAATCTCAATCTTACAGACCCTGCTTCAAACCAAAAACAAAACACGCCTCAAGGACCTAAATTAGTTTGCCTCTAAGTTAGAATAGGATCATATTGTCAGCAGAAGAAGGTGAGACATGAGATAATAAAACCAGCAGAAATGAATCTCCATGTCTATATCTCCATATAGCTCACCCCAAAAAAAACATTTAAGCGAACCCAGCATTAAATAGGCAGGCTATACTACTTCGATTATATTACTCGCACAACTCACTACTATATGATACGTGTCCTAGATTGTTGTTCTTTCTTTTCCTTAACCACTGAATAATGTCTCTCACAATTTCGCAAATAGTCAAATCTGCTAGTTGTTTACACCAATCATTAAACTAATCAACTTCTAATTCAATATATATACATATATATATATATATATATATATATATATTTGATAAGTAATAGAATAAGAATATCAAATCAGGATAAACCCTCTATATCAAGGGGGCGCCACCCATGTACAAATAAGAATACAAAAACAGGATAAACCCTATATATCAAGTCATCCAACGCAAATCAAGAGCCCAAGTGGAATTCTGGCAAAAAAGAACAAAAGTAATAACAGATGCTAGATAAACTTCATACTCCCAACAAAATAAAAATCAAAACAAGTAGTTGATGAGCACCGACGACAGCTCCTTTTCCTCAAAAGACAATGAGGGATCATGCCTCATTTTGGATGACTCGCTTCAAAACTCGAATCCCCCACCAACCACTTAGAAATTGAATGACCGATCAACTCATCCCACAAGCTATCCCCCAAAGAGAAAAAGCCATTGTCCACAACTATCGAACACACTTACAACGAAGAAGCAAATAATCAATCGGCTCTCAATCCTTCTTACACTTATAGCACCCCTACTCAAAGAATACAGTGTCAAAATCTTCACAACCTGTCTCGTGAAGATGGGTTGCTTAGTCTTGACAATTTTTAAAAGAAGCATAATCACTCACCATCACCTCTGGCTCCACTGCAAAAGAAAATAAGTATGGAAATGCACCACCAGAGGCTCCACCCCCACCAAAACATTCCTACAAAATCTAAACCTCCACCCATCCCAAATTACAAAAAGAATCTGCCACAAAAACATCTCTCCCACCAGGCCACCATCTCTCCACACGCCTACACCACAAGACTATCTCATCCCTTCAGTGGACCGCCCCAAATCGAGCTTTCACAACTCTTTTCCACAACTGATCCTCTTCAGCCACAAACAGCCACAACCACTTTCATTGCAAAGAAATACTAAATATCCAAAATCTCAAAAGCTTACTGACCTTGACTGACTGGAGTACACACCTGAAACCAATTCTTCAAATTCACAACTATGAACTGAGACTAGAGATCTAGTACAGCCCAGATGGCTATTTACTACAACTTATCCCTACACCTAGCGATCCTGTGGATTTCTAATCTTTCTTCATACTGAATGAGAAACTTGGCTCCCCAAACCAAAAGATGCAAGATTTGTAGGAAGAAAAAATTTAAAGGTTCCGGAAATATTAAGTCCCAATAGTTCTTACAAAAAAGTTTTCAGTAATTAAAAGATCTTATAAAGGTGAGCCATATGAAGTTTTCACATATTTAAATAAATACATCAAACATACCGAAAATTGATTTGCCAAAACCGGTTTATCTTCACAAATCCTAGGAAATAGTTGCCAACGTAAAAACTCGCCTTTATAAGTTCTTCCAATGCTTCCTGCACTGAAATTGTGATCTTTCAAACAACAAATAAAGAAACTTGTCTAGCTATGTGTGTGCCAATCAATGAATGTCACAATGTAGCTTTTCAAAACAAATTTGATGAAATATTTTTAAAGTTACGAAACAATGTAGATGGTACATCCTATTCATTTGACAGTATGACGCCAATGGATATGAGGTCAAATTCACTAATTGTAGTAAAAGGTTTACACAAGAATGTAAGTGCGGTATTAAACCAGGGAGCTCCTGAAATGTGAATGTGGGTCATATTTTAATGTGAAAGTTCCTGGGAATTTACTATAGACAATATCATGATTTAATTAGTTATGGAACATGTGGGTGGAAGTATATTTAAGTAAGAAAAGTAGCAATCAACAAGTTTTTGGTAGCCAAAACGAGTTTGCTGATTATGTGAAGAAGGATGATCGCTCAGCGTAAAAACACACCTACATGTATGCAAACAAGTGCCTGACAGACCAATATTGGATAAAAGTAACATCTCCAATTTTAAAAATCTGAACTAAAATTTCTTCAGACATTATATGGTAAAATCATGAAAATGTAACACTTATCACTAATGAACAACAACTGGGAATATTAATGAATCACTGTGACACCGTCTTTAATTTGAATAAAAACTTACCCAATACCACCTAATGGAACACCTTGACACGATGTGAAAGTGCGCTTTGCAAAGGGATTGACAAATGTCCCCTGAAATAAATAAATAGAGGTTTATAACATTCTCTTACCACAACTATAGCATTCATCAAGATAATTATGACACTTGCATAAGAGAATTACATTTCCATTGGTGGATTTATCTCGAAGAGTGCGCCATAACCGATAACCAATTGGAGCCTGCAAAAAATAAGTCGAATAAATTTGACAATAAAAGAAGAACAAAGAAACTACCAGAGAAAATAAATATTAAATAGGACCTTAAATAGCCAAAGTATGCGCACATGCATTCAAGATAATATGCAATGAGGTATTTATTTCATATTCACAAACTATGCAAAACTTGATAATTGGTTAATTTAAGTAAAATTGAACTCCAATATCCAAAACCACAAAATGCTTTAAGAGGGCTGAGTTAAAGAATTTGGTCACCTAACATTACCAAAGAACACTCAAATTTGAGCTACTATTGAGGTTCTAAGAGGTATATGGGCTTAGTAGCCTAGACCATAGAAGCCTACAATGTATTCTTTGGGTACTTGAGACATGATCTACAAACTTTCAAATTTTGTAATATAATGTCCATCCAAAATGCTCTTGGATTTCATTGTTCAAATTACCCACATGATGAAGAAAACAAAAAACATTACTTTGTGTACTTGTATATGTGAACAGTAGATCTCATTTGAACTGCATTCATACCATAGAAATCATCTCTTTCAAGCTTAGATTGAACTCGGAAAGACCAATTCTCTGACTATTTACTTTCCTCTGCCAAGTAAGAGATGCTGGTTTTCCAGGGTCAACTTTATCCTGGAGATAATAAAAAAGTAACAATCAATACTCAAAAGAATCAAATATCAGACAAGAACTCCTCAGGGTTAAACGGATAACTCAAACACATGGAGCGGCACCTAAATTATCCCTTTAATCTCAAAAGCAAATAAAGAAAACTGCAAATTGCAATTTAAAAATGCCACGATAATAGTACATAGACTCGAAATTGGAACAGAAAATCCAATAGGGAGTATTCGATCCAATTTTGTCTATACAGTGATTTGAGCCATCACGCACACACAGTCACACGCATTATATATATTTAGATACACAGTACTAATCATTGATGTAATAAACAGTATACAAGGTGGGGGAAGGGAGCAAGAGCAAGCCGAGGGTAACCTACCAAGGGGGAATGGCTTCCTCAGCCATGTTAGGAGCTTACATTTTAACCACCAATAGTAAAGATGAAGCAATAATTAGAAACAATATTATACATGAATTTTTTGAACATTAAAGAAAGATCAAAGGCCTTGTAGAAATCCCTCAAGGTAAAGGGCACACAAAAGGAACAAAGAAAAATAAAAGGAAGAGACCAACTCTCTTCACAGTGTGCATTACCAAGTATGTGACCTACCTTGTTATCACAGGAATTAGAAGGTTGTCTATCTTCATCATAACCATTTACCAACATCTTTCCTGTAATGAAAACAACAATGAGAACAGCCAGATTGCTTACTGAAAATCTTCCAGAATTATCCTTCTTCAAGCACTACTTTTCTTCCAAAAATGGAGAGCAATAAATTTATCTTATAAAACTGTAATTATAACAAATAATCTGATTAATTTGCTGGAAGTGAAGTTATAGTCAATTCACCTGCAACAGTTTATTTTTACATAAATGTCTTGAATGTTTTTTTGTTAGAAAAATCTATACAAGAAATTAAGAATATTATTGGGTAATTATTAAGTTTCCCTGAAAAACATTGACTGTCAGTAAATTTTAATGACAATCTTAAGATGTTGATATGTGTGAATGATAGAGTGCTTGAAGGGATTGTTAGCCCTAATATTTTCAAGCCATTATTCTTCATGTCATGTTATTGTTAGCCTTAACATTTTCAAGTCATTATTTTTCCTGTGATGTTTTGTAAGTTATTGAATACCTTTCTCAGAGAGTTGAAAATTTCCAACATCTCACATTGAATTTACTTAAGCTCACTGAAGTTCATTAACAGAAAGAATAAATCCCTAAAACGCCTCACATAATTGGACATACAAATTCAACTATTACTCACCTTACCGTAGGACATAAATTGAGATCAAAATTTGACTCAACCCACAAACAATATACTTCAACCTCAGTCTCTTAAACTCAATGAGGTTCCGTCAAAATTCATCCAAACACCAATCAGTAATTCAGTATAATATAAACTTAGAATAAAAGTTTCAAGTTATTTAGTTAGCGTTACATGCATCTCATATGATTACATTTTATAATCAATTTCCTAAAACCCATTACAGTATGAACACCAAAATCACTTAAATTGTACTAAAGCAAATAAAAATTAACTCCATTGCAAAAGAAAACAATTTTCCTTGAATTTCATTATAAAACTGATAAAACAATATAAAATCTCTGACCAATACAAACAAACACAGATCAAAATTAAGCAACCGTAACAAATGTATACATTAGAAGTTTACAATCACTAAACTAATACTTATGAAATGATGATGGCTGAAAAACCTTAAGAATCTTTACCTGAAGGAGCTGATCGTCTTGAAGTTGGAGTCTGAAAATGATGAGGTGAGAGAGTTGGAGTCTGAAAATGATGAGGTGAGAGAAAAAGAGAGCAAATAAGTTATGTAGTCGCTGATTCGTCGGAACAGTTGCCATCAGTAGTTTTTTATGACACCCACAAGTCCCTAAACTTTATTCTATTTAAGTTTATATCCCCATTATTTTAAAAAAAATTGGATGCAAGTAGCCTAAGTATTAACTATTTAAAGTTGCTACACCATTAAGGCCTAAAATTTGAATAAGAGAAAAAACTAAATTTAATTTGACTTCCTTTTATTACCTGAAAAGTATTATTTTTGTTAATGGACCGTTAAAAATTTTAAAATGAATGTTTGGACTTGGTTGTTGTCTAATTAGTATATCGATTTGTAATGGAATAATCTAATCTAATTTTATACATTTATCATATTTTACTCTTTTTTAAAAATAATTATGTTATATTATAATTTTTTTTTAGTGTAATAGATTTTTTTTTTGTTGATTATGAAGAGTTAAAGATAAATTGTCATTAGAGATATCTTCTTTTTGTCTTTTTAATTTAAAATGTTATAAATTTGGCATCGACTCTACACAAAAATGGTTTTTAGAAAACCAATTCGTGTATAATCTAACCAATTCTACACAACTGTATTAATCCTGGTTTATTTTTTACTGTTATATTTTACTGATTAAGCAAAAAAAAATTTATAAAAATATTTAACACAATAAACATTAGATACTAGTATATCTATCTAAAAAATCACATATTCCAATTAAACCACTCATACTTCAAAATTAAATGACAACTAAAAAGACATTTATTGGAGTAGCACATACTAGCAAGGTATCATATTATATTTCCCAATCAAACCAATCTTTGCAAGAGTTTTAAAGGTGTAAGTTGAAGGGCATATCTGAAAACAAACAAAAAGTTCTTCAACCAAATCGAATGGACCAACAGAAAAGGAAAGGATTGCATTGCATCAAGAAACAAAAACGTGAAAGTCGTTTGTTTTTTTTCCCACCCATAGTGGTGGCCCACCAATTAATGATTATGCTATGCAATAAGTGTCCACGTAACAAGAAATATGTTAATTTTGTGATCAATAAATAAATACAGTAATTTAACATCTTTAAATTTGTAATTATATATGAATCATGTCACTTCACTGTCTGTAGACATAAAAAATGGGCATTTCTTAATATTTGAAAGAAGAAAAAAAAATAATACTACTACTTTATTTCAAATTTTGACTTCTTTAATTATTAATCTGGAATATTTTTAAATTAGAAGTTAATATAATTTACTTAAATTTTAAATAAATGTTGTAATGCATATTTTTCATAGATAATTTGTAGTTTTAAAGATTCTATTAATCTATATTAAGTATATTTTATATTAATTTTTTAAGTTAAAATGTGTCAACTTTATTTCAACGAGTCAAACTAGCTTATATAAATTTAAAATAGAGGAATAGAATTGTCTTTTAGAAGAAAGAAATACAAATTTGTGGAAAATGGACATCTAGACGACCCCTAAAGATTCTATAGGAAAGTCTTGTACATCAAGCCAACTCGGAAGCGTCCATCTCAAGCTAATTAATTCTCTTTTTATTAATATATATACATATATATATATATATATATTCTAATAATGTTGGTCAAGGCATAATAGCCGTCCAATTTTAGTCCATGTCAGCTTAGAAAACAATTAATATTATCATATTATGTAGTCCTCTACAATTAAGTATTAGCACTCAACAAACTTAATTAAAAGTTAAGAGATGAGAGAGACAAGAGAGGGGTCACCACTTTGTTTTCTTGAATTTAATTACAAAAAAAAAAATTATCTTTGGAAATATATACTCCCACTATTCTTAAAAAAATAATTAAATATATAAATCTTTTTTTTGTTTTCAAAAAAATGAACTAAGAACCTAAGGTACATAAAGTAAAGGGTAAGTATGCTATTTTAATATAAAAAAATAAAAAAATTCATCACTTTATGTAATTTTAAATTATTTTATAAGACCATTAAAGATAAATTTAATTTTTTTTAATTTTTTTTTTCTATTTTAATTTTTTTAATATGCGTGAAAGATATTAAAAAAACAAATCAAGACAGAAGACGGCTTTAGAAACAAACGTTACTAGACATACGGACAGAAGACAGCTTTAGAAAAAAACATTACTACAAAATAGACATACTTTTTGACAAATTTAGTTAATTTGTGACTACTTAAAATTTATTACCAAGCATAAAGTTATTATTTTAAATATAGGTTAAATGCACCTCACGTGATTTTGTAAATTAATTAAGATCAAAATTAAATAAGATATTTTTGTGGAACGAGGAGCAGTTTTTAGTTACTCTGCAATAGCTACGCTTATTTGTACTAAAATAAATAAATAAATAAATAAACATTTTTAAATTTTTAAAAAATAAACTTAAATAGTATATTTTAAATTTTGAAACGGGTAGTTTCTATCCAAATAATTGACGGCCAACCCTGACCATAACATCCAACAAACATCACGCCAACAGAAGAATACCAGCAAGAATAAAAAAAGCAAAGCAGTACTGGGCCATAAAATCTGCAATCTTGTTAATTGACCGAATGACAACAATTCCAATTGATTTTTTGGCTCAAAGAGGACTGGATCTCCTTCCCTTCAATACAAGTTTTATTCAGTTTCTTTCGGTATACATTTAGTTATAATGATATAAGTATTGCTTTTAACAACGTTAATAACGACACAATTAGTTGCGACGAATTTTATATTTGATATATGTAATATCTATGATGCTAAATGTATATCGGAGGGAATCCAAATCGCTTGATATAATTGTAATGTAATAACATATAACATAGTATTACCCCAATGTTGAATATTTTCTCCATTAAGCAACCCCTGAAAACTAACAAGGCCCACAGAATGGACTACCACAGCAACTGAACTCATGCATTTCACAGTTTTATCATGAAGCACACATTAAGAGAATTCAAAAAATGATAATGTTTTCATGAAGAGCAATAAAACTCATCAGACTCGTATGGTCATTTGATACTGGCTTAACTTTTAAAACTAAATGCAAAGTGAAGACTTCACTGCTCTTATTTAATGCTAGATCTCCAGAAGAAGAAAAAAAGAATTGTGAACAAACTCTTCGTCTAAGTATCAGCAAAAATCGGATCAGGCAGTTGACTGCTTCAGATAAGCTATGAGATCAGCCCGCTCCTGTGGCTTCTTCAACCCAGGGAAAACCATCTTGGTTCCAGGAATGTACTGCACATGTATACGTGTAATGAGAGAAACATTTAGTAAGCATGAGATTTTGCAACAATAACTGACCAGAGGAAAAAAAGGCTTGCAGGGACTCTAACAAGCACACGCTGCTCAGGAAACAGACTTTTAGCTAAATTCTACAACTTCAAATGTAGAACTACAGAAAAATTATTTAAGAAAGAAAAAGAGAAAAGACAGGCCAACAGCTAGAGCCTTTAGAAGAACTCCAGTTGCACTTAGTTAAAATATATGAAAAGAAAAAAAAATTAACATTGAAAATAAAGAATATTAACATTAAGTTAAGCATGTTTAACCAGATCTGGGGATAGGAAACTGTGGATAAAGCAATTTGCTATGCACATTTTTTCGGAAACGTGAAGCTTGAGATAATACACAATAAAGGGCAATTGGAAAGATAGCAAAGTATATTTTTTAGGCAAATATAAACAAGCATCCAATAACTTGTACCATGGGAGTTTCGTAACTGAGTCAATCCAATGAGTAAACAACTTGCTAAACTTATGTCAGCTGTGGGTTGATTTGGCCAGACCAGCAAGATTGAGCTAATGCAACTTCACCCAGACTTGATTTAGTCCTTTCAAAAGACAAGTATCTCTGTTGCTTACATTGACTTCCCAGAAATGAGGTTTTTATGGAGTTGCTCTCAAATGGTTGGCTTATTTCCATAGAAGCAAAACCGATATTCTATTAAACCTTCTCCTACATGCAATGGAGAAAAAATGATGTCTAAATGACTCCTCCGAAGTATCATCTAAGGTCTCCTCCTCGACAGTATCATCTAAGGTTATTACCTTCAGGGGACCTGTCTACTAAAAGAGAATCGAGCCTTTCACCTCTCTCAAAATTGCTAAAACTATGTTCGATGTTAGAATCACATACTAACATAACTATTTCAAGGAAAACACTCCTCTTCTATCAGGTTTACCACAAACAACCTTATCACGAAGGTTAAAATGGATAAAAGTTCTAATTATATGCAGGAAAACTAGTCACCTTTCAATTAAAATTACCAAGCGCGCCGCAAATAATGAACAACAGTGTATGCAAGTCAAGCTCTCATCCAAGAAAAGCCTCATTTCCAAGTAAACCTCAGTATAAATATGAGTTACGTGATCCATAGTGCTTTTACTTTAGTACTTAGCCTCATGCATAATCTTTACGGACTAGGTTGTACAGCACCAGTATCATGTTACACGGCCAACTTCCCCTCATTATTTACACAAAGAAAGCATCACTACCAGTAGCCATTTCTAGATATATTAGGGGCTCACTTCACAATAACCCAGAATCCAAGATCCTCGAGAGAACAAACTGAAATAGAGATTAGCAAGCATTTACAGAAAAGAATAATGTTTTTGTTTTGGTTCACAAGGTAAAATGCTTCACTTGCTTTTTTTCTTTTTCTCCTTTCCCCTTTTAGGTTCCCCAAGCAAAACCTCCTTAGCAACTACCCTCCTAAACTCTTAAATATCACTTTTCTATTCTACCTTTCTAAACACAGAAGAAACAAAAAATCAGTCAATAACTTTAATAAACTTGTAATCATATAGCCGAAGCATGCCGTGAGGTTCTATCTCAGAACTAGTGCATCGTCACAAAACTAAAATAGATCCTCAAATCTTAAGTCGCAGAAACAACTAACACAAGGAAACACACAGTTCATCATTTACCTTCTTAGGGTTGAGCAAATAATCATACAGAGTATTCTCTCCCCAGATCACAGCCATGTTCTTGTTAGCAGCAGAGTAGGAATATCCAGGACCTGTGCCAGACTGCCTTCCAAAAAGGCCATTCAAATTAGGTCCTGCAAAGATCAAAAGAGTCAGAAAAAATAACAAAACTAGAGGAACAAATGCTATATAAACAGAAACTCATTGAATCTAACCAAGCACAACAACATGAATCAGGTAAGACTAATATGCACAAAAATATCAACAAGAAGAGTTTCCTAATTTCACGTCACGGGAAATTTCAAAGAGAACAAAGTGTACAATTTAAGGGCCATTTGTTCTACTGGTATTAGTTTTATTTATATTATTAATCTTCAGTTTCTCATCCTCATGTCAATTATAGAAACAATCTACCTTAAAGACTGCTGCAGTATTATAACTCAGATCAGAATTCAGACAAAATTTTGTAGGGACAACCGCATTCTTAGGAAGGACGAGAAACTGATGAAGAAAACAAATGTCAAACTCTGGGAAGCATATGCCTCAAATAAAAGACATCACATCAAACCTAAAGAAACCTTCTACCAACCAAAGCACATTGTCCAAAAGGCATACTATATCAGACATGTTGATAAATCATAATTTAATTTTTCCTAACACATTGGATGCCACATTTCGACTTTATGCATAAGTACTAAACTGATTCAATAGTGTTTACATTGTGTATATGTAGATATAAAGACAGAGAGAGAGAGGAGGGGAGAGAGAAGTTGAAAATCATGAATTACAAGTACAACTAAGCTACAAAAGCACCTATTAAAAGGCCATTGATAATACCATAGCAATAATTATGATGCCAAAGAAATAAGTGTTGTTGAAAGTTCAAAGTGTTTAAAACAAATATAAAAGTGTTGCTAAATCCATATTTGCTCTGACAGCATAAGTATTATTTTTATCAACAACCTATTAAACATACATATAAATAAATAAATAAATAAATAATAAAAAACTACTACAAAAGTAGCGCACTCTGGAATTCATTCTCTCTTCCATAGCTCCAAATAAAACTATCACCGATCGAACTTTAGTGAAATTTAATAAGCCGGTAAACTTGTAATGAATAAGAAATAGTTTTGTTGTTTATAAAGTATCTTAGAAGCACTATCTTTCGTAAAACTGTTGGAAATGTTCATGAATCACAAAAGAAAAGACTTGTATATAATTTTTGAAAGTTAAAATTGCTTGAAATGCGACTAATTATTCAAACACTGCCCTGTTGAGATAGAAATCAGAATGGTATGAAAATTCAATTCATGAATGCAACAAACTCATGGTACACAATATATATATATATATATATATATATGAAAATTTCCAGAAGCACTAGCTTTTTTAAGATTGTTGAAATATTTGAAAATGATATAATAAGAAAATGAGACACAATAAAACCAGAAACAATCAGGATCAGCCTGATAACTATTACCGCCACAATTGTTTATTACTGTATATTTAATTACCAAAAATTCTAAAACTACCACAAAAGAACAACTGTATGTATATTTATTATTTCAAATATATATACATACATTTCAATAAGATACATGTATTACATATCAACATCATTAATATCATTATCACAGAGATCTTTTTTTTTTGTTTGTTTAATTTAGATTAATCAGGTGAATTATTTTATCGAAGTTCAACACACAAAAATCAAAAAAGAAGCATAAAATAAATGCGATCTATAACAAAATTCAAGAGGATCTTAAACATATGTAACGGAAAAAAAAACCGAATTTATATCTCTTATGGAAAAATCAAACTGAACGGCATTTGGTGGATAGAGGAGAAACAAATTACCTTGCTTGTGGCCGGCGCCTTTCTCGACGGTGTGGCACTGAGCGCACTTTGTCCTGAAGATCTTCTCTCCGTTTTTTGGATCGCCTGGTGGAGCTTGATCAAACGACGCCATTTCTAAACCGGACGGCGAATTAGAGTTTCGAATTCACAACGACGATCGCGAAGTTTCTAGTCTTTTCTCTCTCGCGCGAGGTGCTCTGTTTTTCAGGTGGTTTCGGCGATTGGTGGGTGTACGTGCTTTTGAAGCGGTAGCACACGCCATATAGCTACAAAGAGTTAAATGACTAAACTACCCTTTCATCATTTGACTATTGCGTACAGAAAATAGGCCGCTAGTTTCTGCTTTCTTCGTTCTTTTCTTTTGCCTTTTTTATTTTTTTCCAACCTTTCATTCACAAGGTAAAGAAGAATCCAAATTCATGAATCAATTTTTTTCCCTTTTTTAACTATGACAAAGTCGGAATTTTTGCTCAAGGTGGGCGAATAATATTACATGGCAAAAAAAAGGGGTGAGGGAGAGTGCATATAATTACTAGTTATCATATAAAAACGACGTCATTTTGTGTAATTGAATACACTCCATTTCCCATCTTTGTATAATAAGATGTTTTTTTAATTTTTCAAAATATTATTATTATAAAAGACACCTACACGCAAGAACATGAGGTGTCTCTCACCTTCCGTTTCCTTGTACTCTTTCCATTCTTAATTATAATATCACTATTGATTTTTTAAAAGTCAATTTGAGACATTTTCAAATTTAAAATTGTCATGATTCATTTAAATTTTCAAACAATAAATTTTATAATTAGAATTACTTTTTAGATAGTTTATGATATTCCTAATTATATTAGCATAAACTAATTGAATTCATTTTAATTTTTAATTTGAAAATATTTAAAATAAACTTTTCAAAAGTCAATATTGATCTTATAACTTAAAAAAGAAGGAGTATTATATATTCAAAATAAAAAATTAGTCTTTTTTTTTCAAAAATATGATGGGAAAACTTTTATACATTCACACTTTTAATTCGCTTTTTATGAAAACAATTAATATTTTTTATACAATTAGTTTTGGTTTTCTCCTGAAATCAAAGTGCCCACCGTCTTTACTTAGAAGATCCGCCCATGGTAATTTGTTTTGAAATTCATTTGTGTCTAAAATAAACCCAAGTTATTGGGGAAGTGGATCCGATTACTGCCTAGGTACCAAGCAATTTTGAATATTCAAGTTTGGCAAAATAAAGAATTTTCTATCAAATCTTTGTTACTATTATTTGATTCCAACTTTACTTGTATTTTTTATTTTATTTTTACTTTTTTTTGGGAACACTAACTTTACTAGTCTGTTTTCTTGCAATATTTGTAGCCCACGTCATCTAAAAATATAAGATATTTGTAACATTTTCAGAATATTTTATATATATTGTTTTTATTGAATAAGCAACTTTATGATGTTAGTATGATCACCCAATTGAATTACACTATATTTTTCTATTTACTTTTCATTTTAAAGTTATAGGAAATAAATTCAAATTAATGCAACCATTATTGCAAAAAGAAACTTATAAAATTCATTGGTTAGGTTGGTCAAATAAAGCAAATAGTCAGAGGACCCAAAAAAAACCAAGCCATGTATACTTTAATTAATGGTATGGTTTTGACAAAAATTGAACTTCTCTAACTTCTAAGATAACTTTTTCTTTAGAGAGGACTGAGCATCAGCATCTCTCTCAATGACCAAGCCCCTTCATACGGATGCAGACATAACATGGCAGTTTTGATGCCCTTATTTTGGCATTGAATGAAACAATTAAGCCAGTGAACTGATTAATAGAAAAAGGCAATTCAGTTAAAAAGGGAATCCATATTTCCGCATGAAAATATAATATTCCCTTCGTCCTAAATTAATTACATTTCTAGGATTTTTTAAAGTTAAATTGACTATTTTTAAAACTAATCTTTTTACTATTTTTGCTAACATATAGGTGAAGATATTATAACTAAAAGAAAGTATATACAATTTATTACTAATTTCAATTTTTATAATTTTAGAAATATATTTATATATGCTTAATTATTAATTTTAAAAATAGTCAATTTGACTTAAAAAAAAGTCCTAGAAAAGCAATTAAGTATTAACAAAAAAAACCTAGATATCTGAGTCCCGCATGAAAATATGCCATTAACTAAATATGATATTAACTAAAAAAACCTAGATATGATCCGAGTCGATCAATAGTCAGGTGGGGGAAATCATGAGAAAAATATCAAATTTCTATGTGGAAATATCCTTTTCCTAGAATATAAACACAGAAGAATAAAATGTGGACACCTGCAGTGGGTAATTGACTTCACTTAATTTGATGAAATGCAATTGACAGACTTGAAGAAAATAGCAGTGCAACAACAAAGGCAAATCAGCTTTTAGAAAAAGTAGTGCCTTAATTTGAGTCTACTGAGCATGATTAATTGTACATGGTAATAGAAACAGAATAGAGGAGATACAAATGATGAGTTCCACCCAATAAAAAAAAAAGTAAGGTGGGTAGCAGACAAACCATTATATCTCCAAATTAAAAACAAAAACCAAAAACACAAAAATGCAATCCTTATTAAATCTAACCCTTTACAACCACAAAAATGAGTTTTATGGTGACCTGACTATTTGCTCACTTTTAGGGTTCGTGCAGTTGAGAAGCAGGGAGCATAGGCCATCCAAGAAGTTGAGGTGAGCCTGGTGGGCTTGAATGCTGACTGGGAGAGAAGAGGCTCAGTTCCACGAATGCTCCCGAGGTTTCATCTTTGTCCATAGTCCGGAAAGAAATCGAGCCACGCTTGGCTGAAGTACCAGAGTTTCTCCCCGAGCTAATTTCCTCAAGGGGGCTTTGGTTAGTAATTAGTGAAACAGTATCAGCGTGTTCATCACCAATCCTTCTCCTAGCCTCTATGTCTTGCAGATTCGTCAAGGCTAGTGAATCAGTAACCGGTAAGTACACCAGTATACAAACACCCACCCCAGCACAACATAAAAAGGAAAGAAACGCCAAAAAAACAAGAGCTTCAAACCAAAAATGTTCAGGCTTGGATAAAACAGATAAACCAAGTAACAGAACCCTCAGTGGAAAGAAACCAGAGACAGACAATAACAATGTGTAAACTCTCTTCTGCAACCCCTTATTGATGACCAAATACAAGATCCGCCTTCCAAGCCATAACAAATAGGTAGTTAGGACAGTAGCAAAAATACCAAGAAATATGGTACTCAATAAAGGATAAGTACAGAATCCGACATGAGTATTGTTTTTCCTTGCAATTGTGTTTGTAAAATAGTGCGGCAACTGGTGTGAATAACTCCCACCCTCATTGTATTTGGGTCCGATTACAATCACCATCAGCTGAAGAATTAACACTGGGAAACAACAGAGAAGAATACAACCGGCTGTTTTGCAATTCCATTTCTGGCTCCATGTCCCCGACTCTATCTTCTGTAATGATGCACGAAGGAGAAACACGAGTGTGAGCAAAAAAGAAGGTTCTGCAAACCCTAGGTTTGAAACAATGTAGCATTTGCAAACAGTTCTCTGCCATTTCAAGTTATGGACATTCAATACTCTTCCTTCACGCCTCAAAAAGTTCAACCGTACAATCTCACCAACACCCCACCAGATTACAAACAAGATGAACGTGATTCGAA
The DNA here is from genome assembly GCA_034770075.1 of Aralia elata. Taxonomy (NCBI): domain Eukaryota; kingdom Viridiplantae; phylum Streptophyta; class Magnoliopsida; order Apiales; family Araliaceae; genus Aralia; species Aralia elata. The sequence continues at coordinate 4,588,783 of CM068388.1, read as the reverse complement.
TAATCCAAGGACCACTAAAATAACTGAGTTGAGTAAAACTTCGACTACGAATGCGAGTACGAAAATAAAAAGAGTACACAATGCAAATCAATCCAAGGAGAACAAGAACTGCAACTAGACAAATCGTCACCACGCCGAGTGCATCAGCATCAAATCTCTTCTGGGGCATTACCCAACACAGATTCCACGCATGCTCTCTGCCAGCATGGATGCAGAAAGAATAACTCGTACTATCCGCTTCCCCCTCACTAAATCCAAAAACAAATAGACTGATCCTTATCACTCCCACTCCTGACAAAAATCGCAAGACAACACACTGTCAACCAAAACCGGGGGGCATTTCTTGCCTATAGAATTTAGCTCCAATGAATCTTCATAACATTTGGATACATGTATACCTTGTACCCCCAATCTGAAAGCGTCGTGGTTTCAAGATGTGAATAAAAGAACCTTCACAATAGAGGCTGAAATCATTCAAGTCAGAAAAATTAATACATACAAAACTTCTTGTAAAATCCAAGTGACAATATTAACATATAGATTTATCATTTAGTCATTTATAAATCAAACTCTTAGCAAATAGATTCATCACCCACTCAACATATGAATTCCCATCTATATTCTATTCTCCTTTCCTTTTGCCAAAAAAAAATCATCCAGAACACATATTCGTACTGACCACTGAACTTTAAAATGATTGTAGGTTAGTATTGACAAGCTACTAACTTACTATACCTTATCAGACATTAAAATCTATCTGATAGCACTAGGGCTATGCTTGTTTGCAAAAATTATGCTTGGGATTGGACTATTTGTCTTAATTTAACACTATTTCGGACTACTTTCAATAATGGGAGATTAATAGTCCTTTAAGTAGTCCTATGGACTATTTTTTTGTCATTTCTAAGGCTATTTATGATGGACTATATAATCTCAAGATGAATGTGAAATTAATAATCCCCCCATTTTAAGCTATCAAATGACTTTATAGGACTAAAAGTCCCACGTTAAGAGATTAATAGTCTCCCTTCAAAGGATTAAATAGTCCAAATTAGTGTTAAATTAAGATAAATAGTCAAATCCCAATCATGCTTTTTGCAAGCAAAAATGGCCTAGGTGATCTAATAAATTCTCAACTACTTCACGCTTCAAAAACTATAACAACTCGCAAGCTGTACTGAAGGTTCACTAGTTATATATTCTGATCAATGTGCCCCAAAATATTATAACTTCAACATTAGTCTATGAAAGTTGGCTCCATTTTGTTGTTCACTATAATTATAACTGGGATATAACTGAAAATAATACCCATATATTAAACATACTTAGTTATAAATCTATCCAAATCATCAATTTCAGTTTCACTGTCTCTATTCAATTTCACTTTCCTCATAGTTACTAATGAGAGTACACAATCATATATATTTTTACAATAATACCACAAAAATATTAATTACAAAACCTAATCCAAGTCAGAATCCATCACATTAATTTATTTTTTTTTAAAAAGACCAAAATACTCAAAGGAACTCGTAAATAATGCAATTCCCACAATAAATGCAAATAAACAACCAAATTACACAATAAAACAAGCATTTTCCACAACAAAAAACACAAAAATGTAGAAACAAAGACGCATTGATCAAGAACGTAAACTTAAAACCTCTAAATCGAAGCAATAACAGTAACAAAATATTAAGAAAAACAGATCTTCAGAAAGCTTACAAAACAGAGAATCTCGATCTGTTGAGCTCGAACGACGAATCTCCGAGTCGGGTGAGGAAGATTGTAAACCCTAGGAGAGAGAAGATTTAGAGAGAGAAAGACTGACTGAACGTAAGGTGGAGAGGACTAAGGCAAAGAGAGAAGGGGAGGGAGAAGAGAGAGAAGGAGAGAGAAAGGGTGGGACTTTGTTGGTGACAGGCTGTCTCCAGCAAATAAGCCAACCAATAGAAAAACAGATATAATTAGAAGTGAATAGTTTAATTTAATAAAGACAGGCTGTATACAGCTAATATGGCCGAGCCTGTAGGTTCGGCAAAGCTCCGAGCCTACCTGGCAATGTGACCGTGGCGGCGTTTACGGTGAATGTTTTTCTGGGTTTTGTGTGGGAGTGATCGGGTCTTTATTTCATTAACATGTGCCTCCATCTTTATTTTACTTTATTTGAGAAATTTTTTATAAAACGAAAAAAAATTTAGAGTTCTCATCTCATGTACAAAGAAATGATTCACTTCTAGAGTCAAAGATTGTAGTTCTCGAACAAATTTTAGAATATACTGAGGATTAAGTATCAAACTAATTGCAATCTTTTTTTGTCTGCGACAGGGCCGGTCCTTTGCTTTGTAAGGCCCAGGGCGAATTTTTTCGAGTGTGCCCAGTGGCGGGGGTTCGGAGACAGCGCCCCTGAGCCAATTTTTTTATAATATTTTTGTATTTTTTTTAATTTGACGGGGGTTCGTAGTGTGTTGAAATAAAATATTTTTTTTAATATAAAGGTTTCACAAAAAAAATCACAACATAATTAAAACAGTATTTCATATCAACAATTGTAAAAGTGTTTTTGAAAGAAATAAATTAAAAAAATAGTAAGGTTGCATTTGTAGTCAATATTGTGCCACATTTAAGGTCATTGTGTGAAATTAACCCTATGATTGGTCATTTGTCATATTAGGCTAGTTCTTTTTTTTCCCTTAGACTTTAAGCATTGAAAAATTACAAATAGGAGTTTGACATTTAATGTTGGAGTTTTTTTTGGACCATTAGCGCAAAAGAAATGGAAAGCAAAATCAAAATGCCCTTAGAATTTAAGCATTGAAAAATTACAAATAGGAGTTTGACATTTAATGTTGGAGCTTTTCTTTGACCATTAGTGCAAAAGAAATGGAAAGTAAAATCAAAATGCACCTGCCAAGAATTGAACCTGGGTCTATACCAAGGCAAGGAACTCTTCTACCACTACACCACTGGAGCTTTACTTATAAATACACATATATACAAATATATACACAAACTTATAATTAATTTTGGGCCCTCTTTAACTTTGGGCCCTGGGCGGTCGCCCTGGTTGCCCAGGGCCGGCTCTGGTCTGCGATAATCTCACCAGAGCGTCTTCTACTTATAATAGGTCATGAACTAGATCAGAATCATTCTCAACGAGTCCATAAGAAGTGATTCTATTTTTTTCATCGGGTACGGGTACAGACCAACGATCTTGAGCGATCGATCCGACAAAACAACTCAAAAGATAAAGAAGTATCATTATTCTTTAATATCCGTTTGGTGTCATTGACATAACATATGTCGTTTCTAGTTTATATATTGCGAACGATTTCAGTCGAATTATAATTATGATATATATTAATATATAAAATTAGATAAAATTATAAAATTAATTTAATGTATTAGATACATTGTAAAAATATTTTAATTAAATTTATTTATATAATTTATAAAGAAAATTAACATGTAAAATCGTAATATATATTATTTTTTAAAATTATATTGCTTGCAAAATATGACTATTTTTAATTATTATATATTTTTTAATTTCTATACAAGTATCAAGATATTCTTTTTACCCGGGTAAGAAAAACATCTCATCATTTTAATTAAAAGATAATTACAATTACTCAAAAAAAAGTCCAAAATCTGACTAAAAAAAAACTCTTCCTAACATATTGGACTATCTTGCGAGTCGTGACATTAAAACCACAAACAAATAAAGTTAAATTTAAAATTTAATTGAAGTTCTTTCCAAAGGTTGGTCTATACTTTTGGAGTGCTTATTTAATTATTTATTTATTGAAAATATCTGATTAAGCTAAAAGTCAAACTATTGAAACATCACAAACTATTGGTCCACCCCAGGAGGCCGGAGGAAGAGGCTTTTTGAGAAGCTGAGTTGTAGGAAGTTAAGCTTGAAGATATCTTAATGTCCAATAAATTGAGGAGATTAAGGTGAACAGTTAAAGAACTCGGCTGGATATATAAATACGTGAAGGGTAAAAAGGAGAATTCTAAAGTATTGTGACAATTGTTTATTTTCATTTTAAGGTCAGTGGTTATTTGAGAATAATGTTCGATAAAATTGAGTAATTAAAATCTAAATAGTTACTATATCTTAATAAATTATATTATCTGAATGGAATAATATCTGAACTTAAAAAACTATTTGACAACTAAAAATATAAAATTTTAAATTTAAAAATATCTGAAATTAACTTTTCAAAAATCAATAACGATTTTAAAATTTGGAATGGAGGGAGTACAATATTTATAAATTTAAAATTTTCATTAAAAGACATCTCTTAATAATTTAGATTTATATTTTTTTCTTACCGATTAAGAGATGATAAGAGGCAAATAAAATTTTACCAAACAACTTTACCCTATTACCGAATCAGATGTGGAGTTGTTAAGAGATAATAAGAGACAAACAAACACCACCTAAAATCAATCTCTTTATCTTCTTTGTTAAGATGTCTTGTTAAATATCTGCGATGTAACAAAATTCTGTATGAATAAAAATAATTACTTTCCAACTCCTCCTCCTCTTCTTCTCTCGCTATAATTATTTGCGAATCTTAACGGTTGAGACTCTAAAAATTTAGCTTCAAGAAGCTTGGAATTTGATTGATATTCAAAGAGACGTAAAATGTTAATTTGGCTCTTTACAAATAAAAGGCACTGTCTTCTTGGGCCTATTAATGTTGTTTAGTGGATTGGGCTTATTCAACTTCGCATACTCCAACCAATCCATATAACCCAGACAGGTTATGTAGATATTAGATTAAGCCTTTGCAAAAGAAGCCTGGTCCAATCCAAATAGGTTTCCTTGAGTCCTTACTTAGTAGACAAGCAATAAAGTCTAACACCCTACCTAACCTAACCATTTCTTAAAGTCAATCCATAGCCTTTAAGTTTAAAGACTTTAAGCCCCATCCACTAGGATCCTTTTTTCTTTTTTCTTTTTTTTTTCATAGATTATTGTTAACTTTTACTTTCCTCATTTTTCTAGTATAGTTTAATAGGAGGAATTATTAAACATAAATGAAAATCCCACAAAAGGAAAATGCAAAATGGAGAAAAAAATTAAAAGTTCTCAAAAGTAGTTGCATTTTAATTTAAATAATTTTTTATTTGAATTAAAAAACACTGCTCGTACCTCGGTCTTAACTTTATGTTATTGGTACGGTCTTAACTTTATGTTATTATTGTGTATGAATACATATTTTGTATGAGAAATATTTAGATATCACACTTTATGCATAACATTTTTTGTTATCTTATCTATATTTATTACATAATTTAAATAAAAATTATAACAAAACATCGTATAGGCTTTTTAATATCAAAATAAAAGGCATCAGTCATAAATTATCAGGTAAGAGTATCTCTAATTATATATTTGTAGTAAATCTCGCTTTGGGAGCATATTAATACAAATATAAATAATTTTTATAATCAACATTAATTACAATTTCAAATCACACTTAGATAATAAATAGAGTTAATATCTCATCTCTCAAGTAAAGAAAACAAAATTACATGACTGATGATAGAAAAATAATATTTCTATACACGTATTTTATATTTTTGTATGTATTTTTTTATATTAAAAATATAATCAATTTAACTTTCAAGTGAAAAATGACCATGTAAAAATAGTGGTTATGTGGATGTTAAATTGATAACCAAGTCTAAAATTATTCATTTATATAGAGCCCATGACTACTTCAAATTAAAATACTCCAAAGAGTATGATTTTTTTATTTTATTTTTTTGTTTTTTAAGTATGAATGAGCATAATGCTACAAATTCAGTTCTCCACGTAACACAAAAATATTACTAAAATAACTGATCAAAAAAATAAAATAAATAAAATAAAAGATTACGGAAGCTATTGTCATTTTATGTACCAGGAGACAGATTGATATTTTTCGTGGGCCCCAAATTTGATGCCACAACGCAAGACTCCTTCCCCTTCTATGTGCCAAGTGTCAGCACCATGTACAAATCACTCCTCTTTCTCTCTCCTCTTGAGGCTTTAGCAGGAAGTTATAGTGGGTCCCACAAGCAGTGTTATTCCCTTCCTTCTTCCCTCCTCTCTCCCAAGAGCTCCAATCTCCATTCTCCTGTTTCTCTCTCCAAAAGCACCTGGGGCAAGGCCTTGTTAAAATAGTATAGTAGAGAGGATCTGTTTCTCTTTATAAATTATTAGAATTTATAAATTATTAGAACAAGTAGAGGAAGTTCCTGTTTTGCTCTGTTAGGTGACTCTAGACCAAATATCCACCGGTTTTTCGTATTTTTAGGGCGACCCAGATCCGAAAATCTCTCCCTTTCTCCCTCCTTAGATTGTCCCAGCTCAATTTTTTAGCCCCATTTAGTATTTCTTAGAAACATAAAGGAAATCTTTCTGTTAGGTGGAATATTATCTTTTGCTGCGCATTATCAAGCGTTGGATTTGAATCAATCAGTGGTTTTGGGGATTTGTTGGAGAAAAATGCGGGTCCGGAATTCCCAAACATGAGTTCAAATCGTCGGATTGGTGCATTAGATTCAATTTATTGTTTGTCTATTTGAATTATTGGGTTCCTTTCTGCCCCATTTTCACTGAAGTATTTATCTTTCTCTCTGCATTCTCAGTTTTCTCTCAATGTGGGTTGGTTTTAGCCGAAATCTTTTGATTTGGGGATCTGGGTTTTTTGCATCCTTTTGGGATTTCTGAATTTGGAATAGGGATTTAAGGTAACTATTTTCTTTGTGAATTTGATCCCAAGTCATAAAGGTCTTGATTTGAAGGCAAATTGGAGCTGATCATATAACTTGGGTTCCATAGTGTAACCCGTTTCAGAAGCTTTTTTCACATTGGGTATCAAGTATCATATTTTATTATAGGGTGCATTGATTAGCAAAACTTATTGTCTGAGAATTCTGGGTTTTCAAAGGGTTGCTGATTGGATCACTAGCTTAATGCCAAAGAATTGAGGTGAATTATAGGGTTTTGGGTCAATAATTGAAGGGAACTATGCAGTTTCTTGTTTAGAGACTGGGGACTGTGAGGTTGGAATATCATGGGCTGCATTAGCTCGAAAGGAAGTTCTGCACATGAGCATATTGTAGAGAAAGAATCAAGGAAAAAATCGAAGAAATCATCAAAAAGGCTAATTGTTTCCTCAAGAAAAGAGGAAGTTGTAGTGGAGGTTGATGGAAGTGGTAATGATGCCACCACACGGCTCATATCAACTGAGGTTGCGGAAGAGACAACAGGCACTACCACCTCGCCTGTGCGGGTTGAAGAGGAGAAGAAGGCTGTAGTTTATGAGAAACCCACAACACTCCATTTGTCTGATAGGCCACTGGCAAATGATGTTGGGGCGAGTGGAGAACAAGCCCAAATGGCTAAGCTATATAGCATTCGTAATGGAGTTGATGGAGCACAAGTTGCTGCTGGCTGGCCAGCTTGGCTAACTGGTGTGGCAGGGGAAGCTATCAAAGGGTGGATACCACGGAAGGCAGACTCATTTGAGAAGTTGGACAAGGTCTGTAAAATCCTAAAACCATTTCTTTTAAAATATCTTTATTACTTTGCTGGCCTTCACATAGTCTATTGTTTCATACGCATGTTTGTTTGTACAGTTGACAGTTTCCCACAAGTGATTCTTTCATTTTTAACTAGTAAGGTGTGTGATTGGTCTACATGATCTTTGAAAGTTCCTAGTATTACCTTTAATTTTTCTTAGTAAAAAGGGCTACAAAGTGCTCTAAATGTAGAAGTTTGGTCCCCTTTTTTTATGGGGAAAAAGATATAACTTTGTCCCTCTTGTCATATACATATTAAATTCAAACTTTCCCCGCCTTAAAATAAAATTCGGACTCTGCCCCTGACAACAGGAAACCTAGAGTTTTCATTACAAGCACATGTCAGTCCTCTTTCAGTTTAAGTATTTCTTTGCAAGATCACAAGGACCTTAGGAAGCTGTTCTTGCATGTGTGCGCTGAGATGTATAATCTGCTAAACACTCCTGTCCAAGGTGTGCCTATAACAGCTGGATTATTTTTTTCTCTTCCAATTTTTTTTTTTAATATTTTTTGTTTGGGTTGGGGATTGGAGGTGTAAGATTTTGATACTACATTATGCTAGGTGATTGATTTCATCCATTGAATCTTATATGAATTTTGGCTGTGTTGAATCTTTCCTGTTCTTTATCATCATTAAAAAGCATGTTTTTTTCGTTTTCCATAATTTTGAACAACATACCTTAGTGCAGATTGGTCAAGGGACGTACAGCAGTGTATACAGAGCGCGTGACCTTGAAACTGGCAAAATTGTTGCATTGAAGAAGGTGCGGTTTGTCAATATGGATCCAGAAAGTGTTCGTTTTATGGCCAGAGAAATCCTAATTCTGCGAAGGCTGGACCATCCAAATATCATGAAGCTTGAAGGTTTGGTCACTTCCCGGGTGTCGGGCAATTTATACCTTGTATTTGAATACATGGAGCATGATCTTGCTGGGCTTGCTGCATCACCAACGATTAAGTTTACCGAAGCGCAGGTGTGTTCTTTTCCCTTGTCATTTGAGTACCAGAAGAGGGTAACTATGATGGCGACATTATTTGGAAATATCTATATTTGTTGAAAGGCGTCTACTTAACCTTAGTTTTCTTTTGAATCCAAACAAATTGGCTAGTTTGTATTTCTAATCTTACCAGCCATTACTTATGTTTTTGGAGTCTACACTAAGATCATCGAAAAATTTAGTAGAAAATGAGTTCATATTGCCTAACATTGTTGTGTATCTGTATCCATATTTGAGGATTTTATTCCAACTGCCAAGTCTACAATGGCAGACTATCTTGACTTCCAATATATCATTATACACTTTTTAAGATCCTTTATCTTTTAAGCTCTCAAGGAACTTCCCTTTGTTTTGGATACCTTTGTGGATATTCCTAGAATCTAGATAGAAGTGTAAATATTTTTTGGGGATTTTTGTGAATGTCTTTTTTGGCTGGTGGGAGTGAGACCCCCTTGTTTCTGGTTATTTCCTTGTTCTTGATATAGTTAATGTTAATTGGACATGGTTTTGCTTGCAACATTACTCACTTATTTATACGAAAAATGTATTAGACCCATGGATTACTTACTATTGTATTACTGCATTTCATGCCCAAACATAAAGTGTTACTTGACGGAAGACGGATTTTCAAGGAAAATCATGTTTCTATTATATTTTAGATTTTATGGAATGTCAATATATGTATTATTTCGACTAGCCAAATAGGTTTAATTATTTTTGGGTCCATTTTGTATTCTGGCCTTACTTTTCATGATCTTAATTTTATTTCTTACTAGCGTTCAGGTAGTATAAATATTCTCTTAGGGTTGGTTTTTTTAATCATTCATACTAATATTATCATTTTGGAAATAGAATTGTTTGACAGTTTTATCTCCTTGTGGATTCAAGGAACCCTTGAGATTGAATACGGTGTTATTATTTCTTTTGATCCTCGCTTCACGTTGTGTCATTACTTGGCTTGGAGAACACTTCACTTGGCAAGATTCTTAGGCGTAGGAAGTATAGATTTTTGTTTAGTATCTTTATTGTCTGGATGGGAGAACAGCTTACCTAATACTACCTCTGTATGAAAATGAGAGTCCAACTATTTTTGTAAACTTTTTTCCAAATATTAAGGTTTTTATATGACACAGTTGGACATATATTTTTTAATATTGAATTTTATACTTTGAAGTGTAATATTGAATAAAACATCCAAAAAGATTATACTAAGAGGTCCAATGCAAACCTTAATATTTTCAAAAAAGGAAAAAAAGTCTAACAACAAAGTAGGACTCTCATTTCCAGATGTACGGTGTACAATATTGGATGCCTCGTATTATATGATCTACCAATTCATTGTTATTCGGCACAGCAACTGAAATTATTTTTTTTCATCCTCACCTTATCTTCTTACACGGGGTTCTATGTTATGGACCTGCAGATCAAATGCTATATGCAGCAGCTGCTTCGTGGACTTGAACACTGCCACAGTCGCGGAGTTCTGCACCGTGATATTAAGGGCTCAAATCTTCTGATTGGCAACAATGGAAATCTCAAGATTGCTGATTTTGGACTTGCGAACTTTTATGGCACCAATAGAAGGCAGCTTTTAACAAGTCGCGTAGTTACCTTGTGGTATCGGCCTCCTGAACTTTTGCTTGGTGCTACAAATTACGGAGTAGCTGTCGATCTGTGGAGTGCTGGTTGCATTCTCGCAGAATTATATGCTGGGAAGCCTATAATGCCCGGAAGAACAGAGGTACTTCACAGCTATGAGTAATTAGGTTTTATCTCTTGTATTTTCAGTCAATGAATGAGTGCTGCTTTTGTGTTCTCTGCCATTTCAAGTTATGAAGTGCTGCTTTTGTTGCATTCTTCCATATGTGCTACAAATGATGATTTCATATGTTCTTAATTGACACTCAAATACCTTTTTGACACCATGCTTTTCCAAAGTATTATATATTAGATGAAGTGTCCCCCCCCCCCCCCCCCAAACAAACCCCCCAAATTTCAATTTCAGCTCAGCTAAGAAAATTTGGTTCCTATCCATGTCATACGCGTTTAAATCGATATTCAAATTTCAGATGGAAGTCTTGAGTTACTCTTAAAAACTTAAAATTAATTCTCCTTGTAAAGTTCACGCCTTTGTTTAAAAGGTCTATACAGCTCAGGGTTTTACCTTTCTTCATGTGGGTGCTAGGAATCTAAATTTCTTTATAATCTCTTTCTTTGTGTGTACAAGTTAGGTTAGCAGACTATGTCATGATCATGCGGGCACTTTTGAGATCTATGAAAAAGCATTCTTATCCAATTTAGTTTGCTCTTTTCATTCTTCTTATTTTGCCTTTTCTCAACTTCCTTAACTTAAAAAGGTCTTATTTTTTCCAGAACATGCACCTTAATTTCCCATCTCAGTGATGTAATTAATTTCTAAAATCTAAATACCATGCATGGTTTACTGAGAAGTCTAATATTAAAACATGGAGTTAAATTCTGAAAGTCTTCTTGAATGCAATCTTCTTAGATGTCAGGCAGCAATTGAATCGGCATGGTGGAAGTTAATTGATTGTAACATATGGTCCTTGTGTCGATATGAAGACTTTGAAAGATGATCAGAGTTACATATGCATTATGGTACAAAATCTTAGTAGTTAAGATGCTGTACTTTTTTGTACTGTTGAAAATGACATTGAGAGTCTGAGACTATAGATGAACATGGTGGGAACTGGGAAGATAGAAAAAACCAATGCACTCTTGAGAACTTAGTGGTGGCTTGAACTTAGGATAAGATGAGGGTAGAAAAGGTACATTTTTTTTTTGTTGAAGTAATGGAGGTTGCTGCTTTTGGATGGTATACAAGTGTTCTCTAGCCAGATTGAGAGTTGTTTAGATTTAAGCCATTTGAGTTGAGCAATATACACTTACAGTGATTTTCTACTTCGGTGTACCTTATGATATAGGCACGAGCCTGAATTTACATGCAAGTTTTCATTAGTATATATATTATGCAAAACTTCACCCTTGTGTTGTTATTTACTCCCTTATGTTCTATCTTCCTTAAATGTTATTTATGGTTTGGTAATAAATACAATTATATATCATGTTACACAAAAGTGTTATAATATGGGTTTTGTTGCAAAATGTATTTGATTGATATTTGAGGTTCTGTTATTTAATCATTTATAGGTGGAACAACTACATAAAATTTTCAAACTTTGTGGTTCACCATCTGAAGAGTATTGGAAAAATTCAAAATTGCCTCATGCAACAATTTTCAAACCTCAACACCCATACAAACGTTGTTTTGCTGAAACATTTAAGGATATCCCTCCTTCGGCTTTATCACTTTTGGATACCCTCCTTGCAGTTGAACCTGAGTGCCGGGGATCAACTTCCTCTGCTCTTCAAAGTGAGGTAAACTTCTTCTTCTTTCTTTTCTTTTTTTTTTCAAAGCTTTATACTTGTTCATTTAGCATTTCAGTTATTTAAACTTTCCAAGTTTTATTGCTGTTTTAGTTCTTAATGTATTCTTTTCACTGCTTTGCTAAAAGTAGAACTTGGTTCACTTAAGACTACTGTCTATAACCTCCCACACAAAATTTCTTTCTGGAGAAAGACAATACTAACAAGAATGAAAGCAGAAAAATAAAATAAAAATGCAAACAATCAAACAAACAAAAAGGTTATTTCTGAAATTTGAAACAACCCTCCTAATGGTTAGGTTGTTTGTACTTGTGAAAATTAAAAATAAGGCTGTTTGTACTTTGTTCTCTAGAAAAATTAGAAATTTGTAATTTGACAGCTTTCTCAACCTCTCAGTTAAGTTTACATCATATAATGGCTTCCCACTTGGGACTCCTCACATTGTAATTGTGATTGGACCTGGTATTTTTCAATCATTTTTTGTTCATTTTACTTTCTTTTTTTTCTTCAATGATTTCAATTTCTCTTGTATCGCTATATACAGCTATATATATTATGGAGTTTTCTATTTGTAGTTCTTCATGACAAAGCCTCTTCCCTGTGATCCATCAAGTTTGCCCAAGTACCCACCAAGCAAGGAATTTGATATAAAGGTTCGAGAAGAGGAAGCAAGAAGGTATACAGTCAGTTAGCACCTTTCTTATATTTGAAATATTGGTCATCTAACTCTTATTTAAAATGTGGTTTCAGCCTTTTTGATTGGATAAAAAAGAGTTGTTAGTCAAAGATATTGTGCATGAAGCAGTTATATAGGGCTAAAAAAACACCAAAATTTGTATCATTCATGCTTTAAAATGCACTAACAACAATATTTTGATTTTTATTATTTTTTAGCTTGTGGTGCATTTGGTTCATCCAGAGACCAATGTATAAACAACTCTTTGTTTTTACTTTTGGTATTAGATCGTTTCAGTTTCTCAGTAGTTGCTTTTTGCTGGAACTTCGACGTGGTTAAGAAGTCTTTTATCTTTCTACTCAATTAATAATTTCCAATAGGCAAACCCTTGACATTGTTTTAGCAAAGCAGGTGGTTTCCTGCTCTGCTTATTCTCACATTTCTTGTGTTTCTCTTCATCCCAGACAAAAAGCAGCTGGTGGTAAAGGGCATGGACTTGAATCTAGAAAGGGCAACAGAGAATCCAAAGCAATGCCGGTGCCTGATGCTAATGCTGAGTTGCAGGCGTCAATACAGGTATAAGGCTTATTTAACTCTCCCATATGTGCTTGCCCACATATGACTAGATTTATGGTAATGACACTATATTTTCTGGCATTCAGAAGCGACGAGAGAAACCGAACCCTATTAGTATCAGCGAGCAATACAATCCTGAAGAGGAAAGTGGTTCTGGCTTCCCTATTGATCCTTCTAAGGGACAATTACAAAATGGCTTCCGTCATAGCCGAGTGAATCAACCAGGAACTTCTTTAAACATGAATATGAATTCCATAATTGGTTCTGCAAGGCATGACACAGATTTCAGCGCTCAGAGATCTTATAGACCTCAGGGAGCTGCAGCAGCACAGTTGTCCCAGTTTTCTAGTTCAGTAGCTGTGCGAGGAAGTTCGCGTCTTGATCTTAGCGGGGAGAGTAATTCTTGTTCAAACTGGTCGGGGGAACATTCTAATGTCAGATATAACCAGCTAAATGATTCTGAGTCATCACACCATTTGCTGCATAGACCAAATTCTTCTCACAATAAGAACGAGGAGATACCTCGGAAGGAGTCCACAGTGGTAAAGAAATTACTTAACCCTTTTCTAAGATCTTTTCAATTTCCTAAACTATGTACCATCACAGGAAATATCTGTCTTATGGATTCCTATGATCTTCCATTAGATCAATGTAAAAGTAAGTGATAGAACATGTGACAAGGGAGATGAACTTTAGGTAGTCATTTATGACAACAAATGAGCTTATATTAGGAAAGATAGTGTTATTTACTCGTCTAGTGGGGTTGCTTATCATTTACTTGGGCCTTTATATGTCTGGCAGAAAACCCTCAGTAATATATCTGAAAGCATGTCTGGCTTGCAAAGAATATAAATATATAACTTGTAGTCGACGTCCTGAGCATTTCTATGTGGGATGTGGGAGATAGGTGTCACTAAAGCATTTAAAACATTACCTAATATAAGAAAGTAGATGCTTACCTTCTGGTTCTATAAATGTGAACTGTTACTTAATATTTTGGTTCTATCCTTAGGGTTATGCTCCAAAAAAGAGTCGGATCCACTACTCTGGACCATTGTTTCCTTCTGGTGGAAACATGGAGGATATGCTTAAAGAGCACGAGAAACAAATTCAACATGCTGTTCGCAAAGCTCGTATTGACAAGACCAAGAACAAAAAAGGCTATTGTGCAAATGGACAGACAGAATCACTATTGCAGTATGGAGGATATGCAGGATGACTCTTGACAGAAACTATCTGCATCCTATCCTAGGAATGGAAACTCCAGGAGAATGAGCAATTCTCACAAGACTTTGGCAGATCTCATCGCTCTGAAAAGAGCTTGGGTTTCTGTGGAGTTTCGTGGGTTTGATTGCCTCCGATTATCTGTTCATAATATCTGAGGTACGCTATGAAGTTCCGGCTTTCAGAAAGCTTTTAGGCAATAAAGTTCAGGGCCATTCACGGCATACTTTTTTGTGGTTGTATATGAGATTGACACACCGAGAAGAAGTTTACTTAATGGATAGGGATCGAACCATATCATACCATTCTGGTGGTGTTTGTTTACTGGAGATAACTGTATAGTTTCAAGTTTAAACTAGTTTTGGCAAAGCCAATAAATTTTAGCTCATAATGTAAAGGGTAAGCCGAGTTTACTATTTTTAGGAAATATAGCAAACTACACGGCCAAAATTTGGCATGAACAACAATCCGGATGGTAGTTTTTCTAGTATATTATCAAACAGATTGTGTTCTCTACATGCTGCTCAAAATCCTTTATGATAGTATAAAATTTCTGCTGTGATTTATGAACACACTGCATGACTGCAAAATGTATGTCATGTGTTAATTTAAAGATTGAATTTTCACTCTTTTTATGATAAAAAATGCTTTATATTTGTTGTATGGGGGTACTGAGAACAACAACAGAAATAGAGGGGGAATAAGAGGGTATCTATCCTTACCAGTTTCCAACATGAGAGTTCACCTTTAAACAAAGTATTTGTTTTGAGAATATATTGACTTTAACATAATTAAACTGATGATTAAATTCATAATTTACTCCAAATATAATAAGATTTTGTGTATCGGTTTTGAAGGTGAACTCTTATTTTCTTGAAATTTATAAAAGAAGTAATTCTCATTTTGGAACTGTGAAAATATAAGATGTTATGAAGAGATTCAAATAGGATTAGGGTTCATGAATACTCGAACTAGGGATCAGGACTCGAAACCTGTGATAAACTAGACTAATTGTTCGATAATCTTTGTGCTTAATTAACTTATAGAGTGACAAAGTGTGGACTGATTAGCAAATATTTCATCAAATTGGAGATCAAGGAAATAAATGTTCTGCATCCTTGAAAATATTCAGAAGAATTATGTTTCCTCTACTTGCATCTTTTTCTTTCACTTTACAGACGCATGAATATGCATATCTCACCCAATAAGTTGTTACGGAACAACATACTCTTTAATTATTATTTTCTCCTACTTCTCACTAGTCCCACGTCATATGGATTAGTCTCACATCGCAACATGTGAATTAGACCGTGTTGTGTACAAGGCTTTACCCCTGCTACCAAAGATACTAACAAGTCATGATATCTTTTTGAGTGGGTGATTCTGTGGTGAGCCGAGAATACTTAAGTTTATGCTATTGAGTCTTAGATGGTGTTTGTTTACCTTTTAATACTTATTAACAACTTCACGTCTGATTCAGTAAGAGGGTAAAGTTGTTTGGTAAAATTTTATTTGCCTCCTATTGGTAAGAGTGAGATATAAATCCAAATCATTAAGAGTTGCCCCTTAATGAAAATTTCTTAATGATAATTTTAAATTTATGAAGCCTCTATAAATATTGTACTCCCTCAATTCCAAATTTTAAGATCATTATTGATTTTTGAAAAGTCAATTTGAGATATTTTTAAATTTAAAATTGATATTTTTAAATTTAAAAGTCATTTAGATGTTTTATACTTTTTAGTTACCAAATAGGTTTTTAAGTTCATATGTTATTTCATTCAAATAATTTAATTTATTAAAATATATACTAACCATTCAGATCTTAATTACTCAGTTTTATCAAACACGGTCTTATTCTGTGTTTGGTTTTGGCGAGAGTTGTAACATCTCGTCTCTGTTATTTTGTAACATCACTATATGATTTCATTAATATAAGAATAAGTCTATGGGGACATGAAAAAATGGACTTGAAAATTGGACATTTTCAAGTTCCTTTGCTTTTTTTTTAATTTTTTTTTTTTTGGTTGAGTCCAAACATATTTATACTATGGATTTAAAAAAAAAAAATTCAGAAAAAACATAAAAAATTAGGTCCAATTTGGATATATATCAAAAAAATGGTAGTATGAGCCCATACTACCATTTTTTTGATATATATCCAAATTGGACCTAATTTTTTATGTTTTTTCTGAATTTTTTTTTTAAATCCATAGTATAAATATGTTTGGACTCAACCAAAAAAAAAAATTTAAAAAACAAGCAAAGGAACTTGAAAATGTCCAATTTTCAAGTCCCTTTTTCATGTCTGCGTAGGAAGACTCTTAATATAATAGCACACCTTTTGTCCATAACGAGAGTTCCATTTTATTTGAAAATTATACGGTATAATATTGTGGTTTAGACGGTCGTCAATTTTCTATGTAACTTCTTAACTTAATTTGAGTAGTATTGATATTATAGGTTTAATGGGCATCACTTTCCTTTCAATGGCAAAAGATGTTTACACTTGAGATGGATGGTACCCTTTTGCTTTCTTCCCCCAACTTGTTTCTTTAATCCTTCCCAACTCATCATCAAAACAAAGTAGATATAACTAACTTCACCATACTAAAACAATATCAGAAGTCATAATACCATCCAAAAAATATAAATACTAGTAACTTCACCAAAATCAAAATTATTAGAGGCATATTTTATAGTTCCATTACCATCACTTCCAGAAAACTCCACCAAATATGTAGATCTACCAACTTTCTCCATTTTGCTTCATACCAAATCATCTTTCTAGTTCACTTGTCTTTGTCAATAGTCTATCATATATACATCCCTTCATCCTTAAGCTTTCACATAACAACAAGTCAACAACCCCCTTTAATTTCTTTATAAATCAATATATATATATATATATATATATATATATATATATATATATATATATATATACCCCCTTCCATACAACCCCAAACAAATAATCAGTTCTTACACTTTCCCCTTTTGAAAATGAGGCAAAAAAACAAGTACCCCATTACTCTTAAGTTTGTCCTTGTAGTTGTTGTCTTATTTGCTCTCTTCTTCATATTTGTATTGAGATCAAGCTTCTCTTCTTCCAAGAAAAACTCATCTCCAATAACACACAAAAATCTCCCAAAACTCTCAACCTCTGTATCAAATGCAAATCCAACACATTGCTCACCAACAACTTGCAACAAAATCCCACCTTCTTTAGCCGAAGCGCTCATCCACTACTCAACCTCAACCATAACTCCACAACAAACACTCGAGGAAATATCGGTAACATCAAGAATTCTACAAAAAAAGTCCCCTTGCAACTTCCTAGTGTTCGGCCTAGGCCACGACAGCCTAATGTGGACTACACTTAATTTTGGTGGACGAACGATTTTTCTAGAGGAAGATGAGGCTTGGATCAAGCAAATCAAGCGTAGATTCCCAATGCTAGAGTCATACCATGTCACATATGATAGCAAGGTTCATCAGGCAGATGGGCTAATGGAGGTAGGCAAAGGAAATGAGTGCACAGCAGTAGGGGACACTAGGTACTCAATGTGCCAACTTGCCTTAAAAGGTTTGCCTAGTGAGGTTTATGACATAAAATGGGACTTAATTATGGTCGATGCGCCAACCGGGTACTACGATGAGGCTCCGGGGAGGATGAGTGCCATTTATACTGCCGGAATGATGGCCCGGAACAGGGAGGAGGGGGAGACTCATGTGTTTGTGCATGATGTGAATAGGGTTGTGGAAGATAAGTTCTCAATGGCATTTTTGTGTGAAGGGTATATGAAGAAACAAGAGGGGAGATTAAGGCATTTCACAATTCCTAGTCATAGGGATAGTTTGGACAAGCCTTTTTGCCCTTAGGCATTCCATTCTCTCCATTTGGAGTGTTGGACCCTTCACTTATTTCACCATTTTGGCATGTCACAGTTACAACAATATCACAATTATCATGGGATGGGACTCAACAAATAGGGAAGGATGCTACCCTTTTTTTTTATGAAGAGGGAGATTGATGCCATCCTTGGAATTTGAAATGGGGACAATCCAAAATTTGATTTTATCACTTATTATTTTTTTTAAAACTTTATTGTTCTTGTTCATATTAAGGGAATTGAGTTTTTTTTCTTTCTTTTTTTTGGAGAAAATATTGATGTTTCAATAATTGTGGGGTTTACATGCTGGTCAGATTTATAGAGATGAGAAGAGTTTCAGTATAGTGAAAATAAATGGGGCATATGTGAATGAAAATACAATGGTTTATAGTTCATTCTTATGCAATGTTATCTCCCTCCAATAATGTTTTTTGTTGACATTTTATTTGGATATTAAGGTATGGAAGCTATAATTGTAAACCACGATTAAATTTTTGAAAGCATTGATTTATACATTCCTCTTTTATTTTTCGTTACCGTAGTAAATAGAAGAGAAAATGAACTTAAAAGGGGTATAATATAATGTTGAAATTTTTATCTCTTTTTTTATGACAATGAAACCTGCAACCATAGGTCGAAAAATGTGAAGGAAAACGATATATATGTCAATAAATCTCATGATAAAATTAGATCCCGATTAACGTAAACTTTAAGCAATAAAAATAGAATAATAATATATAAATTACTTCTTATTTTTTTATCTCATGTATTCACATATATCAACATTAAATATCAACATAAATTTATTGTCGTATATAGCATGACTCGAAATGTGAATTCCCAACTCAATTGGCAATAACTTCAAATTAAAGTTTAGTTCTGAGGCTAAAAACACACACTTTCAAAATTTCAATTTCTTAAAACTTTATAAATAGTGACTTGCAAGCTACCATGAAATATATTAAAAGGTTACTCAAAATTTATTGCTTGTCTTGTCTTAAAGATAAGATTAGAGAGAAGAAATTCCCAGCTCAATTGGCAATAACTTCAAATTAAAGTTTAGTTCTGAGGCTAATAACACACTCTTTCAAATTTTCAATTTCTTAAACTTTATAAATAGTGACTTGCAAGCTACCATGAAATATATTAAAAGGTTACCCATTTTGTAATCTTAATTTAAAGCTGATTCAATTAACACCCTATCATTTTTATTTGAAGAATAAACAAGTCATTAAAAAATCTGGGTTAGAATCATTAGATGATCCTGATCATCCAATTTGCAATAAAAAAATATTTATGCATCTATCATGTATGGAAGAAGCAATAGTTATTTAATTAAAATAATAAATTATTGATTAAAATTGAATGGTGGCAGAGCACTAACATTAAACCGATATGACAGGTAGATAAAACTTTGTTACAATGTTTTCATATGGGACCAATCGAACCGAAAAAATTATCAAAGTGGACCGTTTTCGAATCATAAATATATAAAAATATATATTATTAGTAATTAATAAAATTTTAATTTTTTTTTATGAATTAAAATATAATAAAATTGAGTAACAATATTATTAAAAGTGATTAATTTTAATATTTAAAAAAATTAATACAAACAAATAATAAAAAATCGATTCACTGAGTCAACTTAATTGGTTTTACCGGTTGAACCACCACCGGTTCGACCAGTGGTCAATTGGTTCAATTCGAGTTTTGACCAAATCGATTCAACCAGGTCAAACTAGACCGGATATAGAATCGATTTTCGATTCAACCAGTTGAACTAACCGATCTGAACTGAGGCTTTGTTAAATAACTAAAAATATTAACACAATATTCTCATTAAAATAAAATATAGTACTTTTTTAAAACTGTAGTTAACTTTCAGTCTTTTTTTAATTATCGAAAACTATAGTGATACTCTTCTAAATTTTAATCTAAAAAAGAATAATGAAAACAATAAGAAAGAACATACAAGTTCTTAATTAATTGACTAAACTGTAAATTTGACCCTCTTATTCGTCATATTTTTACAAAAAAATATTATTTATTAATTATTTTAGCACACGTCTCCTCATAAATATGAAAAACAAATAAAATCTTTTCCCTCAATAAAAAGCAAATTTTGTTATTTAAATTTGACGGGAAGTTTTAACATATTATTTTCGTGTCCGACGAAATGTTATTGTAGTGCTAATGACATATGTGTCATTCGGTTTTCAAGATGATTTGTCAAAAAAGAAAAAAGATTTTCAAGATGACAATTGACTTATCTACTTAATTTGAACTCTAACGATTACTTGCATATTCTATTTTATAGAATACGATGTGATTGAGATAAATTTTAATCCAAATTTAAAAGTTAAAACGAATTAAATTTGAAATCTTTTATCTCACTTTTGCTGCTTCTCCGATCGTGAACGTGAATACTGTTGTTCTGAAATGCGTTTCAAATATGTCTAACTATTAAAATAACTATAATATCCTTACATTAGACATAAAAATAATACGTTAACACTTTTTTTTCAAAATTAATTAACAAAATTTATTTTTTTTATTGACAAAAATGTTAGAAGAATAATTTTGCACGATTAACGCATTTTGGGTGAGACATGTGTTGAAAAAATAAATTTAAGAAGTATTTTTATAAAATAGGACACATAGGAGGGTCAAAATGGGAAAAACGTTGGACATGTGGGGACTGGGGACTTTATCTAGACTATAGAGAGAGAAATTGTCTTTCCCTTGATCTTTTTCCTTTCCCTTTTCCTTTTCCCTGCAAACAAACAAATCCATTACCCTCAACATAGAGAGATTCTACTATATCTATTCAGTTTTCTCTCACTTCATTTAGATTTTCAGTTTCCCATCAGCAAACATGAGCAACGAATAGTGAGTATCTCTCGCTATATCTATTCAGTTTTCTCTCACTTCATTCAGATTAATTTACTGTTTTTGTTTGTATAATTGTTTGTTTGGTTTGCAGCGATTATCTGTTTAAGCTTCTGCTAATCGGAGATTCTTCCGTTGGCAAATCCTGCCTTCTTCTCAGATTCGCTGTATGTTTCCCTTTCTTCTTCTCTTATCACTGCGAGATATTTATATGTATACTTGCTTATTTATATTTTCTCATGATTCATGAGTGGCAGTAAAGTTAGTTAATATAAATTTGTGGTTGATGATTTCAGGATGATTCGTATGTTGATAGTTACATTAGCACCATTGGAGTTGATTTCGTAAGTCTCTAGCTTTGTCGAACTAGTTATATATGTGTGTGTGTGTGTTTAATTATTTTGGTTAACCTGAATTTTGTTGTATTTTTTTTTCAAGAAAATTAGGACTGTGGGGCAGGATGGGAAGACGATTAAGCTGCAAATTGTGAGTATTGACTACTGCTATATATATAGTACTGCTGTAAGAATTAATGGTTCTAAAGGTCTGGATTTTAGAAATATATCCCCCTTGATCCCGCAATGAGAGCCTCATTTAATGTTTTTAACATGCTAAGGTTTGCCGAGAACACGCATATATACAATTTTTTCCCACTATTTTCATTTAATAAATGTAAAGACTAAATTTGTGACCCGGAAGAGTATATTTTTTTCTTTTAATAAACCTTGATGTGCAAAAGATAAGTTGAATGAAACTCTAGTTTTGCAACAGAGGGTGTATAAATCTCATTTGCATGTAAGGTTTCCCTTTTTTCCCTTAAACTAGCTTCCACTTGCATAATTTTATCACTGTTTTCTTTGGCTGCTTCAAGTGAAGCATTTTAATCTGTTAAATTTTCGAAGACACAGGTTTTATGCATCACTTCATTTATTTTGAAGAAGCTTGATCGTGAAACTACGGTTAACATTTGACATTTGATAGTACTTTCTGTTTCTGTCTTTTAGTGGGATACTGCTGGGCAGGAGCGATTCCGGACAATAACAAGCAGCTACTACCGAGGAGCACACGGGATTATTGTAAATAATGTTTCTTAAGAATACCTCGTTAAGAAATTTTCTGCACCTTATTATATTTAACTGATGTCTACTGTCAGTAAATCACAGATGACGAGTACAAGGTCACCATGGGTTTACATATAAGTTCCTGGTTCCATATGCACGGCTTGTAGTCACTCTGGATGTTGCTATTTTTTCTCAACCTTCATTTCAATCTTTAATGTACTTCTTCCTTATAAGTAAATCTTTAATCTGTTTATGAAGTACACAAAAGCTTCGAGCTTCATCCAATGAAATATCTCATTACCAATGAGATCATGAATCTACGATCACTAGTTTTTTAAGTTAATATTTTCATGACCAGTTTAGCCCCCTCTTTTGTTATGAATTTCCAATTAATTGTGACATTTTTTTGGGAATGGTTCATATTCTGAAGCAAGTTTGCATATTGTTTTAACATTCCTTAAGCAAATGGTCTTGTTCAGAAAACAGAAGCATGTCAATGCAATATCCTTTGTTTTGGCAGATACTAATTACTCATTCGCTTTTTACCTTTTTCCTTCTCTGGTTGTTGGCTATAGCATTTGAGCCTTAATTTGACCACTCCATTTTGATATCATGCCAGCTACTTTTAACATTTATTAGTACTTAGGTTATGTGCCAGCCATGAGACTAAACACATGTTTGAACTGAGTCCTGGAATATACTTTGGACTGGGAAAGTGTCCTCTGAAGTAAATCAATATTTTTTGAACTGAGTTCCTGTCTGACGTAGGACAATGGTTAGAAAAGGATAAAACTGGGGGGGGGGGGGAAGAAGAGAGAAGTATAGTAGAAAGAAGAAGAAGAAGAAGAATAAAGAGGAAGGGCTGTGGAAAGCAGTAGTTCTATGGAGGTAACAAGGTGTAAAACAGAAAGAATACAGAGGTAAATCAACATTCTAGTCAAAAGCCATTATATTGGCAAAACCAATATAAAATGTGTAAACTAAATCCAAGGATATATGAATTACTGAATTGTAAAATTTACTTTTTTCTATCCCTAATGTAGATTAGTGATATTATTTCATTTACTCGTTCTGACTTGCACTGACCTTGCAACAGATTGTCTATGATGTTACCGAGATGGAGAGTTTCAATAATGTTAAGCAATGGTTGAGTGAGATTGATAGATATGCAAATGACAGCGTATGCAAGCTTTTGGTGGGAAACAAATGTGATCTGGTTGAGAACAAGGTTGTCGACACACAGACAGCTAAGGTATAGAATGTTACTGTAGTGTTCTGAGTTTCTGCTTTGCTAACCATAATCAAGATAACCTGCTGTTTTCTGTCGCACTGAGTTTTGCTCAGCATGCTTGCACAATCTCTAGAAAACTTTCTATCCTTGATTAAGGCCTTGGAAACATATTTAATGCTGCTGGTACAGTTACTTTGTACCCAAATTAAATTAGAGTCCACTTTCAAATTGAGAATCTAATTTTCCTTTTTGGATCCAAAATGATGGTCCTCTTTCAAAATGAAAATACCAAATCTATCCATATTTAAGTTTTAGTCTTGACAGTTGACTATGTTATAGCCAAAAATTTTTACTTTTGAAAGTGGACACTCAAGATTGAAACAGCAGGAAAAATGACATTTTTGTAATATACCTTTCTCTCAATTCAATGGTTAAACATAAATTGACTGCACAAAGAATCTTTTAAGATACTCTTTGGTGTTATCAAGTTTGTCGAGAAGAGGGAAACAACATAAAGTACTTTCCAGCAATTGTCCGTATAATCACTTAAATGTCCTTTCAGAGATCCAGCTTTATGTGGAACAATGCATCTGGTGATTTTGATATTTTTCATCATGCTACTTATGATTATGAGAATACTACTTGCCATTGGAAAGTTACATTTTAGATCAATTAAGCAATTTTATTTCTCTTTTGTTTCCCTAAATCTTGGGTTTTGTTTTTGTTCTTTGCTCAACCAAATTTAATGAAAGCCTCCAACTTTGAGGTTTGTTGCTCAAAGGGCTTCTAATGAGGATTCAATTTGTTTGGTATTTGAGTATTTCTTCTCTCGGACTTAGAGTAGTCTTCTATTCAAATTCCTTTCAAGGCTTTTGAAGGGTGGTCTTTGCATAATAAGTTGCATTTCTGGTAATAGGGATGTGACCGAGTTTGTGATCAATTTGTAATCGTGGTCTGTGGGTAAATTGCAGGTTTCCATGGGATTAGCCTCGCCTCCAAAAAGGGGGTGGGTAATATCTAAAAGAAAATATAGAAGATATACTCTAGTAAAGGATAGTTGTTGGGGCTTCCTCACTACAATATAATGGCTAAGCATAAACATTAATGAAAATATCGGCCATTTTGAAGCCCATTTTTTTCTGCCTC
Organism: Aralia elata; assembly: GCA_034770075.1. Lineage (NCBI taxonomy): Eukaryota > Viridiplantae > Streptophyta > Magnoliopsida > Apiales > Araliaceae > Aralia > Aralia elata. The sequence continues at coordinate 4,564,091 of CM068388.1, read as the reverse complement.
CCCCCTCCTCTCTTATTTCTTTCTTTTCTCCCTTGTTTATAATGAACTAATTTTATTACTGTACTGGACCTGATTTAACTGCAGGCATTTGCAGATGAGCTTGGAATCCCTTTCCTTGAGACCAGTGCAAAAGACTCCATCAATGTGGAACAGGCTTTCTTGACCATGGCTAGCGAGATAAAGAAGAAGTAAGACACCTAGTCAGTTCTGTATTGCTTTTGTTCCATATTGATCTGATATTTTTACCAATTTGCATTTTAGTTGCTCTTTCCATCATTAGAAACTACCCATCATCTTTATTTCCTTTGCTTTTGGGGATACTTTTTATTTGCTTATCCTTTTGAAACCATACTTGAGTTTTGTGATAATTTAACACTCTTCTCAAAAATTTATATGCAGAATGGGTAACCAACCAACTGCTAACAAAAAGGCAAGCAGTGTTCAATTCAAGGGGCAGCCCATCGAGCAGAAGGGCAACTGCTGTGGCTAATATTTCTATTGTGTTCTGGTTTCTATTGAGAAAAAATGGTGAAACAAATTGTAAACAGCTGTTGACTAAACTTCTATATGAAACTTGCTAAACACTAAACAGTTATAAATTGTAGGCTTTTAACTTTTCTTTCAATTTCCTTCTGCCTGTAAGAGGGAACAGCGAAATAGATGGGGGAAAAGTTGTAAGGATTGCTCCTGAGCATACTTCATTATGTTCTAGGAGGGATCTGACAAGTAGGTTGTACATTCTTCTTGAGTGAAAACTAATGTGGCATGAAATCCTTTGTCAATATCTATGTCGTCGACCATAAGTAAAACTATTAAGCCCTGTAATGAGTTTTACATTTTTAAACTTATTTTTACTTGCATGAATAGCAAGGAGGAGGAAGAAATTGTGATCTTAAGGATTCAACAGATTTCTGGAATTTCTGAATCCTAATGGCACATGCTGGAGAAATTGACATGATTAACTGGAGTAGTTTGGCCAAGTGAATTGACTGGTTTCCCATGCATTATGTGGAGTCCATTTGTTTTAACGAACTTGACCATGGTGTAAATTTCAAAATTTTCGGACAAAAGTTGTCCTTTTTGAGTAATAATCAAAACTAAGTTGTTTGATAAAACTGGATGTAAGGGCATGATTCGCATGAATGTATAAGAAAATCTGAATGAGTTAAATGGAGTAGAAAATTTGAATACGGAATGAAATGATGTGTTTAATAATTGTCTATCTAAAATATTTGGTATTATCTTATTTTAATTTTCTGGGTTATTATGAACAAATTTATTATATAATTATAATAAACAATATTATCTAAGAAAAACTAAATATAAACTTTTGAACCATCTTTGATGAAGTATACTATTCAAAAATATAATTTTAGGAATAAAATACTTAAAAATATTAATAACATTCTATAGTACATAAAATCAAAACAAAAAATTACAACAACATTCATTAAATTGGTTATCCAATTTTTTGTTAAACAAAGATAAAAAATAATTTGTACATAACAAAATTTGTTTACAATAGTAAACAAGATGTATATTGAATGTAAATTTTAATTGTCTATGAGAAAATATAAGTAAAAATATCATTCAGCACTACTTTTTACTCATTCAGCCATAAAAATTTGGATAAATTGTTCAGACACATTCAGAGTTTAAAATTTATTAAACAAACAGTCTGAATGACTTATTCATTCAGATTCGGACTTATTCAGATTCATTCAAAAATAAACAAACGGCCCCTAAGTGTCATTTAATAGGAGTATTGTTGTTTAAATTGAACTAGAAAGTCATATGAAAAATTAATATTTTTTTAAAAAAAGAAAGAAAAGAAGAAAAAGACTAAGTTTAAAGAATAAGACTAATAAGATGGCTAGAATTACCTGGAGCCATCGTACTCCTATATGTTATGAATGAAGTTTAGCTTCACTTTCTGTTGAGCAGCACAACAAATTGTTAATTTTTGCAAAATACTGCCCAATTGAACATGCACCAATTCATAACTGTAATTTTGAAAAATACTGTCTAATTAAACATGCACCAGTTCAGAACTGTCAAATAAAGTATGTAAACTACAAAAACAGTGACACAGTTAATTTCGTAGATAGCACTAGAAACGCACCGAAATGTAATCTCAAACTTCCAACAGAACAGAAAATTAACCCTTGCTCAATTGGCTTTCTTGTAAGCTACTTCCATTTGAAGAATAACTTTTGAGTCTATTTCTAAGTTTTCTCCTCAAAAACAAAACATACATTGGCATCCACTAGATACTGTAATATACCTTGATCCTCAAACTGACAAAAGAAAGCATATTCAAAAATCACAAAAACAAACAACAAATGGATGTTTCAAGATGTAAACCATATAAAAGATAAAACATAGATATTCGCAAAAAGAATTGAGGCAGGGGTATCCACTAGGATGAAGAGCAACAAGGTTTCTTCGTATTGGCCTCCTGTCCCCCAACGACAAGAGTCTTGCCTTCCTTGATGGTGGTAGGTGCCGGTTCATCTGATGAAAGCGACTTTTTACTAATTATCCGGTAAATTTCAGCAAGAATTGTCTGGAAAGCCTTTTCGACATTTGTTGCTTCTAGAGCAGATGTTTCTATGAATGAAAGGCCTTCCTTTTCAGCAAAACTTTGAGCGTCCTCAGTGGCTACTGCCCGCAGATGCTTCAGATCAGTCTTATTTCCTATAAGCATGATCACAATATTGGAATCTGCATGGTCCCTCAGTTCCTTCAACCACCGGCTCACATTTTCAAATGTAGTTGGTTTTGTCACGTCATATACCAGAAGAGCTCCCAGTGCACCCCTGTAGTAGGCACTGGTTATTGCTCTGTATCGTTCCTGCCCTGCTGTGTCCCAGATCTGAGCCTTTACAGTCCTTCCCTCAACCTGAATGAAAAAATAAATTAGAGAAAGACATGGAAAATGTTTCTAAAAATATATTATGCAACAAACCTTAGCTGCACTCATAATATTGCTGCAGGTAGCAATGTTTAATACCAAAGCAGCCAAAAGGAATTAGACAACATCAATTGAACAAAAAGTTCACAATTAAGTGGCGGTTGTATGTTGGAACTGGTCTGCGAATCTACATTTCCCATAAGAAACTGCCACTGGGAACGAACCAGGAAAATAAATTATTTTAGCTAACGTGATGCACGAACTAAGGCTGACTCCTGCACCCAAGTTTGTACTTCAATACAGTCCCAACGTTACAAGCTTTCAATGTTGCATTAAAGGTATCTGTATAGCTTGACTATAACTTTATATCCTTAGGAATTGGTCAACCGTTGTTAGTCCCTAGCATGCAAAGATGCAATCGATTGGGATGATCAACTGAAGATGTCAAGGTAATGGAACCCCAGATGATAAGCCCTCTCATGATCTGGCTGCGGAGGTATCAGGTGCCTATAACACTTCTTCAACCATGTGACTACTCGTTCACAGCTCAATTCTTAAACTTGAAACAGAGTGATAGCGAAAGGAGCCAGCAAGACTCAACTCCCAAGTCCCTCCCAATTCCCAAAGACCCAAAAATCCCACTGCATGGAGCAAATAAGGAACAAAACACAACCAATCTGACAAGTGGGGAGCATTGACATAGAAGTCCATAATTACATATTAGCTTCTTATTGTGTGCCCAAGAGTATAGCCTGATTCAACATCCCAAATTCACTCTGAGTTTGCGTTCCATGTATTGCTTATCTAGCGCAAAATTCCTCTACGCTGCTATGTATCCTTCGGAATGTGGGGAAAACGGAAAAGGGAAAACAAAAAACAAAAAAAATGGAGGATCGAAGTAAAACCAAACAGAACTACAAAACAATCATGGTGACAATCTTTGTAAAGAACAAAAAACTGAGGACATAGTATACCCGCCAAGGCGGTCCATATAGGCAAAAATGCCTTGCAGAGTACCCGCCTGAGATAATCGTGAATTGGGCAACCCTTTAAAGCTCAAACGGTCACCTAGGCAGCTAACACTTAGGAAGTCACCCAATATTGAGATAATTCTGTGGAGCACTGTAATTTTTAATAATTAGTCAACAAAAGACCACCTAAACGGTCCCACAGGTATTTTAGTTTTTTTGTGACATCTAAAATTAGGGCGGTTAGAGAGACCCAAGGCCTAGAATTGCCTGGACAGTTTAACAACAATAGACAATGCTATCACCACCTAACCCAGCTTGAAATGGCTAAAAAGTTCACTCAATGTTTTCATGGGCCCACGTGTCAAGGAAATCCAACTAAAAAATAAAGATAAATTTTATTGTGACAAGATTAACAAGTTTCTTAGTCAAGGTTTATCGATGATTTTCTACTGAATTTCCTAAACAAATTACCCTTCTATTCTTTTGCCTAAGAAAATGAAATGACTACAGTCGCTAGCATACCAGAACACAATTTTGAATGTCAACAAAGTGAGAAGGTGACATTATTTTCTCTAGACCCAAAAAAAAGGAGGGCGGGGGAGGCTAAATTCCCGTGATTATCATTTTCACATACCCTATGGTATATCTTCCCTGCTGTATCAAATGTCTGCTTGGACAATTAAGAGCATGATTAATAAAATTAGTAAAAAGACTCATCCAATCTTAATGTGACATGTGGCTCTACTCAACTAGATTGATTCTTAGCACTCAATTTGAATAAATTAACATGAAAACTATGCAGAGCAAGAAGTCTACTAAAGGAGAGTTACATTATATAACTGTACAAATTGATACAATGTTACAAATTATATATTTGAAACAATATTAAAGGTCAGTTACATGCAGGAACTATATCAGTTGTGATATAGACTTGACTAACTCCAAATGCAATTCGATGCATACATGATTCCATCAGGAATTAAATGGAAGAAATTTTTCGTATCATCATTTTGCAAAGATTCCACAACCACTCAAAGCATCGATGGCATCTTTTTGGGTGAGCAATCAAAGTCAATTAAGCATCGGAAACCAAACTCGCCACAGCACCTGGTTCCGGAATAGAGCTCTCAGTGAAAGCGCGATCTCGCTGCGATCCTTTATTAATGAACAAGATAGTCCAGATGTTGAGGGCCGAGGGGTGGGTAAAAAACACAGATCGAAAAGAAGTGCATGTTGAGAACTTCATACAATATAACAAACACAGAGATCTTGCTCCCTTTAATATGCATTAGTGAACGATGCATCCAATAAGTTAACTCATGACATACAATCATCATAATAGATTTACTAATTGAAAAAACATTATTTTTTTTGTACATGCCCGCAATGAAGCCCAGAACCAACAATAATCTCTATCCCTCCAAAGGGCAACTGAAAAATCATAATTTAGTTTCACTTTGAAAACTAATAATTGACATGATGTTAAACCTCTACTTCAAGGTACAGTTATAAACTTATAATTCTACTAAATAAAAACTCCAACTCCTCTAATTAACTTCAATTCTAACAGATCTGTACCACTAAGATTATCTTCTTTTCTTAATATACCAACACTGCTCATTTGACACAAGGATCAGTCCAGACACAATATCAATCAAAGTAACTAAAAATGAATTTTTAAAAAACCCAATAAACGAAATGCATATCTCTGTAAGTATAGATCCATACTACTGCAGTTGTAAATGAATAAGATATATAAATATTTTATTTTATTTATTTATTTTTTTTTAAAAAGCTGAAGTACAGAAAGAGAGAGTGACAGTACGAGTGAGTAAAAATTAATACAAGGATTTTTTTTGGAGTAATTACCTGGAGAGTGCGAGTAGCGAATTCGACGCCGATGGTGGATTTGGATTCCAAACAGAATTCATTCCGGGTGAATCGGGAGAGTAAGTTGGATTTTCCGACACCGGAATCCCCGATTAACACCCCTTTGAACAAGTAATCGTATTCCTCCTCCGGTCTTCTCGCCATTTCTCTCCCTATGTGGAATCGGCCACTGATAATTAAACTCAACAAATGAAAATATCAAAACCACCCCACTTTCTCTCTCTAAAATGATGATGATACTGATGGTGAACAACAGCGTGGCAAAAGCAAAACAATAAAGTTTCGTCTGCGTGACCGAATTATTGGGTTAAATTTAATTTAATGATATTTAATTATATATATAAAACAAAAATCAAATTGAGTATTAACTATTAAATCATCAAATTTATTTTTAAGCTATTGGTACGATCCAAACAAATAATCCCTCCTTTTCAAAATTAAAAATACAATTTAACTTTTAAAATTAAAAAATTAATATAAATTTATTTAATTTTAATTAATATAATTATTATATTATATAGTATATAACAAAACTATTAATCACAATTTTATTTCATTCTAAATTTTGATAAGTTATATCAATTTTATAATTTAATATATCATCGTTTGATTTCAAAAATTAAATTATATCTCTAATTTTAAAACGAAAAAAATATATATTTAATGTTATTTTTATAATTATTTTAATAAATATATTTTTTTACTTTAATAATATCAATCACCTATTTTAATTTGTTTTTTTAATTTAAATTTTTTTTCAAAAGATGCACTAAGTAACTTTTTTACATAATTATGAAAAGTCAAAATAAATTGAAATAAATGAAACTCATCTCTTCTCTCCCACTAAATAGTCTCATGTTGAGGGAACCATTTAATTAATTTAATTTTAAAAAAATGAGTGAAAATATGATTTTAAAAAGATTATGGTTCGCATTAGGATGATTCTTATGTGAAAAGAATACCGGACAATTATATTTATAAAAGTATCAAATTTTTATTATTATTTTAAAAAAAAATAATTTTATATATACAAATTGTATATAAAATTATAATATGCACAAATACTATAATATTGTTTTTTTTTAAAAAAAAGACTTAAATGAATTCAAAAAATTAGTCCAAGTGACTGACACCCGCAAAACAGACAAACATAGTCTTTCATTATTTTTCTATTCCTCTTCGCATTCTTCAAAACCCTAGTTTCGCCTCTCGTCTTACACTTCCTCAGTCTCTGTCAGTTGCAAAAAAGCTAAAACGCTTGCAATCTGAGGTATCTCTCAATTTTTCCTCTAATTTTCTGCAAATTCTTATCGATTTGTTGGAATTTAAGTTTTTTTTTTGTTGTGTGTTCAGATCCAATATCAAGAGCGAACGTTTTTCCTCTGTAAATTATGGCGCTGGTGAGTTGGTTATATCCATCTCGTTTATGTCACGATTTTGTTTATCGATTAGTGCATATATTTAATTTTGCCTACTGACGATTACTTTGTGATATTGTGTATTTGTTTTGTAATTTGATGTTTGTGAAGTACTTGGACATTAATTATAATCAGTAATGATTTAAAGTTTTTGTTCATTATATCCAGTGAAATAAGTAAATTCATTTTCATCCTTTATATTATTAACATGGTATGTTTTGGTTTCTGGTAGTAGAGTTAAATTCAAAAGAACTTATAATCTAAATACTGTTTGTCCAGTCCTCACTTATTATTGTTTGCTTTGTTTTATCGGTAATTGAACTGTATTGCTGATTTGCTGTATATATTAGACTACTTCATCTCAAATATATAGTAGACCACTTCAAAGTTTGTAGTTGTATGCGATATTAGCTAATTGTATTTTACTGGGTTTTTATTAATAAGTCCTGCTACACTTACAAAGAACTCTTACAAAAACTAGTTTACAAAATGACGTGTTAGGGTGTAATTAGTGGATGACTTACCATACATGGGTGGGTCCAGTGATTGTAACCAACAAAAGCCATACACATCATTTTGTATCTCTTTTTTATAACAATTGTTTAGTCACCGTAGTATTATTGTTTATTAATTGACTGTCGATATTAATTTATTTATTATTTGCCAAGGTTCAGGTTTTCTTTATCTTGTTGGTGGTAGAGATTCTTAATATGCAACTTTGAAAGTTAAATAGAAACCTGTTATTAGTTAAGCTTCAGTCATTTAATTTTACTTAAATCTCATTAGCTTTGGGTTTCCAAATTCCAATGCGAAATGTTCTTATTTAGTTGAATGAAAAGTATTCCTTTATCAGTTGGGAATGAGCGGATGTATTAATTTTTTATTGCAATTTTAACACACTATTTGAGATTTTTAGTTGTATGCTGGGCTAGCATAAGCTTGTTTCAACCTAATAACTCTCCTAGAAAGATTAATAGAATGTTCAACCTGTACGTGTTTACATATGAAATCAAGACAGTGATTTTATCTTTTCTCTTTTTCTTGGAGAATTATAAAGAAGTTGAAATGGATTCTTACTACATTAATAGCTAGAAAGTGGCTTCATGCAAAATGTTCAATTTAATTCTGGTTTATGCTCACTCAAACTTGGTTAGTGTTGATTTCTTTGCCATATGGCTGTCACAAGCTTTCAGGGCAACAATTCGTTTCCTGCTCGGTTGTTCTATCTAGCCTTTTGTAACTTAAGCGATAATGCTCGATGAATAAATATTTGATTGTGTTTTGGTTTTTACTTTTAATTCTTGGTCAAAAATTTAGATTGAGCTTAACAAATTGTGATGTTTTGAGTATAATCAACTGACCGAAATCACTGATATGGGCCATATGGCATTCATTTAACGGTTTACTTATTTTGTAGGTCCTGCATACGGGAAAAACAAACAAAAATTCTTACAAGACACTCATTGCAGCGGAGTACAGTGGTATCCAAGTGGAACTTGCCCAAAATTTTGAGATGGGTGTATCGAATAAAACGCCCGAGTTTCTCGCAATGAATCCTATTGGAAAGGTATACTTTTACTGTTCATATTCAGTTTCTTAATTGACGTAAAGTTTCTTCATTTGAATTATTCTGAAGACATGCATAATATGGATTTATAGGTTCCTGTGTTGGAAACTCCTGATGGACCTATCTTTGAGAGCAATGCTATTGCGCGTTATGGTAGGCCATACACCAGCATTACCTTATTATTCCTGCTTAATTTTTTTAGTGGATCTTATTGTTTTGCATTGGTTGTTGCAGTTGCCCGTTTGAAGCCTCACAATTCTCTATATGGTTCTTCACTAATAGAATATGTAAGATATTTTCTTTGTCTTTCCACTCGCAGCTCCCACATCCCCTCAAAAAATAGAAAAACTGAATTGCCAAAATCAACTCTAAGGAAATTATAATAGTCACTTATAGTTGACTGTTGTTAACTTTGCAATTGTGTGAATTGCATCTGCTGAAGAACTGTGGTTTGTTATGATTCTATCTCTTATTCTTGTTTTACCCAGGGCCAAATTGAGCAATGGATTGACTTTTCTTCATTGGAGATTGACGCCAACTTATTGATCTGGTTTAGGCCAAGAGTTGGAGTTGCTGTATACCTTCCTCCGGTAAGTCATTTCTCTGCTCTCGTCTTGTTTGCTTTATGGCCAAACCTTATAGAAGAATGCATGCCTAATTTGAAGGTGTTACTTTTGCACTATAAATTCATTACTAAACATGGTGGTGGTATCTCATGTATTACTGCTTTTAGCCTTTGGCTATACAAGATGCAGTGGGAAAATCCACTTCTTTCATGGAATTGTTGTCTGCTAATTCTCTCCTGTGGCTGAGCCTAATAATATATCTTGTTTGGTTTGCATGGAGAAAGTTTGATAAGTTGTTATTTGTGCAAACTATTAACCTTTCTGTATGCTTAAACCTTGAAGGCGGAGGAGGCTGCGATCAATGCTTTGAAAAGATCACTCGGTGCATTAAACACACATCTTGCTTCAAACACTTTCCTGGTTGGTCATGCCGTGACATTAGCTGATATTATCATGACATGTAACTTGTACTTGGGGTTTGCTAAGCTCATGACTAAGAGCTTCACAGCTGAGTTTCCTCATGTCGAGAGATACTTCTGGACCATGGTTAATCAACCGAATTTCAGTAAAATTTTGGGGGTGGTGAAGCAGACAGAAAGTGTTCCACCCGTCCAGGCAACCAAAAAGCCTTCTCAACCTAAAGAAGCTGCTAAACCAAAGCCTAAGGAGGAAGTAAAGAAAGAAACCAAGAAGGAAACGCCAAAGCCCAAAGCTGAAGCTGGAGAGGAAGAGGAAGAGGCACCCAAACCTAAAACAAAGAATCCTCTTGACTTGTTGCCTCCAAGTACGATGATACTGGATGATTGGAAGAGGCTCTACTCGAATACAAAGACCAATTTCCGTGAGGTTGCAATCAAAGGTAGACACTCCATTTTCCCCTTCTCGTATCTGCATTCTTAGGTAGTGCATATTTTAGACCTCCCGCCTGAGCGAACCCAAACATCCTACACAGATATCTATGAAAAAGAAATTTGCAATTTTCTTCATTGTTTTGCTTATTGATCATAATTTGCAATTAGGTGTGTTGAAGGGTTCATTCAACAGATAATTTGCTTGAGCTGGCTATGAAACCTACTTGACTTTCTGTTCCCCAAACTGCTGTATGATTTTGGTGTCTAACAGGGTTTACAACTATAAAATTTATATGGCTGCCTGTTTATCTGATATGTTATTGTTAATATCCTCTTCGGCTGTTTTATTGATTTTTTTCCCCCCAGTATTACGCCTTATGATATCAGTGGTTTGATTTTGATATTTTCTTTTGTTAAATTTTCATTTTTTTATTCCATTGCTTTATATCGGTAACATCTTTATTTTTTCGTATTAATATTTTAATTGTTTGTCTATTTTGGAGCTGATGTTGTGTACATTATATGCATTGAGTTTTCAGATGATGTTTCACATATTTTAGGTGATAATTTAATTAACTGGATTTTTGTAGTGTGAACATGTTGTCCATTGACGTTGTTTTGTGATGATCGCAGGTTTCTGGGACATGTATGATCCTGAAGGCTACTCTCTCTGGTTTTGTAACTACAAGTATAATGATGAGAATAACGTCTCATTTGTCACTCTAAATAAGGTTGGTGGATTTTTGCAACGAATGGATCTGGCCCGTAAGTATGCTTTTGGGAAGATGCTGGTGATTGGTTCCGAGCCCCCCTTCAAGGTGAAGGGATTGTGGCTTTTCCGTGGCCAAGAGATACCTCAGTTTGTAATTAATGAGTGTTACGACATGGAGCTCTATGAGTGGACAAAGGTTGACATCTCGGACGAGGCCCAAAAGGAGCGGGTCAATCAGATGATAGAAGATCAGGAACCTTTTGAGGGAGAGGCCCTTTTGGATGCCAAGTGCTTCAAATGAGGAACCAATGAAATGTCCTTTCCTATACACACTCCTATATATACACCTATCTTTCTATGTATGTTCTTGGGGATATTGAATTTTCTGGTTTAAGTCAAGGTTGGCCCTAGATTGTGATATACTATCATAGTAAATTATTGATGTTGGTCAGTCGCAATGTGTTTTAGACATGGTATAATCCTTATTTTCAAGCCTGATGGATTTGTGTTTGCACCCAGCGGTCATCTTTATTGATGTACACATGGTGTAATTTTGAGCAGTGTTATTAAATGTTCTGACATTATGAAAAAAATATGGTTCACACATTATGTTTTTCTTGTTTATTTGGGGGAACTACAAAGGTCATGAAGAAATACATTCCTTTCAAAATGTAAGAAGAGCAACACATTAAGAATTTATAATTACTTAATTTCTTGAAAAATTATTTTTACTTTGAAAAATTATCTCGCTCATATATTTCAAAATGAAATTCAAACTTAGTTTCCTCTTATGTATTAAAAAATGCTCAAGGAAAAAGCTTAACAATATTTATTCTAAAATATCAACTTCTTCAATTGTGTCCCTTCAAGTTTGAATTCACTGATGAATTATTGATCGAAATTTCCGTTTATACAGTTAAATACACATTAGACCCATTAAAAACACAAAAACACATGAATACAACAATATATTCTAATTGCTATTTGAATAGATAATTTTATTATACTTTTTAATTTCCTCAAAACTTTACATATTCAATGATTGAAAATATCTTGAAAGAAACTTAAATTTATAAAATGTGAGGACAAAAAAATTAATAATTTAAAAGTTTAGAGCGTCATTTATCTCACATCTATTAAAATTAACTTGATATCATATTTGTAAGAAGTGTAATTATTCATATTTATGTTTATTAAGGTAATCTTTTGTGATCAGTATTCATATTGTTTTTCCTTCTCATTTCTCAAGTTCTAAACATAAAAGGAAAAAGAAATAAAGAAAGAAGAGAATACAAGTAAAAAAAGCAAACCACTTTAAAAAAAAGCGCCAAAGCATGTAAATTGTAAGCATAATAAGGTGCAGAAATACAATAACTTGAAACAACAGGGGTTTATTTCATATTAAAAAAATTAGCCTAGTTTTGCAGAGAAACCATTGATATCTTTTAGAGAGAGAAAGTTTAGGTATTGCATGTGTTTGGATTTAAATATACGCAATATAGAATTCTGAGGTGAAATTGTTGTACTTTTAAGAGTAACTAGACCGGTTTAAATGCCTAGAAAATTTGAATTTTGGCAATGATTATTTCAAATTGTTGACGGGTATTGAATTCTGGAATTGATTTTTTTCCCTTTATTGAAATTTAATTCCAATTTATCATTAGCTTTAGTTTTCACTATGATGTTTGCCATGTTGCAATTATATTTGTTTTCTATCTATATAACAAAATACAAATGATTTTGAATTTCCCGCTCATCTAATAAATCATCTGAGTCGTCCAAAATTTGGCATAAATCTGACCGTTCATTATTTCTCCTTCTTTATTTCCTCTCTTCTTTTACCTTTTTTCTTCCTCTTCAAACCCTATCCCCAATACCTTCTTCTTCCTCTCCACAAAATATTTAGTGTCGAAGACACGGGTTACCGCTAGTTTAGGTACATTTTGAAACTAAGGTGGATTTATGGCTATACTCGAGTGAAAGTTATGTGCTCATCATTTTTCTCCCTGCATGTCAAAAACTTCTTTTTTTGGTACTGATTTGAACAACTACAGGAAGTTAAAGGAGGACGGTGATGTGGGTTGAAGTCCCGTCGTCAATATAACAAGTCAAGAAGAGATCTTATTCAAATTATTTTGGTTTGTCAGGGTAATTTAGACATCAACTTATAATTTTCAAATACAAATTACATAATTATAATAGTACATGTTTAAATTCAATGAATATAATTATAATTTGATATATATATATATATATACACACACACATGTATGCATTAATCTCATAATAAAAGAAAAGAAAAGTCATAAAAAACATTATTGTCATATAATCTAAAAGAAGAATGAATTATTTTAATAAAGAAAAAATATATAAGAAAGATAGTTCGTGCCTCACAGGAGTTCCATGTGTTCAACTGAGGTTTACCCAATGATTTTATAGAGCTAGCTGTCTGACCCCAGCCTTTGCAACCGCTAGAATGTGACACGCCTTTGCCTATGACTATCAGATTTTATCACGATTAATTGCTCACACACAATTAAGTTAGACAGGCTTGGGGAGGTGATACGATGCGGCTGGTTTGCTGACCGTAACATAAGAAAAGAGAGAAAAGAAATAAAGCGTGCCACTTGAAAGCAAAAACATTGAAATTCATAGAATGTCGCTTGTAACAATTGAAATTCACAGAATGTCACTTGTAAGCAAAAACATTAGAATAACAATCTATTTCTATTCTTAAGCAAGACGTCCTATCCTTGTATGAATTTTTTATGTTTTTTCACTCAATATTAATTGCAGAGCGGATCATATATACAGAAAAGATTTCCCTCATTTTTATTTTATTTTTATTTTTATTTGTTTCCGGTAGGTATATGAGAAAATAGGCAGTTCTTTTTGTGGCACATTTATCAAGCTTCTATCTACAGTGAGTGAATATGTATGTTATCTTGCATGGGTAAGCATTGTAGCCAAATCCTAAAGAAAAATCATTATTGTTGATCCAAGAGAACCCCAAAAGCACATTTACCAGTCGAATGTTACCAAATACACACGTCAAAAAGAAAAATACAACTCAGTAATTAATTAATTAAATACTCTAGGCACAATACAAATAATCTAGAAATAAATAAATATAATACAAAATTTAAGACAACCAATATAAGATGTCATACAGTGGTTCTTTTCTCCAATTTTTGGGCCAAAAAGTGATGCAAGATTCTGCATATAAAATGCCACAGGCTATCTGAACAATCAATGTGAGATATTGGAAAAGTGTTGCTGCAACTAATGAATAGTAATATCAAACCAAGGCAAATGATACATGAAAGAATCAATAACCAAAGCCAAAGAAAGATGAAGTCTTGTTGAGCCAAAATTTTGAAGCAGGCTCCTCCTGCCAGAGATGTCAAACGTCAATACGCCTGAAGCAAACGTTAGAACGTCTAAGACTATTCAAGAATTCTTAGCCTCTCTACGCAGTCTCTTGTAGGCAATATGCTCTAGGAAATCACCAAGATATCACTCAAATCGGTGCTAGTGTTTAGCAATGAAAAGAATGAATCATAATTGTCTGTAACAGAAGTGCTATATTCCGGTCTTGGCTCGTTTCATTCCTGTGCTGTTAAATGGAGACATGCTTGGGCTCATGCTAGGGCTTTCTTCCCTTAGTGTACCGTTCAGCATAGCCAATTCTCTCAGCTGTTGCTTCTTATAGACATCCATGGACTCATCCTGGCGAAAGATGGAAATGAATAAGAAGTCCAAAGAAAGCCTGATGATAAGTAGCAAAAAGCTGTAAGGTTATTTCCATTCATACCACTGGTTTCAAAAGGTTCTCCAGTAATGCCACTGCATGATCCAGGTGTGAATCTATCATATCTTCTGGAAATTCCGCCTCTACCAACAAATGTAGTGGCTCATTCAGGTGCTCATATCCAGGTTTATCTTTTAATTTTTCTTCCTGGGTCGAGGGAAAAAGAAAAGAGACTTCACTGTAAGAATTTGAGAAATCACTTTGATGTTTAATACCGAATTATGTTGTGCCTAAATTTTTTGCATCAAATAACAATGTATGTCTTCCCAATATAATAAGTAATAACTAAGAATGAAATCTGAAGTGCCAGGACATGAAGCATGAGTGTTTGCAACTAACATCATTGATGACAATAAAAACCCAACTGTTAAAGTATAGTAATCAAATTCTTATGTTTTGGAGTTTTGAACCATGACATGTACCTACTAGATGCACTTAACAAAAAGCCCACAACCAACCAATTGAGCTAACCCCTTCCAGTTCAAAGCGAGATTCACATCATCAATAAGAAAAATGTGGACAAGAGCACTTACAATTTAACATACCCTTCCTTTAGAAGATTAATTAAAGAAAAAGACCTCAAAAACAAACCACAAATATTTAGATCACCTATATTAGAATGGTTATTAGTGTGGTAGTGCCCCCAATAAATAAATAAATAGTAAAGGAATCTGAAACAGAAGTTTAAGTAATATACAAGAAACTCAGCACATTAATAATCTTTGGCTTGATAAACTCCATTACATTCTCCAGTTTTCGCTCACTACTCAAATTGGCTCCATTGTCAGTCTCATTAAGCAATAATTAATATAAAGCTTATTGTTTTATAAAAATTGAAGTGAAAGAGAGGGGGATATTGATACCTTCATAGAATCCTTCACTGAGCCCCGGCCTCTTATGAATATTCTACATTCTGTCATAGCTTCAATTCTTTTCAGAGAATTTCCACGCGGTCCCAAAATTCGACCAACAAAATTGAACTGCCATGCTTTTGAGTTAGAAAAGATAATGCAAAAAAATAAAACAAAGAAAAAGTACAACAACAAACGGATGATAGAGACATTTTTTTTTTGTGTGTGTGTGTGGGGGGGGGGGGGAGGGTTCTTACTTACATTTGGGAATTTCTCTAATGGAACGTCAAGTCTAATAACTCTCTTAACAACAGCTGTGGTCGTTAATCCTGGTGATGCAGGCCAACCCATAGAGGAAGCTTGAAATGGGGCCATTCTTTGGAGAAGACCATTTTCCTAACAAAAGACACAATCGTATAATTATAATTTTCTACCATGTTTTAGTTTTTGTTTTATTTGGTAAGTAGCAGTATACCAAATATTAGCTTAAGAAAGACAAAAGAGCAGTATAGGATTATCCCTGACTTTGACATCTAGCTAGTTTTAAGATGCCTAGGCTACATGTTGCCCCAGCATCACCATCATAAATATAACATTTTGCAGACAAGCAAATCCATAAAATAATATCAAATGTTTATGGAGCCAACTTGATACCAGACCAACATGTGCGCACAAATTCAACGTGTTTATGTAAATGGATGCTTGAAAAAGGGTTCATTTGGATTGGAACTCTCCGATTTGACCTTTTCTCTGTCAAGTTTTAGATAAGAATGTGGGCAAAAGGACTTAATATTATATGCTACTGTGTACCCATTTGACGTACCAAAAGTAGAATAAAAAGAGATGCACTAATCATGTCACTCGTGCTTTTTGCTAGTGTGTCTGATGCCAAAATCCTGCTAGTAAACATAACTAATCAACGAAAGGCTTATTCTTGAGTAGCTGAGGTATTGACTAGACAATTACCCACTAATAGCATACTTGATTACACTATAGATCATTCAATTCACGGGCAAGTGTTGGCCTTCTGTTGTCCAAATCAAATAAAGGGAGTTATATGGTCTAAATCTTTAACTTATAGCAACATGATTTAGCCAAATTACACAACTCACTGAGCAGATCTACAGCCATTCTAGTGACAATAGAAACCAAATCTATGTGTTAAACATTTAAACCTTGATCAATGACCTGAATTTTAGAAAGAAAATGCTGCAAATATTTAATAATAATGCCTTGGTCTATATCTTCAGTGATTCTCAGCACAGGTATCAGTTGCTATAGCAAGATTTGTACTTGTAATGAGCATATGAATAACATGACAGCAAAGGCAAGAGAACCAAAGGGTAGTCAATATTTTGGTTCTTTTAATATTATTACTAACTGAGGGTAATTGAAAGGAAAATAACAAGTACACAGAGAAATATGGCATAGGTTAGATGCCGCTGCAGGAAGGAAAAAAGAAAGAAATATATATATATAATCACCTACCTCTGTTTGCATTGAAGACCATGACTCCAGATCCATTGGTCCTCCATTAGGCTGTTGACCTAATGACCTATATTGTCGATCATGCACCATTCTTTCACGATCCACATAGCTTTGATTAGATACTAATCCAGATGTCCGCATGATTTCTGCATAGAGACAGAACCAAATAAGCAAATTAATGTTAATAGAATCCCAGAAACAGGGGCAGTTAGATCATTGGTCTAATTCTGTTTCAAATAGATATTTCTCATTAGAGAGCACCATGTGCATTCGCTGAAATATTACCCAATAGTCTTATGATGTTACTGTACCAGCTCTATGATCACTCCTTAACATCTGGAATTAACGAGAAAAATAACACCCAGTACTAATTGGGATAGTTATATGCTTGCAAGTAGAAACTTAGTCAGCTGGGTATTGGGCAGCATTTCTAAAGTACTATCCAAAATGCATTTGTATATTCACATAATATATGGATGAACATAAGAGTTGACTTCAAGTGACAAGCCCCGATGGCCCGGCCTAAATAGGAAACAACATCAATTGCTTTATAAATTAGTAAGAAAGTCAAGATGAGTGATAGACATGGTATATATGTTTGTATGATGATTTTAAGAATACCAACTCTACTGAATCCAAAGATACCTCTGATATTTTTCAGTATTTGAAGGTCAACTTTAGAGAAGAAATAAGGACTGTAAAATCACAAGCTAAGGCATAGGTTGATTGTGGTGATGGGCATGGTTCTCCTGGTTTTTGAATGATATTCAGACCAAGGATACAAACATTATGGTTTAATCTATAGATGGATAAATCGTCATTTGCTTTGATGGCAGCTCTATTGCACATTTTTGGAATTTTATATGTGATATTTATTCTCATTGGTGAAAAATATCCGTTCACCAAAATAGAAGGTAAATATGGCAGGCTTGTGGGTCAAAGGTTCAATAGAAACAATAACGGTAGGAAATATGTTGATGAAAATCTTCTCATATGTTATGGAAAAATACATTAAAGACAAACAATTGCATTAAGAAAATTGTAGCTATATCAATCAAATTCTATGGAAAGAGGATAAAGAAGACCAAATAGCATGTTATTTAACAAAAGTTACAACTACAACTAGAAAATGATGGCTAAACACAAATTACGTAAGCAGTCAATGAAGTTGGGACTTGGGACAAGGCTTTTTGAGTTTAGAGAACTGCTTCCTTGTATCATCAATAGGCTCTCCTATCACTCCTCAGATCAATATGTATACAAGCTTGTTGAGTGCTGACTTTTGTGTAGCTTAAAATCATAATAACTAATTATTATAGCTACAACAATGGCGTTAGTAGTTCCTACTTTTCCTATGTCATTTATCCTTTTGCTGAGCATGACTTGTTGCTTTTTGGTGTACAATCCAAGTGTTCTGATGACTTCATTCAGTCTACAAAACTATTTTATATTCCACAAGGATCATGGTTCTATTAGAATGAACTTTTTGCCTCACCCTTAAGGATTAGCTTGTGGAGTTCTCTCAAGTGTTTTGAGTGCCTGGCACTACAATGAGTACCGGCTGGCAGTAAAAACTGCAATTAAGCACAAATAATCCTTTCCTTTATTGGGTCTTTGTCTATCATGAATGACATTATGCAGGCGAGTAGATATTACAAAAAGGGGTATATATCTGCCAACACATGCATTAATTGTATACCTATAGTTTTTGTCTATCATGAATGACATTATGCAGGCGAGTATATATTACAAAAAGGGGTATATATCTGCCGACACATGCATTTATTGTATACCTATAAATATTGAAGGGGAAAAAATTACAGATGATTTCCAATTATTCTATAAGAAAACCAGAAAGACAGAAGTCTGCTCTTCCTCATTCTATGTGGCTTACTTACTATTGGTTCATGAAGCATAAAAGAGAACTTTAACGGCATCACCACAATTCAGAAAAATATCGAATAAAAAAATACAAAAAGTATAACAACCTTGATTTAGAAGCCTGCTGCATACTGGCATAACTTGCATAAAGGGTGCCAACTTTTGCCTCTCTGCCAATAATTCCAACAAATATCTGCCAATACGATACCAGAAAAGTCACACATGACAACAACATCAATTATAAAAAGAATCCAATCCTGAATAAAATCTGAATGAATGGAAATTATTTTCAAAAACAATATCAATTATCAAAATAACTAAACAGACCCATATCAAGATCCAAATTTTTAGAGACATATTAAGATATAAGTCCCAAAAAAAAAACACTATCAATAGTTAAAATTAACCTTTCACGATCTGAATGAGATGAAGATCTTTGCAGTGAACCATGGACTCCAGTTGGGGAGTACTGAAAGTAACTTCCAGGTTGAATTCTATTATCCATATTCACAGATAACAAAAAAGATTACTTTTTTCAGCAATCAACTCTGTTCTACATATAAAAAAATCCCACTAGTAAGACAAACATTCAACATAATATATATACATATATATAATGAAAGAAATATAATTAAACTCACCAGAAATCTGGGGTTGAAGATTAAACAGTGAGTAATCTAGCCGCCAGTGCATGAATGGGAAGAGATTCAATCAACTCTTCCCCCCTTACTGGACCCCTCTTGAGATGGAGAGGGGAAAATGACAGAGGAGAGAGAAACCCCTTATTCAAAGAGGTCCCTGGATTGATTCTTTGCTCTGTTATATGTGTGTAAGATAGAGAGATGCAAATCTATACCAATCTATACTACTAATATATATCAACACAAGGACATAGTAACGAGTCAATTTAGTAGTTCAATTTAAATGACTCAATAATTTAATTTTTTTTTTAATTTAAGATTGTTATGTCTTGGTCATAAATTTTGATATTTTTAAAAGTAAATTCAAAAGTATAAAAATTAAATTTTTTTACAAAATTTTAATAGACATTTATTATTAAAAATATAATATACTATTTATTATTAAGAATTAAATAAAAATAAAAAATAAAATAAAGAAAAAGAAAAAGAAAAAAAATTAAGCTATCAAATCACCAAATTTTTAAACTGTTAAATTGACTCAAGATCAATTAAAATATCGTTAAAAATGTTATATATAAAATTTATTCGATAAATTATTTTTAAGTTTATACGTACAAAATTAAGCTTGTACTGATAGAAAATTAAATACAAAATTATTGATATTTATTTAATATTTTTTTTAGGTTGGTGATATTAGAGTATTATAAATTATATTCTCATTATAGTATCCTAAGTCTTTGAGGCAATAAAGAAAAAAAACAGAAGATAAAAAATGAGGCAATAAAGAAAAAAATAGATGAAAAACGAGGAAAGGGAGAATAAATGGTGGTATATAGCTTATAAAACTTTTTAAGAGAGGTTACTAAGGGTATCAATAAATTTATAGGAGTCAACAAATTTTAACCCAATTATAATTATGATGCATGTACATACATAAGATATATAACAATATTTCTTCTTAAGTTGGTATTTGGATTGAAAATTTTAGCCCAAGTTTATTTTTTGCAATTTTACTTGTAAATTATAACAAATAAAATGGTACGAGACTTTAGGCCGTGAAATGAACTAAACAATTCGAACTTAATTCATAGTTGTTCGACTAAAAGTTTAATTTGTTTTAGGGTCTCGATTAAATCATCTAAGTTGTGAGGCTCTTTTAGGCCAATTTTAATGGCCCAATTTATTTGCAAAGTTGCATATTACTTAATTATTGCATTAGACTGTGACAACATATTTTAGGGGAAATAATTTATATATTTTAAATTTGTGTCAAATGTCTATTGTGAGTTATGTAAAAGAGTATTATTATATATTGTAAAAAAATTTAACTAAATTATAATTGAGATGTATATGCATACATAAAATAGATAATAATTAATAACGACCACGTCTTAATTTATTATATATTATACTTTTATATTAGTCATAATTCAATTTTATCATTTGTTTACGTCAAATTATAAGTGATAACTTATATTCCCTCCGTCCCAAATTAATTGCATTTGTAGGATTTTTTAAAGTCAAATTGACTATTTTTAAAACTAATCTTTTTACTATTTTTGCTAACATATAGGTGAAGATATTATAACCAAAAGAAAGTATATACAATTTATTACTAATTTCAATTTTTATAATTTTAGAAATATATTTATATATGCTTAATTATTAATTTTAAAAATAGTCAATTTGACTTAAAAAAGTCGTAGAAAAACAATTAATTTGGGACGGAGGGAATAATAATGATATACGTGACTTATTTTTAACATTTTTTATTTTATGTATCTACATACATAAGTTTATATATAACAAGTTTAACATATCACAACAACACTCTATGTTTATCACTCGAGTAAAAATAATAAGCTGGTTGATAACTGTTTTCATTCTATGATTTTATATTTGTTTTTTCTTTTATATACCTTTTATTTTCACTTATTTTGATTAGAGAATAAAAAACAATCAAACAATATCAATTAGCAATTTGAAATGGAGTAACACACAATTTCCGTACACAGAAATACACACACCTATAGATACAGTGTATACAATTGACGAGGGAGACTGATTGAATATATAAATACACGCAATTTTCTTTCATCAATCTGTATATTTCCTCGCTTTTCAGTGACTTCCCCTCTAGATTATTATTATATTAGCTAATGCATGGCAATTTGGGATCGAATTGGGAATTAGGGCACCAAATTAACAACGACGGTCGATGGTTACAGCGACAAGTGAAGATGTAATTTGAGGGGGGCTTTCGAAGCATTCTAGGGTTTGAAACATCAAATTGCTGAAAATTTAACTTTGGGATAATATTTTATAGGGTTTTCGGTTTTGAGGATAGAGTTCACACATGAAGGGTACGTCAGATCGAACGAAAGTTGTGCTACGGCACTTGCCGCCGACGATTACTCAGTCGATGTTAATGGAGCAAATAGACGGCAGGTTTGCTGGGCGCTATAACTGGATTATTTTCCGCCCTGGCAATAACAGGTTTGGGTTTATACATGTGTATATATATAATTCGTGTGCATGTTCTAATGGGTGTTTGAAATGTATTGATTGTTGTTTTTGGCTGAATATTTATTCCAAATTACTTTTATTTGAATTAGAATACTCTCAGTTAAGTCTGGAACTTTCATAAATCATCTACCATGTAAGATAGTGACTGTGGTAAGCGTTTATGAATTTGAGCATGTGGGTTCTTAGGGTATTTAGATTTACTGTTGTAGTTGTAACCGTAACTAACTTCACTGTGAAGGGTTTATGTCAACCTATGATTGAAGGTGGTTCAGATTCTTATGTATTAGAATAGCTTTTAAGTAAATGTCAGAGGATAATTAAGAGGTGACTCAAAAGATATAGAAATATTGTGGTAAATAATATGTAGGAACTCAAACTGTTATAGGATTTTGGAACAGCTAGTGAAACACGTGGAAAACAAATGACATAGGCGATCTTGAGGGAAGTCAGTTAGCTTGTGATCATATTAATGAGTTGTTATGTTTTCTCTACAGGCAAAGAAAAATTTATTAAATGAACAAAGAGAATGCAAGAAATGTGGACAAAAAGTCCACCCAACCCAAACAAGTGAAAAGTAAGGAAAAAAACACTTAAAAAATTGCAGGTCTCCAATCTACATAAGTTTGAGAAAGAGCTATCCCAAGCAGCTTTATGTAAAAAGTATAACTGAAGATTGAAAAATTGCTACACTGTAACTTAGTGCCTTCAAGAGAATGAACCATATATTTATGATTTATGGAGGCGGGGTACTCCCGTTCTTCCTTCAAAATTCCAAAAATAGAATTTCACAATCTCCAAGAAACACGACAATGCAAAAAATAAAATAAAATATGAGCATGCGTCTCATTACCTTGCTTGCACATAACATAGCTGCATGTCAATAGAGCCTTTGTGAGGTCTACGTATATGATAATGATTATTAGTATCCAACCTGTCTAGCAGTAGAGACCATACCCAAAGCCTCGACTTTGACGAAGCTTCAGCCTTCCAAATATAAGTAAAGGAAATTAGGAAACAGTCGGTATTGGATATATATCGGATAAGGTAACATACGTATTCATCTGGTACTTAGTTTATCTTAGTCGTGTTTGGTTGGCAGCTTTTGGAGTGCTTGTGGCGTTTTGAGTTTGGACTCTAAATGTAGGTGGACTGCTTGTTTGTTTAATCAAACGCAGTTTAAGAAATGCATGTGGGCCCAACGTTTACCCTGCATTTGGTGTCCAAAATGCAATGCCAGAAAAACGTAAAATTCTGATCCTTACCTTTTTTGACCCTTCACAATTGAATGGGGTTTTCCCATGAAAATTATTAATTTTATGTTTTTGTTTTGCAGTTGCTATATTATTCATTTTCTTTTTGCTATATTATTCATTTTCTTTGAGTGGCAGAAAATTGTTGTCAATGAATAGAATGTTTTATTCAACCTACAGTTAATACTGAATTAACCTATTTTTAAAAATTACTAAAAGTGATAGTAAATCTTATGATGGCCATTTCAAAAAATGTTTCAGTTGCAACAGCTTTATAAATTCAGCCATCAACATTTGTAATTATATAATACCTATTATGAAATCCTTTTTCTTTTAACTGGTTTTGCAGCCAGAAACATCAATCATATTCTAGAGCCTACATGGACTTTCAGAAGCCAGAGGATGTTATAGAGTTTGCTGAGTTCTTCGGCGGACATGTTTTTGTCAATGAAAAGGGTAATGCTTGAACATATATTAAAGGGATTGGTTAGTCATCTCTATCTTAGTGACAAAAACATTGTTACAATATACATATATATATATATATATATTTTGATAAGGATTTATAAGTGAGAACAGGGTAATTAGTTTTGCGCCTTTTGTCACCAGCAGTTCAAAGAGATTCTTGGACAGTAACATAAGCTTTTGTAAATTATGAGAAACAAAAAAGCATGTAAAATTGGTAGCATAAATATAGTTAGTTGGAATCTCTCTCTCAAGTGATTAGCTTTGTTGAATCTGCTTGAGGAACTTTGTTTCTTACCCTTGTGTTCTCTATCTCTCCCCCCCCCCCCACACACACATACATATATGCACTCTCAGGTACTCAATTCAGAACTATGGTTGAGTATGCTCCTTCACAACGTGTTCCAAAGCAATGGTCTAAAAAGGATGGACGCGAAGGGACTATATGTAAAGGTAATAAAATGTTTATTTCTTACATTTAGTTCCATTGCAGTATATACCAATGTTTTGCCTGTTTTCCATGTAATAAAAGTAACCTGTTGATGAAAATGTAGATCTCGAATATGTGGAGTTTCTTGAATTTATTGCAAAGCCAGTTGAGAATCTTCCTAGTGCAGAGATACAATTGGAGAGAAGGGAGGCAGAAAGAGCTGGTTAGTCAAATATTTGTCTGGATATGCAATACTCATATGGTGACCTGAAATTTGTTTTTGTAAAATGGAAAAATAAGTTGCAAAGTACAAATAGCATGAGAGAATATATGGGTACTAATTTTGACTTGGGTAATTTTGCATATTGGTTTTCTAGGTGCTGCAAAGGATGCTCCTATACTTACACCTCTAATGGATTTTGTTCGTCAGAAAAGAGCTGCCAAGGGTGGATCTCGGGTAGGAACTGATATTATTACTTTATATAGGATAAAAAGATTGCAAAGCATCAAGTTATGTGGACAGTTCAGGGGAACTACAACAAATGATGTTTTTTTTTTCAATGCTTATAATGGATTTCCTTTATTCATACTGGTATACCATGAAAACATGTTCTTATGCTTACAGACCAATTCTTTTCAAAAGTTATTATATGTTAACTAGGATTCTTTGTAGCATTAGTGGGCTCTTGTCATTTGATCTTGTCCGTTGAGGATTAGAAAATCATAACCCTACAATAAATGTGCTGTATGTAAAATAATGGTTTTTATGTGATTTGAATATATTTTCGTCACGATACGTTAGACGCCCAAGAAAATTTTGAAGCAAGTTTTTAATCGAGTTGCTAGCAGATATGTTCTAAGGTTGTCCAGCACAGGAGGGACTAAACCCTCCTTTCTGTCATGTTATTGTTTTTTTTTTGGTCTATTTTATCTATTCATTATAGAACACACTCACAGTTATATACTATATTGTGCTTCCTTGGTAAGAGTACTACTATATTATATTAAATTTATTAAAAATGTGGTTAGTGTGAATGCACAAGTCTAGGCATTAGTTCCGGGATGACTTTTGGGGGCATTTTGGCAGGCTGGTAACTGTTCTGTCTGGACAAGTATGGCTTGTAAAATTTTGTACGGAAGGTGTATGGGACTATGGGGTGTGGACCATGTGGTCTCCAAACTTTAGATGGATGCCTTGTGTATAATGATTAAGCTAAAAGACGGTTAGGGGCTTACAATTAGGCCAACTGATATTTCCTTAGTTAGTGGTTGAGGTGAAGGAATGGTCAACAAAGATATATGAAAAAAGAATCACGATAGACTAATGTTTTTATTTTTAGTTTTTTTGTGTTAAAAATAGAATTGCAATTATGGTTGGAAGAGCTATGGACAAACTTGGAAGCTGCATTTGGAAAAAAGGCACAAACTCTAGGATAAGCAAACTACCCATGTTTCTATAAACTTTATATATTTTTCTTATAAGTTAGAAACACTCCCTCTGTCCTACAAAAAATGATTGAAGTACAATTTCTTTTTGGTCTCATAAAAGATGTCTAAAGTACACAATAATATAAAGTCTATTTTATCTTCAAAAGTACTTAAGTAAGGTCCACTACTTTTAGGAAAAAAGAGAATCTTTAGTGTACTCACATGGATTGGGTCATTGGGGTCCATTTTGGATGAAGTGGGAAATTTTTTGTACTCTCTATTCTACTTGTGTTTTTCTTAAATTGTGTGAAAAGTGTACTTAAGATATCTTTTATGGGACAGAGGATATAAAAAACCACACCATCAATCGTGGGCCCGGACACGACGCCCGTCCCAACCGCCCAATACAAAACAACTCCTTTAGCCAACAACCTCGGCCACATAAAAAGGATATTACTCTCAAAAAATCTACAAATGTAATTGTCAACCCCGGTTGAACATTATTCAATCAAAAGCATAACAAACACAGAAACAAAACCCGAATCTGGACCAATCTCTCCTTTTCTTGAAAGCACCTGTTCTTTCTATCTCTCCAGATAGACCACCTGAAGACAGAGAGGAATAGATCCCTATCGACGCTTCCTTGCTCTGTCAACAGGTATAATTGGAGGACTTGATAGTAGAGTCTGAGTGGAAGTATTCATTGGATATTTGATGTTTTAGTTTGAATTCCCACCTAATACATAAGCTGATTTAGCTAGATTTGTTCCAGATGCTTTTAATTTAATAATTTGTTCCAATATCTCTGAAATGAATATGTTAGAAAGTGTAACGGATGTAGGACATAGAATAACAAATGTCATTATCCTTTACATGCTGACATTGGATCAGTATCTCAAGTTGAGGTTGATGTTGGCAAGCTTATTTCTTTATTACCCTTGATGAAATAAAACTTCTCATACATTTTATCAAATAAAATATAACATTTATCATACTTTCAAAATAAAAATTAGAACGTGTTTTATTCTTTGTTTTATAGTTTCATTGATGTTCAGGTTTGATCTTGGCAAACACTTAACTATCTGCTATGCTTGATAAGGTTCATAACTGCCTTGCGATTATTTTTTTGGATGAGCTCGCTGCTTTCCTTTCATTTTTTTTTCTCTGTAAAATTCCAAAATGGTTGTTGCTAATATCATTCTGTGACATGACAGAGGTCATTGTCTAATGGGAAATTAACCAGAAGAACTGGGGGAACATCAGCTGGAAGTCCAAGTCCAGCTTCACTAAAACGAGGTTCCGAAAAGAGAAAGGTCTCTACCACCATGGTATTCCTATTTTTTTCCATAGATTTGGATTATTTTAAAACATTTCATAAATGT
Source organism: Aralia elata (assembly GCA_034770075.1). Taxonomy (NCBI): domain Eukaryota; kingdom Viridiplantae; phylum Streptophyta; class Magnoliopsida; order Apiales; family Araliaceae; genus Aralia; species Aralia elata. The sequence goes on along the minus strand of CM068388.1, from coordinate 4,537,049 downwards.
CTTTTTATGGTAATATTTGTGGGAAGCTAAAGTTTTGAAGTGATACAATTATATTATTTCTTTAGCCAAACTGATGGCATGATGTGCTACACTTGATGCACTTCCACCTTATCAGTTTATATAGGTATATTGGTACTATAATATAAGATTGCTTGTACATGAAGACATTAATATTGTTTGTGCTATTGTCATTTTGCATTATGAGTATACTTATTTTTTGAGTTTTAAAATGGACTGAAAAGAAAGGATCAGAACGGAAACTAAGTTTTCTTTCTAATTCTCTTGTTTATGAGTTATTTTAATGAATAGAAATGAACAGTAAAGAACGGGACACTTTTCTTTCCAAAGTTTTCCGTCAAAAAATGGATGGATTTGGACGGAAAACTAAATAACATAAGCAATTTTCTGGTAATCCCTATTATACCCTTTACATACAAACACACCAAAATTAATATAATGGTAAACTGGTAATCTTAATCAGTTTATATAAGTATATTGGTACTATAATATAAGATTGCTTGTACATGAAGACATTAATATTGTTTGTGCTATTGTCATTTTGCATTATGAGTATACTTATTTTTTGAGTTTTAAAATGGACTGAAAAGAAAGGATCAGAACGGAAACTAAGTTTTCTTTCTAATTCTCTTGTTTATGAGTTATTTTAATGAATAGAAATGAACAGTAAAGAACGGGACACTTTTCTTTCCAAAGTTTTCCGTCAAAAAATGGATGGATTTGGACGGAAAACTAAATAACATAAGCAATTTTCTGGTAATCCCTATTATACCCTTTACATACAAACACACCAAAATTAATATAATGGTAAACTGGTAATCTTAATCAGTTTATATAAGTATATTGGTACTATAATATAAGATTGCTTGTACATGAAGACATTAATATTGTTTGTGCTATTGTCATTTTGCATTATGAGTATACTTATTTTTTGAGTTTTAAAATGGACTGAAAAGAAAGGATCAGAACGGAAACTAAGTTTTCTTTCTAATTCTCTTGTTTATGAGTTATTTTAATGAATAGAAATGAACAGTAAAGAACGGGACACTTTTCTTTCCAAAGTTTTCCGTCAAAAAATGGATGGATTTGGACGGAAAACTAAATAACATAAGCAATTTTCTGGTAATCCCTATTATACCCTTTACATACAAACACACCAAAATTAATATAATGGTAAACTAGTAATCTTAATTTTAAACTTAATTTTTCGTCCATTTCCCTTTATTAACTCATCAACAACTTATATGTTTTCCTTTCTTTTCTTTTATGTCCTAATATAAGTTTTCTTTCTTTTCTTTTCAGTCCAAAGTCAGAAACACAGTGTTATTGTTATTGCTTATCATGGAATGTTTGTTATTATTTTTCAAATCTTATTTCTGATTAAAATGAGTTACCAGATACTCTTATTGACCTAGTGAACCGCGTATTAGTACTTGTGTACCCAAACATAGTACTCTTACGTAACAATACTCTAAATTTAGCGTACCAAAATATTTCCTTATTGTTTTACCTATAGTTGCACAAATATCAGTTTTCTAACTTTGTATTGAATGCTCAAAATGTGTACTAAATTATTGAGCATTTTGATTGTTAATTATAAGCACTAATAAATAACCTATGTAACGTATCAGTTTCACGAACGGACATGAACCGCATTTCAGGATTAAATCTACTTATTGATGGTTTGCAATTGAATTTCACATGCTGGTTGTGGTTCTCTTGGAATTGGAACTGCTTTACATTATACCTATCACAAAACCAAACAATGTAAACTTTATATCCATGATATGGAGGATTAATATCACTTTTAGCCTCATAAATCCTTTTCTGATCATATGCTCCTTATTTTGCCATTAACTTTCTGATATTGGGTCATTTAAAGATATTAGATAATGAAATGTGTTTGTTAAGTATTCTCCTGTCTGAGTTACAGTATGTTGTAAGGGATATTGCAAAGAGCACTATTGGCAAAGATAAATCGACATATATCATGGTTCCTAAATCAGATGATAAGCAGATCTCTGAAAAGTCTGTTTCAGTTGCTGCATCTGGAACTGATGTATTGGAGGCAGAAAATGGTACGCCTCTTGGGAGCTCAATTTTTCAGTAATGGTTTGATGAACTCTTCTGTTGCTTAAACTTTGTAGATTGGAACTTGTACAGAAACACAGATATACACTTTGCCTTTATGTTTCTCTCTTGCGAATGCTAATTATCTATGTTGCTTTGGGACAAAATTAAAAAATGGTACTCTTTTTCTTATGTATGTCGTTGACCTTCATCAGTGGGAGGAAGTTTTGTCATGTTAGAAGTGGACTTTGTTTTTTGGGTAGGTTATAAGGGAATTTGTTTCAGAGGTCAATGGAATTTTGTACAGTAAAACATATAGGCTGCAAAAGTTAAACAAATTATTTTATTATAGTTCAATGCTGGTAATTGCAAAGTTAAAGTTAATATATTATAGTTCAGTAGTGATAATTTGGAAAGATGTATCTAAGAGATGTTTGTCCCACTAAGATAAAAGATCAGAAGCAATTTAGTGAAGTTATTTGGTATTTGAAATCTGCAATATCTAACCTCTAATCTTGTCCATTGTACCTAGAGCTACCAAAAGATGTGGAGGGGTCTGAACAGAGCAAGACAAGTATGTTGGAGAAACTTATCACCTGTGACTTTGATGCATCAAGGAACTAAAAGATGGTTTGTTAATGCCGTTGATGACCCAAACTTTTGATATATATAGTCAGTATGACCTCACTTAAATTAAGGGGAAGGATAAAAGGGGATGTCAAATTTTGGAATGAAGGTCCATAGTTCTTAATGAAGGTTTTTTTAAAGAAATTTTTTTAGAGGGACACACACAGAGACACACTTACACATTCACACACACACACACACACATATATGGGAAATGGGAGGAGAGCTATAAATCTTTTTAGCTTTATACACTAGCAACTGAAATGACGTAGTTATTTCCTCTTTCTCTCCTTCCGGTCTTCTCTCTCTCTGTTTCATCTAAACAATAAACCACTATGATCACCATGATATCCACTGCGACCCATAACCAATCTCCTACTAGACAAGGATCTCTCTCTCCTCCATGTTCGCGATTCTTGGTAGATCTGGATTGGATCAAGCCTATATCAAGGAATGGCGGCGTCTAAGTTGAAAAACAAGTCTCTCCTCTCTTTGTTTGTGTGTGTGTGCACTATTCACCGGGGGGGGGGGGTTGTTGGTCAAAGGTGGTTTGTGCGCTGATGCAGGGAGGCTGTGACTTGAGGCATGGTGGAGGGAGGATGGTGGTGGTGGCAGGTGATTCAGGAGGTGGGATGATGATAGAGGGATAGTGGTGGTGTTGCCATGTGGTCAGAGATGGCTGTGGTTGTGGTCTGCTAGAGGCGAAGAGATGAGATGGAAAAGAACGAAAAGAAAAAGAAAGAAGACAAATTTGACCTATTTTTCTTTCGAAAAACTACAGTGTGTAAAACTAAAAAGAGTTGTAGCTCTCGTCCTGATTTTCCTATTTGTATATATTTGGCAGGTTCATCTTACATCCGCAAAGTCAACTGTTAAATTAGAAATACTTAATGCCTTCCACACACAGTCAGACACCTGAATGTCAAATATTTGATGGAGCTGAAATATTCAATGGTGTGATTTAGAACCTTGTAATAATTTAAGTATATGAACTCCACTTTAGGTCTCTTCTGAAGACTAGCCACTTACCTCTGATTAACCCTCAAATGACAATCATGATAGACATGTGAGGCTTTTGCACTTGAAAATGGAATTGATATACAAGGATTCTCACTTTTGGCTATGATGGGTGTAAACATGGCACTATACATTGAGGTGCAAGTTGAACAATTCCCTATATATATGAAGGAATGAATATGTTTGTAGATACTTGTGAGAGGTTGAGTTTGGCATGGGGTGGCTTGTTTGAGGTGTCCGCTCACATATAGCCCAAGTATTCATTTTGGTCTAAGAAGTACGGATACGGGTGCGGAGATACAGATGTGTCATAAGGGGATACAACTTCGCCAAATCTTAAAAGATGGAGATTCATATGTGGGGAGATTCGACACATATTTTATTATTATAATATGTATATACTTATGTGTATAGTTATGTATATATCAAAAAACATTTAACAAAATAGATACTACAAGAGAAAAGAGCAAACATCCAACAAACAATATATGTCCCAAGTTTTTACAAAGATGATGTCATAAACAATACAGAAATAATCATAGATAAAAATACATTAGTTATAAAAGGAGGAGAGGATCCCTAAGAATCCTTGAGAAAATTGGAGTATCCAATGCGTCCTTAGGTGCCGGTGTTTTTGCACCCAAGAGTAGATTAACATCTAACAAGTTGCCCAACCCCCAACTTAAGCCAGGGTTGTGCCATCTGATTTGCAGCCTATATGACCATCTGGGTCAGTGGGTTGCCTTGTTGCAATACTGTGATACCTGGAGTGTCTTTTCATATGCTCAACAAATGCCAGTGTTTCCCTAATGGATTTATGCAGTTGGGATTTCACTGCTAAGATTATTGCTACTGTATAATTAGTGTTTTATTGGTCCTAAACACATGTAGTTTAGAGTAACTTTAGGGTGCTTGTACTGTAAAGTTTCATTTTTCACGTCTTAGTCTCAGGATAACCTTCTTTGGCTTTTGCATATTTTCTACAGCGCTCTACATTAGTATTATCTTATTAGATTGATTAGTGAAATATATTTTCATTTAGAATCTGCAAGTCAGAGAAAATCTATTCCCCTGCCATTGAATGGGGTAATACTGTCTGAGTTCTCACCTTAGTCAAATTATCTTCAAATATTCTTTGATTGGTTTGTCGGTAAATGGTAATAGTTTGTCTTTGTCACACATGGGGATTTCTTGTCAAATCACCAGTATTGTTGGTATGGTTTCTAGAGGCTTTATTTATTTATTTATTCTCCTCGTGTTTACATGTAATTATAAATTCCTTGTAGATCCTTAATCCTTACAGTTGTTACTTTCTATTTTTTTAAGGGAATTGTTATTCTTACAAGGAAAATTGAGCCTTCTGAGAATATCAAATTTCCCTTGTGGAAATAGCATTTACCTTTTCTTTCCCTTCCAATTGTTATTGATAGCTACTGCTTTTGTTCACGATTTTTAGTAATTTATTATGTCATTAAAATTGTTTCAGGAGTTTCTGGAATCACTGATAATGGGAAGACCAAAATTTTACTCTTGAAGGGAAAAGAAAAAGAAATTCCTGTAAGTTTTTCGTTCTTGCATCCTTCTTTTCCTTTCTCTCTTTCATTTGCCCCTTCACACCTTGACACAGCTGTCAGTTGGTTTATCGGATGTTGTTTATTGTCAAGGTAATTTAGCAAGGGTTGTTCTCTTTGTTGACATAGAAGAAAGAGATTGAAAGTCAAATCTAGAAATAATATAATTAAAAATGACAAACATGAACATTATATAACTAGTGGGGAAGAAGTATTGTACGAAATTGAAATGTGGAGTGGGGGAGAATTTGATACGTTAATTGTAATTAATCACTGTTGCAAGATCATCTTATTTACTTATTGTTGGTTGTAAAATGAGAAGTGATGGTTAGAAAACGGGTTAATTGATGTTTTGGTCACTGTATTGGGGGTCGATTTTTATTTTGGTTACTGAAACTTTTTTCCTTACATTTACATTATTGAAGTACCAAAAATATTACAAATTAGTGATTTCATAATTTTCCGTCTAAAAAATAGATGGTAGTGCTGATTTGGCTAATGTGGACAGGTGTCAAGTGGGCTCACAAAATTGATGGCCCACGTTTAAACTAAAAAATCACTAAAACTGTTTTTGTGGCTAATTAGAGAACAAAAAGGAAATAAAAAAATAAAAAATTGTCTCTTCTCTTTCCACCCCTCCCAAATCCCAATTTTCGTATCTTCTTCCTGCCCAATATTTCTTCATTTCATAACTATCACCATTATCAAATTAAGACAAAATTGGTCCAATAAAACCTAGAATCCAACGAAACCTCTCAGATCTGCGCCACTGTAAATTTGCCGCTTTTCTTTTACTCTTTCTTTTCAATATGAAAAGGAGAAATCTGTTTTATGAAGTGGTTTTCCGATGAGGGATTATGGCTCCGACGAAGTCAGAGGGCTTGGATATTTTATTTATTTATTTTGGTTCTTATAATATTATGGAGGAGCAGCAGCAGCAACTTGAAAGAAAATGGAGGAGCAGCAGCAAGTTGAAAGAAAGAAGGGAATCCACGAAGAAGAAGCCAAAGCAGGAGAATCCAAAGAAGAAGTCTCTGTGAAGGCGCGGCAAAGACAAAGCTGCCGGCACCGATGAGGCCGGGATGAAGGTCGCCGGCAAAGTGGAAGCAGCTGAAAGAATCGCTAGCCCTATTTTTTTCTTCCCTTTTTTGATTTTTGCAACATCAATTAATATATATATATATATAATGAATGTTCTATGTTATTAACTTATTATTAACAAAATCACACATCAGCTATTTCCTTTTCGCCTGAGATGCACGCACAGTTACTGCTTTAATATTTTGGACAGAATATTAAGTAATGACTCGTTTGAAACATTTTTTTTAAGTATAGTAATGTGAATGTAACAAAAAAAGATTCAGTAACTAAAATGAAAATTGAAAATCGACCCCTAGTATAGTGACTAAAATATCAACCGTTAGAAAACAGACCCGTAAGGACTTTTCTATGCTCTTTGCTTGAGCTGATCACGTGCCCTGGTTCCCGAATATTTAACAAGCGTTGTCTGCGCTGCAGCAGTTTGGAAGTTTATATTTCCATTGAGTTTCCCTTTTGGAGGCCATAATTCTGCCTTATTCATTCATTGATGAAATATTTCCAATGTTATGTACTTTTATTGAAGTATTATTGATATGTTGCATTTGCAACCTTTTTATCCTAGAACATGTCCATCAAATGGCCACTATTTATTGCAAGAATACATGCATTAGGCTGTAATTTATGTTTGTTCACACAAACCATGAATCTTGATATTAGGGATTTTGCACTTGATCTTGCATGTTTTGAAGGATTCTCTTTTTCCAAATTAACCTTTTCCACTTTCGTCGACATTCTTCCCTCGTAACTTTGGTCTCTACTCTCTCCTTAATGGAAAAGGTTGATGATTTTCAAGCTTTATGAGACTTAAGTTGCAGTTTAATCAACTGGGTGTCCAGTCGGTCTTGTTTTAGGTGATAAAGGACGAAGGATATACTTCAATCGAATAATGTATTAGGTGTTTGGTTGAGTAATCTCATTTGTGCCCTATTCTGTTAGCTTGATATTTTAAATGTGCTTCAACAAGTATAGGCTTCAGTTCACTAGTCGTTTATCATATATTGAAGATCATATCTACAATCTTTTGAACTGTGTCCACCATTGCTACTTTTGACATTGATAAATTTTGTACTTCTGTAAATCTCTGTGTTGACACATTTGTAAAAATAGTTGTCATCAGGCGCATTCATGTTCAGTTGTTCACTACTGCAGCTGTTGCCATTTCTAGCTGAATGACAAAACAATGTATATGCAAATGTTGAATCTATATGCACATACGTAATTTGGAGGAATTACAGAAATACTCTGATCAGGGAGCTTTCTTTTGGGAATAAGTGGCTACTGCTTTGTGTTTTCATGATCAATATATAGGAAGCATAATAAAATGTTCAGTAGTCAATTCCTAATAGATTATATATTAAGTCATCTTCAGCTGATCATGGCCTGCCAGGCCAGGTATTGGATGATGTTTAAGTTCTTGTGGGGTTCTTCTGAAGTAAGAAAGAGATGCATAGAGAATAAATTAGTCCTAAAAACATTATCCATTTCTGAGTTCTTCAATCCATCTAAGAGCATTTGGTTAAACCGAAGAATGAAATCCATTTCTGAGTTCTAAAATCCATCTAATCCATCTCAAAGACAAATTGGCCTGGGACTGAAACTTGTTTTTTAAGCAAAAACAATTCGGTTAAACCGAAGAATGAAATCCATCAAATTTAGCTAAACCCGAATAACCTATTTTACAAACAGTTAGAACCTAATCGAAAACTCACTGTTCAGATAAATAATCTGGTTCATTTATGATATTTGGTTAAAACCATTGACTGCTTACTCAATGTGGATATAGTTGGAAGGTATCCATTACTTGGACACGAGTGATTGTTTTCCTAAAACTAAGATTCATTACAATAAGCATCTTAATTAACATGAAGTCCAAATGAGATGAAGCAGGTTTTTTCTACGTCTTTCGCATGTTTCTTCTCGTCATCTTTTTTCTCTCAATTTCATTCTTCCATTTGTGATGTGGTGTGTCCACTGGTTAAGATGCCATGACTGACATATCTGACACCCATATCCAGTTGTCAAGTGTACGACTCGTGTACTTCAACCATGTTACATTTAATAGCACTATCAAATGACTCGTTGAACAAGTTAAATGGAAGATTATATTTTGATCAACTTGATTTGAATGGTATCTTCTTTCTCATCTGCAAATACCTGGGAAGTAATTGATCTTTATCTAAATCTTTAGATGGTAGTTTTAGTTGTTACCAAACAGGCTCTCACTTTTATTGTATGTTACAGAAAGAAGAACAACGAAATTTACTTGTTAAAGAAAAAAATTAGGAAACGGCTTTGAGATGCCATTATTGGAATCTCAATGACTCTATAGCTCAACCACCACAAAAGGAAGTCATGGGTGATTAAAGCTAGAATGATGTTGATTTAAAGTCACTAGAGTCTTGCATAGGGTGGTCAGCTGTATCTTGGAGCAGTCATTGGCCATAAGAAATGTAGTTTTGATATCTTGAGGATAGTATCAAATTATGATGTGCTGCAAAATGACAGAATTAACAAATTTTCCTCTCTATACATTTTGAAGGATTTCCTACCTTTTTCCTTTCAAGTACTTTTGGGGAACTATCAGTATCCTTGTCACAATAAGAAACTTCTTACGGATAGTTTTGCACTTTGCATTCATCGTACAGGTGCCTGGTGGTTTGTCATTGAAGCGGACTACAGCATCGCGTGTTACAAATGCAGGTGGGGTAGCTGTTCCCAGACAGAACCATCGACGTGAGGCTAGTGGCAAGATTATCAGAAGCATACTTCTTAATAAGAATTCGCACCAAAGTCCATCTGTGCTTCACTCTGAAGCACAAATCCAGACCTCAAATCAGGAGGACAAAAGACCACCTCGACCATCAAATGTACAATTGTTCCTTAGGGATGCAAATGGGGTATCAGAAGATAGGGTTGTTGCGAATGATTTACATGGTTTTTGCACTGAGAAGCAGGAAAAGCGTACAAGGAATAAGGACAGATCTGATCGTGGTGTTTGGACTCCTCTTCGCCGTTCTGATGGATCACATGCAAGTGATGAGTCTTTGTCATCTGCTACTTCGCAGCATACACAATCGCTGCTGGATCCTGCTGAAGGTGTGATTATTACTCAACTATATACCCAGGATTTAGTGAAATTGGGGACATTATAGTGCATAGTTGGTTCACAGTTTTTATTGAATGGATAACTCCCTGGTCTTGCTTTCATCTTGCTTGAAACAAACTTGAATCCTTGATATGAATAGGAGGTTCTCATTATAATATTGTGGGAAACTTGGGTCTCCGGATGATTTTTTTTTTTTGAAAAGGATGTAATTCTTATTGTGCATGTACTTTCCAGGAACTCATGGAGATACGAAGAATGACGTGTTGAGTGCATGTAGCGGAGATTTCAAGCACATTGGCAGCAGACGCATCAGTCATTCGGCAGTTGATAATGGTCAGTTTTGCCTCTGGAACAGGAAATTTCTTATTTATATGTCATGGATGTATATATTTTTGTACTTGTGATGGGGTATCACAACTCGTGTTTATGTACTTGATGCAGGTACCTATAAACATGTTGGTCGTCGTGGACCACAACATAATTTGAAGGATACTGATGGCTTTTTAATAGTAGGGGAGGGTAAACCCTTAAAAAGAGGGGGTTCTTCTAGTTATAGTTCCCACGAGGTGTGCTTTGGATCAATAGGAGTTTGTTGAATTTCCTTTACCAGTTTCTGTATTTTGCTTGTACACATAATTTTAATTTTGGTAAAATTTGGAAATGCAGAAACAGGTTTGGGTTCAAAAGTCAAGTTCTGGATCCTAGGGTTCTAAATGGTAAGCACAACTCTCTGTAAATTGTACTCCATCCATCCACAAAAAAGAGTATCATTTCTTTTGTTGATTATTTCCCTCGAATATTAAGGTTTTGCATGACACATTCAAACATATTTTTTAGTATTTTTTTTGCTAGTATAAAATAATCTTTATAGTTTAATATAATAAAAGATCATTAAAAAATATGTGCTAGTGTCATTTACAAACCTTAATATTCGAAAATGGTATCCTTTTTTCTGACGGAGGGGGTAAAATTGTATTCATATTTTGAGTGCATATGATGATTTTTTTTTTGCGAATAAGCGAAATTATCGAATCCAGTAGGATAAGGTAACTAGCATAGTTGTCACGGCGCCACGGCGAAGCACGGCGGTAGCTGACCGCCAGGACGCCTAGGCGATAAGGCGCCCGCCATGGCGTCCGTATGGCGAAAAGTCGTTCACAGTGTACAATTTATACATTATATATTTTATTTCAAAAGTACATTGAGTAATAAAAGTATATACATTAAAATCCAAAATATAATAACTAATACCATGGAATAGCATTAAAAACACAGTGCAATATATATTTAATTTGAGGGAAAAAATATTATTTATATATTTTTTGGAGTTACATGAGTTTTATGATTTATGTGGTCGAAATTATAATTTTTAAGGGTTAAAATTGTACATGCAATAAGCATTTAATATTTCATGGAGAAAGAGTGTTACTTTTTAAAATAACAAAATAATTATTTACTACTCCATCCGTTTCAAAATAAACGTCCTAATTGATTTCGGCACGCTAATTAATAATACTTTATTTTTACTTAAATTGCCCTTCTAAATTACTTATTAATTGAAGTATCCATCCACTTTTCTATGACCCCAACATTAAATATGAGAGAAAGTGGTATACTGATAATATGAGAGACAAAGTGGTATAACAATATATCACTTCCCAATGTAAACCTTTTATCATTTCTTAAGTTTCCAACAAAAGTTGACTAAAAAGATTATGAGGGTATAAGTGGAAAAATAAGATAAAAATAGTTACTAATATAAAAATAGGACATTTATTTTGGAATATCCTAAAAAGGAAATTAGGACGTTTATTTTGGAACGGAGGGAGTACTTTTTATGAAAAAATAGAAATATTTATTATTTTGTTAAAAAGAAAAATTAATTATGGCTAGATTCACAACACATGGAACACATGTAACACCACTGTTAAATTAATTATTTAACACATTAATTGATTAATATTAATTTTTCTATTAATTAATTAATTATTTAATATTATTTTTTATTTACTTTTTTTTGTTAAATTAATTATTTATTTATTGCATGTAGATTCACAACACATGGAACACCACTGTTTTTGTCTTTGTTAGAGGGCAATGACTCATTGCATGAGTGGATGACAGCTAACAATCTAATTAAAAAAAGAATAGGAACAGACAAAAGCAGTCAAAAGTAGTCTTTTTCTTCTTCTTCTTTAGCCGATCCTTTTCTTCTTCTTCTTCTTCCATTTTTCCATCTAGTGCTACTGCAGCCTGTCTGTGGCTGCGTCATCAGCGTCTAGTGCTACTGTAGCCTGCCTGTGGCTGCGTCATCAGCGTCGGCGACTTGCGTCGCGAGCTGCTTATGGTTCGCTTCGCAGTCTCTCGTTCTCTCGACTTTGATTGACGTCGATCTTCTGATAGTTCTGTTAGAAAGAGACACTTGAACTTACATTTCATATATTTTGATTACTTAGAAAGCTTACAAGGTTACCTACTTATACAATTGGAAGAAATAATTAAGACAAAACATGTTCCTTAATATAAGGAAACATGCTAGCTAATACAAGGAAGAAAACATGGAGTGGGAAACATGGAATAAAACATAAGGAAGAATATAGGGAAAAGGTGGAGGAATATTGGAATAAAGTGAAGAAAAATATTCTCCATTATTATTTCCAACACTCCCCCTCAAGCTGATAAATAGAAATCTCCTATTTCTCAGCTTGGAAAACGATCGGCAATTGGACAAAACTCCGTTTGTGAATAGCAATTCCGGCAGTTAACAGTACTCCGTCTATGAATAGCAATTCTGGTAGTGACTAGTAACTCCGTCTATGAATAGCAATTCCGGCAGTTTGGACAATACTTGTAAAAACCTCCATCTCCTTACCAGCGCCAATCGTCATCTTCGTGAGACGATCCTTTACTGTAATAAACTTGGGATGGTTGTGGTGTGTTTGAGTTTACCCCAATTGCAAAAGGGATTTCTTGTTGAAAAATCATCACTGGAGTAGAATCTGAAGTTTCTAATTTTTCGCCCAATTTTTTTTTTTTTTTTTTTTGGTAAAGAACTGTAGGTAAGTTTCAGAAAAAACAGGTTGTGGGGTACAAACTGTAATAGGCAGTTTCAGAAAACTGCATAGATGGTGCCGGAAAAGTTGCCGGAAAAGTCACCGGAAAAGTTGCCGGAAATATGCAGTTTTAAAAACTGCACAGGTGACTATTGGAAAAAGTTGCCAAAAAAAGTCGCCGGAAAAAGTCACCGGAAAAAGTTGCCGGAAAAAGTCGCCGGAAAAGGTCGCCGGAAAAGATCAGGCTCTGATACCATGTTAGAAAGAGACACTTGAACTTACATTTCATATATTTTGATTACTTAGAAAGCTTACAAGGTTACCTACTTATACAATTGGAAGAAATAATTAAGACAAAACATGTTCCTTAATATAAGGAAACATGCTAGCTAATACAAGGAAGAAAACATGGAGTGGGAAACATGGAATAAAACATAAGGAAGAATATAGGGAAAAGGTGGAGGAATATTGGAATAAAGTGAAGAAAAATATTCTCCATTATTATTTCCAACAAGTTCTTTGCGAATCGATCAATCGACTCGACTAGGGCTAGTTTTCTTGTTCCTACTGCGACGTCTTTTTTTTAACCCAGTTCAGATTTGGGTCGATTCATACCCATAGAAACCAAGTCGCTCGATCAGCCAGTTAGTCGTCCAAGTCGTCGCTGCGTTGTCCAAGGCGATGACTGTTTTTTATAGGCACTCGCCTTTCCGCCTTCGACCAAGTCGCTCGCTCGCCTTGCCTGTTCCTTACCGACTGGACGACTTGGCGTCTCCTAGGCGACGCCTTAACAACTATAGGCGACGCCTTAACAACTATGGTAACTAGGTTAAAACCTAATTTTAATTTCTAAAGTTTCAACTTGAGCAGATCCGTGACGCGTGTTCCTGTCCTCATTGCATCAAATAACCCTAAGATTGTGAGCTCATAGCTCAAACCTCGCAATTTACTATGTCCCTGTGCTCATTGCATCAAATAACCCTAAGATTGTGAGCTCATAGCTCAAACCTCACAATTTACTATGTCGTATATGCTGCTTTAATGTACTATTTATGTGATGATTTCAATTATGTGTAAAAGACAATAATACCGGATTGTATTTATAGTTCCATATTGGAGGAAATCTGTCTTATGTTCCCAGTTTCTAGAATCAGAGAATTTTAGTGCAGTTTTCATTTCTTCATTGATAACAGTTAGTAGTACCACATATGATTTAATTTTTAGGACTCTGAAGAGCTTATTTTTGAAGCTTTGTTGGAAGTGCTTTTGTTGTAGTGGAATAAGAAGTCATTGTATCTTAATATACATATTTAATTTATTCAGAGCTATTAGAGCGGGATCCAGTTTTGGGGAGCATGAGTCGAAGCAATAACAAGAATACATCCTCCAATATGTGGTGGGAAACAGAATATGCTCTTTTGCTGTTTTGAACTTTAGTACTCCCTCCATTCCAAAAATATAAGATCAAGTTTGCCTTTTCAAAGTCAATATAAGACATTTTCAAACTCAATTTGATGAGGTTAATTTAACGTTTAGATACAATAAATCTTGAATTAGTAGTACTTTTACGTATTTTGTAATTTTCATAATTTTATTGTCTAAAATTAAATTATTTCATTTCCATTTTGAAGTTGAAAATATCTCAGTTCTGTATGCCCCCCTTTCTTCCTCCATTTTTTTTTTCTTTTTTTCTTATTTATTCTTAATCAATTAGTCCTACTCTTTTGTATGTTATTGATTATCCTCTTCCCCATTTCCCCCCTTCTTGTTTTACTGTCTTTGTTTGTTCTTGTACCCCTTTTTTCCCTTTCTTCACTATATATATATATATATTGTAGAATGTGTGCGCCACTCCTTGCGCTTAGGCCCTGGGGAGATCTTTGCGCCTTCTGCCTTCAATAACAATGTTCTTTAGATTTAATGTGCTATAAGGATGTTAGTGTTGGGAATTAAGTCAATGCAAACCACACAATAAAATAAAGAGAGATAAAACAACAGAAGATTTAATGTGGAAAACCCTGAAAGGGAATAACCACAAGCTAAACTCCGAATCTCCACTATATCAAAATAATGGGCTTACAATAATCCTCCCAAGTCTTACGCCCTAAACCTTGAGGTTTCATAATACCGCGACACAACTTTTTGCACGGAATAAAAGCTGCAAAACCCTCCCTCCCACAATATAACTTTTTTGCACGGCTGCAAAAACCCTCTCCCTCACACAAACACAAAACTCACTCACACCCTCTCTCAACTCTTAGGATGCTACATCACTTTTAATTGTGCTACACTTCAACAACTCAGCATAATACTCTATTTATAGAGTACCCACAATTTTCCTCTTCCTATTCAAAATAGGACACTTCCAAAATAAAACTCCTACTACAAATAGAATCTTTTCCAAAATAATACTCCTATTAAAAATAGGAGTTCTTCCTTTCCATATTAGCAATTCTTTTCTTAATAGGATTCGTGGAGTAACCCAACAATTCCTCCCTCAACTCAAATCCTCGAATACTTCAACTTCATATCTGAATAGGATTCAATGACTATCCTAACAATTCCTCTCTCGAATCAAATCCGCAAACACTTCAACTTCATCACTATCTCCATCATTTGCGTCATCCACAACATACACACTATTCGGATCATTCGCGTCATTCGTACCATCTGCATTATCCGCATCATCTTCATCATCATCATCATCATTGTCTTTATCTTCATCAGCATCTTCATGATCTTCATTTAGCGACTGCAACGGTGATCCTCCATAAGCGCAAAATCTCTTATTCATCAACATTACGATCTCACGATGAACACCAACTCTTTCAATCTTCATGCTCTATATTTTTCACACCAATGTGACTAATTCTCCTTTATCTTGGATCCAATCAAGAATTAAGTCAATGCAAACCACACAATAAAATAAAGAGAGATAAAACAACAGAAGATTTAATGTGGAAAACCCTAAAAGGGAAAAACCACAAGCTAAACTCCGAATCTCCACTATATCAAAATTATGGGCTTACAATAATCCTCCCAAGTTTTACGCCCTAAAACTTGAGGTTCCATAATACCGCGGCACAACTTTTTGCACGAAATAAAAGATGCAAAACCCTCCCTCCCATAATACAACTTTTTTGCACGGAATATAAAAGCTGCAAAAACCCTCTCCCTCACACAAACACAAAACCCACTCACACCCTCTCTCAACTCTTAGGATGCTACATCACTGTTAATTGTGCTACACTTCAACCAACATAGTACTCTATTTATGGAGCACCCACTATGACACTTCCAAAATAAAACTCTTACTACAAATAGATTCCTTTCTAAAATAATACTCCTATTAAAAATAGGAGTTCTTCCTTTCCATATTAGCAATTCTTTTCTTAATAGGATTCGAGGAGTAACCCAACGGGTTGGGTATTGTGAGAAAGAAGCTTCATTCTTAAATCAATTTTTCTTGATGCAATGAAATCGCTAAATTGATGTGCTACTTTTTTTCTTTTTTGTTTGGATTGTCGTAGTAAGGCCTAAAGCCAAAAGAACACACACTCACAATGAAACTTAAGAAGGAAATAGAAGCATTCACAAATGAGCCGTCAACTCTTCAGTTGATCTTAAAGTTGAGCATGGGAAGGAAAAGAATCATTTTTTTTTGGAGAGTAAACATACAATTCAAGTTTATCTTCAACAGTTCTATAACTAGCAATCCAAAGTCTGTATGAAATTATTAACTCTTTTTATGATTCAGATGCACCCGAACTTGATTCTTTGTGAACTCTTAAATTTTAATATCCATGTTACTCTGCAATGCCATATAAAGCATATCCCTATTGTGCATTCCTAAAATGTAAATTGTTGATAGAAGCTGCCTTAACATCTGATTGACTGATATTTGGTTGCTGTCTCAGATGGATGTGTGGTTTGTTACCATAATGGAAATTATACATCCGGCTTTTGGCCGGAAATTATCACTTTTTCTGATGGATGATCAGATAAAAGCTTTTCGGAGTGAAGGAAAAAGGTGTATGTGTAAGACACTTGAGACCTAGAGGAACTCCAGTCATTCGAAGGGTGCAGATATTGTGATGTATTTACTGGTAGGCAGGTGAAGAAATCCTCATCCTACTTCCTCGAAGATGGCCAGGATGGGAGCTTAATGATAAAAAAGTAGGAGAGATTTTACAGCCTCAGTATTTATCCAGGTGGTCAAATGATGGGTTTTCTTTTACTGGTGGAGATATGGTATTATGGATAACTTCAAATCTTCACATTGACTAGGCCGGTAATCGCAGTATTTGTGGATGTTTAATTTTTGTTGGAAATGTAAATACAGGATGTGGATGATGGGTACTGCTGGTTTTAGTCTCTACAGGTTAAAAAAATACTAGGACTTTTTGTAATTAACTCTGTGAAAGGAAGAAAGCCGGGATTGCTTCCTGCTAGAAGTTTGATTTTGTTGGTACACGCTAAATAGCCTGTAGGAGCATTTGAGAAATCCGAGTAAAAGTTGGCAGGCAGACCCTGCGTTTATATCCACTTTTGATTTGATATGGTGATTGTGGCTGAATGGAAAATGTGTTTATGCTCATATAAGGTGTTCGTTCTGCACTTGCTTATTATAAGTTCTAGTGTATAATAAGAGTTCCTTCAGCTGGGTGTCTTCTCCTAGTTTCTGGTGTTGACATAAATGCCAAAACTTAAAAGCTCTTTCTATGGGCTTGACTTGGAAGTATCAGTTGCTTGTAGATAATATTCCACTTCTAGAAAAGAGTAGCATTTGTCATTTTCTTTTAGAGTTAAAATTTGATACACCGATAGTGCATACACGAGGATCATGATATGTCATTAAAATAAAGGTAATTCTGTCTAACATAGATACTTCATTAATGACCGCTCATGTATGTATTAGCGTATCAAACTTTAATTCTTTCTTATATTCCAAAAAAAAGTTCCATTTTTTATGAAGGTATTATAAAGTAACATTTTTTGGAAGTATTTATTTATTTGGAGGTTTTGATTCTTTGTCCTCCTAAAATACTTTGAATTTTATATTAATATACGTGGCAGGTAGGGGTGGGCAACGGTAAATAACTCGATTGGTCCGAATTGTACCGTACCACTTCAGTTCAGACTACTAACTCCTCTCCTCTCTTAATCTAGACTTCTACTATGAGATGGGTATTACAAAAAATTGAAATAATCTAGGCCTAGATGAGTATCCTCTCTGGCTCTCTCTTCTCCCTCGTCTCTATCTTCTCTTACTCTTATTTTCTTTTGTTCCAATTTTGGTGGTGCTCTGTTGTTGTTGTGGGTGGTGACGATGGACGACAGTGAGTGGGACACGATTTCTCTTTCCCAAATTTATTTATTTTTTCTTTTTTTTTTGTGTTATAGATCTAGGTGTTGATAAGTAGTGGTAATGATGGCGAAAGATGATGGGCGGGTGGAGTTGGTCGTGCATGTGGTGGAAATATCAGTCTTGAAGAGATAAAAAATGAGACCATTGATCTGGTAAATTATCCATCGCCCCCTTATGCTCCACTTTCGCCTTTTTAAAAAAAAAAAAAAATTCCAAGTGGGAATAAATTGATTTATTGTCTTAGAAATTAGAATAAATCATTAAATCTCTATAACTGGTACAACCGATTCGGCTCGATAAATATCGAACAATCAAAACTATTTCCTGGTCCCGGTTTCAAATATCCGGTATATACCGGTTACATGTCTCAATCCCGGATCGGTTGTCATTTGTACCGAACCTATCGGTTCGAACCGGTACGGTTTGAACAAATACCGAAAAAATTGCCCACCCCTAATGGCAGGGGTATATGTCGAATACCTCACAACACTGGTAAATTTTTAGTAAAAGAACTTTCATTTACTTTCTGAATTTTCAACTATATTAACTAATTTAAAATTTATAAATATAATAATTTAATTTAGTTTTTAAAAAATTTAATTAGATGGTTTTAAAATCTTATAAAACTTTCATATCTAGAAATATTCAAAAAATTAGAATTTTAAAAAGAAATTATAAAAGTTGGTAACTAGAACACTTAGATCTACATATTAATTATATAATATTAAAAAATAATAGCTTAGATTTTTATTTTTCCTTTGCTGACATAACATCTATGAGTTAATTAATCAATATTATTATTATTACTGTTCTTTTAGACATTATATTATAATATTATTATTTTTTTAAAAAAATTATTATTCTTTCTATATTTTGAAAGTTGTGTGACTCAAAATAATTGAAAGAAAACAAAACTTAAACAAACTATAAGAAGAAAATAATTATTCTAACTAATATAAATTTAATTTTTATTTTATAAAATTTTAATAACAACCGCATTAAATACACTTCTATATTAATTATAATAATTTAACTTTGTCATGAACATATATAAATCATTTTGGGAATCGCTATTTCCACAACAAAAAATGATATTTCCACAACAAAAGTGTCGCTATACATCTTATAGCGACGGTTTTCACCGTCGCTATACATCTATAGCGACACTTTTGTTGTGAAAATATCAAAAAATGTTGTGGAAATATCAGTTCCATCATTTTCCTTAAAAGTTCACAAATGATGTTATTATATATTGAAAGGAATTGGATTTTTTAGAAAACCGAAATTAGAAACGCACCCATCTCTGTCTCTGTCTCTGTCTCTGTCTCTCTTTATATACGCATTTCAATTTCAAAGATAAGGGGTGTTCAGATATGGGAAGGGGATATTGTGGAATTGCTTTGAGATCCACATTACAAATC
Organism: Aralia elata; assembly: GCA_034770075.1. NCBI lineage: Eukaryota > Viridiplantae > Streptophyta > Magnoliopsida > Apiales > Araliaceae > Aralia > Aralia elata. Next base: position 4,517,697 of record CM068388.1, on the reverse strand, counting down.
AAACTCTCAGGTACATCATCTCTTCTCAATTCCCGCTACTTTAATCTTCCTTTTTTCTTACTCCATCATTTTCCACTTCATACATCTCCTATCTTAACAAACCCTAACCCCAATCTTCGTACAAAACTACAGCAATTACTCCTACAGAAATGCAAATCTGGGTTTGATAAGCCCGAAGATGCTCTTCTTCTGTTCGATTCTATGCTCCAAATGCGACCCCTCCCTTCTGTCATCGATTTCAATCGATTATTAGCTCCTATGGTCAAAATGAAACTTTACTCAACTGTTGTCTCTCTGTTTAAAGATATGTGCGCTTTAAGCATTCCAGTTAATGTAGTTACTATTAACACGGTGATAAACTGTTGTTGTCACTTGAATCGTGTCGATTATGGGTTTTCTATGTTGGGTGGGATCTTCAAGCGTGGTTTTGTTCCGAGTGTCGTTACCTACACTACCCTGATAAGGGGGCTCCTTCCAGAAAACAAGTTTCTGGAGGCAGAGGAATTGTTCAAGAAGTTGATAAGGGCAAAAGAAATTGAATCTGATGTAGTTATGTACGGGACCATTATAAATGGGCTTTGCAAAACAGGCAACACTTCCATGGCCATTAGGTTGCTCAGGATAATGGAACAAGGTGGTTGTGAACCTAATAATGTGGCTTATAACACCGTCATTGATGGTTTATGCAAGGATAAACTAGTAGACGATGCGTTTGATCTTTTCTCTGAAATGATTAAGAAGGGCATACCACCGAGTGTTATAACTTACAATTCATTACTTCATGGCCTATGTAACTTGGGTCGATGGGGAGAGACTAAGCAAATATTAAGTGAGATGGCCAGTATGAAAATACCTCCAAATGTGATTACCTTCAATATATTGGTCGATTCGTATTGCAAGGAAGGGAAGGTAAAAGATGCAGAAAATGTGTTAGAAAAAATGATTCAAAGGGGAGTGAATTCTAATGTCGTTACCTACAATGCGCTCATGGATGGGTACTGTTTGCGAGGAGAAATGGATGGAGCATTGACGGTGTTGAGTACCATGATTAATAAGGGGATAGTCCCTAACAGTTGTAGCTATAACACTTTGATAAATGGATATTGCAAGAAGCTGGAAGTAGACAAAGCTATAGATATCTTTTGGCAAATGCACCGTGAAGGTTTGAAACCCACAATTGAAGCTTACAGCCCTATTTTGCAAGGGCTATTTAAGAAGGGCAGATATGCTGCAGCACAAAAATTCTTTTATGAGATGCAAGCTCAAGGCCATAGACCAAATATTGTGACATGCAGTATCTTGTTAGAAGGCCTTTGCAAGAACCAGTATATTGATGAAGCGCTGTCCTTGTTTCATGAAATGGAATGTAATGACATAATTCCAAATATTTATAGTTACAATATCCTCATTGATGGACTGTGCAAAGTTGGAAAGCTAGATATGGCAAGAAATCTTTTTGATAGCCTTCCTTCAAAAGGGTTGCAACCAAATGTTAGGACTTACACAATAATGATCCGAGCGCTTTGTCAAGAAGGATTATTGGAGAAAGCAAACGAGCTTCTTGTGAAAATGGAAGGTAATGATTGTTTGCCAAATGATGTCACTTACAACACTATTATCCGCGGATGTTTTCAAAATAAGAAGTATGATGAAGCAAGTGCATTCATAGAAACAATGGTTGGCAGGGGCTTCTCCGCAGATGCATCTACCACCTCCATGTTACTGGAACTACTCTTAGCAGAAGAACATGATCCAACTCTCCTTGCTATGCGTCAAAAGTTTTTGCCATCAGTTAGATGATTTACATCATTCAGTCTTGTGATGACAATGTAAGCTTCAGGGTCCTGGCCATAATATACCCAATATCAAATGTTTCCACACTCTTATTTGTAAGTAAAGTGTATAGCCTTGGCAGTCACTAAGTATGATTTTTGCCATCAGTTAGATGATTTACATCATTCAGTCTTGTGATGACAATGTAAGCTCCAGGGTCCTGGCCATAATATACCCAATATCAAATGTTTCCACACTCTTCTTTGTAAATAAAGTTTATAGCCTTGGCAGTCACTAAGTGTGATATTCTATATTTTCTTTTGTTGGTAATTCTCTGTAGATATTTTGAAAGGTATATAATATGTTGTCTTTTTTTAAGTTAAATGCTTTCATCTCTACTTAGGAATGAACTGTTGAAGATTAACTTTCATATATGTTGATGTTACTGTACTATCTATGTGCTGATTTCAATTGTGTAAAAGACGATAATACCGGATTGTATGTATAGTTCCATATTGGAGGAAATCTATCTTGAGTTCCCAGTTTCTAGAATCAGAGAATCTTGGTGCAGTTTTCATTTCTTCATTGATAACAGACGCTAGTACCACATTTGATTTAATTTTAGTGTTAGGACTCTCAAGAGCTTATTTTTGAAGCTTTGTTGGAAGTGCTTTTGTTGTAGTGGAATAAGAAGTCATTGTATCTTAATGTACATATTTAATTTATTCAGAGCAATTAGAGCGGGATCCAGTTTTGGGATCCAGTTTTGGGGAGTATGTGTCGAAGCAATAACAAGAATACATCATCCAATATGTGGTGGGAAACAAAATATGCTCTTTTGCTGTTTTGAACTTTAGTACTCCCTCCATTCCAAAAATATAAGATCAAGGTTGTCTTTTCAAAGTCGACATTTTCAAACTCAATTTGATGAGGTTAATTTAACGATTGAGTACAATTAGTCTTGAATTTAGTAGTACTTTTACGTAGTTTATAATTTTCATAATTTTATTGTCTAAAATTAAATTATTTCATATCAATTTTGAAGTTGAAAATATCTCAGTTCTGTATGCCCCCTTTTCTTCATTTATTTTCTCTTTTTTTCTTATTTATTCTTAATCAATTAGTCCTACTCTTTTGTATGTTGTTGATTATCCTCCTCTTCCCCATCCCCCCTTCTTTTTTTACTGTCTTTGTTTGTTCTTCTACCCCTTTCTTCACTATATATATATATATATATATATATATATATATATATATATATATTGTAGAATGTGTGCGCCACTCCTTGCGCTTAGGCCCTGGGGAGATCTTTGCACCTTCTGCCTTCAATAACAATGTTCTTTAGATTTAATGTGCTATAAGGATGTTGGGTATTGTGAGAAAGAAGCTTCATTCTTAAATCAATTTTTCTCGATGCAATGAAATCGCTAAATTGATGTGCTACTTTTTTCTTTTTTGTTTGGATTGTCGTTGTAAGGCCTCAAACCAAAAGAACACACCCTCACGATGAAATTTATGAAGGAAATAGAAGCATTCACAAATGAGAAACCGCCAGCTTTTCGGTTGATCTTAAAGTTGAGTATGGGAAGGAAAAGAATCGGTTTTTTTGGAGAGTAAAGTTGCAATTCAAGTTAATCTTCAACAGTTCTATAACTAGCAATCCAAAGTCTGTATGAAATTATTAACTCTCTTTAAGATTCAGATGCACCCGAACTTGATTATTTGAGAACTCTTAAATTTTAATATCCATGTTACTCTGCGATGCCATATAAAGCATATCCCTATTGTGCATTCCTAAAATGTAAAGTATTGAGATACTTGTTGATAGAAGCTGCCTTAACATCTGATTGACCGATATTTGGTTGCTGTCTCGGATGGATGTGTGGTTTGTTACCATAATGGAGATTATACATCCGGCTTTTGGCCAGAAATTATCACTTTTTCTGATGGATGATCAGATAAAAGCTTTTCGGAGTGAAGGAAAAAGGTGTGTGTGTAAGACACTTAAGACCTAGAGGAACTCCAGTCGTTGATTCTCTTTCGCCTATCGGCGGGCCGGCTTTAAGCAATCTTCGTATTTCCTGCTATGAGATCTAAGACACCTATAAAAGGAAGTAAAAAGAGCATTTGTTGAACTGATTAGATCGAATCTCTCTCCTTCTGGAGGCAGCTCAAGGGTGCAGATATTGTGATGTATTTACTGGTAGGCAGGTGAAGAAATCCTCATCCTACTTCCTCGAAGATGACCAGGATGGGAGCTTAATGATAAAAAAGTAGAAGAGATTTTACAGCCTCAGTATTTATCCAGGTGGTCAAATGATGGGTTTTCTTTTACTGGTGGAGATATTGTATTATGGATATCTTCAAATCTTCACATTGACTAGGCCGGTAATCGCAGTATTTGTGGATGTTTTATTATTGTTGGAAATGTAATTATGTAAATACAGGATGTGGATGATGGGTACTGCTGGTTTTAGTCTCTACAGGTTAAAAAAATACGAGGCCTTTTTGTAATTAACTCTGTTAAAGGAAGAAAGCCGGGATTGCTTCCTGCTAGAAGTTTGATTTTGTTGGTACACGCTAAATAGCCTGTAGGAGCATTTGAGGAATCGGAGTAAAAGTTGGCAGGCAGACCCTGCGTTTATATACACTTTTTTATTTTAAGTTCTAGTGTATAATAAGAGTTCCTTCAGCAGGGTGTCTTCTCCTAGTTTCTGGTGTTGACATAAATGCCAAAACTTAAAAGCTTTATGGGCTTGACTTGGAAGTATCAGTTGCTTGTACATAATACTCCACTTCTAGTAAAACAGTAGCATTTGTCATTTTCTTTTAGAGTTAAAATTTAATACACTGACAATCTATATAGGAGCAGTGTTAGGATCATGACATGTCATTAAAATAAAGGTAATTATGTCGAACATAGATACTTCATTAATGAACGCTCCTGTATGTATTAGCGTATCAAACTTTAATTCTTTCTTATATTCCAAAAAAAAGTTCCATTTTTGTATGAAGGTATAATAATGTTCCATTTTTGTATGAAGGTATAATAAAGTTCCATTTTTTGCAAGTATTTATTTATTTGGAGGTTTTGATTCTTTGTCCTCCTAAAATATTTTGAATTTTATATTAATATACATGGCAGGTCGGGGTGGGCAACGGTAAATAATCGGACTGACCCGAATTGTACCGTACCGGTTACCGAAATTATCCAAAATTTTGTATCGATACTTGTTAGACCGGTGTCCCGAACCGAATAGCCGGTTCGGTACTGATTTTTACATGCATTTATATTTGATTTTTTTATTATTTATTAATTTTTAATATTTTAGGGAGAGAGGGATATAAATGACTTCTCACTTCAGTTCATTTCTCAAAGGCCTAGATGGGTATCACTTCGGTTCAGACTACTAACTCCCTCTCTCCTCTCTTAATCTATGAGATGGGAATCACAAAAAATTGAAATAATCTAGGTCTAGATGGGTATCCTCTCTAGCTCTCTCTTCTCCCCCATATTTATCTTCTCTTACTCTTATTTTCTTTTGTTCCAATTTTGGCGATGGTGGTGCTGTGTTTTTGTTGTGGGTGGTGGCGATGGGCGGCAGTGAGTGGGACACGATTTCTCTTCCCCAACTTTTATTTTTTTGTGTTATTGATCTAGGTGTTGATAAGTAATGGTAGTGATGGCGAAAGACGGTGGGCAGGTGGAGTTGGTTGTGCATGTGATGGAAATATCAGTCTTGAAGAGATAAAAAAATGAGACTATTGATCTAGTAAATTATTCACCACCCCCTTCTGCTCCTCTTTCTATTTTAAAAAAAAATCAAAGTGGAAATAAATTGATTTATTGTCTTATAAATTAGAATAAATCATTAAATCTCTATAACCGGTACAACCGATTCGCCCCGGTAAATATCAAACAATCAAAATTATTTCCTGATCTCGGTCCCAAATATTCGATATATATTGGTAACATATATCAATTTCGGACCGATTGTTATTTGTACTAAACCTACCAGTTCGAACCGGTACGATTTGACCAAATACCGAAAAAATTGCCCACCCCTAATGGCAGAGGTATTTGCCGAATACCTCACAACACTTTGGTAGATTTCTAGTAAAAGAACTTTCATATACTTTCTAAAATTTTAACAATATTAACTAATTTAAATTTTTTAAATATAATAATTTAATTTAGTTTTAAAAAATTTAATTAGATGGTTCTAAAATCTTATAAAACTTTCATATCTAGAAATATTCAAAAAATTAGAATTTTAAAAACAAATTATAAAAGTTGGTAACAAGAATACTTAGATCTACGTACAAATTATATAATATTAAAAAATAATAGCTTAGATTTTTATTTTTTATTTTGCTGACATCCATGAGTTAATTAATCAATATTATTATTATAACTGTTCTTTTAGACTTTATATTACAATATTATTATTATTTTAATTTTTATTATTCTTTCTATATTTTGAAACTTGAGAAAACAAAACTTAAACAAACAGTCAGAATTTTTTTTATTCTAATTAATATAAATTTTATTTTATTTTATTTTATAAAATTTTAATAACAACCGTATTAAATTCACTATTATATTAATTAGAATTTAATTTTATCATAAATATGTGAATATATATAACAATAAGTCTATGCGGACACTTTTTTTGGACATGGAAATTGGATATTTTCCATTTGGCTTATTTTTTTTATTGACTCCAAACATATTTATACTATGAATTTTAACTCAAATTTATATAAAATTCAAAAAAATTATGTTTAATTTGAATATATATCAAAAAAAAATTCACATGTCAAAAAAAAAATGTCCGTCTAGAATATCATTTCCCTTAAAAAGTTCACAAATGATACGCATTTCAATTTGAAAGAGAAGGGGAGAGCTTTTTAAAGGGTGTTCAGAAATGGGAACAAGGGGATATTGTGGAATTGCTTTGAGATCCATTTTACAAATCAAACTCTCAGGTACATCATCTGTTCTCAATTCCTACTACTTTAATCTTCCTTTTTTCTTAGTCCATCATTTTCCACTTCATACATCTCCAATCTTAACAAACCCTAATCCTAATCCTAATCCCCTTCCTCGTACAAAACTACAGCAATTACTCCTACAGAAATGCAAATCTGGGTTTGATAAGCCCGAAGATGCTCTTCTTCTGCTCGGCTCTATGCTCCAAATGCGACCCCTCCCTTCTGTCATCGATTTCAATCGATTATTAGCTGCTATGGTCAAAATGAAACTTTACTCAACTGTCATCTCTCTGTCTAAAGATATGTGCGCTTTAAGCATTCCGGTTGATATATATACTTTTAACACGGTGATAAACTGTTGTTGTCACTTGAATCGCGTCGATTATGGGTTTTCTATGTTGGGTGGGATCTTCAAGCGTGGTTTTGTTCCGGATGTCGTTACCTGCACTACTCTGATAAGGGGTCTCCTTTCAGAAAACAAGTTTCTGGAGGCAGAGGAATTGTTCAAGAAGTTGATAAGGGAAAAAGAGATTGAATCTGATGTAGTTACGTGCGGGACCATTATAAATGGGTTTTGCAAAAGAGGCAACACTTTCATGGCCATTAGGTTGCTCAGGATAATGGAACGAGGTGGTTGTGAACCTAATAATGTGGTTTATAACACCATCATTGATGGTTTATGCAAGGATAAATTAGTAGATGATGCTTTGGATCTTTTCTCTGAAATGATTAAGAACGGCATACCACCGAGTGTTGTAACTTACAGTTCATTACTTCAGGGTCTATGTAACTTGGGTCGATGGGGAGAGACTAAGCAAATATTAATTGAGATGCACTATATGAAAGTTTCTCCAAATGTGATTACCTTCAATATATTAGTTGATTCGTATTGCAAGGAAGGGAAGGTAAAAGATGCAGAAAATGTGTTAGAAAAAATGATTCAAAGAGGAGTGAATCCTGACGTCGTCACCTACAATGCTCTCATGCATGGGTACTGTTTGCGAGGAGAAATGGATGGAGCATTGACAGTGTTAAGTACCATGAATAATACGGGACTAGTGCCTAATGGTTATAGCTATGCCATTTTGATAAATGGATATTGCAAGAACCTGGAAGTAGACAAAGCTATAGATCTCTTTTGGCAAATGCACCGTGAAGGTTTGAAACCCACAATTGAAGCTTACACGGCTATTTTGCAAGGGCTATTTAAGAAGGGCAGATATGCTGCAGCACAAAAATTCTTTTATGAGATGCAAGCTCAAGGCCATAGACCAAATATTGTGACATGCAGTATCTTGTTAGAAGGCCTTTGCAGGAACCAGTATATTGATGAAGCGTTGTCCTTGTTTCATGAAATGGAATGTAACGGTTTAATTCCTGATATTTATATTTACAGTATCCTCATTAATGGACTGTGCAAAGTTGGAAAGTTAGATATGGCAAGAAATCTTTTTGATAGCCTTCCTTCAAAAGGGTTGCAGCCAAATGTTAAGACATACACAATTATGATCCGAGGACTTTGTGAAAAAGGGCTATTGGAGGAAGCAAACGAGCTACTTGTGGAAATGGAAGGTAATGATTGTTTGCCAGATGATGTCACTTACAACACTATTATCCGCGGATGTTTTCAAAATAAGAAGTATGATGAAGCAAGTGCATTCATCGAAACAATGGTTGGCAGGGGCTTCTCCGTAGATGCATCTACCACCTCCATGTTACTGGAACTACTCTCAACAGAAGAACATGATCCGACTCTCCTTGCGATGCATCAGAAGTTCTTGCCATCAGTTAAATGATTTACAACATTCAGTCTTGTGATTACAATGTAAGCTTCAGGGTTCTTCAGGGTCCTTCAGGGTCCAGGCCATAATATATCCAATATCAAATGTTTCCACACTCTTCTTTCTAAGTAAAGTTTTTAGCCTTGGCAGTCACTAAATAAGATATTCTAGATTTTCTTTTGTTGGTAATTCTCTGTAGATATTTTGAAAGGTATATAATATGTTGTCTTTTTTTAAGTTAAATGCTTTCATCTCTACTTAGGAATAAAGTTGGTCTAGGCTAGGCTAGCCTGAAGGTGGGGCCCATTCCTTTAACATACCCTAGTAATTTAGGGTCTGGGATGGGCCGGTCCATGTAAAAAATTCACGCCACTTGCACATAACTGAAGCTTTAAGAATAAAACATCGTTTTGGTGGAAGAAAAATCAGTAAAGAAGATATTTATAAAAGTATGGATAATGTTAGAGGTCTCAAATGTGTCTTAAATGATTAGACATTGAATAAGACAAATGGTACTTTACGACTTGGCTAAACATAAGAGTTGTACTTGACCAATGTAATGATGACACTATCATTTGAAAGTTGAGAGAGTATTTGAGACCTTAGCATTACCTTATATTCATACATGACTTCAAAACATAGAGCTACCTTTATCTATGGGGATGTTGTATTTAATATTACTCTAAATAGTCCCTTGTGCTTGAAGTTGTTTACTATGAAGGTAGAATCAGAGGTTGAGCTCCATATCGCCCCGTATACAAATTTTTTCTTTTTTATTTTTTTGAAGTAAGTAATATTGTGCCTAATTTTCTTTTGGTTTAAACAATATCCTTGTCACTTTTGTGAAATTTTTAATCGGTCATTTACTGGAAAAAAAGCATGTATTCACCCTTTCGAGTTTATCGTTGTTTTGTTTTGTGGATGCACTTGATTATTCTGGGAGATCGTTTAAGTTCTATGTTAGGTGTGTACATGATGTGTGGTCCCATAAGGCCCTTATTACACTACAATTATCTAAACAAAAACAAAACAAATGCATATATTTAGAGACTGCTATTGTAATATGGTTATTTCTTTAAAGTTTTGTACTCACTCGACTAAAAGTTTAATTCGAGCTTGATTCGAAATATAAACAATTCTATGAGTAAATTTTAAAGTTCGATAAATTATTCGAACCTTTTCAAATTATAATTTTCTATTGATACTCGGAGCATATTCGCTCAAAAAGTTCAAATTGCTTGGGCTCAATTTGAGATCGTACTCGACTCAGTATCTAAACGAGTCTCGATCAAACTTTATTTTAGACTTGATAAATTCTATGAACCAAATCTTAACAACTTAATATTCGGCTCGACTCGGTTCATTTACACCCCTACATATATGTATATTTATGATCTAAAAACCACACGAGAAAAAAAAATATGAGAGGACTTTGTTGGGGCAATTTATGAATTACCGTTAGTGTCCACAGAAAAAACATAATATTGCCCAATACACTACATTAAAGTAAATATATATCCTCCCCAAAATCAAATGTTTTCTTTGGAGGGCTTGGAGTAATATCCTCCCGTCGAAAAATTTATACTTCTTGTAATTGTTGTGTATGCGGCGGGCATGGCGAATCTACTCAATTTCTTGCTCATTTGGTTGCTCGTTTAGTTGGTTTCATTTGGGAGTTGGCATTTGGATGTTTAGATTTGGGTTGTAAATTGGACCCCTGCTAGTATAGCTCTTCACAAGGCTCGACAAGGAGCCGTCTTTTTCAATTTTTTATTTCCATGTTATAATTTTCATATGTTAAATTTATCTAAACTATATATGGCAAAATTTGGGATATTTATGATTTTAATTAAATTTTTTAGTATATAGTTGGTCTTGTTTTATGGTAATGTTGAATAAAAGAAAATGTAATAATATTTATTACCAACTCTAAAAAGATTTTCTTTTTTGAATAAAACCACTTGTCATTTTTATTATAAATAATTATGCCTAAGTGTGACTTATATTTAGTTTAATATTGGAAAAAAATAATTAACATAATTATTTTTAATACTTCTTTATATGAATAATAAGATCCGTTCTGTAACAAGTTGTGTCTAAGTTTGTTTTATGTAAATTTTAATATTTTTGAAAAAAAAATATAATTTTTTGTGTTGCTAATTTGCATTTTTTATGTGCATTAAGATTTTAATTTTTAATTACAAAAAATTATGTATGAATGTATATTATGTAAATTTTAATCTTTGTGAAATTTAATTAGCAAAAAGTGTATGACTTTATTTTCTTAATAAAATTAATATTTGTTATTTTTGGCATTTATGTTATTTAATGCACAAGTTCATAATTTTATATATCACGTCAAGTTAAATGAAAATATACAAATTTATATTTAGTGGGTATATTAAATATTATAATTTGAAGGGTGTTTTGAACATTATATTATAAATATTTGTAGATATTAGTTGGTCAACCATACTACGGGTAGTGAATATTACATATTATTGACTAAAGGAGTATTAACTGTTACTTGAAAAACTATAGGGGTGGTGAGTCTTATTATGATTATTTGTAGGGGGCGTTAGTGTATTTTATTTTAAAAAATATTTTTGACATATAAAGATGTTTTGAATTCTTCCACACTTGAGAGAATCTACTAAATAATATAAAACCTCACTAAATTTTGGTATATGCATATTTTGGTACCATTTTGGTACCATTCTCATCCCAAATGACAATTTAATGTTATTAAATCTATCTATCTATTTACTAAAGAATATAAAACCTCACTAATTTTTGGTACCTCCATATTTTGGTACCATTCTCATCCCAAATGAGAATTTAATGTTATTAAATTAATTTTTATCCTAATTTATGTTATCCCAATTTATCATTTATTTTAGTAATAATGTCTTATGACCCGAAAGAAAGTTGAAGTGTTTAATTGATACTCTCCACTTTTACGTGTACACACACATAATTGTAATTTTTTAATTATTTTTCTAATAGAACAAGTTATGTAGTTACTCTCACATTGATTTTGAAAAAACCTAATATTTTGCGCAAATTTTATTTTGTTTGTATTCATTTGGTTGTAATTTTCGAAGATGTTACTATGGTTTCTTATGTTGTAAATTTATTGTTTGATTCAATATCATAAGAAGAAACAAAATATGTAAAGTAAATTATTTTTAATATTTTTTATTGTATCATGGTTGTTACTTGTATCATTGTTAAAATGATTTATAAAAAAGTCTCACACTACTTTAGAAAAGCTAGGTATCATTTTGAATTTAACAAAAAATATATTATCATACTCAATGTATTCTTATAATATTTCTCACAACTTTAATTAAGACAAACTCGTGTTTCGCACGGATTAGAAAGCTAATTAGTCTTAAAGTTGTATCGAGAGAAAAGACCAACAAATTCGGAGCATAGTGAGTTAAAAAATCTTATAATAAAATAATATTCTAGAGTATTTAATATCACAATAAAAATAACTTCACTAAAACAGATTTTTAGTCTAAAAAGTACTTTTTGTTGTGAAATAATAGATAAAACAAAATGTATATCAACAAAATATATATTGATAAACTCTTGTATTTAAGTGGTCATCCACACTTCTTTGATATCAATTAAAACTCTCGGATGAATGTCTTACAATTTCATTCTCATTTTCACTATCGGATGGATGTCTCTCTCTTATTCTCTTCTCACACTTGTGTGGCTGCTGGGATGCTATATATATATAAGAGGAAGATGAAGATGAAGAGACTTTTGGTAGTGAAAGGTTTAATCCCTTTTTATTTTCTTGTGCCCCACCATTTGCTTTTGGCTGCAACCTTTTCAATTCTTACCAAAACCCACTTGATTTCTAACACTCCCCCTTGGATGACCATTTTCTAAGAATATGCCTCGTTAAAAACCTTACCAAATAAAAACCCTATGGGAAAAAAAAATTTGGCTAAGGAAAAAAGTACAATATTCTTGTATATCTTCTAGTGCCTTAGGATTGCCTCATTAAAACCTTGCAAAGGAAAACCCAGTGGGAAAAAACCTTAGTGAAGGAAAAAGAGTACAATCAGCACATATCATTCAGAAAATTTACTCCCTCTCATGAGTACCACTATTCATGGTAAAAATATCCTTAAGTCGACGCATGCCGATGTTGTGCACCATCTTCTTAAAAGTCGCAGTTGGTAGTGGCTTAGTCAATATATCAGCCAAATTATCACATGATCGTATCTGCTTGACATCAATATCGCCACTCTTTTGGAGCTCATGTGTATAAAAGAATTTTGGTGCAATATGCTTGGTTCTATCACCCTTGATATAGTCTCCCCTAATTTGAGTGATACAAGCAGCATTATCTTCGTATAATATCGTTGGACTATTTATGATTGATGATAATCCATAGTTCTCACGAATGTGTTGAATTACCGATCTCAACCAAACACATTCACGACTCGCTTCATAAATTGCGATAATCTATGCATGATTTGAGGAAGTAGCAGAAATTGTTTGCTTAACAGATCTCCATGAAATGACAGTATTTCCATAAGTAAATAAATATCCTGTTTGTGATCTGCCTTTGTGTGGATCGAAAAGATAACATGCATCAGCATATCCAACTAACTGTGGTTTTGATCCATTTGGATAAAATAATCCCAAATCAGTAGTCCCACGAAGATATCGCAAAATATGCTTAATTCCATTCCAATGTCTTCGAGTTAGTGCAGAACTGTACCTTGCTAGTAAGTTAACTACAAATGCTGTATCAGGTCATGTGAAATTTGCAAAATACATCAAAGCACCAATTGTATTAAGATATGGTACTTCAGGACCAGGAGTTTTTTCATCATTTTCTTGTGGTCGAAACGGATCTCTCTTGATGTCAAGTGACCGACCTATCATTGGAGTGCTCAAAGGATGAGTTTTATCCATGTAAAAGTGCTTCAGGACTTTTTCTGTATATGTTGATTGATGAACAAAAATTCCATTTGGAAGATGTTCAATTTATAGGTCAAGACAAAATTTTGTCTTACCAAGATCTTTCATCTCAAATTCATTCTTTAAACAATTTGTTATTTTTGTTAACTCTTCTGGAGTCTCTACAAGATTTAAATCATCAACATATACTGCAACAATAGCAAATCCGAATTCTAATTTTTTTTTGATAAAAATACGGGGACAAATTGGATTATTCTCAAATCCTTCTTTTAAAAGATATTCACGGAGGCGATTATACCACATGTGTTCGGATTGCTTTAACCCATATAAGGATCTTTGTAGCTTGATAGAATACATACTTCGAGATGTAGAATTATATGCTTCAAGCATTTTATATCCTTCAGGAATTTTCATGTAGATATCATTATCTAATGATCCATATAGATATGCTTTAACAACATCCATTAATTGCATATCCAAATTTTCTTTTGCTACCAAGCTAATTAAAAATCTAAATGTAATTGCGCCCATTACAGGAGCATATGTTTCTTCATAATCAATACCAGGTTTCTGCGAGAAACCTTGTGCTAAAAGTCGCGCTTTGTACGTTATAATTTTATTTTTCTCATTTCGTTTATGTACAAATACCCATTTGTATCCAACAGGCATTACATCTTCAGGTGTTCGGACTACAGGTCCAAAGACTTCACGTTTATTTAGTGAATTTAATTCTACTTGAATCGCCTCCATCCACATTGGCCAATCATTTCTACGTTGACATTCTTCAACGGTTTGTGGTTCATATTCATGATCATTACTTCTGGTAATATCAAAAGCAACTTTATATGAAAATATGTTGTCGACAACAATTTTATTTTTATCCAATACTTCTCCTGTATGTATATAATGTATCGAGATCTCGTTATTTTCAGGTACCTGATCCTCTTCAGGGGATAACTCTTTAAGAGTTTTATTTTCAGGAGATTTTTGCTCATAAGTTTTGGATAAATCAGTTATTTTTGTGGCCTGTTTCATGGGTATAACCTCTTTATAAGCTGCAACTTGTTTTTCTTGTATTTTTTTCTTCTCGGGAATTTTATCTTTAACACCGATCGGTCTTCCACGCTTTAGGTGTGGTTTTGATTCATTTGTTGTTGTATTAACTGATTGTCCTACAGGGACTTCAATCTGTACTGGAGCATTAACAACTGGAATGTGAGACTTTACTATTTTCTTATTATCGGTGAATACATCCGGTAATTGATTTGCAATTTCCTTGCAAATGAATAATCCTTTGAACTTTCAGTTCACATTGATTTGTACGAGGATCAAGATGAGATAACGTCGAAGCATTCCATGTAATCTCTCGTCGTGCTTCAGGCAAACGTCGTAATTCAGGCAACGACTTTTCTCCCTCTAATGGTGGGAAGATTGTTTCATTAAAATGACAATCCTCAAAACGTGCTTTAAAAACATCACCAGTTAGAGGTTCAATATATCTAATGATAGATGGAGAATCAAAACTCGTATAAATTCCAGGTCTACGTTGAGGACCCATTTTAGTGCGTTGTGGGGGTGCAATAGGTACATATACAGCACAACCAAATGTGCGCAGGTGAAAAATATTTGGTTGTTGGCCAAGTACAAGTTGCAATGGTGAAAATTTATGATAAGCAATTGGTCTAATGCGAACTAATGATGCAGCATGTAAAATAGCATGACCCCAAGCAGAAACTGATAATTTTGATTTCATAAGCAAATGTCGAGCAATAATTTGAAGTCTCTTGATAAGTGATTAAGCTAAGCCATTTTGAATATATGTATGTGCAACAAGATGTTCAACATCAATTCCAATAGACATGCAATAAGTCATCAAAAGCTTGAGATGTGAATTCACCAGCATTATCTAAACGAATTTTCCTAATTGGATAATCAGGAAATTGCGCTCTCAATCTAATTATTTTGAGCAAGGAGCCTAGCAAATGCCACATTTCTAGTAGAAAGTAAACATGCATGTGACCATCTGGTTGATGCATTAATTAAAACCATAAAATACTTAAATGAACTACAAAATGGGTGTATTGGTCCACATATATCACCCTGAATTCTTTCTAAGAAAGATGGACACTCAACAACAATATTTGAATGTGATGGTTTGGTAATTAATTTACCTTGAGAACAAGCACTACATAGATAATCAGTAGGTAAAATAATCTTCTGTTTCTTTAAGGGATGTCTATGAGAGTTTTCAATAATTCGACGTGTCATTATTGATCCTGGATGACCAAGACGATCATACCAAAGCATACAAACCTTTGGGTCTGAACACTTATGGTGTATTGCACATTTCTGGTGTATTGCATTTGTTTCAACTGTTCTCATTGTAGTATAATATAACCTAGAAGAGAAAATAGGCAGTTTTTCTAATGTGAGCTTCTGACTCGATACTATTGAAGTAATATAAAGAAATTCTTCACTGCCTTCGTTGTTGGTTTCAACATGATAACCATTATAATGTATATCCTTAAAGCTGAGTAAATTTCTACTTAACTCAGAAAAATACAAAGCATTATCAATACAAAGTTTTGTGCCTTTTGGCAACAATATAATCACTCTTCCAGAGTCTTCAATTTTAATCGCTCTTCTAGAGCCTTGATTAAGTTTCATGAATAATCGCTCTTCTAGAGGTTTCAATTAAGTTCAATGAACCTGATACGGTATTGATATTGGCTTTGCATAATTTTAAAAATCATTCTATATGGTAATCGCTCTTCCGGAGCCTTTAATTACCAATAGGACCCATGTGTCTTTATATATGTAAAACATAAATTAAACTTTATTACTTGAAACATAAATCAAACATATCAAAATAAAAATGCTTATTATAATGCCATAATATAATGAAAGAAAAATAAATAATTGATATGGTCATTTCCATTTGGAAAGTCAAGATAATTTATAAGATCTTCAAGATCATTATAATCATATCCTTATGATCAACAAATTTTCATATCAATTTCCTTTCCCTTTTATTTTATGGAAGCTTGGTACAAAATCTATCAAATATTTAATAGTACGACAGGTACGTGACCAATGACCTTCCATTCCACATCTACGACCACGACCATAATTTTCTCTATGTTTATCAAATGAGGTTCCATTCACTTCAGGGAATGGAGTAGAACTGATCGAACGAGATTGATAGTTTTTTCAGCAAAAACTCATTATTTTGTTCAGTCACTAGAAGACACGACATCACTTCAGGGAACATAGTTTCCTCTATCGCTTCAGGTAATATTTTATGAACTTATGCTCTTGATATTGCTACTGCATGAGCATATTTAAGGCATGAAATATAGTCAATGTTTTCTCTAACATGTTTTCATAAGTGAGATGATGACGAATAAAAATCATTGATTTTTGCATGATCCTGCAGGGATGCATGATTTCCAACCTTAATTGTATCTTCAAGATTCTTTGCCTCTAGATGAATCTCAGCATCAAGAGTCCATGACAAATAATTCTTGCTCAAGATATCAAGAGCAACAAATTTAAATTTTGTAAGTTCGACATTTATATAAATATATAATTACGTAAGATATTAAATAAGTAAATATAAATTTATAGGAAACCAAGAAAACTATTTAACTCTTCTTTGATTACTTTCAAAGTAGGAGAATTGGGAGGTGGATTGATTATTTATTTATAATAATATTACTACATCACAAAAGTAGTGTACTTACGTAATTTGTACTCTCAAGGCTTCTGAGTTGTCCATTACCATTATTGTCCCACGCGCCTTTTGTTAAACAAAGTTTTTATATGTATATCAAATTTAATTGTAATGAAATAATACTTACAGTGAGTTGAGAGAACTTCCTTTTTAGCATTGGGTAGGAGCTCGTGCTGATAACGTGTTGTGAAATAATAGATAAAACAAAATGTATATCAACAAAATATATATTGATAAACTCTTGTATTTAAGTGGTCATCCACACTTCTTTGATATCAATTAAAACTCTCGGATGAATGTCTTACAATTTCATTCTCATTTTCACTATCGGATGGATGTCTCTCTCTTATTCTCTTCTCACACTTGTGTGGCTGCTGGGATGCTATATATATATAAGAGGAAGATGAAGATGAAGAGACTTTTGGTAGTGAAAGGTTTAATCCCTTTTTATTTTCTTGTGCCCCACCATTTGCTTTTGGCTGCAACCTTTTCAATTCTTACCAAAACCCACTTGATTTCTAACACTTTTCAAAATAACTGAAGTTTAGTATTATAGAAGAGAATTTATACTTAAATTTAAGAAATTATAATAATATCTTAGTAACACTTTTAAACCGTTCATTACACATTATTACTTTTTTGTATAAAAACACTATTATAAATAACTCTCGTAATTAGTACTTTGTCACATCTCACAACATCTCGGCCAATTGAGAATTATAATCAGTGTAATCAAGAAAAGTAATGTTGTTCTTCGCAGGGGCGTAGTCAGGACAAAATATTGGGGCAGACTGATCAAGGCTATTACACTTTAGAACCACTTTGGGATGGGCTGATCAAGACTATTTAATCTTAGGACTAAAAATTTTGGGGCAGGCTGCAGCCGGCAAAGCCGACTGCTAGCTACGCCCCTGGTTCTTCGTATTCATTTTCAAATCGTATAAATTCTAATCGTGTTATATTTCACACAATAAATTGTTGATATGATATTCTTATTTATTCACGAATAATTATGGTCATAAACAAACTAGGTCACAAATTATTATAGACGTGTATTGCAATAGGTAATAAAATAAAATTAGAATTATCAAATATATATAGGAAAATTTTTTAAAGCGAACCTTAAAAAGCGAACTAAAGACGAACCGTCGTCTTTGGTGTCTATGGCGACGATTCGACCCGTCGCCGTAGCCATGTAATCTTTGGCGACGGGTCGAATCGTCGCCATAGACACCAAAGACGACGGTTCGTCTTTGGTTCGCTTTTTAAGAGTTCGCTTTAGAAGCTTACCCTATATATATATATATGTATATATACGCGGAGAGGCTCTAAAGCGAACCTTAAAGAGCCAATCAAAGAACCGTCGTCTTTGGTGTCTATGACGACGGTTCGACCCGTCGCCATAGCCATGTAGTCTTTGACGACAGGTCGAACCGTTGCCATAGACACCAAAGACGACGGTTTGTCTTTGGTTCGCTCTTTAAGGTTCGTTTTAGATCTGGACCGTGTGTGTGTGTGTATATATATATATATATATATATATATAAGGAAGCTTTCTAAAGCGAACCTTAACAAGCGAACCAAAGACGAACTGTCGTCTTTGGTGTCTATGGCGACGATTCGACTCGTCGCCGTAGCCATGCAATCTTTGGCGACGGGTCGAATTGTCGCCATATACACCAAAGACGACGGTTCGTCTTTAGTTCGCTTTTGAAAATTTTCCTATATATATATAAATGATATGTCAAATATCGACTCTGACATTTTTACCAGAATAAATTTTGTACTAACAAGATCATTCAATTGCCTATATATCATGAGAATTCAGCCGAGTCAATAAGACATGATATTTAAACAATTAGTGAAATATAATCACTCCAGATGCACCCACATAACGATAAAAACAAATAAAACTGTAAAACTAAAAATGAAATAAGATTTACAGCATGAAAAATTATTAAAATCGTAAGTGTAAATATTTATAGATATGGTGCAAGGCTTCAAATGATCATTATGTATAGAGATGTCTTCACAAAATTTAAAACTGATTGATGCCTAAGATGCAAGTGAATTAATAAAAAGAAAGTTGAAGATATTAAAATACAATCTCACCCGCCCATACTTTAGTCTAAGTTTGTCAATAGGTCAGATCAGAACAAATTACGCTCTGATCCAACATGATTCATCAAATGTGATATTGGATCAATGATCTAATTCATCATGTAATGGATCATTGATTTATCCTATAATCCACTTGATCTAACAGTACGGATCATGATCCAAATCGATCTTTTTTTCTCTTTTTTTATTATATCAAATATGAAAGAATTTTACCAAATCTTTCTAAAACTTTTTACTTTCTCACTCTATTTTAATATATCAATTTCTATAAATTAGAAAGAATTAATGTAAAACTAAATACAGCGAGCAATAAGAAATATGAGAATTAAGAATATATATATATTAGAACATAAGAGAAGTGTGAACAGGGGAGTGTGTGTGTGTGTGTGTATATATATATATATATATATATATATATATATATATATTATATATATTATATATATGAACACTTCTCATGCATTCAAATTCAAAAAAAAAATACTCAATTTTTTCTAAAATTTGCGAATACTAAAATTTGAAATTGATGTGAATTTATTTGATTATGATTGATACAAAATTTAATATTGTAAACTACTTTAAAATATTACTATTGATTACAAAATTGTTATTTCAAAAATAAAATAAATTTACTTCTCAAGTTAAACGCCAAAATTGATATTTTAAATTTCTAAATGAAAGACTGGTTTAATTATTATTCATTAAGAGTATTTTGGGACACACAAGAAAAGAAAGTGAGACTTTGATTTCGAGTCCAGCTGAGTACTATTTGCTAATTATTTATGATGAGTTTATTATATATGAGTGAAGTCTCAATTATACTACAAATGAAATAAAAAGAAGCATTCAGCATTTCTTTCTGTTAGTTTAGTGTAGAATCGGCAACTGGCGTAGCAAGTTCGTTGTTTGACCAAGTTATTAGATATATGGGGGATTTATTTTTTTATTTTGGTGAATTAGTGGGTCAAATTAAATCAGATTTATGATTTGACTAATGTAAAATATTGATCCAATGGATCAAATTATCACAGTAAATAGATAAGTTGAAACTTTAATCCAATAAATTATATTAAATCAGATTAAATCAAGATCAAAATTTGGTCTATTGACAACCCTACTTCAGTCTATTAATGACTCTCAACTTTTTAGTTTTTTTTATGTAAAGAAAGGACTGTATTCACTTGACTAAATGCTAGGCTCTTAAAATAAAATTTTACGTATATATTTGTTTTCCCTTTTTGACACCCACATTTCGCTTGTTACGGAGAGATTTCTAGACTACACTTTTAAGTTTTGTTTCGAAAGGACGAAAAAGAAAAGTTCTCACTTTCAATTTTTTTAGGACTTTTATTTTCTGCACTGTTTTGAAACTTAGACCGGACTAGTCGGTTGAACCGAGAACCGGTTCTATGTGTGGTTCGATTTGACCCGGTTCAATTGATTTGGTCAAAAACCGATAGAACCGGTTGACCACTAGTCGAACCGGTGGTTCAACCGATAAAATCGGTTAAGTTGACCTAGTGAACCGATTTTTAATTAGTTTTTAATATTTTTTTGTACAAAAAAAATTAATATTAAAATTAACCACTTTTAGTAATATTGTAGCTCAACTTTATTATGTTTTAGTTCATAAAAAATGAGATTTTTTAAAATTTTATTAATTATTAATAATATATATTTTTATATATTTATGACGTCACTGGTTCAATAACGGTTCAATCACTGGTTGAATCAGTGACCCATCCACCCGATAACCTTTTGGATTCGATACCGGATCCGGGTTTGAAAACATTATTTTTTGTCCCTTCCCACTAAAATATAACACAACGATTTAAGCAATAGATATCATGAGGAAAATTTGGTTACCATTTTGTAAGCATTTAATTTTGTACTACTTGTCTAAAAAAAACTCATTTATTTATTTTATTTTAAGAAAGTATCTATTATAATTCAATCTAGGTATATATTTTATTCTAGGGCTAATGAGAATTTAAGTAAGAGTTCTGGTATACATTGTAAAAGTTTTCAGTCGAATATGATTGCGACCTATGTGTATACATGAGATAAGTATGAATTAAGAAATGTCTTACTTTAATTTATTTTATCTTATCACATATACTTTCACGTTAGTCACAATCTAACTTTGTCAAATATTTGTCGACATGTATATCATTTTCCTTTAAGCAAAGGCAGAGAGGAGTTAGGGTCTCTTCGGCTACAACTTATAAGTTGGTTAAACTAACTTATAAGTAGTTTTTTACTATTCGCGTGTTTGTTTGTGACTTATTTTTTAACTTATAAAATGACTTATAAGTCATTTTTGAAAAGTAACAATTTCTTGTTTATTTTAAAATGACTTATAAGTCATTTTAAAATAAATAAGTTTGATCAAATATAAAGACTGTTTTGCCCTTATTTTAGTTATATTTACAACTTATTTTAACTTATATATCATTTTAGACAAACAACTTCACACCTTATTTTAACTTAATTTTTAATTTATGAGTAAAAATGATGTTAAACACTTTTGTTTATAAATCATAGCTTAAAATAACTTATAAGTCATTGTCGGACAAACCCTTAATAGAAAAAATATAGGAGAAATTTATCTATTTTGATAGTTCTAATATATTGAAATATAATACTTCATTCTTTTCAGGATAAAAGTCTTTATTACTATTTTAGTTAATTTTAAGTTAAATGTCTATTTACCTTAAATAATCTATTTTTTATAATAATTTATCTATAATATCCTTAGTATTAATTTTTATATTTATATTCTGTATGCATATTTCATATATAAAAATAAAAAACTATGTAATTTAAATATAAATAATTTTATCATTTTTTTTTGTTAATATGCGTAAAACCGAAACTTTTATCGGGACGGAAGGAGTAATACAAGGGAGAAGGAGGGGGATGACGTGTCTAGTTTTGAACTATATAAGGGAGAAGGAGGGGGATGACGTGTCTAGTTTGGAACAAAATTCATATAGAGTTTTTATTAGTTTTTATTAGGAGGTCCAGGTCTTTCAACTAGGAAAATGACCTTCCTATATATTTTCAACACGTGTACAACAATTTCCTTTTTAACCAATAGCCCATAATATGTGGGGACCAATTTGTATTAATTATGTATGACCATTACACGTGTCGAAAATGTAATGAAAGGTCCTACGAAGACCTGGACCTCCTGATAAAAATTCATATAAGGGAGAGGAGGGGGATGACGTGTCTAGTTTGGAACTACAAAAGAGGGAGTAGTTTATTATCATCTTTTTCAAACAAAAGCCCACAACAGTTGCACACACAGTCACACTGACTCACTGAGAGCAGCAAAATTGCTCAGCGTCTGTATTTTTGTGTTTGTTTCCATGGCGTTTGGAGCTGCTGCTGCTATTTCTCCGAGCTTTGCCCAATTCTCCGTCCTAATTCCCAACCCCAAATTCAATCTCATCAACAGTAGTAGAAGAAGAAGAGCAATTTTGCCGCGAAATTCCACCGCCATTGAAGACTCCCCTTCCTCGTCCTCCATTGTTACTCCAAAGAATCCCTTCTCAGGTTTCTCGCTCATACACTATATAGATATATGCTTTATTTGTATATAATCATCCGGTTTAGGTGAAATGATGTTTATATATTTAGATGTGAAATATAGGTCTAGCTTTTTGCTTTATTCTCTTTTATTATGCTTGAGTTAGTTGTATATGATGTGGATTGTAATGAATTTATCTATGGATAATGAGATAATTTGAGGGATTAAGTTCCATGAATTTTTGGTCTCAGAGTTGGACTTCACTTTATGGTTGATATCTTTCAAGTTTAAATTATCCTGAAATGAAACAAAAAAGATCATTCTAGGGTCTTTGTATGAATATCAAAATATGACAGGATAATGTGCAGGCAATCAAGAAGCAGATGTTGTTGTTATTGGGAGCGGTATTGGTGGACTTTGTTGTGCCGGACTTCTTGCTAGATATGAGCAAGATGTTCTAGTATTAGAAAGTCATGATTTACCAGGTGGTGCTGCTCATTCTTTTGAGATCAAAGGCTACAAATTTGACTCTGGCCCATCTTTGTTCTCTGGACTTCAATCAAGAGGTCCTCAGGCGAATCCTCTTGCACAAGTAATCTATTCTCTATTATTTCATGGTTTTATTTGCAAAACTGACCTTATCTTATTTGTAGGTTTAATTAAGTATGGTGTTTAGATGTTAATGTAATTGCTTTCTGGTTGTAGCAACCGGTAATTCACTGTGATAAGATATTATAGCAATCTGTTGGTGGCTTATATAGAAGCTACATTGTACCGAGAGATGTCAAAATTCTATGGTTAACTTTAATTAATTTGGATACAAAAATTAGGTTTAGAAAAAACTGATTTTACCTTAGAATCAGTTCATTTTTCTTCTTTGTGATAAGTCACCTTAAAATTAGTTTGTGACACCTAGGCCACAATACAAGGAAGTTGAAAACTGGTCAAAAAAGAAAGTACTATAAATCTTACTACTTCCAGGGTCTTAATCTGAATCTTAAATTTTTGTAAACTTCTTAGCCTGTACTTTTTGTAGCTACTACTATTATTCTATTAAATTTTAAACACTATCTGTGTTTATCATGTGATATAATGTGGCAGGTGACTGTGGAATTCATGTCTTTAATTGATAAAAGATCGCTGCTGCGATTGGTTTTCCACAAACAGAACGTTATGGTTTTTACATTAACAATAATTGTAGCTTAGAGGTGGGGTGAACTTCCTTTCCACTAACTTTTGTAGTTGAGTTCACTTGTTTTTCCAAGGTAAGGAAATATTTGTTAATTACTTGTGTGGAATTATTCTGCTTAATTGACCTGTAATTCCGTAAAATGTATAAAATATAAAATCTATCCATTATAGTGCTATTTGTAAAATAAGATTATATACCAGTAATATTTTCTGTTGAACTATATCTATAATTCAATTGATGTACTATAATCTTATGATAACTTGTGTTGATGAATAATGACTTGAATGTATTTTCTTTTTCTGCCTAAATTCTACTTGTGTCTAATATACGTAAGCATGCAATCAGCAAAAACAATAAAGGGATAATATAGTTCCCGAAGAATCTGTCTGGGGCTCCATGTGAAAATTTTGTGACCATATTTGTATGATTCTCAGGTTCTGGATGCATTGGGTGAGCCAATCCCGTGTGTCAAGTATGATTCATGGAAAGTTTATGTACCTGAAGGCGAATTTTTATCACGTATTGGTCCAACGGAATTTTTCAAGGTGGGTTTCACATATTATTTCTTAACATTAAAATTAAAGAAGTGACATTTTTTGAAGCATCTATCAAAAAAAGAAAAAATGATAATGGGTGAAGTATTCTGTTCTGAATTATGTTTCTAAAATGATTTTTGTAATGCCTCATATCATTATCTGTTTGATCTTCGCCATTAAATTGTTAACGTGTGTTTTTACACTTTCTTTAGGCATTCTGGTTCTGATTGATCTTAACTAAGCAGAAAACTGAAAAGGTACTACAGATGCTAATTTGTCTTGATGAGGGAAAAGAAAAAAAATTGAAATAAAATTCTACTCAACCGTTGTCACAAACTGTTAAATTTGTTGAATAGTGTTGAACTTGACATGGAAAAGGTTTTTTTACTAATGTAGTAAACTTCATTTGCTTATTCTTTTATTGTTGCCGGCTTGCCGCTGTAGGAATTAACCCAAATCCAACCCTCTCTGCTATGCCAGAATTACAGCACTGGATTAATACAAAAAATGTAAATTAACTAAACAGGAGTATACAACATGTGCATAAGATTGGAGTTGCTGAAATGACAATTATAAGGTGGATGTGTGGCCATACAAGGTTGGAAAGGATCATAAATTAGGATAATTGAAAGAAATTTGGGATAATACCGATTGAGAAGGTGAAGAAACATCGGTTGAGATTTGGATTTATCCGGCGTTGGCCATAAATGCACCAGAATGAAGAAGACTCTTGCACTAGGAAAAACATATAAGAGGAGGGGTTGGCCGAAATTACTTGCGGGAAGTTGTAAAAAGAAACTTGAAGGAAAGGAATATAATGGATGAGATGCATGGTATTTGATAGGAGCGAGCGAATGAGTGCAATCTGCGTAAGGGACATAAGTAGGGTTTTCCCCTGATCCTCTTTCCCCTTTTCTTCTACATTTTTCCATTTTTTTTAATTTTGTATATATGCATATAAATGTATGTATGTATGTTTCTATATGTGATTTTTTATTTTATTTATTTTCATCTCTTATTTTTCTTCTTAATTTTATCTCTTTAACTCCTTATTTTTCTCATCGCCTTTATACTTTTACTCTTATATATGTGATTAATTTTTAGCCTATCCCAACTAGTTTGGTATAAAAGGCGTTGGCATCGGGTGGTCTATGCCACGGTCTCGATTCAGGTAGGTTATTGAGCCTATGATGAATAGTATGAGTCTACTTTTTGATCATTCTCAAGGGGTGTTTTAATGGATATGGTAATTTACATAATTTCGTACACTTACTTTAGTAAAGAAGTCTCTGATGCCAGAATTCATCTGTTAAGTTTATGGGGCCTATTTTATCAAAAGGGGAAAAAATAGACTCTAGCAGGGACATAGTTTAGTTTTGAATGGTATGAGGGAACCATGATATCTGATTTCATGTGTATTACAGGATTATTATATTAGCACATGTGTATATATATCTGAGCCATCACAAGATGCTCCATGTTAACGTCCTTAAAGCTATCAAGTTGCATTGACAATAACCATAATTTTGTCGATTTCTTTATTCTAGCAAAAAGCATATTTTGATATTTCAATCATTTCTCAGGACCTTGAAAAGTATGCAGGTCCAGATGCTGTACGTGAATGGCGAAAACTTCTTGTGAGTATTCCATATATTCATTTCGTCATCTATATTTATGTTCCTTGTATTACTTATTCTGTATAAATGAAATCTTGCCTCCTTTTCCAAAGTCTTTCCTCCACTTCTATTTGCAGTGGTTAACTATGTAACTGCAAATGGCCTTTGGAACTCTGGAAAGCTATGAAGTTATACATGATTTCACAGTTACCCATTGTCTCCTTTTTATGCCTCAAATATAAACACATTTTCTTATAGGATGCAATACTTCCGATGTCTTCTGCTGCGATGGCTCTGCCACCTCTATCTATTCGAGGCGATTGGGGTGTTCTTTCCACTGCTGCAGCTAGATATGCTCCATCTCTCTTGAAATCCTTTGCTCAAATGGGACCTCAGGGAGCTCTTGGTGCTACGAAACTTCTCAGACCGTTCTCGGAAATCATTGATTCTTTGGAACTAAAAGATCCTTTCATACGTAATTGGGTGGATCTTCTGTCTTTCTTGCTCGCAGGGGTGAAATCTAATGGTATACTCTCAGCAGAGATGGTAACTATTATAGATTACAGTTTTTTCTAGATATCTTCTTTGGATAATCATGTAACTTTGAAATCTTGCTTGCTGTTCTGTTTATGACTATGGAACTAGTTTTATACTCATATTTTTCAAGTCACATAATGGAAGAGTTATAAAGCTATTAATGTATTGTTAATACAAGTATTTCAAATGTGATGACGTGGATCAAAATAATGGCTATATAGGTGTGGGGTTTATTGTTAGAGATCATGCAGGGAAGGTTTTAGCTTGTGGAGTTGATAAAAATTATTGGTAATTTCTCCAGTGCATGTGTGGAGGCCCATGCAATTCTGAGAGCCATGACTTCTTCTCTTGATAAATGTTTTGCCAAAGTGATTTTTGAGAGTGATGCAATTGGTATCATTACCAAATTGCAGAACAAGTCTCTAGTTCTTTCCGATGATGACCAGATTGTAGGTGATTGTTTACAGCTTCTAAATTCTTTTGTGGCTACCAGATTTTTCCATGTCCGGCGAGAGGGTAATGGATTGGCAGTTTGGCACATGGTCGCTAAGTTGGCTTTTGTCACAGGTTTTAAATTTCCTGGTTTTTGGATGAACGAAGTTCCTCAATGTATTATCCCTTTGTTGGATATTATTCGTGATGATTAATAAAATCCCAGTCTTCTTGGACTGTTCTAAAAAAAATGTTGATTTCTTGCTTAGCATTTTATAAAATATACAGAAAATTAATTAGTTTTTGTCAATATTTTGCAGTATAATTACTCACTCAATCTGCAATATAACTGATATGCTTAGTTGCTCGCCTACAACTGTGGTGGGAGAGATGGAAAATTTTGTCTTTGCATTAGAACTATGGACCTGTGAGAATGTCAATCACCTATTTCCTACTGATGAGAATCAAACATGTTGATAGACATATATCACTACCCCATCTAAAGAGTACCAAGTATTTCCACTTGTGTGTGAACTGTGAAACAGTGTACTTGCTGTGTATTCTATTTTTAGTATTGTCAGAGCAGAGCCTGTTCACTTATGGCAATCTTTTTTTAAAAAATGGAGTACATTTTATTCTTAAAAGTAGAAACCTTCATTTTCAGTCATAATCTAATTCAACATTAGTGGCCGTGAGTCGAGTTTTTGACAATTATGAGTATTCAAACTCTTCATAATTTAGTTGGTATTCTTATATGGACAACATGAGTACGTTAAAAAATATGTTAATATTATTATTATGTTATCCTATAATGGACTTCTTTATATGAGTGTGCTTAGGGACCTCATTTGTTTTGTGTGTACTCTAAAATTTAAAAGAAAGATAATCTGAACTTGCTTATTTTTTTAATTGATATCATATCGTCTTTGTTTTCAGGTGTACATGTTTGCAGAATGGTACAAGCCAAATTGCAGTTTAGAGTACCCACTTCATGGAAGTGGAGCAGTTGTTGAGGCTCTTGTCCGAGGTGTACAGAAGTTTGGTGGACGGATCTCTCTCAGGAGTCATGTGGAGAATATTGTTGTTGAAAATGGTCGAGCTATAGGAGTAAAACTAAGAACTGGTCAAGTGAGTAAATGATTAACAATTAAAAAACATTGTGAAGCTGATCAATTTCAAAATTTGAATCAAAAACTACTCCATCAATTGATTTTTTTTAACTTGTGTTGCAGTTTGTACGTGCTAGAAAGGCTGTTGTCAGCAACGCATCTATGTGGGACACTTTGAATTTATTACCAAAGGAAGTTGTTCCGAAATCCTACCAGGAAAGGATCAAATTGACCCCCCAATGTGAATCATTCATGCATCTCCATTTGGGTTTTGATGCAGAGGTGAGCTGTTGTAACTGCTCTGCTATTGTTGTGTCAACTGATCATATGAGATTTTTCTTGTCCCATTTATCTGCCTGTGCTACCTAACCAAAGGAGGGTAATTTATATTCATTTCGTTAGTCGCAGTGTATCATGTTACCATTTTACCATTTCGTGCTCATGGTCAACATGGAAATGTTGACCAACTTGTTCAAAATATAACCCTCCCATAAATTTGCAGAACAAATCAATGGCTCGGTCCACAATGCCACATATTTTAATATTTGTTTTCCAGAGGGAAATATGGTATATTGTATTAAAGTTTCGTTCATTATGGGAATGTTACATATATTTTGGGACTACCGCTAAGAGAAAGCATTACAATTAAATTGGACTGAGGGAGTATGCTTTTTCTCATGTGCTGCAAGTGTGATTATGGTAAAGTGTGTTTCTGTTAAACCAAAATAGCAATCGATACATCTTACACATGATCACGGACTTTTTGGCTTGTATAACCCTGGCTTTTTGGCTATGATCTGAAGCCCTTTTTTGCTGCTGCTTGGATTGTCAAAATGACTTCATCCGCCATGCGTCTTCAACTTATTTCTTATAAGCATAACTTCTTCCTTCATTAAGCAAATTTCATAAATATTATCTGAATGTGCAGGGTATGCATGAGGACTTGGGTATTCATCATATAGTTGTGAATGATTGGAACAAAGGAGTTGATGCTGATCAGAATGTGGTTTTGATATCTGTACCAAGTGTACTTAGTCCGGATCTTGCTCCCCCTGGAAAACATGTCTTACATGCCTATACACCAGGAACGGAACCATTTGGACTGTGGGAAGGGCTTGATCGCAAAAGCACTGAATACAAAAAGCTCAAAGATGAAAGATCTGAGGTTGGACTTTCTTTTCTGTCTCTTTGTGATTCATTTTTAAACTTGTAATTGAGCCTACAATTTTCTTAGGATTGGCGTAATACATTAATACATAATACATTAATAGTGTACTGAAAAACCTAAAAATCATAAACCCTTTTGATTGTGTAACATGTTGTCTATTGTTCTGAATTCTGAGCAAAACGACATTCTTCATAATTTATTTCTCAAAAGTGGATTCGTTTTTGTCAAACTCGGATGAGTTTCAAGATAGAACAGGTTTAGTAAAAACGTTGCAGCTGTGGTATCAAATGCCTACCTCCTATCAATAATTTAACAATTAAAATTCTAATGTGCTTTAGGTCATGTATTGATCAAGATTCAGATATCATCTTAACGTGAACATTACTACTAGCAATTATACTTAGATATATATGCTGAGAGTTTATTCAAATTATTCATTGCATCAAAGAAAGAAATTAAGTAAAAAGGTTCATACTAGAGTTCTTATGCCAGAAGTGATGTTCTTTCCCTTCCCTAAATATTTTTTTTGTCTGTTCAGCCTGCTTCTGCTTTGGGCTCATGCATATAGTCTGTGCGCGCTCACGCATGCGTGTGCATGCATGTATGTCAGTGTGAGAGAGGAACCGAGTTAAAGAGCAAGAAAGACCTTTTCATATATCATCTTTTTTATTTATTCCCTATGGTTGATGGAAAATCATGAAAATGGAATACTTTTTAACAAAGTCTTGCGGCAAGCATAACTGGACTATTAATTGAGCAATGACATATGAAGTACTGCGTGGTTACTTTCTTTCATTTAGGTTGATTAAGCTTGCTCGTCACATGATAATCAATAATGGTGATACTTGTTCAATGCTAATATGTCATTTAGTATTGATGAAGTTTAATGTCATGTGTTGTTTAATCATCTCCAGATCTTTATGTTCGATCAATATATCTAAGTTATTCTTGGAAATCTCCTTCACATTTTGTCCTGTTTTCAGTTGTTTTTTTCTTTCTTCATTTCCAATAATTGTATCTGCGTTAAAAGATCTTAATCCAACTTTTCTTAAATTAAGCACTTCTAATAGTACCGCTACAAGACAGGTAATGTGGAATGCTGTGGAGCGTGCACTTGGTCCAGGTTTTAATCGAGGGAAGTGTGAGGTAAAGTTGGTTGGAACTCCATTGACGCATAAAAGGTTCTTGCGGAGGAATAGAGGAACTTATGGCCCAGCTATACAAGCCGGTAAAGACACCTTTCCTGGGCATCCCACTCCTATTCCTCAGCTTTACTGTTGTGGAGATTCTACTTTTCCTGGCATTGGTGTCCCTGCTGTTGCTGCTAGTGGTGCCATCGTTGCAAATTCATTGGTTTCTGTGTCCCAACACTCGCAGCTTCTTGATGCTGTAGGAATATAGTAAGGGTGAGTTTGGTTCATTGTTTTCTTCTCGTATATATAATTAACCCATTATATTTTTGGTACCTTCACTAATGTTCCATAATTTTGATTTGTATAGTTTTGTAAACACACGCTGAACGAATGAGTTCAGATGTTATAAGCATGAATGCTACTGTGTTGCAAGTAATTTCTTCAGCTTCCTTGCTGAAATTAATGGGTAAAAGATGTTGACACTTGACAGAACAGGAAAGGTTTCTTTCCTTTTTATTTTACCTTTTAAAAGTCGCTAATGATCTTCTCATTTCACAGATTATTTGCCCACGACTCTGATGCTTAATTATAATGGGGTTGGCATGCAAAGATAAAATGCACTTGTAGCTTATCTTCTGGGGAGCAGTATTTCGACGTGTATTTTTGAAATTTCTACATGCATGGTCCCCTCTCGCATGAAAATGAGACCCATTTTATTCGTAGTATGTGTGAGAGGATTATGTGAAAATATAAAAGTACACGTGGATATATCAATTCCCTATCTATTTGATCTATCAAGTGACCATACACTTACATCTCTAAAGGCATGCATCCATGTTTGAGGATTTTATTATGTGGAAATAAAGTTGGTAATTAAGGTTGAGAAAAAGGGGTTAAATTCTTCTTGTTTTTTCTTTTCCCTAGGGTTGTAGTAGGGTTGATAGGTATCACTATTAGTATGTTTGACCACGTATTATTTAATGTAGGTTGATCTTTGGTTTCATCTCTCTAGTGCCATCATTTCTTTCTATGAGCCGATACGATAGTTATGAGTCTATGAGTCGATACGATAGTTACGAGTATAATGTGACGTGTAGTCTAATCAATAATTATAAGCTAAAAGGGGGGAAATGGTCCTCAAGCTTTTTAATGTTGCAAGGTTGTTTCTTTGGTAATAATGCAAGAGGCATTCTTCCTTTTAAACTGAACCACCTACCTATAATAGTGAGGAGTAACCTACTGGCCTTGCCTTTTCATTTTATAGAACTGAAAGGTACTCATTCACTAGCATCATTAGCTCAGATTGAGGACCACCTGCTGAATAAGGATACTATTTTATATACTCTTCACTTGATGCTTGGGAACAAAGTAAAGCCCTCAACATCTTCATATGATTTTTTTTGTATCATATCATGATTTGAGGGGGAAAATTCAACAAATAAAGTAGGATTCTTATTTCTAAATAGTGATTCTATGATACTCTTTTTGTTAGAGTTGAAGTACTTTCACCTAACTTGGGATGTCTGCTATTATGTTTTCCTAATTTATAAGTTACTTAAAAATCTTCACTTTGGTTATACTACTAAAAAATTAAATGGGAGTGTGTTTTTTTCTTTTTCTTTTTCTTTTTTGAACTCCCTCACTTTGGGAGTGTGTTTTGGCTATCGACTTACTTCAAGTATTTGTACGAGACTTAATTCTCCTTCCATTTCAAAATATAATAGTAAAACGGTTTTAATTTCGTTTAAAAACATACAACTAGAATATGATTTTCGACATATGAATTGTTGTTTTCATTTCAAAACATAAGATTAAATATTAATTTAAAAAATTACAAATTTGAAATATTATTCAAATTCGGAATTGACATAAATTTATTTAATATTTATTAAATATTGATATTATACATAATCTAACTATACTAGTTTTTAAATATTTTTTTTGAACTAGAAAAAATATCTTTTAAACTTTGACAAAGTTAAATTAGTAGTTTTTTTTTATTTATTGAAAAAAGGAGAGAGATTTGCTTCCTTTACTTTAGGTTTGAAAATTTAAGGTTTCCAAAAGTCAACAAATCAAAAGGTCCAAGATCAAGATCAGGTCTACCATACATAATACTCATGCTGATGATGGAACTTCGCCACGTGTCACGTTGGCGGGAGTACAATTCGGCTAAAAAGGACAAGTGGGACCACGTGGCACCCTCAGCTTAAAACTTGGGCTTTTGGTGGGAAAAGCGGACAAAAAACTAAAAAGAGAATAAAACAGTCCAGATCATGCTGGAAGAAAGGCCTGCCCCGCTGTGACTGAGCTTATCCTTTTGGAATTGACCACTATACCCTTTTCTAATCATATATAGGGAAAATGACATATAATAAATCAATAAATAAATTATACTTTTTTAGGAGAATTGTTTTTCCAAAATAATTTTAAAACATTTTTCCTATCCAAAACTAAGTTACCTCCTTTCTTTTTCAAACGGCCCAAAAAATTTGTTGCGTTAAATTTATAACTATAGCTGCTTCAAAAAAAAAAAAACTTCAGAAATAATATTTAGTTACCTAGTCAACAAATTTATCTATTATTATTAAAAAAAATTATGAAAAAAAAGTAAACATAATATAGAAGAGTAATAATCGCTTTTAAAAGTTATTGAAATTCCTAAATATTTTGAATATAAATTATATTTGATATTTTTCTCAATGTATTTTAAAATGATTTAAAAAACATTAAAATCAATTTAAGATAATATATAATAGACTTTATCAGTAGTATTTTTATCGGCAATAATTTTATTAGTTATAATTACATATTAGTTGAAATTATGTTATTTTTTTTAAAATTTTTACAATTAACACATTCAATCTCCTTCTTTTTCATGTATTTAAATAAATTGATTTTTATTCTATATAAGCGTTCACCGAAGTTGTGTTGTGTATCTTTGAACTTTGCACAAATTATTTTTATTGATAAAAAGAAAAAGAAAAGAGAGAAAAATGAAAAAAAAAAAAAAAAAAAGAGTAAAAAGGGGTAAAGTTTTAGGGAATGTGAGTGGTTGAGCATTCCTATCTAAGTTTGTCCGAGAAGCACTGAATCCCTACCCCCAGATATTACAAAGTTGTCAGTTGTCAGTGAATACTGTCAGTCAGTATTAGTATTGAAAACCGCAAAAATAACTCTTGTAGGCTGAGCGATTTGTAGGGAGAGAAAAAGAGGAGAGAGAAGAAAAAGTGAAAAATGGGAAACCAAGAGTAATCAAATCAACAGTTTCACGCTCTCTTATGGTGAAATTTGATACATTCTTTTCATAATTTATCGTCTTCTTCCTCTATTTACTCAAACTTTTATCCATTACTTTTGATCAGAAATGCCCGAATTCTGCTTCGGATTTTCTTCAAAATTTATCCAGGTGAGTGTTATAGATTCATTTTGATTATTACAATTATTTATTTATTTGTGATAGCTTGTAAGAGCCGTTCAATTTCTTTTTCGAGCTTTGAATTTGAATTTTCTGATGGTTTGTGTAGATAATCGGTCTTAGATCTGACTGATGGTGTATTTACTGATTTTGTTTGAAATTGGTGTGCATTAATAATATTAATGATAAAGGCCTTTCATATTGATTTGATCAACAAACTTTTTTTTCTATATTTCGACTCTTGACTAGATTATGAATGGAAAATTTTTCTTTTGGATTCTCTGGAAATGAAGGTTTACTTTTTACTAATGGTGAATTATTTTAACACTTATCCCAACATATTGTCTTTATTACGAGAGCCTGAATGATTTTTTGACGAATATATGATGTGTGACCATTATTTATTAATGAAGGTAGAGTTTTGCTAGACTTATCTTGATGGTGATGGCAACTGAATTCTATTGCCATAGTGGATGGATGATAACTTTTATCGGTGATTATAACTTTATTGTACATTAAGATCGATTAACAGAATCTTTAAACTTCTAGAAAAACAGTATGGTTTTTGTCCCACAGAAGCTTTATGATATTCATATTATTTTTGCAAATCATTCCTATTTCATTTTGTCCCACCCTGCAATATGGTTTTTGTCCCGCAGAAGTTATATGAAATCACTTATATTATTATGCAAATCTCTGGATACTTGTTGAATTTTCATTTAATTTAAGTACCCACCCTATTCACTTGAGCCATGTAAGAATCATGAATTATAATGTGACGATAAAAGCTCATTGCATGTTTTTATCTGAAAAAAATATGCTCACTGCATGTTCAGCGGCATCAGAAATTAGATAACATGTAATGATTGTTCATAGCCTAGGAGGTATCCAGGTAGAAAATTGGTAACAGCTTTTAGGCATAGGCGGATCCAGCTTAGGAACAGGGGGGTCAATTGACCCCACTGAATTTTCAAGGGTCATATATATATTTTAATTTTTTAGAATGTTTAGTTAAAATATGAAATTTTAGATTAAAAATCTACTAAATATCTCAACCTTCTACCCACGCCACCACTCCACCCTTTCTCGTTGCTTAGTAACTGTTAGAATGTGTTAGGTAGGGAAAACATGTTTCCATGTTTTCCTCTCCATGTTTTCTTCCTAGAATTAAGGGAGCACTACCCATAATATATGGAAGCACTACCCATAAATTAAGGGAGCACTACATTGTGAAACTAGTATATAAGCCAATGTAACTCAATATAAATAAGATGAGAGAAGCAATGTAAATGTTTATGTGTGAAGTATTAATGGAGAAATCCAAAATTAGTTTCTCTCTTCCAAAATCAGTTTCTTTCTTTCTACATGGTATCAGAGCTACGTTCCTTATTCTTCTCTTCCAACATGGTATCCATTGATGATGTTTCTTCCAACATGGTATCCATTGTTGATGTTTCTTCCAACATGGTATCCATTGTTGATGTCTCTTCCAACATGGTATCCATTGTTGATGTCTCTTCCAACATGGAATCTATTGTTGATGTCTCTTCCAACATGGTATCCATTGTTGATGTTTCTTCCAACATGGTATCCATTGTTGATGTTTCTTCCAACATGGTATCCATTGTTGATGTTTCTTTCAACATGGTATCCAATGTTGTGCTTTATTGACTTTGTTTCATGGCTGGTTCGTGGCTGCACATGGGCTGATTTCCAGCACATTGCAGCTGCTTTTCTGCGTGTGGGGCCTGCTTATGGGCTGATAGTGTCTCTTCCTTATGCAGATTTTATGGAGAGATGTTGTGTTGGCCATGTGTGCTGAGCATAATTTGCAGTCACATGGATCTAATTAATTGATATCCTTTGGAAAGTTTATTCTCCTCGGATATATATTGTACTCATCTTTTACATGGCGGAACAAAGTGGTGCTAGCAGTGAAGTTCATATCAGTAGTATGAGACAACAAGTTGTTTCATCTATTCTGTTTCAAGTTGGGTATGCGAGATATCTATACACCAACTTGAGGGGGAGTGTTAGAATGTGTTAGGTAGGGAAAACATGGAAACATGTTTTCCTCTCCATGTTTTCTTCCTAGAATTAAGGGAGCACTACCCATAATTTATGGAAGCACTACCCATAAATTAAGGGAGCACTACATTGTGAAACTAGTATATAAGTTAATGTAACTCAATGTAAATAAGATGAGAGAAGCAATGTAAATGTGTGAAGTATTAATGGAGAAACCCAAAATTAGTTTCTCTCTTCCAAAATCAGTTTCTCTCTTTCTACAGTAACTTACATTGAACATGATATAATTATAACTATTAAAAATGAAACTATCATTGCTATAAATTCAAGCAATAAAATCTCAAAAAATGTTATTGTAAACAATATTTGAGCATTATTTAATCTTGTAATTTATTTTGTAATATTTTGTTATTTCTTTGTTAATTTTTTTTTGTTTTAAATTTGATCCCACTGAACGGCCTGGATCCGCCTCTGCTTTTAGGGTTAACCAACATAAACATTTTTCCTAGAATCCGCAGAGCTTTTAATAAAGAAAATCAAACCGACTAGTCTAAAATTTTCCTGACTCGTACTACTACTATTAAATACTAACTGAGAGAATTAGAAGAAATCTAAAAGTATTAGTCTGCCTTATGTTCCATCTCAGTGATAGGGTATTCAAGCAATTTAATCGTAGTTAAACTTATCTAGATCGTGGTTCGATGCGGTATGTGGACTGAAATCGGGAATAAAAACGCCACTTTTCGTAGTACGGAGTATAGTAGGGGTAGGTTTTTTCGTATCTCTAAGTTGTTATGAAAATACGTTTATTCAAAATGTGGTAACTTTCTAAAAAATGTAGTTAAAAATAGTTGAAATATAGTTAAAACTAGTTGAGTTATTTCTAAGCATAGCGTCACAACAAGAGTATTTTTCAATGAGATTATGCCACATTATTACTTATTTGACACCTAATAGGCGTCATTTGACTACATTAGTTGACATTCCTTATAATCTTCTTTTATGTATTCGAGTTTTGTATAGAGTATTTTAGATTTACTCATGTTATTACTATACTTTGTAAATATCCTTATTATAGTTTAGAGGATTATTTTAGGTAGTCAATCCTAACATTCCACTAGATTTGATCTTAGCCCTTGATTATATGGCCTAAGGGCTATGTACTTCTCATTTATAAATCATAGGGAAGTTAAAATCGTCCTCGTGTTTAAGTAAACCAGCATGAACGTCCATTTTTTCTTATATTTTGTTGTATTATAATTTGAGTTAAATTTGTTCCAAACAATTTTTTTTTAACTTTTGTTATCTATAGTTGTATAAAATTACATTGAAAAATCTGAAAGCTTATCAATCTTATTATTAATAAATGAAAAAATAAAACCAAAATTAATGAATAAGTTAATGCAAAAATAATTTATAAACATATAATTAGTAATTAACACGTAACTATGTATAGTCATGTAAGAGATAATAAATAAAAGGTAATAATTATCTTAGTAACAATAATTTAACCAAACATTTAAATGAAACAGTAGATAAAATTGTCATTGGTGAATTTTTCAGGTACGTAAAGAAGGTAAATGGAAAAGTTATTGAACTCAAAAGTTTTGACTTTTAAAAAATAGATTCGAAAGCTACACTCCCACACATAATAATACCAAAATGCAAAAGAATATTCAGCATACAATCCGTTAAAACATAAATTTTGACCTTTTTAATAAATCAAATTCAAAATATTAGTAAGAAACATATTATCACACAAACAAAGTACGTAGTTATTATCCAATAAAATTTTCACAATATATCATACAAATAAATAATGATAATAATAATATGTAGAAGAAAAAAACAATAAATATTACTCAAGATTACTAATCATGAATATATAATTGGTTTAAACCTTTCTAATGGAGAGTACATGCTACATATATTGGAAAATCAATTCATGAACTGTCAAAATTAATTATATTTGATAATTATATTTGGATACTTGCTGAATTTTCATCTAATTTAAGTACCCACCCTGTTCACTTGAGCCATGGAAGTATCATGAGTTATAATGTGAAGATAATGCTCATTGCATGTTTTCACCTTAAAAAAATATGCTCACTGCATGTTCAGCGGCATCAGAAATTAGATAACCTTTAATGATTCTTAATGGGCTATGCGGTATCCAGGTAGACAATTGGTAACACAGCTTTTATGGTCAACCAGCATAAACACTTTTTAGAATCCATAGAGCTTTCTATAAAGAAAATCAAACCGATTACTCTGAAATTTTCCTTACGAGTCGTACTACTACTATTAAATACTTATTAAGAGAACTAGAAGAAATCTTAAAGTATTAGTCTGCCCTATGTTCCATTTCAGTGATAGGGTATTCATGCAATTTAATAATAGTCAAACTTACCTAGATCATGGTTCGATGCGGTACGTGTACTGAAATCGGGAACAAAAACATCACTTCTTGTGATAAGGAGTACAATAGGTATAGGTTTTTTCGAATCTCTTACTTGTTATGAGAATAAGTTTATTCAAAATGTTGTAGGATTGGAATAACTTTCTAAAAAGATGTAGTTAAAACTAGTTGAAATATAGTTAAAGCTAGTTGAGTTATTTCTAAGTATAGTGTCACAACAAGAGTATTTTCAATGAGATTATGCCACGTCATCGCTTACTTGACACCTAATAGGCGTCATTTGACTACATTAGTAGACATTCAAATACATATATTCAAAACGTGCTATGATTGGAATAACTTTCTAAAAAGATGATGTTAAAACTACTAAACTAGTTGAAATATAGTTAAAACTAATTGAGTTATTTCTAAGTATAGTGTCACAACAAGAATATTTTTAATGAGATTATGCAACGTCATCGCTTACCTGATACCTAATAGGCGTCATTTGACTACATTAGTTGACATTCCTTATAATTATGTATTCGAATTTCTAATAGAGTGTTTTAGATTTACTTATGTGATTACTATACTTTGTAAATATCCTTATATTTTAGAGGATTATTTTAGGCAGTTGATCCAAGCGTTATATGAGATTTGTTCTTAGCCTTTGGTTGTATGGCCTAAGGGCTATATAAGAGGATAACTTCTCATTTATAAATCATAAATCGAAATTGTAATCATTCTCGTGTTTAAGTATATAAGGGAAAATAGTTTTGGATCTTTGATGTTTCGGAACGAAGGTGTACATGTTTTGAACTGTTCGTATCAAAACGTAATTTACTACTATGAGTCGAACTCCAACTTAGTATTTTGAGATAGGACAGAATAGAGAAAAACGAGTGTGTAAAAACTATGAGCCTTGTTGTAAAAGCAAGAAGAAGAGATTTTTTAGTAGAATTAGTTCGAATGATTTGAAAATTCCTCTTCCGAGGATGTCTTTGAAAATCGACTTGAAAATCTCTTAAGTCGATTCTAGGATATGTTTGGTTAATTTAATTCAATACTCATCCAATCGGACTGATGAAATTTGTCTTTTTGTACGTTCAATACCTTGTTATAACTATGTTTTCAATTTTTAAGCTTTACACAATTATCTGTTTTTAGGTTAAGTCCAATTTTGTACTTTATGTTGGTTTGAACTAATAATGACCTTTCTTCCATAACACTTTTTTATAAAGAAGAACAACAATTTAGAAAAGGTTATGGGTTTCTAATTCCACAAGTATGCTATTGTAACATGTAACTTTCATTCCTCTTATAAACTTGTATTATAATGTGCAAGGAAAAAGAATGATCATGCCACCAATCTTCTTAAAATTTTCTTTTTGATCCGCTTAATCTTGTCATTGTATTAGGTTGACAGCTGCTTGGGAGGGATGGACTGCCAATTCACAAAAGTGCATATGGATGGTAGAACATATTAGCATCTGTGATACTTAGCATTCATATCTATGGCGTCTGATGGCCTAGATCATGGGAAAGTAGGCAGTTCAAGAACTGTTAATGGCTTCAATGAGTCATCCAGTTCAGTTGACTGGCTGGGCAGGGAGATGCTTGAGATGAGATTGAGGGACAAAGTGG
Source organism: Aralia elata (assembly GCA_034770075.1). Classification (NCBI taxonomy): domain Eukaryota; kingdom Viridiplantae; phylum Streptophyta; class Magnoliopsida; order Apiales; family Araliaceae; genus Aralia; species Aralia elata. The sequence continues at coordinate 4,477,598 of CM068388.1, read as the reverse complement.
ACCATGATGATGAGAGGGTAAGCTTCTGAATTTATTTATGACTTTCTGTTATTTATTGCCATGGTTTTTATGAATACCAGTATTAAATTGGTGATGGATAATTTGATAAAAGTGAAAGCACTTTAAGTTGTCTGTTCTATTTTGAGGGTAAAAAAATATTTCTATCCTTTTTTTGTTTTATTAATTTTCTATTCTTACTTGCATTGCAGGACAGTGAACCGGATGTAGTGAATGGCATGGGGACTGAAGTAGGACATGTGATAAGAACAATCATTGGTGGCCGAAATGGTCAATCTAGGCAGGTTGACAAGAAAATGCTTTGTGATAACTTGTGAAAAATACAAATATAAAAAATTTCATCTGGTGCCGTCTTACATTATATCTAATTTAGCTTTCTTTGACAGGTCATCAGTTACATAGCAGAGCATGTAGTTGGAACGGGTTCGTTTGGTGTAGTTAGCCAAGTAATCAGCTGTTATATCTAATTTCATCTGTTCTGCTTCTTTAATATTTATATTTTAAAATTGATTTAAACAGTTTTTGTTCTTGTTTTATTATTTGAGATAATCGAACTGCTTCATGCAGGCAAAATGCAGAGAGACCGGTGAGATCCTCGCTATCAAGAAGGTTCTTCAAGACAAGCGCTACAAGAATAGGGAGTTACAGATTATGCAAATGTTGGACCATCCTAATATTGTTGCCCTCAAGCATTCTTTCTTTTCAACAACCGACAAAGAAGAGCTGTACCTTAATCTGGTTCTTGAGTTTGTTCCTGAAACTGTTAACCGTATTGCAAGGCAATACAGTAGGATGAACCAGCGGATGCCTTTAATATATGTCAAACTTTATACCTATCAGGTATGTAGCAGTTTAATTTTGATTTTGGAAGGGATTACAATACTCGCAGGTGACTAATCAATGAAACTTAAATTCATCCAAAAGTAATCATATATAAGCTAATCCAGCTTTGGTTCACGTTTACTTCTTGGGAAAGATTATGTCTTCCTTCGTACATGTTTGTGTCATATTAGTATTGCATATTATATTTTGTTTTCTCACTGGTGATGGTGATGGCCCTAGTACAAAGCAGAGCTTTATTTCCAGAGCCTTTGGATACTGAGTATATTGTATTTAAAACTGGTTTCCTATATGTTTCCTAGATGCACTTTTTTAGGGGTAGTTTACTATTCAGACAGATACTCTGTTCAGATATCATTAACCATGCTCTAAATGGCTCGTAGAACCACAGCTGAAATCTGGCTTGATGCATGTGCTTCCACAGGTGTGCTAGTTAGCGGTCAGATGGAAGCTGTGCCTATTGGATGTCTTCATGTTTTCTGGTCTTTTCAGTTAAATAATACTCCCTCCGTTCCAAAATATAAGATCATTATTGACTTTTTCAAGTCACTTTGAGACATTTTCAATATCAAAATTGACTTTCAATTGTGGGAGTCTATTTCCCCCTACTTTGAGTTTTAAAATGTCTCAAATCGACTTTCAAAAGTCAATAATAATCTTATAATTTGGAATGGAGGGAGTATAATAGTAATATCTTAGGATTCTAAACTGTTTTCAATTGTGGTTGCATGTTATATTTTTTCAAAATGCTATCTCTGTATCCATGCTATGTTTAATAAAAACTTTAAAACCTAGCCTGATGCTTGGTTTTAGCCTTTAATATCTATGCATATGCAGACTTAACATTGGAAGTTGAAGTTCTATGTGAAATTGCTGCAGTTACAAGATTATTTAGTGATATGCCACCGCCCACCAGTTCCCTTAGAACAAAGATATTGATCAAAAACTTGTCCTATTTATATGTCAATTTATCACTTAATGTGGTCGGCTCTTCTGTTAGAGTTTTCATTGTCACTTTTTGCTTTCTTTCTTAACTTCTATACGTTTTTCTGGGTGCAGATATGCAGGGCACTTGCTTATATTCATAATTGTATTGGTATTTGTCACCGTGACATCAAGCCTCAGAATTTACTTGTAAGAATCTTCGACTCATCAAATGGAGGAGTTAATGTTCATGACAATTTGTCCATCGAAAACTTAACAAGTTATGTAATCTCTGTCTCCAATATAACCACTTGCATGTGTCCTGAGCCAAAAAAAAAAGGTCTCTCTTTCACTCTGTTTTATGATATACGTCTTTTTGCTGGCTCAATAAAATAACACCATCGACATATAATCATTATTAAAAGTAATGGTTCTCACTGAAGTATTGTAACCCGAGCCAAAAAAGAATTCACGAGCTCCTACTCTTAATATGATTGTCGGCTGGATTTACAGCTTCCGTGGGCGATCTCTGAACTAAGTTCTATGTTTGTGTATGTATTCTTGATCACATGGCATTACTAGTGAAATATGAGATAAAATGTAAAAAGATTCACATTTAAATTTCTTTTTTTACGTTATCATAATTTGTTAGGGGTATAGTTGCAGAAGTACTATTTGATCTCAACTATGCTTACGCACATGTACACGCACACACAAAGCACATCTAAACTCCTAATGCATTTGAAAGACATGGTTTGTCTTGCTTGGTCTTTCAAATCATATTTTTCAATGCAGATAGTATCCATTCTCCACTTTTACCATTGAGGGTGATCTGGAAAGAGCATTGTTCTATGTGGTAGCTTTGTGAATTTCATTTTTGGAGGACTAAATTGCTAAGTTGCTACATTCAGGTGAATCCACACACACATCAGCTGAAACTATGTGATTTTGGAAGTGCAAAAGTTTTGGTACGTCTTTTATGCAACAGTGCTTTATTGGTGATTATACATTGTTTCCTAGCTTCACTTGGTTCTGTTTAACCCTTTCATCAGGTAAAAGGAGAACCAAATGTTTCCTACATCTGTTCAAGATATTATCGTGCACCAGAACTCATATTTGGTGCCACCGAGTACACAACAGCTATAGATCTATGGTCTACAGGTTGTGTGATGGCTGAATTGCTTCTTGGACAGGTAGTTTAATTTAGTGGCTTCGTGAGCATCACTGTTTCTCAAAGTTCTCTTTCTCTCTCTTTTACTAGCTATTTACATGAGCATGTTCTCTTACAGCCCTTGTTTCCTGGAGAGAGTGGAGTTGATCAGTTAGTTGAGATTATCAAGGTGATTTGACTTGCAAGTATACCATTTTTTTAAAATTATTTTTGCGAATTCAACTGGTTTTAAAAATTATTTTACATCATTCATGTCATAGCCTCGAGATATATTTAAGTCATTGATATATGAATGTACTTAAACTTCAAAACGGAGACAGTAGGTGTTGGTTTAACATGTTTTTTAGACTTTCACTTTGCTTAGCGTTTCATAACATTGGAAATGAAATTGAATCCTTGGAATTGTTGAATGTTATAATCATAATTTGTATTTTTCAGCTTGCTGTTTTCCGTAGTCTGGATTCTGGAAAGGATGGAAAATTTCTGAAAAAATATGCTGGTTAAAAATTTATACTTCTTAAGCCTTTAGTCCTCCGTAAAGTGCATGCCAAATTCTAATTCTTTAAATTTGAGGATTGCAACTTGTCCGAACTATATTCCATCACGATTCATTTAATTTAAATTTTTTACAGGTTTTGGGAACACCAACCAGGGAGGAGATAAAATGTATGAATCCGAACTATACAGAATTCAAGTTCCCACAGATAAAGCCTCATCCATGGCATAAGGTATGTCCAATTAAAGATCCTTTTTTCTTGTCTCATGTTTTAGCACTATATCATGAATTCTTTCAGAGTTAAAAATCTGAAATATGCTTTATCTTGATTCGAAACAGCCCCTGTTGATTTAGAAGTAAACTTGATAGTTGCATTTATCATTGTTATACCACAAGGTCCACAACTGATGCCAGCTGTTAAAGAATATATACTTTTTAGACTCGACCAAGTGATAGTCAGCACTATCATTTTGCCTAAGAAAGAGCATGTAGAGCATGTAGTCTAATGCTAGGTACCTTTCACTGAATGAACCTCTTTATACTCGTAACCTTGGAGCATGAGAAGGTTTAATATTAATGGTACATGGGTTGGTAGAGCAGCTGAAAAGGTGCCTACCATATGGGTAATCATGACTGTTACGTTTACTATCTCTCAAGTTTCAAATAGCCAACCTTGGCCTAAAGGAGGAGTTACTTTGCCCTTGTTAAAGCTATGCAAGGGCAAGAGTGAGACCAAGCCTATGGTCGTACTATAGCTAGGTGTGCAAAAACAAGAAAAGTAACTTCAGCCATCTCCAAGTCATTGAAAATCTGGAATATATTGCTCTCTGGGGGTTCAGTTGTCTCACATAGGTGCTTAGATCGGGTGGGTATATGGTGCTTATGAGGCTATGACATGCATCTCAGTATTTATTCAAAATAGAAATTATTGATACTAAAGCAACAAAGTATTGGATTTCTCCACCGACAGTACTCGTAAAATGGATTAATAAACAATTATTGTCCAAAAAGCTATAAAATTTTGCTCCTTCCACAAACTTTTATATATATTACGCTTAACTTTTGAGATGGTTGACGTTTAATGATAATTCATCCTTAACTAGATTTTATTTGGACTAGCATGGGCATGTGAGTTTTTCCTTAGCTAGTTGGGTCTAAAATGTAATTCAGATCATTTTTGTATTTGGGATGCTTGCGAGCAACGAAGTAGGCAATCAGATCTTCTTTTCTTTCTTTCTTCTTCTTCTTCTTTTTTTCCTTTTTTTTTTTTTTTGCTGTAGTACCTTGTTTTTAGTATTTTCAATATATAAGTGCTTTGATTTTAGTACTAAAATTGATTGAACAATCAATATCCTAAAAAAACTATAAAAGTTGAATTCTAGAAATAAAAATTTGTATAAATTATGATTATACATTGAGAAGGTTAAAGTTTCATAATTGATCCTCAATTAATTTCCATTTGAAGTAGCATGGACTTGTGGATGTTTTTCATAAGAAATTTAAATGTAGTTAAAAAATCCTTGAAGAAGAGAAAATAGGGGACAATTTATACTCTCGGTATGTATGTACGCATATGTTTGTTGTATATCAGGTCTTCGTTTGTGATATATTGGAAAACCTGTTTGTGTTTGGCTGAGCAAAAGTTGTGGACATATTTATGCGATGCGCAATAATAGGCTTTTTCTGCTTGTCCGGGGTGTTGGCTGCTTGCAATTTTCATAGTATGATATGATATGGTTCAAAAAGATGAAATCTGGCTATGATAATGTGATGATCTCCATTAAAATTAACTACTAAAATGAACCAAGAATTGATTTGATCAAGGTGGCCAAATTGATGTTTCATAGATTTTAGTATTGCAGTCTTTTTCGTGGAAAATGCCCTTCCCTTGTTTATTCTATTGACTGGGTATTTGATCTCTTTGTTAGTCTAAATCTTATTGCTTTCGCCATGCTGTTGCATGTTCCTGTTAGAATGAGTGATAGTTTATGGATTCTGTGCTTGATCCAGATATTTGGGTCATGATGATGGTAGCCCAGAGTTGGTGGTGAATTGGATAATCTTTATGCATTAATAATACACAGTTACTTTCAACAGGCTATTAGTTGGTCATTGGTGGGGTCGGAAGCTTAGGAAGCTTTTGTACGTTCAGGAAATCCTAATGATTGGACTTTTACACTGTTTGGGTCCATCCTTAATTTCTGAAAGTACGTACTACCTTGCTCTTGAATAGGTTCTGGCTCAACAGATTTTTTACTTAACTGCATGTGTTTTAGAGCTTCTTTTGCTTTTACCTGCATTTATCTTTTGGAACTAGTTAGGGACTTCTACACTGTACCTCTGTATTGTGCTTGTATTTCATGTGTAACTTATTTTTAATCGTGTTTAGTGAGCATTCGGTTTCAAATGTGATATCCTTTTGGAGTATGATTCATTTTTAAATTGTTCTCATCTTTAGGTCTTTCAAAAACGTTTACCTCCAGAAGCAGTGGATTTGGTTTGTAGATTTTTTCAGTATTCCCCCAATCTGCGATGCACTGCTGTAAGTATAATTTCATAGTCAATCATTTAACATCCACTGATGAAGTTATAATTTTTCCATTTCTGATGTGTGTTATCGTAGTTGGAAGCTTGTGTTCACCCTTTCTTTGATGAATTGAGAGACCCAAACACCCGCCTACCTAATGGTCGCCCTCTTCCTCCACTCTTTAATTTCAAACCCCCTGGTAAGTTTGACAAAGGTGTATCATATCATTACACTTTGTGGCGTTTTTACTATGATGAATTGATGATGTTTGGCAGTTATGTTTTTTGAAAACCCAATAGTTATGTTAGATTCTTTTGGGTTGTGACTTTTAACTTTCTTAAAAGAAAAAACATTTTTGAAGGCGGTATACCGGAAATACTTTTTTATTCAAATATAAAAGCTTTGTTATCCAACATATTGGCCTTATAAGTCGTAGATGATTCTCGCCTGTGTTTGTGCAATTTAAGCTTCCTGTGAACTTTCAACACATTTTTTTTTTTTGCTAAATACCTTTCAACACTTTCCTTTTGGTAGAAAGTGATAATATGGACAGAAGTATGCAGAATTTGCAATTCTAGATAACAATTTAGTGGTGAAAAGGAGGAGCACCTGTTACTATTCTTTAACTTAAATCTAGCACTAGAAATAATATGGTTTTCAAACTTGAAAAAGAAAAACCTGAAATTTAGGGAATTTTAGTCCAAAAATTTTAATGCCTATCATGTTGTCTAACTTATTTCATGTAGATGAATGCCGTTGGTGAATTATATGGATCCTATTAAGGGAACAGTAGGTAATGTGCGAGTAACAAATCTTATACCAACATGTATCTAGTTTATACTAGTTTAAATTTAATACTGCAAACTACAGTCCCTTAAGTAAGGGAGCTTACAAAGCTACAATCTGCCTTTTGGCAATTGACATCCTGGCCTTAGTGGAGTTGATTAGGGATGATACTGGTTGAAGCCTCAAAAGGAGTGGAAAATGTGCAGTGTTACTTAGCAAGATGGATCACTCATTGCTAACTTTAGGAGCTAGGTTCCAGATGTTAGTTTGATTCTATTTTATGTTTCAAAGAATGTTCATATTTAGGTGGCTTGTTCCTTCAATGTGTTGTTAACAACTAGGTCAACTAGGGTCGCGACTAAGCTAAATTAGATGATGTCGTATTTGTTCTCGCAGTGCATTTTCCTTGTTTCATACGGACTGTAACCTAAAAATTCTGGGCCCCTTGCCACAGTCCGTATGATAACTTGCTGCTACAAATAAGGACTAAGTTTTCACTTGGGAAGCTGTAGATTGAAAAGTACTTCCTCCACCCTCCCCAAAAAAAAAAAAGGAAAAAAAAGAAAAAAAAATCATCCATAAGAGACTCTACAGGACCTATGTTACACTGGTCCCTTGGTATGGATATAGTCCTAAAATAAATTCCGTTGCTACTCAATCAACCGGGCTATAAAATGAATCTCTTTCAAAAAATATACTTCTTGTTCCTCTACCCCTCGAGAGTAGGGATGGGTTTAATAGCAGAACAAGAAGAGATGAATAGGGGCACATGGGTCTTTTGGAAAGTTTAAGGATTTGACAGGACAAGCACTTTCATTGTTGGGAGTGTCTTTTGCACTTGGGTCAATTCTCCAAATACTCTCAGTTTCTTTTTCTGAGTTCAGAGTGTAGTTTGAATATAGGCTCATCTTCCAAGTACCAAAGGTAAAGTGGCAGATATTGATACTTGAATTGGGATTTCGGTTGATTATTGTTCTCTTTGACCACTAATCTACAAAACAAAAAATGAATATATGTTGTTTTTGTCCATCCGATTTAGCAAGCCTGTTGACGTGCCCTTTTGTTTCTCATTTGACAGAAGCTTACCAATTTATTTATTTTCGTCTGGCAGAGGTTGCAGGCATCCCTCCTGAGATTCTCCGGCGGCTTATTCCAGAGCATGCTCAAAAGCAGAACTCATTCATGGCTCTGCATGCCTAGTGACTATTCGGTATTCTCTTTTCCCTCTGTGCTCGCCATTGCTGTGCTGGTTTGGCATTTTCCTCTCCTACAATTGCCATTCCCACACTGGCTCGGATTCGTATAATACGGCTACCTGATCACTTGTCACCAATATTGAGCTGCCGGTGTCATCTTTTAAGGACAGGTTGGGAGGTGAGACGACTAAGGTTAAAACGTTGAGATGTTTGTTTTAGTTTATATGAGCAACTATATACTACTACCACTTGTTTCGATATGTATCCTGACTTATGTAATATGGAAATGAAGTGAGCCTTGGCGCCAAACTATGAAGTGCATGTAAGATTTTTATGTTGCTGAACTCCTCATACCACGGCTGGGCTGATTATAAATTTGTCGGTTTTTACATTTTTCTGCCATATCCATATTTCGTCCTTGTAATGCAAAGGCTGAAAGTGAGATTTAATAGATTGGATTGGAGTTTGTATAATGAGACTATGGAAATTAACCTTTTTTAGGTCATTTTGGAATAATTTTAAATTAGTATGAATTCACTTGATTTTAGTTAATATAATTTTGAATATTGTAAATTATTAAAATGGTGTGCCATTACAAGTACTAGTCCTCTCTCTCACACACTGTGTGAAGAAAGAAAGAGATTTTTTTTATAAAAAAAATAAGGGTTAAAAGAGAAAGGTTATGAGAGAGTGGGAGAGTAAAAATAGGGAGGAGATATAACTGGGATTAACTTTATTTAAGATAGCATTTAGATTTTTATTATTTTTTACTTTATTATACAACTTACCCAAAATAACCACCTTTATAAATATAAATACATTTTCAAAAGACTTGATTATCAAAAAATCATTAAATCATTGTCAAGTTAATTGTCATACTTCATTTTAAACTTTCAAACAATCATATGTACGCACGTCAGTCGTATATGTACACAAGTCAATCGTAACTCATAGGGTTAAATTTTTAATCTTTTTGTAGTTATTTGAATGCAAAAAGAATTATTTTATTTTTTTTTGATAACTCTTTCAATCCTCGACTCTTTTCAAAAGTTAATGAACTTCTAATAATTTTCAATTTTAAAATTTTACAAATTAAAGTGTTATATCAAAATGGAATTTGTTTATGAAGAGTGGGAGTAGTAAAAATATAAAAAATTAAAAAGAAAAAAAGGAAAAAAGAAAGGCAAATGTTGTAAAATGTAATAAAAGGTATTCAAGTTTAATTGCTTGTTCCGCAATAACTTATAAGTTGGTCAAACCAATTTATAAATTATTTGTCATTGTTAAGCTGTTTGTCAAAGACTTATTTTTTAACTTATAAGTTATAAGTTGATTTATAAGTTAAAATAAATAAACATTAATTTGTAACCGACTTATAAGTAAATAAGCACTAATTTGCCCCCTCTGCTATGTTGCTAAATTACGTCTCTACCCCCCTTCAACCTAAATAACCTAATCTCTTGATTCTCTTCTAACGTAAACACCTCCTTCCCTCCGCGGCTGTTACTGCTGCTACTGCTGCTACTCCTTCTACTCCTTCGATTGCTGTTAGGTACCAAACCCTAGACCACATGTTTGATATATATGTAATAAAAGGTATTTTTGTCTGTGGAAAAGGGTAAGTTATGTGTTCTTACCCTAATTACTCTATTCTTGCATTGTGGTGTTTCAGGTTTGCAGCTAACCAATCATGTTGCATATAAAAACTCCCAAAACAGGAAGAGCCAGGCGAGAGCTTAAAAAAATTGCCCCCAAACTCGTGAGTTTCCACAATGTTATTCCGAACTATTCAAACAATGCATTTTGTTATTGAAGAATGTCTACGCATTTTGTTTGAGAAATGGCAATTAAAGTTAGTTATAACAATGTTTTTACAGGTGGAAACTGGAAAGAAGACACTAATACTTCATGGTACAAAAACCAGCAATGTATTGAATGCTGTGTTGACTGAAATATATCATCTGAAAAAGGATAATGCTGTCAAATATACTAGGAAAAATGACAATATCAGACCATTCGAGAGCGGTGGCGAAACTTCTTTGGAGTTTTACTCTCTTAAGACTGATTGCAGCCTCTTTGTGGTAAGCCCAAAACTAAGGAAAAGCATTAAGTTGTGCCTTTTTTTATTTTCTTCTTGTTGGACATTTTATAAACAATCTGAATTAGTGTAAAATGTGAAGTTGAATATCAACTTATCAACTGGGATTCTTTTGCAGTTTCTGCATAATTCATCGTCATTTTTAATTTTTAATTTTTTTTTACGTATTTGATCTCTGTCTTTGGCTTTAGTGAGGCATAGTTTTTGGGCTTTGCTTCATCGAGGCACAGCTTTTGGGCTTTGCTTCCGCCAGGCACAGCTCTTGGGCTTTGTTTTAGTGAGGGGCAATGGAGGTATATAAAGTGTGAGCTTAAGCCCAAGGCGCATGGTTTGGCGAGGCACACTTAGGCGATAATCTTGACTTATTCTTTTTTTTAAGAAAAACAAAAACCAAAAAAAGAAAAGTTGACAAACCCCTAAAGAAACCTAATCGGCAATCCCAAAAAGAAATTCGAAAACTAAAATAGAAAACAAACATCCCAGTTACAACATGCAACTTCGCCTACCATTTTCGATTCTTGCGTGTGATATCTTCGTGAATTATGTTTTTATTTTATATGCTTTTAATTGATGAGTTCCTATTAATATGTTTGTGTATGTTATTGGTTGATTAGCCATATAGGTAGAAGAAATTGTTGCTTTTTAGTTTGGAAACCTCGAAGGTCAAAGGAATTATTGAATGCCATTGAATTATAACTATAACTGCATTCCATTGTGCGCCTTGTTTAGAAAGGCGCGTGCCTACGCTCCAGGGGCATTTGTCCTTGTGCCTTAACAACTGTGCTTGTATGTGCGTTTGTATGTGTGTATACACACACACACACACACTTTTGATAATGATAGATTGATAAGTGAGTTTGTTGTATGGGGATTGAAACCAACGACCTTGAATGTTAGGCCTCTGCCATTTTCCCCACCTCTTGAGATTTCCTCTTCTAATGTATCAGTAACCAACCAAGTCACAGTTTAAGTTGAAACAAAGCATAGTTGTTAAAGGCGCACCTGAGCGCGAGGCGCAAGTGAGGCGCACGGTGCACGAGGCGCTCGCCTCTTTGAAAATTAATCTCAACTGTCCGTTTTGTAACCTACTATAATCTAAGACGTTCATACCCAATTTGAACTTGACAAAAACAAATGAAAAGACAAAGATTTTCTTAATGGGTTGATTATTAGGAAGAATTATCCTGAACTACTAATGTATCCATGAATGATGACAATAATTTTTTCAATAATTTTATCTTTTGATTGTTGGGCAGTTTCTAAATGGCTTCTATTTAGTCCAAAATCTAAACAATATATGAACCATAGTCCGAAATATAATAAAATAGGTAGTTAATATCTACAGTTCAGAATTATTTTCTTTAAATTATATTTCATATTATAAATTATACTTTTATTCTAGTTTTGGTAAGATTATTATTAGTACATTTGGTCAGGGTTTCTTTTTATTGTAATTTAATTAATTATATTATTCAGGCCATAATAAGATTATTATGATTAACTAAATTAGTTTTGTTGAATTATCTACTTGATGAAGTGACAATATACTTGATACTTATTAGTTCATGAATACCTTTTTCATAAGTTGTCATTGTTTAGGAGCTTATATAATAAGTTTAGATATAGTTATATACATATGTTTGTATTTTTTGAGTATGTGCGCCTCACTTCGATAAGGCGCATGCCTCGCCTTGCGCCTCACGCCTAGGCTCCAGGGAGACCTTTGTGCCTCTGTGCGCCTCGTGCCTTTAATAACACTGGAACAAAGTAAATGAATCTTATCATTGTGGAATTTCTGAGAGGTTGCGATGTTTGTGTCCATTTAAGTTTCTATTGTGAATTGTTTGATAAAAACATTTTTTGATGTGATACCTACATTTTGGACACTCTGTAATAGTTATCTCATAGTATGTCCGAAGTTGATAGTTGTTGGAGAGCTCTTGTTTGAGCCTGTTACTAGTGAACTATGTTATGTCCTATGTTGGAGAATTTTTTCTTATAAGTAAAGATTATTATGATTTGTTAAAAAAGGGAAAACTTTAAAGACAAAGGTTATTATGTATGTAAATGAGATGAAATGTGAAAGGCTAGGCAGTGATTCTCTAATTGCTCAACAAGCATATGTTCTGTGTAGCCTTCTCAACGTACCAAAGCATAGACACTGATATAACATTTCACTTAATTTAGCAAAAGTTGGACTTATGTAGAATTGCATGTAAGTGTTTGCATCTGTATCATAATTCATACCCTTTAAGATGAGAAACTTAATTTTGTAACAGGTTTCTATCATTTTTTGAGCTCCAGTCTGTCTATTAACGTTAATTTGCTACTTGTATATGCAGCCTTTTGATTGTTATTTGTTTAAAATGGACTAAATTTTTTATAATAAAGTGTAAATTATATGACTTGCTGGCACAATTAATGATGAGGCAACATGTTGAGATGCCAGTGTAATAAAGCAACCTAGATATCTGTATAATAGTTCAAGTCCTTAGTTCAATAGTTCCTCCTTCCCACTTTTGGTGGAAAATTTTCTTTATGGGATGTCCCAAATTATAAGGTTGGACAATAATGATTGATGCTGAAAAGTTAATACCATAACCTTCTTTTAGTAAGAAAAAAGCATAGAAGATGGGTCGAAGGAGTAAAATTTTAGAAAAAGTATCCTATCAACAAATTTCTATACTACATGTCACAAGTGAAGCTCCCTATATATATGCAGACAACTATGTCGTGTTAGGCGAATTCGTGTCACCTTAAGTTCGATATTATAGTACATAAGTCAACACAACACTACTCGTTTAATTAATCGCACTAATATTCTCAACACTAACACTAACCTATTTATACCTGGTTCAAAGTCGTGGTAGCAGCAGCCTATATTTCGGAAGGCTATTTTTTAACTCGGTATTAGTTTTGGTATCGATTTCGGGTGATACGCACCATTAGCTAGTTAGGAGCTTCAAAAAAAGATCTTTAAAAAAAAGTCAAAAAATTATGAAAAAATTCTAAATAATAAGAATAACATGATGAATCAATTAAGTTCACAAAAAACACTATTTAGTGCACATAACATTGTCCAAATGATGAAACAAACATTTTAGAGATATGTTTAATCAATTTTACGTTTGGATTAAGTTGATATTGATGTTATCTTAGCTCAAATGGTTGTGTACACATTTTTTTGTAAAACACACATGTTAAATGCAAGTACAATTTAACTTAACTAAGTTAAGTATATTTTAAGTGCATTTTTTTCAAATTTATTTAAAGTTGTACTTAATTAGGTACTATATAGGTATAATTTAATTATAATTTAAGTACAATTTACCTTAACTAAATGTATACCAAGTACATTTTTTTTATAATTTTTTAAAGTTATATTTAAATATGTGCTATATAAGTATAATTTAACTTAACTAAGTATATTTGAAGTACAATATATTTTTCATTTTTTTAAAGTTATACTAGACTACTAGTACAATTTAACTTAACTAAGTATATTTGAAGTACAATATATTTTTCATATTTTTAAAGTTATACCAAGTACAATTTATAGAAAAAGGTTTGTTTTCTTTTGTCATCTTTCTTTCATAGCTTTGAGTATATTCCTTTTTTTTTCAGTGGCGTTTCTCCCCTTTATTCTCCTTTATTTGGTCCGAAACTACTATGTTACGCCGAGTTGCCCAAATTTCGTCGAAACTTACTCTTTAATGAATAATTCATATTTTTGCAATTCGTGTTAAGGTTGTGAACGACACCGACCTATAACCGATACGTCGATATTTCGACGTAACGGCCGATACTTTGAACCATGGGCTTTGGCCTACATTGAATACTGATTGGGAATCATAGTCGAGAGGAAAGAAGAGATTTGATTTTTTATATTTATTATTTGGAGTGTTTATTATGTTCAATGTAAAAGTAATTGATGTGATTTATGTGTTTTATTTATTAGTGGGAATTTAGGACATTAATTAGTGATTAGGAATTATTAATATTTGCTAATGGTGTTTTAGTTATTTAGTACTTTTATTATTTTCCAAGTATATTATGGTGTTGAGTCTCTTTAAACAATGATGTAATTCTGCACAAGATTATTATAATATAGATATTGAAGTTGATTACTATTATTCATATTGTAGAGGTATTTTATTCATCTTAGTGTTGATTCGTGGAATTGATACACTCTAATGAGACCCTAGTGATTTAAACGTGGAGTTTAAATCATAGTTTATTTTTCCATTGTTTTCCATTAATTCCTTATCCTAAATATATCCTATCCTAAATCTATCCTGCATCAAATTCTCTCAAGTTGAGTGTGAACAAGTTTAGAAAAATTCAGATAAGCCTGAGCCACGTTCATGCATGACCTATATCGTGCTGAGGAGTCAAAAACTGCAAAAACTTGACTTGGCTTATTAAATTTGTACTCTGGCTTCTAGTGATGCTTTGTTTTCTGATGGAGATAGGTCATAAAAATCTTCTTATATGTTCAGTCAGTTTAAAATTACAAATATTTTAAAAAGGGTGCTCGTGAGTTGTGTCAATTCTATAATATACGACAAAGTTCTGATTTTTAAGGAAATTTTCATATTAACAAATTTTTATTCTTATTCTTTTCAATTGTACACTTTTCAGTAGTGTCGATAACATCTTTGAAATCCCTCTTTTTATTTAGTTACAGATTAAATGCCTGCCCTTAAATACAGTTCATAGCTGAGGGATGCTCCAAAACAAATGAATATTTTGTTGCAGTTTCCGAGTCATTCAACTTCCTGTCTCTGATAACTATTGTAGTTATTCGATCTTTAAACAGTTACAACTCTTTTGTTTTTTTCCCTTAAAACTCAATATTGGCAAAGCTGTGGAGTTTGCTTCTTGTCTCTTTCTGGTGATTTTATCTTATTAATATTACTGTGTTGTTTGGATAACTGTTCTCAACTATCTAACCCCTCATTTTCCCCTTATTTTCTGCTTTCTTAGAAGTTGTCGAGTTTATCTTAACTTGACATGCAATTGTAACTTCTTTGTGATTCTATTATGCTAATTGTTGGAAATAATAATGGAGAATATTTTTCTTCACTTTATTCCAATATTCCTCCACCTTTTCCTTATATTCTTCCTCATGTTTTATTCCATGTTTCCCACTCCATGTTTTCTTCCTTGTATTAGCTAGCATGTTTCCTTATATTAAGGAACATGTTTTGTCTTAATTATTTCTTCCAATTGTATAAGTAGGTAACCTTGTAAGCTTTCTAAGTAATCAAAATATATGAAATGTAAGTTGAGTGTCTCTTTCTAACATAGTATCAGAGCCTGATCTTTTATCCGGCGACTTTATCCGGCGACTTTTTTCGGCGCCTTTTTTCCGGCGACTTTTTCCAACAGTCACCTGTGCAGTTTTTTAAACTGCATATTTCCGGCGACTTTTCCGGCGACTTTTCCGGCGACTTTTCCGGCACCATCTATGCAGTTTTCTGAAACTGCCTATTACAGTTTGTACCCCACAACCTGGTTTTTCTGAAACTTACCCACAGTTCTTTAAAAAAAAAAAAAAAAAAAAAATGGGCGAAAAATTAGAAACTTCAGATTCTACTCCAGTGATGATTTTTCAACAAGAAATCCCTTTTGCAATTGGGGTAAACTCAAAAACACCACAACCATCCCAAGTTTATTACAGTAAAGAATCGTCTCACGAAGATGACGATTGGTGCTGGTAAGGAGATGGAGGTCTTTACAAGTATTGTCCAAACTGCCGGAATTGCTATTCATAGACGGAGTTACTGGTCACTACCAGAATTGCTATTCATAGACGGAGTACTGTTCACTGCCGGAATTGCTATTCATAGACGGAATACTGTTAACTGCCGGAATTGATATTCACAAACGGAGTTTTGTCCAATTGCCGATCGTTTTCCAAGCTGAGAAATAGGAGATTTCTATTTATCAGCTTGAGGGGGAGTGTTGGAAATAATAATGGAGAATATTTTTCTTCACTTTATTCCAATATTCCTCCACCTTTTCCCTATATTCTTCCTTATGTTTTATTCCATGTTTCCCACTCCATGTTTTCTTTCTTGTATTAGCTAGCATGTTTTCTTATATTAAGGAACATGTTTTGTCTTAATTATTTCTTCCAATTGTATAAGTAGGTAACCTTGTAAGCTTTCTAAGTAATCAAAATATATGAAATGTAAGTTGAGTGTCTCTTTCTAACACTAATTGAATAACTGTGATATTGATTCAATCGGTTGTGGCTGGTGTGTGCAGTTTGGTTCTACGTCAAAGAAGCGGCCTGACAACCTTGTTATAGGACGAACCTATGATCATCACATTTATGATCTTGTGGAGGTTGGGGTCGAAAATTTCAAAAGCATGCAGTCATTCTCATATGATAAGAAATTAGCTCCTCTGATTGGGTCAAAACCTTTCTTTGCTTTTATTGGAGAAGGATTTGAGAATGTTGAAGAGTTGAAACATATGAAAGAAGTGTTGCTTGATCTTTTCCATGGAGAGGTAAATTCTTGTGATCTTCCTTATCTTTTGTATTTTTTTTAATTTTATTTTTTTGGGATTTGGCTAGTAGTATAAATGGCATTGATCACCTATACAGGTTGTGACAAATCTGAACCTTGCTGGGTTAGACCGTGTTTACGTGTGTACAGCCGTGTCTCCGAATAGGGTGTTCTTTACCCATTGTGCATTGCGGCTGAAGAAGTCTGGCACAATAGTACCAAGGATGGAGTTGGTTGAGGTTGGCCCATCCATGGATTTGGTAATTAGAAGACATCGTCTTCCTGATGAGGGCTTACGGAAAGAATCTATGAAAACAGCTCCTGAATTGAAAAAGAAGGTTAGACTTCTATATATGCCTTTTGGAATCTGACTCTTCGTGTATTTGACATGTGAAATACTGATTGCTCTTTGTCATTTTCAGGAGAAAAATGTTAGCGGCGACATAATAGAAGGGAAAATTGGAAAGATTTATATTCCAGATCAACAGGTGAGAGAAATAGCAGTTAATATTTAGGGGTGATTCACGAAAATGGGGGAACCATACACTAGTTCGGTTTAGATTTGAACCCCAGTTCTTTATAAAATATAGTCTTGGTACACATGACCGACAAATTTATATCCATAATAATTACTAACGTATGTGCATACATGAGTTGAAATTAAGAATGGCTCTACCATAATTTATTCTATTTTATCACTTAAGAGTTTCACTTTAGTCACAATTCATCTTCGTCATAAATTTGTCAACATATAAATCATTTTTCTTAATAAATATTTTGTTTTTGAAGGTTGGAAGTGTGCCGTTACCTAACAAATCAAAGGGATTGAAGAGGGAGCGTCGTGAAGCTAAGATGAAAGGCGGGGCAAATACTGGCGCGGAGAAGAAGCCCAAGCAGCAAGACTCTTAATTTATCCGTCAACAGTCAGAGAATATTGTGATGCCTTTACTCTACTATATTATGTTTTTTTCGGCTCAATGTAATTTCTTATTTATTTTTGCAATCAATTTTGATTTATGGTAGCTACAAGGTTTAGTGCCTGGAGTTAAGACCCGTCAAATGGGCTGGCTGGCGAACAATGTGTTAGGTTAAAATGGGCTGGGTCGAAGGGCTCTATTTTACAGGCCTTGAAATGGTGGCTGAAGCCCCAGGGAACAAGGGGCTAGATGGCCCATGTGAGATTTTTATTTTTCTTTAATTTTTAAAACGAGTCACGCATATCCAATGGGCTGACCAATTTGAAGAACTAAAATTTCTTATTTGAGGACGTTGTGGCAAAAGACGATGACTCTTGGATTCATTGCTAGGGACTGTCCTTTCTTTGATTTACCGATGCAATTGCTCAGTAGGGACTACTAATGGACTATCACAAACGAAGTGAGGGATTGGACGACGGTTTCTATATTCGTATATTATAGAAATAGACGTAAGGTTGTGGCTGGAACCCATCATTTGAATGATGTAAGGTAAAAATCAAACCTGTTTATGTCTCTAGAATGACCACTTGATGAAATGTGGAGGGAAGTGGGGTAAATGGCTGATTTCATTTATTCATTGATTGATTCAAGGTAGCTTTAGACCGGTACGAATGACTTTCTTTAATTATATACTCCCTTATTTTAAGTTATGATTAATAAACAAAGGTGTTTGACATTATTTTTACTTATAATTTAAAAATTAAGTTAAAATAACTTGTGAAGGTGTTTGACTAAAATGACTTATAAGTTAAAATAAGTTGTAAAGATAACTAAAATGAGGGCAAAACAGTCTTTATATTTGGTCAAATTTATTTTTTTTAAATGACTTATAAATCATTTTAAAATAAGTAAGAAATTATTACTTCTCAAAAATGACTTATAAGTTAAAAAATAAGTCACAAACGAACACGTGAACAATAAAAAATTATTTATAAGTTGATTTGTTCGCACGTCAGTCGCGTTGCTCATAGGGTTGAATTTTTAATATATTTGTAATTATTTGAATGCAAAAAGAATTATTTTATTTTTTCTGATAGCTCTTTTCAATCCTTGACTCTTTTCAAAAGTTAACGAACTTCTAATAATTTTTTCAATTTTAGAATTTTACAAATTAAAATGTTATATCAAAATGGAATTTCTTTGTGAAGAGGGGGAGTAGTAAAAATATAAAAAAATTTAAAACAGAGGCAAATGTTGTAAATTGTAATAAAAGGTATCCAAGTTTAAGCCCTGGTGCAGTTTAATAGTCGTCGTCCAAGCTCTAACATTTCTAACTTTTTACTCTTTCTTAATCTCTCCGGCGTTGCCGTAGCGCCTCCGGCGATTATCTCCATCTTTTCTCCCCGAAATTTCTATTGAAAATTTTCGTCGGAAACAATGGCTTCAATCTCATACAACATCGGAGCTCCGACTAATTACCTGAACCGCCATCACTGCCGTTCGCCGCAACCTCTTGCAGCTCAGTTCAGTTTTGGAAAAGTCTCATCTCCCCTCAATTGGGACTCTTCGATTGCGATTCAGTCTCCTCGAGATTCTGGCCGTTTCAAAGTCTCTCGATTCTTCACCGCTGTATTTAACAGTGCTGCTTCAGAAAATGAAGTTTCTGGTGAGAAATTGAAATCTGTCCCTTCTAAAATCCTAAGATATCTGTTTGGTTTCTGACCGAATATAGGTATATAAATAGAAAAAGTTTTTTACTTTCAAAATTTTTGCTTGTTTCCCTGCATTATTTCCTTAGCAACCAAACTGAAACTTTGTTGTAGAAGAGTAAGAAATGAAAACTTTTTTTTCCCTTTCTCCGATTCACTGATAAACTTACTTTTTGTTTGGAAAGGACAATGTTAAGAATTTTACTTGAGATAATAGCTATTTCGGTGTAGTATTCATGTTGAATTTCAAGTTCAAATCTTTAGGATAATGTCTTTTTGACATAATTCTGTGTTTCTATAACATTTATTAAGCAAAAATTCATGGAAATTCATAGTTGAGAATGATTATTTAACCCAGAATTCTTAATTTTTCAAATGAGGATGATTTTTTGAGTATACATGTGATAATTGGGTTTGACATTCAGGATCTAGTATTGGGAATTCTCAGGATAGAGAATCTTGCATCTCAGACAATTACTTATTCATTGAGGCAAATGTCATTGAGGCAAATGATCTCTTGTTACTTGTGCATCAAAAACATCACATGTACATGTTTTAAATGTTTATTTCATGGGAATTACTAGCTGATAATGATGATTGTGCAAATAATGGTTGCTTTTGTTTACTCCCTTCGCATTAATCAATAATCAGTATTTCTAAATTTTTATTGTAGAAGAGAGGATCATTGTTTTGGTCATTGGTGGAGGGGGAAGGGAACATGCACTTTGTCATGCTTTGCAGCGGTCTCCCTCCTGTGATGCTGTGTTTTGTGCACCTGGAAATGCTGGGATTTCCAACTCTGGTGATGCCACTTGTATTTCAGACCTTAATATTTTTGATAGTTCAGCTGTAATCTCCTTTTGCCACAAGTGGGGAGTGGGGTTGGTTGTGGTTGGTCCAGAGGCTCCTCTTGTTTCAGGTCTTGCAAATGATCTTGTTAAGTTTGGAATTCCTACATTTGGCCCTTCAGCAGAAGCTGCTGCGTTGGAAGGTTCAAAGAAATTCATGAAGAATTTGTGTGATAAGTATGAAATTCCCACTGCTAAGGTTTGTCCTTTTTTCTTGAATCTCAATTATGGGAGAGAGAGAAAAATTCTCTTTAATGACAAGTTCTATGTGTTCTAATTTTTAAAATAACCACTGTAAGATTAATTTAACACCTTGTTAAAAGAGCAACCAGCTCATTCTTGGCTACATAACAACGTAGGTTGTAATTACTGATATTAGAAACTATATGTTCTGTTTTTTGTTAAAAAGGAAATAATAATAATAATAATAATAATAATAATATGTTATTATTGTTGTTCAAGTTTGCAACTTTAAATTAGGTAATATGCTAATGAAAGTGGACCTTGTCTGTTTCAATATTAGCTATTGAGTTCTGAGTTTTGTACCAGACCTTTGCTATCTCTCTTGCTCTTATCAAATTACTGAATGAAATGAAAAAAAATGTTGGCTGCTACTACTTTCGTGGTAATAGAATTCTTTTTCTTCTTTTTCTAAACCACTTATTCTATTTATCATCTTAATGTTTCAAAATCTCACTAATATAGGTACCTTTTTCCATGCATTTATCAATTTCATGCAGTATCAAACGTTTACAAATGCATCCGCTGCAAAGATGTATATTAAAGAACAAGGGGCACCTATTGTAATCAAAGCTGATGGATTGGCTGCTGGAAAAGGGGTAGTAGTTGCGATGACACTTGAGGAGGCATATGAAGCTGTTGACTCGATGCTTGTGAAGAGTGTTTTTGGCTCTGCTGGTTGTCGCATAATAGTTGAGGAATTTTTGGAAGGGGAAGAAGCATCATTCTTTGCCCTGGTAGATGGAGAGAATGCCATACCATTGGAGTCTGCTCAGGACCATAAACGAGTTGGGGATGGTGATACAGGTCCTAATACTGGTGGGATGGGGGCATACTCACCTGCACCTGTCTTGACAAAAGAACTCCAATCATTGGTTATGAAATCTATAATTCTTCCTACAGTTAAAGGGATGTCAGAAGAGGGCTGCAAGTTTGTTGGAGTTTTGTATGCTGGACTTATGATTGACAAGAAGTCCGGATTACCAAAGCTGATCGAGTACAATGTGCGCTTTGGAGATCCTGAGTGCCAGGTCAGTTAACCAAAAATAATCTGTTTACTATATTTGTGATCCTAATAGTGCATACTGATAACATTTTTCTTCTCATGTTTGAGAGCGTGTTTGTGTGTCAGTGTGTGTGTTTTTTTTGGGGGGGAGGGGGGAGGGTGGGGAAGCGCTCTTTGTTCACACTTTCTTGTTTTTAAAATAACCTGAAATTTAGATTGTCTTCAAATGATAGCATTTTGTCCTTTAGTGAAGTATGAAATACCTTTTGTGGTCTTCTTTCCCAAAAGAACTTATCTATTTCTTGTCAAAAAGAAACGTGATCTGATACAATGTTCGTCATTTTGATAGTACTGAATCCAGTCCTGCTCATTTAGAGAATTTTTTTTACTAACTGGTAGAGAACTTCATTTAGAATTGTAAGGGGTCATTCAAATTGTTGTCCTTTACATATCTTATTTTCTTTCCATTTTCTCCCAATAAATATTATTTTAGTACTTGTAACAATCACTCTCCAACTGCTTTTTATACTTGATTACTCCTTTTGACATGCAGGTGTTGATGGTTCGGTTGGAGTCTGATCTGGCACAAGTTCTGCTTGCAGCTTGTAGGAGAGAGCTAAGCAGAATATCTCTGAAGTGGTCCCCTGGATCTGCAATGGTGGTGGTCATGGCCAGTAATGGGTACCCTGGGATCTATGAGAAGGGAACTGTGATTCAGAAGCTTGAAGAAGCAGAGGAAGTTGCTCCTTCTGTTAAGATATTTCACGCTGGAACAACTCTCGACTCAGATGGCAATTTCATTGCTACTGGGGGTCGTGTTCTTGGTGTCACTGCCACTGGTAAAGATCTGGAAGAGGCACGGGATAGAGCTTACCAAGCTGTGGATGAAATCAACTGGCCAGGAGGGTTTTACCGGCTAGATATCGGTTGGAGAGCGCTCCCGCTGAAACAAATTTCTTCAAAGGGGTGAAGACGTGTAGTGTGAAGTGGTTGTATCGCCTGAAATTTTTGAGGCATGAGATGGACAGCTTCTGCCACCTTGAGTACACTAATGTCTTATAAGGAAAGAATTGGAACTGGCTTCCTTGGAAATTTTGCACCAGCAATGGCCGTATTTTCTGGCTTTGGCAAAGGAGCTGTCAACAGTTTCCATATCATTCAAGTAAGAAGCCAAACCCCCCAACTCTAAATCCAGAAAATATAGGAAAAGTGTAGTCATTACACACCTTCAACAAATACTTAAAACTTTGTTGTGAAACCATATACAATTTCACAGGCCGTATGGTATGTAACTTTGTCAACTTTGTTAAGTACTACGCCATTTGATTTCTTAATCAATGGACGTCATTGTTCATTAGAATGCATGTTTCCTAGTTGCTAATACTAATTTATCCCTTCTAAATCCATTTGCCCTGCTAAATCTGTTTTTTTATATTAAAAAAAATAAAATTATATGCATCTAAGTGTTTATGTTCAAACATTGATCTATAACTAATGGAATGCTTAAGAGTATTTTGGATCTTGTCTGTAAGTGCATGTTGTGACCTTCATATGATTCGCGTATTTCTATTTCCCTTATGCTCCAGATTTTACAATTGCTTTCGTTTGATTAAGTCTTTTATTGGGTTCAAACAAATGGTCCTTTCTTTTACAGAAGTTTTTGCTCGAACAATTTTCATGGATCATATATTGCAATTTGCTGTTTCTTCTCTCACTTTTATTTTATTTTATATATTTTTTAATGATAATCCTTTCCTTTTATTAATAGAATGGTAAGCCGGTCTTATTCTTTTTTACTAGGAAATTACTACTGCTCCAACTTCCTCTAGATGGCTTCTTGGTCTTCGCCCACTGGAATCACCAAACGCCCTTGACTGGGAGTAGCCGAATTTACTTCAGACCGTTCGTCGTCCACTCATCCTTTGGAAGGGGAGTTTACTTTGGGGAAAGAGTGAAAGGTGGAAACTATGGGATATGGACATTCTCGATTTCCAGAAATTACATTCGAATGACTTCAAATCAAGACTATGGACCAGAAAAAAATTATTGGGACATGCCATTAGGATAGACTAGTTTGCTTGAGGCTTGATTTTGTACTCCAATCCTGATTTGTGTACTAGTTATAGATCCTGGTATTGCTTATCCACGTGACATAAAAAGGAAACACAACCATTCCCAGAAGAGAATAACTTAATTTTTAACTTCTTTGTTTTCTCTCATAAACCATTGCAGTAATTCAACCTGAAATCGAAATTGGGCCATAAAGTATACTAGTATTTGGTGTGGGAAAATAAGAGAAGCAGTTTTATCCCCAATCTACCACATGCGGAAGTTAAAAGAAAAATGGAAAAAATAAATAAATAGGAAAGTGAATAGATAATGGGTAGTTTATTTTGAAAGTTTTACGTAGACTTGGCAATATGGGCTAAAACTCATTGGTCAACCCATATCCGTCCATAATAAATGGGTTTTCGTTACAAATTACAAGGTAAATTTTTTAAATGAGCTCACCTACATTCACCCATATAATATATGGATGGATGCGAGCTGTTATTGAGTCACATTTATCGACTCACTTGTTAGTAAAAATTTTACTCATTTCAAAAGTATAACTCACTTTTTACACTCTAAAATTTTTCACTCTCTTTAAAATTTTTACTTGTTCTCTCAAAAAATTTTATACTTGTTCTCTCTAAAAAATTGTTTTCTCCCTATATTTATCACTTTTTCTCTATAAAAATTGTCAAATTGTTAGTATAAGCAATATTGAGAAGTATCTTAATAGTATTTTATCATATACGTGTATATCGTGTAGTTGATGTCAAAATAACTCTATATAGTATGCGTTGTAATCTGAGCTTCAAGTCCCAGCGGCATTCCACAATTTTCCGTTACTTGTCGTGACCATCTTGAGTCGTACAGTTTATATAAACTTGTGATATACAAACTTTATATTTTGCACCACTTAGTATATTCCTCTATTTAAAATAATAAAATTTATTTCATAATTTTTATTTATGTTATTAATTGGGAGAAAGCTAACTCATCAAGCACCTCAGTGCATTGGTCAAGTGGTTCGGTGATCATGAACTCAAAAGTCTAGCCTATTCAAACTGTTAAAATTGCAATCACATGGTGGTTTGTTATTAGTCTATCCAATTTAATTATTCATTCTCAATTAATTATTTTTTTATGTTATTTTAGCACTTGTATATGTAATTGAATTTTAAATAGTTTGATAAAAATAAAGTTACATCTTCTAACTATTAACCCCCAATGATCACATGTCGTCATGTGAGAGGAAGGAAGAAAGAAAGAGAGAGATTAGAGGTAGAAAGTGATAAAATTTTAGAGAGGGAAACTAAATAATGAATATAGAGAGTCAGAAATACATATATAAATTAATCTATATTTATGCTCAAATTTGATATATTGGCTAGCCCATATCCACTTATCTATTTATAATCGTCCACTTATAACTCACTTAATTTTTAACTTATTTAAACCCAACTCATATAAACCAACTCCACTTTTGTTTGCCTAAATCCGTCCGCACCCACCCATTTGCCGAATGGTTTCATAAATTCTTGATTTAACTTTTTTTCTTTCATATCAAAATTAGTAAAAACTATCTAAATTTATAACAATTACAAATTTTTAGTTCAGTTTTTTTTTTCTATCCAAATTAGTACAAATACAATCTAAATTTGGAACAATTGAATTTATCCAAATTTATAAAGTATTCAAAAAGAACAACATGTTAGAAAAAGGAAAGTGTTTTTTGTTTTCAGATTTCTAATAGGAAAGGAACTTATAAAAAAAATTATTTTTGGTTCTACCAATTCTATTACAATCTTTTCTTATCACAAATTTATGTAAGAAAATATATTTTAACAAATTTTATGTATGATGGTGTCACAAAATCTCTTACCGTATCACACGATTTAATTGTATTAATAATAATCGTAAATTTTATTATTAAATTAATTTTTTAATTAAATTAAGTTCATTGAAAATTGAAATTTTGTCAAATTACACGGTTAAGTCTCACAAATAATTAAATCAGTATCTTATATATAAAAACAAGAAAGGAGATCCATTGAAATTAATTTTTAATTAATTGTAAATTGATTTGGCTAGTCATCGCACATAATTAAAATATTTAGTGAATTGACTCACTAAGTTAACATGTATAATGTAAGATAAAGAATAATATTAAAAGTATTCTATTAGGAACAAATACATGCATGCTAATTCATATACTATCAATTTGCATGCGTATTTTTCATGATTTGATTAGTAATGCCTTTACATATATGAATGTGATGCTTTATCTTCCTAAAGGCAAATAGAAAAACATATTTTTTTTCGTTAGTTTGTGTTATATATGTAAGTTAAATTCTTATGTATTATTTTGAAACTCGACTCGGACCGACCGATTCAACTGGTTGAATTGGGAATTAGTTTTATGTTAGGTCTGATTTGGTCTGGTTGAACCAATTTGGTCAAAACCCTGATTGAACGGGTTGACCACCGGTAAAATCGATTAAGTTGACCCAGTGAACCGATTTTCAATATTTGTTTTGTACAAAAAAAATTTTAATATTAAAATTAACCACTTTTAGTAATATTGTAACTCAATTTTATTATGTTTTAGTTCATAAAGAAACGGGATTTTTTTAAATTTTATTAATTACCAATAATATATATTTTTATATATTAATGACGTCACTGAGTCAATAACGATTCGACCACTAGTTGAACCCATGATACATTCACCTTGGTACCTTTTTCGGTTCGATGACCGATCCGAGTCTTAAAATCTTCTTGTTATATAATCATTTCATATGGGGTATATATGTGTTACTAATAAGAGAAAATTTGATGATTTTGATTGATCTTGCTTTATTTAGGCAGTATAATATTCATAAAAAAACATGTTATTTAGTAAATATGTGTATTAAACAAACAATTCATATAAAAGTAAAAAATAAAAATAAATTAATACTTATGATACAAAGTTATAAGATTTTTTTAATTAAATTATATTTATTAATTTTTAGAACTACCCTTGCGCGGGCTGTCAATTTTGGTATTAATAGTTTCACAAGTGTTTCAAATCAACATGCTATGGCCACAAACAATTGCTTAATTTAATTTATGAAGTGGAAGGAGGGAACTTGGTCTCTCATCTACGGTGGTCTGTTTTATTATAAAGTATAAATTATTATATTTTAGTTAAATTATATCTCATAACGGTTAATTCATGACAAATTCACTTCACCCACGATCAATTTATTTTCTTTTTTCCACTTTTTATATTTATTTTCTCTCATACATAATTTTTAGATTTTATTCAAATATTTTAATTTTTCACTTAATTACACACACATGTGAATATTCAATAATGACTTATAAGTTGAGCAAACTAATTTATAAGTCATTTGTTATTATTGACGTGTTTAGTAATGACTTATTTTTTAATTTATAAGTTAATTTATAAATCAAAATAAATAAGTAACAATTTGATACTTATTTAAAAATGACTTATAAGTTATTTCTAATGAATTGATTTGACCAAATATAATATTCATTTTCCCCTCTACTATTTTACTAAATTACATCTCTATCCCCTGAACCTAAAAAACCTAATCTCTTCTGGATAAGAAAGGAAAAAAAAAGAAACTAAGAAACTTCTTGAATCATGTGACATTAAGAAAGAGTATATATTTTAGAATACAATAATTCTAGGGAGCCCGGGATATGAGAACGGGGCGGATTTTTTATTTTTTTTTGGTTTTTACTCCCAAATTATTTATATGATTTATTGGAGCTGAAATAAAAAAAAACAGGTGATTTGGATACATATCAAAAACAGGGTTCCAAATCACACGTCAAAAAAAAAAAAAAAAAAATTCGCCCAGTCCCCAAACCGGTACCCAATGTTCGAAAAAGCTAAAAGCGGTACGATGCGTTTTTCTCCGGACGAGGCGATGCGTAAGCCTCGAGGCGGAGCGAGGCGTAAGCCTCGATTAGAAAACCTAAAAGTCCCCAAAAAATTACAAAAAAATGCTAATAAAATCATAAAATAATCCATCATTATAATTAAGGTCATAAAAGACATAAATAACCAACGTCACATTAATGTATCATTACAAAACATCAAAACAACATAATATATTATCAAGTTTGGCGTTGATTTCCCCGGCATTTACCATGGTTCCTGCAAATAAAAATATATACTTTTTTTTAACTTGCTATAGGGACTTAAGTGCAGAAAGTATAAAGAAATAAGGGCTGAACTGAAACCACTGAAACTTCAGGGGCTGAAATGAAATAAAATAAAAATTTCAGGGACTGATGTGTAAAATTTCAAAGGGTATTTGTAAAATTTTATAAAACTAGGGGGACTAAACTAGAAAGATATAAAAACTATAGGGTACCTAACTGTAATTTTCCAGAAGATATTTTGTTTCAGCTACATACAGATCTGGTCCATCTCTCTCTCTCACAAAAAAACAGATCTGGTCCATCTCTCTCCCTCTAAAAAAAAAATACGTACTAGGGACTCCACACTCCAAACAAAAAGAACGCAAGGAACAAAACCCTTAAGGGGATATAAGGCAGCAGCGAAGGGCAGCAGCAAGAGGCGGGAGGTGGCAGCGGCAGGCGGCAGCGGCAGGCTTACGCCTTGTTACGCCTTGAGGCGCAACGCAACGAGGCGCACGCCTCAGCCAAAAAAGCCCAAGCCTCTGTTTTTTCTCCTAAAGCCTAAGCCTCGCTACAGCCCTCTTCCGCCTCGCTACGAGGCGCGCTTCAAGGCGCACGCCTCGAACGCTTTTTCGAACATTGCCGGTACCCATTCCCGGGCAGCGTAGAAGGACTCTTTAGAATATATTTGAGTGTCTAATGATTATGCTTTGCATTAATATCGAAACTTCTTTTATGTTGTAACTGATAAATTAACTAATTAGTTATTTTGGGAAAATGGGACACCCATGTTTTGGACATTTGTGCATGTTCCATGCATTTCATGTGAGACATGTGACTCCACTTACTCTCTCTTCCCTTGAGAAATTATTTGCTGAGAATTGAGAATGGGTACGATAGAAAGGATCAAGCACACTACAAAATAAAAGAGCTCCCAAATACTCTGTAAATTCTAGTTGTTACGGAATTTACACTTTAATCTCATCTCATAATTCATTCATGATGAAATTTATTAACAATCTTTACACATCACACATAAACACATTAAATAATTTTCATTTCATTAATATTGTATATTCCTGTTACTAGGAAGTATACAGAAGGAAAATAAAGACTTGTTTTTGTCTTTGTCATTATTATTATTTGTTGATAACCAGTGATAATTTAATAGTGGAGTGATAGTTGTTTAATCCACTTACCGAAAATATACTATATTGACAATAAAAGGGAAAAAAGTGTCTAACCAATCCCCATGAGGAAAAATTAGGGTAGACTCCAATAATAAATAGAGGAAGCATGGAGCCTTTAGTCTATATATGTTCCAGTTTGATGATAGAGTATAAAAGTTAAAACCAAATTCATTATTCAAAATTTGGCTTTTTTGTCCAAAGATAAAATTTAGCCAAATACATTGCCCAAATTTCGATTGCTCTTTAGACTAGGGCTTTTGAAAGGTGTGTTCAATTGTTTGTAGTGACCTGTTTACTAATCATTGTGAAGCTGTAAATTGGGAATGTTTTCATAATTGGAGTAGCATATGAAACCCACATTATGAGAATCTAAACTTGAATTGGATTTCTTTGAGAGTCATTGTCTAATTTTATATAGGTTAACACAAGTTAAGCCGCAAACTAGTATAATCTACATAGCCTATAAATATCTGAATAAGTTATGCTTTGTATACATATCAAGAGTTAATTGTTCAAATGAGTTCACAATTCTTCAATAACTATTGATTGATTGGTAAACATTCTCTCGTTCTATTATAGAATAATTATCCATTCTTTTTATAAATAATTATTCTAAATTTCAGTTTTTTTTTTAAATATGATCTATAATTTACAGGTCTCGTCATGGGAATGAGTAAAAGTTGGTTCAAGTTTTGACTTGTTTAGTTGTTACTGTTGTTAAAATGGATATGAATTATATTCTAGCACAAGTGGATGAACGACTATTCCATTTTTTTAATGCTAGTTTTTTTTGATAACGATGATAACAATGGAGAAGAGTTTATAAGAAATAGAGAGTTGATATGTTTAGAAAATTTGTTTAGGTTTTTATTTAGTGCAATTGTGGATGATTTACAAAATGGTGGTGCCTCTTTTTTGTGCCCCAACCCTTGGCTGGTGTGCTTATTCTTCCATGTCTTCTTTTAGGTTCCTGATCTTTTACTTAAGCAATGATAAAAGGTAGCTATTATGTAGTTTGGGTCGGAAAGCAACCAGACATTTACACCACTTGGTCTGAATGTAAATCTCAGACAAAGAATGTGAGTGGTGCCCAATACAAGAAATATGCATCTCTTGATGAAGCTGAGGAAGCTATTAAAGAACCACCTCCTCATTCACCCTGGACAAAGCCACCATCCCTACCGTATGTACATGGATTATCAAGCTCAAGCTCGTCTTTTGGAGACGCAAGTGATTTGGTTAAAGCAACTATTGAAACGAAAGACACAAAGTTAACCCTTGAAGGAAGTTTCGAAACGGTTTGCAAGATGATCAAAGATCTCAGACTGTGAGAGATACCATTGCTTCCCCGAGGGAATTTATGATGTTATGTATATGATATCTTTGTGAAACTGTGATTTTTAGTTTTTAGTACTTTTTTAGCTGTTTTGGATTGTACTTTATTGAATTTGTTGGGTTTTTTTGATGGATTTTGGATAATAGTAGTGTTTGGTTGAATTTTCAAGCATTTGTTCATGATAGAATGGGATTTGGTTATAGTAAGTTGTTTTAATGTGGAGTGTTTTGTCTTTTGGGGTTGGTGGCATTTTTTTTTATGGATTCTATTTTTTCTATAACACAAGTTAGGGATTCAGACACTGGTATTTGGACTGGTGACACATACCACAGTGTGTTTCTGAAATATGCTAGTAAAGTAAAACTATTGTTATCACGTATATTTGTTGCTTTATTTTGTTGAATTTAGAATGTTTATGTACGTGATAACAATAGTTTTACTTTACTAGTATATTTCAAAAACACACTGTGGTATGTGCCACCAGTCCAAATACCAGTGTCTGAATCCCTAACTTGTGTTATAGAAAAAACATAATCTATCAAAAAAAATGCCACCAACCCCAAAAGACAAAACACTCCACATTAAAACAACTTACTATAACCAAATCCCATTCTATCATGAACAAATGCTTGAAAATTCAACCAAACACTACTATTATCCAAAATCCATCAAAAAAACCCAACAAATTCAATAAAGTACAATCCAAAACAGCTAAAAAAGTACTAAAAACTAAAAATCACAGTTTCACAAAGATATCATATACATAACATCATAAATTCCCTCGGGGAAGCAATGGTATCTCTCATAGTCTGAGATCTTTGATCATCTTGCAAACCGTTTTGGAACTTCCTTCAAGGGTTAACTTTGTGTCTTTCGTTTCAATAGTTGCTTTAACCAAATCACTTGCGTCTCCAAAAGACGAGCTTGAGCTTGATAATCCTCCTTCACATCCTTTAGGATGTACATACGGTAGGGATGGTGGCTTTGTCCAGGGTTAATGAGGAGGTGGTTCTTTAATAGCTTCCTCAAGAGATGCATATTTCTTATATTGGGCACCACTCACATTCTTTGTCTGAGATTTACATTCAGACCAAGTGGTGTAAATGCCTGGTTGCTTTCCGACCCAAACTACATAATAGCTACCTTTTGTCATTGCTTAAGTAAAAGATCAAGAACCTAAAAGAAGACATGAAAGAATAAGCACACCAGCCAAGGGTTGGGACACGAAAAAGAGGCACTACCATTTTGTAAATCATCCACAATTGCACTAAATAAAAACCTAAACAAATTTTCTAAACATATCAACTCTCTATTTCTTATAAACTCTTCTTCATTGTTATCATCGTTATCAAAAAAAACTAGCATTAAAAAAATGGAATAGTCGTTCATCCACTTGTGCTAGAATATGATTCATATCCATTTTAACAACAGTAACAACTAAACAAGTCAAAACTTGAACCAACTTTTACTCATTCCCATGACGAGACCTGTAAATTATAGATCATATTTAAAAAAAAAACTGAAATTTAGAAGAATTATTTATAAAAAGAATGGATAATTATTCTATAACAGAATGAGAGAATGTTTACCAATCAATCAATAGTTATTGAATAATTGTGAACTCATTTGAACAATTAACTCTTGATATGTATACAAGGCATAACTTATTCAGATATTTATAGGCTCTGTAAATTCTAGTTGTTACGGATCGTGGAATTGATCCCCATTCTCATCCCACAAGGATCGTAGCACGGAGACGCCGTTGGGTTGTGGATTTGTTCGAGTTTTTCCGCACCAAAACTTAATACGCTTCAAGAGGTATGACTTTGGTTCTCGATTATGTGTAAACAAGCTATAACATACATGTATTTAATCCTTCATTGGTATTAGAGCATGTGTTTTTCGATCATATGTATGCCATGTGTGAACTGTTTACACAAAATACCATTGATGCATGTTTAAAAGCTTCAAAAACATCATCAAACCGCCTACTTTGACTAGTCATAACTTTCTGTGTGGTTGTCCGTTTCCTGTAATATTGATATGTATGCGCAATACGTGTTGTAAGCTTTCCAACGACATATTATATGCATGAATCAGATGGATATTGAGTGAGATATGACTTGTCAAAGTTTGGGTCGCGAAATGGGTTTGTTGAAAATTCTGGGTTGCTGGAGGTTGAAGGTGGAGTGACCCGCGTGGTTTGACACGCTGCCTGACCCGGACCGTTGACCCGCATGCTTAACCCGAACCTGAATCCGAGAGACCCAACCCGACCCGGTTCCGACCCGCGGACAGACCTGGTTCGGCAGTTTATTTTATTTCTAGAAAAATAATTTATTAATTGTTTTATGCATGAAATTTTAATTAATAAATAGTTATTGTGATTATTAAATTCTGAAAATTTAACAGAAATTTATTATTGGCATAATATTAATATTTCCACTAAATTTTTGGAAAATTAATATATTTGGATAATTTTAGTTAATTTCTAATTTAATTGTGCAATAGTTAATTAATTGTGATAATTAACATAATTATCAGAAAAATTCCAGTAACCTTTTATGATGATAATCTACTGTTGAAATTTTTTTGGAAACATTTTAATGTGTTTATAGCATACTTGGTATATTAATTGAGTAATATTATCTGTTATTTAATTCCTTCTGTTAATATTTTGAAATATTAATTGTTAGAACTTGGAATTAAATTACCATGCTATGATTACACATGTACACTTGTTCCTAGTGGGAGTGATTTAAGTTGTAGTATTTTAATTAAATTATTCCCTAAATTACACGTCTTATGCGCTAAAAAATTAAATTTAAATAATTGGGCATTTATATGGATTGTGATTCCTAAGCCTGGCGAAGTCTTCCTTTTGTATTTATGTCACATTATTTTTATGTTAATTTAGTTCATGCGACAAAGATATTTTTTTTTATACTATGATGAACAGTAAATATCTCTAATTAATTCTCATAAATGGCTTCAAAACACATTATCACAACTCTTAATCAAGGAAATAAATTAGACGGAGATAATTACGACGTGTGGCACCGAAAAGTCAGGATGGTCTTGGAGGAGCAAGAGATTGAAGAAACCCTGCTGTCCAAGATGGTAAAATCAGAGGATAATGCAGATGATCCGATCAAGATTGCAGCCTTCGAAAGTTGGCGCAAAAAAGATCGTATCGCTCGCATAACGTTGATGAGCTGTATGAACAATGACTTCTTGTTTGAGTATGAACAATACTCTACTGCGCACGAAATGTGGGAAGCTCTCAAAATTAAGTTTGGTGGCACCTTGTTGACAAGGCTGAGGGAATTAGCCATAAGATTCGATGGTTATAAAAAATGTGATAATCACACCATGAAACAACACCTTCGAATCATGGCTAATATGATCATGGAATTGAAAACTGATGGAACTCAATTGTTAGACGAGCAACAGATTTCAGTAGTGATTCGCTCTCTTCCTGACAGTTGGTAACATATGCGGGTGGACATGACCCACAACGAGAATATCAAAAACTTTGATGATATTCGTCGTCACTTGGAGCTCGAGGCTGAACGCCTTGAGGTTGTCAAGACCTCCAAGGCATATGTAGCTGAATCAAACTCTCATAGAGGGTTCAAGTCCAAGAAAGGGAAGAAATTTGCTAATCCTACTGTGCCTAAAGGGGCTGCGAGTGGTGGTTTTGGCAAGTGAAAACGAGGCAAACGAGGTTCTGGCAAGAAGGACAAGGCCAAGATGGCATGCTACAATTGTGGCAAAGCGGGACACTTTGCTCGTCGTGAATGCACCGAGTCGAAGAAGGTAATTCCTAGTCCTAATCTATCTGTGTGCTTAGTATCAAGTACTGTCTTTGTTGCTCATCCTCTCCATATGTGGATTGTAGACTCCGAAACAACGAACCACATAGCTAGAGAAAGGAGTGGATTCGTGGAATACAGTCGCATTCCGGCTGGAAGAAAAGTATATACGGGGAACGATTCTAGTGTGGACGTGCTAGGTATTAACACCTACAAACTGGAAATGCGAGGATGCTCGACATTGACCCTATATGATGTACTTTATGCGCCGGATGTTCGGCAGAATTTATTTTCTGTTTTATCAGTACTTCGTTTGGGTTACTCTGTTAGTTTTGAGAACAATTCTGTAATAATTTTGTATGAGACGAATGTATTTGGATATGATTTTATTTCGAATGGTTTTATGGTTTTGGATACTATTGATTCTAGCATTAATAGTAATAATTCTTATTTCTTGTTGAAAATGATCATGATAGTTCAATTCAATGGCATGCTAGATTAGGCCATATTGGACATGATAGAAGGACCAGGTTAGCTCGAGCAGGTATTTTAGACCCACTCGCTAAGGTCAATCTACCCACTTGTGAACTTGAATTCCTCAATGGCCTCATGCTCTACCTTCAGCTCTGCCAACTCCAGCTCTGACTGTTCCAGCTTCTCCGTGAGTTCAGCCTTCTCCCCCAATAGCTGGTATGCCAATGACTTGTACTGATCCTCCAATGACTTGTACTGATCCTCCATTTCTTGGTGGAATTGATTCTGCTCCTCTAAGTCTCTTACTCTATCCTCTAACTCCATGTTCCTATCTGTCAACTGCTCAATCAGATGATCCTCAGATGGCAGCTCCTCTTCGGTCTCATCCACCTGATCCTCCTCAGGATCTACCTCGACCTCAGCCACCAACGGCTGCTCGGTATCCACATGGATATCAACGATCTCTTCCTCCTCAATGGTCCTACTCGACTGACCGATCTCAGGCATCCTATATGATTTGCTTCAAAGTACTCGTTGCTTCAAAACATTTTTCATATGATTTGCTTCAAATTACTATATGATCTTTGATATTGGACAAGATAGAACGACCTTCTATCCTGCCCAATATGGCCTAATCTAGCATGCCATTGAATTGAACTATCATGATCATTTTCAACAAGTAAGGAATAAGAATCATTACTATTAATGCTAGAATCAATAGTATCCAAAACCATAAAACCATTCAAAATAAAATCATATCCAAATACATTCGTCCTATGCAAAATTATTACAAAATTGTTCTCAAAACTAACAGAGTAACGCAAACGAAGTACTGATAAAACAGAAAATAAATTCTGCCGAACATCCGACGCATAAAGTACATCATATAGGGTCAATGCTGAGCATCCTCGCATTTCCAGTTTGTAGGTGCCAATACTTAGCATGTCCACACTAGAATAGTTTCCCATATATACTTTTCTGCTAGCCGGAATTCGACGGTATTCCACGAATCCACTCCTTTCTCTAGCTATGTGGTTCATTGCTCCGGAGTCTACAATCCACATATGGGAGAGGATGAGCAACAAAGTCAGTACTTGATACTAAGCACATAGATAGATTAGGACTAAGAATTACCTTCTTTGGCTCTGTGCATTCACGAGCAAAGTGTCTCGCTTTGCCACAATTGTAGCATGTCATCTTGGCCTTGTCCTTTTTGCCAGAACCTCGTTTGTCTTTTTTTTTTCTTGCCGACACCACCACTCGCAGCCCCTTTAGGCGCAGTAGGATTAGCAGATTTCTTCCCTTTCTTGGACTTGAACCCTCTATGAGAGTTTGATTCAGCTACATATGCCTTGGAGGTCTTAACAACCTCAAGGCGTTTAGCCTCGAGCTCCAAGTGACGACAAATATCATCAAAGTTTTTGATATTCTCGTTGTGGGTCATGTTCACCCACATATGTTCCCAACTGTCAAGAAGAGAGCGAACCACTACTGAAATCTGTTGTTCGTCTGACAATTGAGTACCATCAGTTTTCAATTCCAGGATTATATTAGCCATGATTCGAAGGTGTTGTTTCATGGTGTGATTATCACGTTTTTTATAACCATCGAATCTTATGGCTAATTCCCTCAGCCTTGTCAACGAGGTACCACCAAACTTCGTTTTGAGAGCTTCCCACATTTCGTGCGCAGTAGAGTATTGTTCATACTCACACAAGAAGTCATTGTTCATGCAGCTCAACAACGTTATGCGAGCGATACGATCCTTTTTGCGCCAACTTTCGAATGCTGCAACCTTGATCGGATCATCTGCATTATCATCCTCTGGTTTTACCATCTTGGACAACAGGGTTTCTTCAATCTCTTGCTCCTCCAAGACCATCCTGACTTTTCGGTGCCACACATTGTAGTTATCCCCGTCTAATTTATTTCCTTGATTAAGGTATGCGATAATGTGTTTTGAAGCCATTTCTCTTGAGCTAAAAAATATGAGAATTAATTAGAGATATTTAATGTTCATCACAGTATATATAAAAAAAATTATCTTTGCCGCATGAACTAAATTAACATAAAAATAATATTACATAAATATAGAAGGGAGACTTGTTTTGCTTCAGCGTACCAGGGGGGAAACGCTCAAGAAGTCCTCTATCATTGTATGCCTTTAATGTATGGAATCTCAAGTTGCATTCTAAGGTTCAGAATCTTCCTAAACTAGATGATAGAGGTTTCCCAAGGAAGACAATTATGTTCATGATCAGTTTGGCATGCTTGCTTAAAATTAATGACTGTAATGATAAGTTAGCTTTGATTTGGAATACCATGGACTGTTACTCTTATGATCTAACTATGCTTCGTGTTGTGAAATTCACCATTGTCAAAAGTGAGACTGGCAAGCTATTTGAAGCTTGTATCTTGTCTAAAGTACATTGTGTTCTTATCATCTGCCTCGTAATGCAAGCATTTCTCCTTTTGATTTCTTTTCTTTTGTTTCTTCTATTTTGTTAAACCATTTTTTTTAAACACAATTTCTCTTTGAGATTCAAGTTTGATACTCTGATAACTGTAGGCTCCATGGCTAGCTAGGGGTGGTGAGTATTCGGTTATAATCGAACCAAATAGTCTATTCGGTTCCGGTTATAACCGAATACCGAATTTCATCAAATTTCACTATCCGAACAAGTATCCGAAATATGTGCTAACCAAATAAGCGAAAGCCGAATAACCGAATTATACTATTCGGTTATTAACCGAAATATGAACTTAATTTTACAAAACAAAAAATTTCATAAATTTTACGTTAAAGTTTCCAAACAATATTTAATCACAATCAACAATCATATCATATTAATTCATAAACTAGTTTAATAATTTCAAATTAACAATACATAAGTATATATAATTTATATGACAAAGTCTATCAAATTCTAATTAAAAATAGTATTTTCTTTTTTTAAGTTTCTAATTCGGTTAATCGGTTATCCGAATAGTCTAATTTCCATATCTGAAACCGAAACCTAAAACCAAAATATAAAATAGTTATAACCGAATATACCCAAATAACCGAAATAGTTCGGTTAAAAAAAATCGGTTCGGTTATTCGGTTTTATCCGTTTTTTGCTTAGCCCAATGGCTAGCAAAGATAATCGGAAGAGAAAGATCTCAACTGCATCCCCAACTAAACCTCTTCGTCCTATTATTCTTGCTAGGGTGAAAATAGCTTCAATGCCGAGTATTTTGAAGAAGTGGATGAGGTAATCCATGGAAGATTTTTAGATTCTAAGGGGGCAATTATGAAGGATGGTGATCGTTTTACCCTTCTTAAATACAATTCTGAAGGTGAAGCTAACTTTTATTATACAACTACATATGAAGTTCGTGGTGAGCCGTGTTAAGTGGGATTCATAAGCCAAAAAAGTGTTCGTTGAAAGATGACATTTTTCTCTTCTACAAGGGGTATCATATAAAACCTCTGTGCAGTTGGTTAACAAAGTTTGAAAATAGAATGCTTGGAGTTATAAGGTGATTTTCATGTTTTATTCTTCCTTTTTACTTTTTAGTTTATATACCGTCTTTTATACTTTCTTTTCCTTTTTCAATATTTGCACCAATTTTTTTAGAGGAATTTTTCAAGGACTTCGCACACTCTACCACAAGCGTGAGAGACGACATGGTGATTTAGGAAGTGGAATCATCGAAGATGTTGCAGTCTAAGAAGATGACATTGTGGTTCTTTGGAACTTATCGAAAAAGAGTTACCATCAAGTTTCTTCGGTAAGTTTCAAATAACCACATCGCCATCTTCTTGGACTGCAACACCTTCGATGATTCCACTTCCCAAATCACCGTGTTCTCTCTCATACTTGTGGTAGAGTGTGCGAAATCCATGAAAAATTCTTCTAAAAAAGAAATCGCTGTGAATAAAAAAAGGATAAGAAGATATAAAAGACGGTATATAAACTAAAAAGCAGAGGAAGAAAAATAAAATATGAAAGTTACCTTATAACTCCAAGCATTCCATTTTCTTACTTTGTTTTTCTTTAAACACCTGCGGAGAGCTTTTAGATGATACCCCTTGTAGAAGAGAAAAATGCCACCTTTTAACGGACTCTTTTTTGGCATATGAATCCCACTTGACACGTAAACATGCTCACTCTGGGCTTCATATGTAGTTTTACTATAACGGTTAGTTTCATCTTCAGAATTGTATCGGAGAAGGGTAAAACGATCACCATCTTTCACAATTACCCTATCCACTTCTTCAAAATACTCGGTATTGAAGCATAAATTCTTATCCATGGTAGGAATAGTAGGACAAAGAGATTTAGTTGGGGATGCTATTGAGATCTTTTGATTTAGATCATAGATTTCCATCCGATGCAGATTTAGATGATGTTACAATTGGCAGCAAGAGCGCTGACTTCAATTTTAGGAATTGGAGTTGCATGCTCGGTTCAAGCACCAATAGATTGGATGGACAATATAAATCGGTTCGGTTATTCGGTTTTATCCGTTTTTTGCTTAGCCCAATGGCTAGCAAAGATAATCGGAAGAGAAAGATCTCAACTGCATCCCCAACTAAACCTCTTCGTCCTATTATTCTTGCTAGGGTGAAAATAGCTTCAATGCCGAGTATTTTGAAGAAGTGGATGAGGTAATCCATGGAAGATTTTTAGATTCTAAGGGCGCAATTATGAAGGATGGTGACCGTTTTACCCTTCTTAAATACAATTCTGAAGGTGAAGCTAACTTTTATTATACAACTACATATGAAGTTCGTGGTGAGCATGTTCCCGTGTTAAGTGGGATTCATAAGCCAAAAAAGTGTCCGTTGAAAGGGGTATCATATAAAACCTCTATGCAGTTGGTTAACAAAGTTTGAAAATAGAATGCTTGGAGTTATAAGGTGATTTTCATGTTTTATTCTTCTTTTTTACTTTTTAGTTTATATACCGTCTTTTATACTTTCTTTTCCTTTTTCAAAGTTTGAAAATAGAATGCTTGGAGTTATAAGGTGATTTTCATGTTTTATTCTTCCTTTTTACTTTTTAGTTTATATACCGTCTTTTATACTTTCTTTTCCTTTTTCAATATTTGCACCAATTTTTTTAGAGGAATTTTTCAAGGACTTCGCACACTCTACCACAAGTGTGAGAGACGACATGGTGATTTAGGAAGTGGAATCATCGAAGATGTTACAGTCTAAGAAGATGACATTGTGGTTCTTTGGAACTTATCGAAAAAGAGTTACCATCAAGTTTCTTCGGTAAGTTTCAAATAACCACATCGCCATCTTCTTGGACTGCAACACCTTCGATGATTCCACTTCCCAAATCACCGTGTTCTCTCTCATATTTGTGGAAGAGTGTGCGAAATCCTTGAAAAAATCTTCTAAAAAAGAAATCGCTGTGAATAAAAAAAAGGATAAGAAGATATAAAAGACGGTATATAAACTAAAAAGCAGAGGAAGAAAAATAAAATATGAAAGTTACCTTATAACTCCAAGCATTCCATTTTCTTACTTTGTTTTTCTTTAAACACCTGCGGAGAGCTTTTAGATGATACCCCTTGTAGAAGAGAAAAATGCCACCTTTTAACGGACTCTTTTTTGGCATATGAATCCCACTTGACACGTAAACATGCCTCTAGGCTTCATATGTAGTTTTACTATAATGGTTAGTTTCATCTTCAGAATTGTATCGGAGAAGGGTAAAACGACCACCATCTTTCACAATTACCCTATCCACTTCTTCAAAATACTCGGTATTGAAGCATAAATTCTTATCCATGGTAGGAATAGTAGGACAAAGAGATTTAGTTGGGGATGCTATTGAGATCTTTTGATTTAGATCATACATTTCCATCCGAGGCAGATTTAGATGATGTTACAATTGGCAGCAAGAGCGCTGACTTCAATTTTAGGAATTGGAGTTGCATGCTCGGTTCAAGCACCGATAGATTGGATGGACATTAGTTGTGCGCTCAGTGAACTGCTAAATTTGTCCAAATTACCTCCCGGATATAAGAAAAACGTTTTTAGGATCTCTGCTCTACCCTTCAAGTCTTACATCTATCTGTTTGGTGGTTTTCATTTCCCGTCAGGTGTTTGGGACCCTGGTGTCGGTGATGTTCTCTCTTTTGGCATTCACCCCCTCCTACGAGCTATCCTCGTGACAAGCCTTGCACAATTGCTTCAGATGATGGGCAGAGCATCGTTTTACTTGATCCTCTGTGTGTCAAAACATTCATTCCCGAACTTGATGATAACAGCTGCAAGCAGTGGTTCTTGGGGCCCGGATGTTCTTTATGGTAGTATCAAAAGATAAAATTTTCTAATTTATACTTCTTTCTGCATTTGAGGAAGATAATAAAAAGAAGCTTTTGTTGTGTTGTCCTTCTCATTTGTTCTTGATGAAGTATGACTTACAAAGGATATTGGTGGAATGCATACGAGGACTTTGGGCCCTGGGGAAGTGGTGTTGTGCTTTTCGATCACTACTTGTTTTGCTTCGGCATACCAGGGGGAAACGCTCTGGAAAGCCTCAGTCATTGTATGCCTTTTATTTATGGAATCTTAAGTTGCATTCCAAGGTTCAGAATCTTCCTAAACCAGATGATAAGAGGTTTCCCATGGAAAACAGTTATGTTCATGATCATTTGGCATGCTTGCTTAAAATTAATGATTTTAATGATAAGTTAGCTCTGATTTGGAATACCATGGACTGTTACTCTGATGATCTAACTATGCTTCTTGTTGTGAAATTCACCATTGTCAAAAGTGAGACTGGCAAGTTATTCGAAGCTTGTATCTTGTCTAAAGTACATTGTACATTGTGTTGTTGATTGTTGTTTTCCTATCAGCTGCCTCGCAATGTAAGCATTTCTCCCTTTCATTTCTTTTCTTTTGTTTCTTCTATTTTGTGAAACCATTTTTTTTAACACAATTTATCTTTGGGATTCAAGTTTGATACTTTGATAACTGTAGTTCCCCCGCCCCTTTCTTCCCTTCCTTTCCCTTTTATAAGTAATACCGAAAATTATCTGTTGGATATCAAATTTTATATTTAAATTAGCTGTTAGATATCAAATGTTAGATTTATAGTGGTGTTTAGGATATGACAGTGGTTGTCAGTGACACTTGGATTGTTAGATTTATTTCTTTTACTTTTATGTGATGATTTTACCTTTTTAATTGTGGCAATACTTCTGAGAAATCCATGCACATGTTTAAATGCATGTCAAATAGACTTCAAATGAATCTTTAACTAGTATAATAACATTTGAAAGTCCCTTGACTTTTATTTGAAGTAACACTTTCTATTTGAACCATAAAGTTTTCCTTTTATGCTTCCTTGACGTTATTTTTTAAACCCCAATCCCAACTATTGTTATGTCCTAAATCCTTGTTCCAGAACCATAGTCCCAAAATCACAGCGCCAAACTCAACCGTTTAAGGGAAATAACAGTTATCCTGACTTGACTCTATTAGCTACTCAAGTCGAGTTCGTCACCATTTTTAGACTCGACTCCAAAAACTTGACTCAGTTCTACAGTATGCCGTTTGACTCGAAAAACTTTAATTTTATATATATATATAATACAAATAGTATAAAATTTGTAAGTTATTAATTATAACAAATATGTTTGTGCTTGATAAGAAAATTTTAGGAGTTTAATCAAAAAAGAAATATTACTCATGGGAGCGTGTTTCTAGGAGTACTCGTTTAACTATTTGAGTTACTAGAATAGAACAGAGTTACCAGATACTCTCATAGACCTAGCGAACCGCGTATTGATACTTACGTACCAATACTCTATATTTAGCGTACTGAAGTTTTTTTTTGTTGTTTTAACTATAATTGCACAAATATCAATATTATAACTTAGTATTGGATGCTCAAGCATTACATTTGTACTAAAATATTTATAAAACAATCAACATATTGATTCAACTAAAAATCTTCTATAAAACTTAGGTTTATTACATTTTGATTCTAAGAGAATTTCCTAACTATAAGAACTTATATAAAGATATCCTAGCGTATCACGTTTTAGTTATGTAGCGTACTGTGTACCCGTATTCGTATTGCTTATCGAAACTTACCACGTATTAGGTAACACTGGCCTAGAACTCAACTCGATTAACTTTTTTCACAAAACTCGTTAGAACTCCATTGACTCGGCTCAACTCATTTACAGCTCTATAAAGAAATATGTAGAGTGCTCCAACTAACGACACTTAATAATGGATATCAAATAGTCACCCTTCAAAGTCATTTTATATTTATCCGTATAACTGTCAAATAGAACAATGGAGGTTGGACTTATAAATTGAAAAACAAAGTAGCTTTTGAATTAAACTATAACGAAAAGTCAGATCTTAATAGTTGCTTCGAGTCCAAATTGCAAACATGGATTTTAGTGAGACCATATGTGAGAATTTGAAGATTCAGTGACATGCTATAAGGAAGCAATCATACATTAATACTTTTTTATATTTTGTGGAAGATCATATGGTAAGTATTGTTCCGAGGTAGTAAGCAAGTTGACAAATCTGATGCAGCAAAGACGAGATGAAAAACTCACAAGAAAATTGGTGAATCCATCGTAGCATTTATAATAAATCCTAAAGTTCATTCACTGTAGTATACTGAGAATAAACAAGGAATTGGTTAGAATAAAGAACTAGTATGTAGTGATGCAGTAGCATTTGTAGCAACTCCTTAAGCTCCTTTAGCGGATTATGCTGAGAATACTCAAGAAATTGGTGAGAATAGTTGAAGTTTGCAATGGACTAAATTGTTAGATTATTATTAGGAGTTTTTCCCCTTATTAATTAGGTTACTTGATTTATAGTGGAATTATGGTTTCATCTAGTCAATATAAACTACTTTAATTTCATTCTTTTCTAGTGACTGTATTACTCCTTCTGCCTCAGAAGTATGTGTGAAAGTACAAATTGTTTTCCCCAACAAATGATGTCTTTAAGTACACAGGTCAAATTAATATGTACTTTAAATCTTGAAAAAGGAGAGGAGATAACTCTCAACAAAGCAGTGTATTCATGTATCAAGAAACGGAATGTAGAGATTCAGCTTTTGTGATAAAAAGATGAAAGATCTCAAGCCCAGATTAAGGTTTTAGAAGTTTAAATTATAGTAGTAGATTTTAGTTCGGAGATTATTTTCTTTTCAAATTGATTTTCATTATAGTAGTAAATTCTAATTAGGAGATTGATTTTAATTATAAAGTAGAATTTAATTAGGAGCTTATTTCCCTTTAATATTAGGATTCTTTACTTGGTTGTTAAGTTGTAGAGTTTATAATCTTTATTAGTTTTCAGATTGTTGAATATATAAATTTGAGATTATAGTTTCATGCTTTTGTGTTTTCCTTTAATCGATTCTCTGCGGGGATACGTGCTCTTATTCTTTATTTCCACCTTTTCCTACATCGGTATTTAAGGCATCTTTTATGGGATGAAGGTAATTAACTCCAATTTATAGGCCATTTAAACAGAAAAAACATGGACTATTTTATCCTCCTACAGTATAAGTGTATAACTAGTAATCACATGCTACCAACTGGCTTAGTGTTCACCTGTTGTGACAAATCTATCTCTTCAAGCCATCCATATTCTCATGGATGCAAGTCAACGTCTGAAAAATAATGCAGCATGTTGTCTTCATTTTCCCCAAGTAGCATCAAGATGGCTGAAAGTTCCGATACGTTTCTGTTGAAAAGGTTGTACTGATTCCTTTTTTGTTCCAGCCAAAAAAGAAACGCTAGTAGTTTGTTTTTTTTTTTTACAAAGTTTGCATCAAAACATCTATATTTTCCATCTCTTCTATAGAAATCAATTTAATTTGCTACTATTTCTTGAAACGTACAGTCAAAGATAGCAGTACTTTATTTTATCTGTATTATGATTTGGTTCCTTTGAACAGAAAATCCTTATTAATTATGTTTTTGCTTCAATCTCTGAGGAAATGTGTCGGCGACAAAACTCAGTGAATGTCATTTTTCAGGCTTTAAAGCTTTAGAACCTGATTTTATTGTCATTGCTCTTTATTGGCATGTTCACCTAGCTCCAAG
The DNA here is from genome assembly GCA_034770075.1 of Aralia elata. Taxonomy (NCBI): domain Eukaryota; kingdom Viridiplantae; phylum Streptophyta; class Magnoliopsida; order Apiales; family Araliaceae; genus Aralia; species Aralia elata. The sequence continues at coordinate 4,433,184 of CM068388.1, read as the reverse complement.
TCTTTTTGGGATGCAGTAAACTAAATGTAGAAATGTTAAATTATGATTCTAATGTTGAAGCCAGGTATGATGAAAAAGGTATGCAGCCATGGTATTTGTACTTCTTGTATTTGCACAGGTATTTGTACAAAAGGATAATGTGTAGTCAAATGTTTTTTTTTAATTCATTGGAAAGTGAGAACTGAGAAGCATTCTCATTTATTACAGTATCATTTTCTTGACAAGAATAAACAGAAAATGAGAAACTGATGTAGCTCTATATGAAATTTCAAGACACAAATTGATTGCAAATCAGAATGGCTGGGGATCAATGTGGAGCTGTGAAATACTTTATAGAACTGTTTTCTTCCTCCTCTTTCAGGCCTATTGGTCAGGAGGGGCAGGGCAAAAACCTATTTATCAGGAGGGACAGGGGATCAAGAAGCGAAAGAGGATCTAGTGGTAGTGGAGGAGGAGCTCAGCTGTCCATCTTTTCTAATTTCTAGTCTGCTGGTTATAACCTTTATTTGTCCTGTTATCTTTGAGTTCCTCAGAAGATATGTTTGGCTTAGTTTTTAGAACCATTATCACAGTTCTCTAAATATATTATTTAATGTTGTTATTTTGCCAAATTATTTTTTGGAGGTTCTTCGATTATTCTATGCATTGCATTGGTACCAACAGGAATATTTTGTAACAGAGAGAGGCTTGTAGATGAGGACACACATCCTAAGCTCACACTTGATAAGCTATATATTTCCCTAGCATATTCCTAGCACTTGAGAACAATGGTTTTAGAGGTCAAACGACTACGGGTTTCTTATGCATTTATCTGTTTGGGCGGACAAAAATTTGGGTTTAGATGGGCGAGCTATGGGTTGAAAATTATATGAGGTTATAAATAGACGATCATAAATGTACAAGTGGATATCAGTTTACTTATATATCAAATTTAAATACACAATATATTCTGTAAGTTTACAGGTTTAAGATTATCCTTTAGCAAGAAGTCGGAATTCAACAGAATAAAAGATAAAAGATAAGTTCTCCATAGTTTTTTCTTTTTGGTCCTTTTTCCAAGTCTTCTCTAGGCCTTAGGAAGCCCTAGAATTGAATTGTAATAATATAGCTTCTAGAAAAACCAAAATAAACACAAGTATATTTGGATTTCTCACTTGAAAACATTTCCTTCTAGTTTCTAAACAATGCCCTCATGAAGGATATTTATAGAGCAAGGACGGATTAAAATTTAGGTCAGTGTTGATAGTGCTATGTGCAATAGTGGTCTAAAAGGATACATGATAGTGTGAAAGCCACAAGCCCATGGTGGTGTGTTTAAACTTCAATTGAATGAATACCCCACTCCATATATTTGTGGTTACTGCAGCCTCTGGTTTATGGTGTCTTTACTGTTCCTCATTCTTGATCTCCTCAAGTACTTATGACCTTATAGTCATAGCTAGTGACCATTTCTAGGAAATAGGGATTGGAGTTTTTAAGAGCTACCTAGTTCTTTTTTCGTTTTTTTCTTTTTTTTAATTCATTACCTAAAAAAAATTATGACAACACATCCTCCGATTGCTTAAGATAATGAACAGTAACTAGGTTGCAATTCTTCTGGTTTAAACACTTTTTTTTTATTAACTTGATTAGTCCATAAAAACAATTTGAAGAGTACTGATGGCTTCTGGAAAATTATAGTAGTAGCATCTCCAGTTATTAATGAAACCATCTACTTTAGATTGCTACTGACTTTGAATTTTGAAACATATGGAGGATAGACTGAGAGCAACATTCAGTCACTTTGTTGTTTTCTGTGATAAAACATAAAAAATTTAAATTTTAAAAAAAAACATTTTGAAACTGCTGAAGTATCCTTCGAAGGGACTTCGCTTGTTAATCTTGTAAATGTAGCATCTTCTTAGAAGATGTCACACTAGATAATCAAACTATTGAGACCATTAGTAATTGTTCTTTATTTGCTTAATTTACGGAAAATCTTTGATTATTGGAAATGAAAACAATTATAACTTTAATTAGAACATGACTATTTTATGAGTAGCAAATGTATCATAGCCTACTTACAGGTTTGCTTATATCGACTTTTCGGTTGAATACTAGAATTTTTAGTAGTTCGAATATAGTTTTCTTGTATTGACTTTTCGATTGAATACTGAAATTTTTAGCAGTTCGAAGACTGAATGCTAGATAATTGTCATGAAGACGTTACAATTGATAATTGTCATGAAGACGGTACTATAACTAGATGCTTTACATAAGTTAGGTTCTACTACATTTGGATAGAGAACTCATTTGGTAGATGGAGTTCTGCATGAGTACATACGTAGATTTTGGGAAGATACATATATATTTAATTACACCAAGTTATCTTAAAGTTGTTTGTAAATATTTCTAGGGAATTCAACAATTGAGCCAATTGAGCCCATATTTAAGGTTATTTGTAAACATTTATTGAAAATTCAGCAATTGAGCCTCGTCGTTTAGTTCTTTTTGAAATACAATGAGCTTCTTGTCACGATCTTAAAAATTCCTAAGCTAACCGTGCGATCTTAGACAATCAACTCTACTTAAGTGTGTACTAAGGGAACACACTAAGAAGAACAAGAGAACACTCTTGAATAAAAAAGTTTTGTTGGCCAAATGAAGATCTCCCCTATTTAAACTAGTCCACCTCCTCAATGAACGATGGAGATCATCTTGGTCCTACGATTATTAGTGTACATCTAGAAAGATCTATACAAGGTTCTAAATATTTACAAGCTCCTACTTCTTTCTACTATATTCTAGAGTATTCTACAATAGTAAGGAATACAAGAGAGAAGTGTGAAATATTCTAAAGCTTCCTCTTTGTAAGCTTCCTAATAAGCGTCACATAAGCATCCTGTAAGCACCAAGTAAGTATTATGTGTGGCATAACCTCCGATTAATCGCCCTTTTTAAGCAGGTTGTGACATTCTTCCTTGGCACTCTTTCATGAGCGAATGCGGTTGCCAATACTTGATATCATGCGTCGGTTTTGTGCATCAGATATCCACTACAAGAAAAAGGTTTATCAGCGACCGATAGTATTAGCGATCACATATAATGGTCGCTAATAAAGACCCAACGATAGCTATCAGCGACCGGAGTTCAAAATAGTCACTATTACTTATAGTGACCGAAATTGGTCGTTAATACGGTTGCCAGATCTCCACTCCCACCCAAAATTTTTGGGCTAAGCTTGGCGTGAATGACCACGAAGACTAGTGACCACGCGTCAATCGCTAATAGGTCTAGCTTAATTAATGAACTGGTTATCAACGACCGCACGTGGTCACTGATGAAAGTTAAATTAAAGACTTCCCAGCAATGACAAAAGGTTCAAACTGCGTGCAACTAAAGAGAGAGGGAACAAGAGAAAGGGAGAAAAAGAGAATAAAGATGGGAGAAAGCCCCGCCACCGCTGCTACTCAACTAGCCGCCACTATAGCTGCTAGTGCTACTCAATTCATGGTATGTCTTTCTTTACCCTTTCTTTGTATATTCACAAATGTTAGAATTTCACTTTGAGTAATTGAAAAAAAAATCATTTTTAATTTCTTAATCAAACACTATATGTGTTTAATTAGTCTAATAGATGCATTATATGTTGATTTATATTTGTAATTGTTAGAATTTATGTTGATGTTTTTAGGAAAAACTGGAGAAATTAGGGGGGGTTATGTATTAATTGGGGGTTTAGGGATTTCTATTAATCATATAATTATATGTTTATTTAGAAGATTTATGTTGATTTATGTAAATTGATTAAATTTATGTTGGTTATTCTAGGGATTTATATAAATTATATAGTTGTATATATGATAAGTTGGTTTGAGTTAGTGGTTTATGTTAAATAGGAATCTATAGGGTTGTTTGTTAAACTCTTAATAGAGCTGAATGGCTCAATATCTGAGCAAAAAGTGATTCAGACTGTTTGGTATAAACATGTGAAGGTCTGAAATGATTTGACCGAATAAACTTGAATATCTTAACAGAATGGGTAAGTAAACTGTTGTAACTCGCTTTGTATTTTGATATAGAACAACAATGTTACCGTCTGAATCGAATGGTTGACCGCTCTTTCTTTAAAACTATATTCGCCATTAACGTTTGCTATACAATGTTACTGCGAATTAGTCTCACAAGATAAGACAGCCTCAAATTTTACTTTGTACTAGAATTTGTTATGTAGAAACAAATCTAGTGCACAACTATAAATGAGACAGAAGAAAATTATAACAAGAAAAAATAATAATATTTTTTTCTAAGAACTTGAGAATGATTTGGAATTATTGAAGTACTTGTTTTGGGTAGATTTGAAACATATTTATAGATTTTCAAACACCCCTTTAAAGAGGTATGTTGAATTTAATACCTTGGCAGTTGACATCTTTAATATTGGTATTAACATCTTTAAAAAAATTTAATGCATTGGCAGTTGGCATCTTTAAAAAAATAAAATTAAGTTGGCATCTTTAAAAAAATAAAATTGTAAAAATGTTGTTACCATGACTTGAACCCAAATCCTTAACATTACAACTCTTTTCTCTTAACCAACTAAACCAATTCATTTGTTTGCTATATAGATAGCATATAATATATTTATTATATACTTTCTAGATTTGAAAATATCCAACAATCCTCCCTTATTTTCATAATCTTGAAATCATTTTCCTTTGACTTTCATCTTTTTCTTTTTAGATATAACATACATAAGTAAAAGGTGTCTTTCGACTTGAACCTTTACATAGTCTATATCACAAAATATCTGAATTCTCAGTAACGTTAACTTTGAACTAAGAAATCTTAAAGTGATATCTTGCTCAATAGACATATACTATATCCCTTATAGTTTAAGGAAATCCAACACATTTATAGTCTTTTGTTTACCTCTTGGGTTTCGTAAGTAACTTAGAGACAAGCCTTAAGTCTCGCAAAAGCGGTTCCACTTCCTTCACTTACATAGGTGAATCTAATTAGATGCACTTGTATGACCCTACATCCTTCAAACCGGACATAAATTCATTAAAGGTTTACCCTACCCTCTTTATTCTCCATATAAGCATACACTAACTTTGAGATGGTTTCAAAGAATTTCTTCTTCATACTTATCTAGTGTATAACTGGTTATTACTATAATAACTTTCCCATTGAACTAATATAATAGATGTTAATCTAGTATTTAGTTGGGTTCCACTTATAGGTTACCTCTCATTCAAAGACTTTAAACCCATCTCCCTGGAAGTCTTACATATTACATCCTTGTCTAGACCTTTTGTAAAAGGATCTGCCAAATTTTCCTTTGACTTGACATAGTTAAAGGTAACAACCCCTTTATTGATTTGCTCCCTTACATAACTATGTCTTAAACTTATATGTCTAGATTTTTCGTTATAAACCTTATTGTAAAACTCTGATAATGTTGCCTCATTATCACAATATATTGAGATAACTGTCATTGGTTTAGGCCAAAGTGGTATCTCAAATAATAAATCCTTAAGTCATTCGGCTTCTTTTACAATAGTTGATAACACAACAAACTCGGATTTCATAGTTGAATATGTTATTAAGGTTTGTTTCTTAGAACCCCAAGAAATTATCCCTCCTCTTAAAGTGAATATTCATCTACTTGTAGACTTTATTTCATCCGAAATTATTATCCAGTTTGCATCTGTGTACCCTTCTACCACAGCTAGGTATCCTGTATATGATAATGCATAGTTCATTGTGCCTTTAAGATATTTAAGTATCCTTGATACTGCATTACAATGAACTTGACCTAGATTATGAGTAAACTTACTTAATACTCTAACCGCAAATGTTATATCAGGTCTAGTACACTGCATTGCATACATTAAACCACCGATTATACTTGCATACTCTAACTGAGATATATTATTCCCTTTATCTGGAAATAACTTAACAGAATGATCATATGGGGTAGAGGTTGTCTTGCAATTCTCGTGATTAAACTTATTTAACATCTTCTCAATATAATGAGACTGAGTTAAGAAATGGTATCCTGAGGTCGCACAATTTTAATGCCTAAAATTACATTAGCCTCTCCCATATCTTTCATATCAAAGGTAGCAGATAAGAATGCTTTAGTTTCTAATACTACTTTTCCACTAGTACCAAAAATAAGCATACCATCAACATATAAACAAATTATAACACCAAAATCATTACTAAACTTAGAATAAACACATTTATCTGATTCTTTTATTTTAAATCTATTGGAAACAATCCTTTGGTCAAATATTTCATGCCATTACTTAGGTGCTTGTTTTAGGCCATATAAAGATTTAACAAGTTTACAAATTTTTCTTTCTTGACCTTTCAAAACAAACCCTTCTGTTGTTCCATATAAACTTCTTCTTCTAAATCACCATTTAGAAAAACAGTTTTAACATCCATTTGATGTATAACATGTTTATAAATTGATGCTAATGCAATTAATAACCTAATTATATTAATTCTTGTTGTTGGAGCATATGTATCAAAGTAATCAATTCCTTCCTTTTGGTTAAAACCTTTGGCTACCAATTTAGCTCTATACTTATCTATAGATCCATCTGATTTCCTTTTCTTTTTAAAGATCCATTTACAGGCAATAGGTTTACAACCAGGAGGTAAATCCACCAAAACCCAAGTTTTGTTACCCATGATAGAATTCATTTTATCAGTAATCGCTTCTTGTCAAAAACTTGAATCTTGAGAGGACATAACTTCTCTAAAAGATAATAGATCTCTATCACTAGAATAATGCTCAGTCACAAAAATACTAGAAGAAATAATATCATCCATGTTTCTTTCTACTAGATATATGTAGAAATTAGGGTCATAGAATTTTTCTATCCTTACTCTTTTACTTCTTCTTGGTTCTATTTCTTCAGTAGATATAGTAAATTCCATTTCATCATTAGTTTCATGATGAATTGTTTCTTGATCCTCTTTATCAGTGTCTTCTCTTGACCTTTTCCTAAATAATGAATTCTCAAAGAACTCAACATCTCTAGACTCCAAATTTATATTTTGACTAACAGAATCTGTGGATTCTATGGTCAAAAATTTATAGGCTTTGCTGTTTTGTGCATAGCTTATAAAAGCACATTCGATTGCTTTAGTTCCAAGCTTAGGGCTTTTAGGATCAGTTAACCTTACTAATGTCCTATATCCCCACACCCTTAGATGGTCAAGAGAAAGTTTTCTCTTTTTTCACAATTCATAAGGTGTAATATGAGTTTTTTATGGGTATACGATTAAGTATATAATCATTAATGCTTCCCCCCATAAATTGTTAGGCAAATCAGAAGTAAGAAGTAATATATTAATCATTTCTTTAAATGTTCTATTTTTTTGTTCTGCCACTTCATTTTGTTGAGGACTATAAAGGGTTATAGTTTGATGAATTATACCATAATTCTCGCAAAAATAATTATAAGAAAAGTATTTCCCTCCTCTATTTGATCTAAGAATTTTAATTCTTCGATCTAATTGATTTTCAACTTCAACCTTGTATATTTTAAATTTTTCTAAAACCTCATCTTTAGTCCTTAACAAATAAACTTGAGTGTATTTAGAGCGATCATCTATAAATATTATAAAATATCTTTTACCTCCCCTAGTTAATATGCTTTCAAATTCACAAATATCAAAATGAATTAATTCTAATAATTGTGAGTTTCTTTCTACTTTTTTAAAAGACTTCTTGGCAATTTTAAATTTAACACATAACACATTTTTCTAAATCAAAAAAATTAATCTTAGTAATTAAACTAAGATTACTTATGTTACACATACTTTTATAATTTACATGTCATAATCTAGCATGCCAAACATCAAAAGTAAAAACAATATAAACAAAAGATGAATTTTTATTAATAACATTTAGTTTGTACATGTGATCGGATTCATATCCTTTTCCGACATACATGCCACTCTTGGACAATACAATACAATTAGCGTCAAACAAGACTTTTATGCCATGTTTGTTTAAAAGCCTAACAGATACAAGTTTTTTCCTAATTTCTAGAACATGAAGAACATCATTAAGAGTGATTGTCTTCCAAGATGATAACTTGAGAACATCATTTGCAGTTGATGAATTTTTCATGAATAGTTCTTGACTATCTTTCATAGGTTCATAGGCTTTAAACATTGTTTTATTCTTGGCAATATGCTTAGTTGCTCCAGAATCGACCCACCATCCCATTTAATTTCCAACCATGTTAGTCTCCATAATCATAGCAGCAATATCTTTATTGTCTGCCATATTTGTTTGGTCATTCTTTGTTGCATTTGCTTCAAGTACAAAATACATTATTTCTTGAAGTGTCTTGGCTTACCACACTTCCAACAAGTAACTTTCGAATTTTTATTTCCGGAAGTGTTATCTTGACTAACACGCTTTCTTTTGTTGTTGTAAGGGTTTATATGCATTTTTATAACAAGAGTTTTAACACTTTTGTTTTCTATTTCTAATTTTTTTCAAGTTGAAGAATTCTAATTTATCCAAGTTTCGAGAATTTTCTTCAACTTGGAGAAATTTAATAAGTTCTTGCATAGTCATTGCATCTTTCTTTTGTTTCAATTCATTTCGACAATCTTTCCACGAAAATGGTAACTTTGAAATGATTGTCGCGACACTTGAAACCGTTTGTCAAGGCTATGACCTTCCGACACAATTTGATTCATAATAATTTGAAGTTCATGTACTTGCAGTGTAACACCCCGAACCCGCTACAGGCCTGAAATGCTACACGCCGCAAGCCCAAAGGCCCGCAAGGCAACAACATCAATAGTGCAGCCCAAACAAAATAATTCAACAATTATCTTAAATTAAACCCAACAATAAACATCCTTTCAATCCATATCAAAGTAAAATACTACCAAATATAAAAAACATAAAATGGAGACGCAGCTCCTCAAAGCTAATAGTTTCTATCAAAATTTAACATTAAAGGAAATGACATTTTAAACAAATCTTCAGCTATCCAAAGTGCATCAAATAAGTGCTCAGCTCTCAACAATGGAACCTGTAAATATTTGTAAGGGGTGAACGATGAAGCTCAACAAGTGACAATCCTCCCTATTTAGGTGGACCAAGTATAATTTACAAAACATTTTTTTTTTTGAAATATCTTTTATTCGATAATAATAGTAAATATATTTTTCAAAACTAAACGAATAATAACAAAAAAAATTCACATTCAAAATAATTTCAATGTATACAATATATCTTTTTAATCCACAGCCGTAACGACTAAGGTTACAATAACCCTGTAACACGGCCCAAAAGTTCGATAGTGTCAATGTTCACGCACCCTACTAAGTTATCTATAAAAATGCACGCTCCCCGAAGGGCATCTAAAAGGTGTGCATCTTAGTAGGTCTTATATTAGCTCCGGAACTAAACGTAAACACTAACGAGTTCTATACATAGTCGGACTGAGGATTTCAAAAACGTTTCACAATCTCATCGATATTCAAAACTATACTTATTTTACAGTTCAAAACCACATAATCTCATTTCACAGTTCAAAAATAAATACTTGATCCGAAGTTTGAAATAAAGAACATAACATTTTATTTTAAATGGAAGCCTTAAATAAAACACAACAATTTTGAAAAGGTACATTTAGGCATCGGAGTAATTACTAAGGCATATATAAAAGTAAACTATAAATTTAAAAACACTAAATAGTTCGGAAAGCCACTTACCTCGATATTGCAAAATACGAAAATATTAGCCGAACAAATCCTAATTATAAATTTAGAACAAATAAAAATTATTAGGATAAAATATCCTACCTCAAACACATTTTTACCTCATATCTTACACACGCTGATACTTAATATTTATTTATTTCTAATTCAATTTGTATTTAGTTAATATACCTGAAATTATAATAACTTAGATATTATAACTTTAAAATTAAAATAATTATTAGGATACAATATTATATCACACTCATACTCTTTACTCAAATCTTATCCACTTAAATCTTAAATAGATTTGTAGTTAATTATTATACCTGAAATTATAAGAATTTATAAAATTTATGAATTTTAGTGTTGGAAAATATACTTGAGATTCATAATATTAATAACAGTAGCTAGCAACTATGTCATTAAATAAATATATACAAATACGTGTAGGTGGGTGTAAAACTATAAAAGTATATAGCTATAACATCCTTGTCATGATCAAACTTACTATTTTATATTAATAGCTTAGTAACTTAACATTAACTCATGATTCACATACTACATATGTGTGTGTGTGTGTATATATATATATATATATATATATATATATATATATATATATTTAATGAATACATAAAATCCTCCCATTATGCATTGGTAACATACTGACACTATACCACCCATATGCACGCAAATATAATAGAGATAAAATAACTCTTACCCACACGAACACACACACACAAACATATATATATATATATATATATATACATACACACACACACACAAACATATATATATATATATACATACACACACACACACACATACATACTTAAAGACAGGCTAGTCAATTTATAAATATACAATACACGCCGATAAAATTACAAAATTTGCAAATCCTATTTCGACTAAAATTTTCGCACACTTGTACCAAAATTATATATATACAGGTATATTTGATATTAATATTTCACTCCATAAATATATATATATACATATATACGATTTTAAAATAATAATAAAAACTCATTTGTTTTCACAAAAACTACGTACATAACACCCTTTTCATAATCTTTTTGTTCTTATAATTATTGTTTTAAAATATCTAATCATACATAAGAATCAACTTATAATAGAAAAGTAAGGGTTTAGGTTTACCTTTGAGTTTTCTTCTTTTCTTCTTCTCTGCTCTGCAGTACTCCAAAACCAAATAATTTTCTTTTTTTACGTTCTTCTCTCTCTAGTTGTTTAAATATATTAAATTCCTTTGCAAAATAGGTTACCAAGTAGAAAAGTCCTTTTAAAATTAAAAGATTGTTATAACTTAAATGACTTATCTTAATCCTTATAGGTTTTAGATATGTATAAATAATTATCAGTTACACTTTTATTATCTAGTTATATTATTATTATTATTATTATTATTATTATCTTCTTCTTTTTTTTTAAACCGGGTATTACATGCAATATAACAGATTTATTATCTATCATTTGATAATCAAATAATGAACTTACTAGAAATTTTTTATTTTCGGCGTCCTCGATTTTGTATTTGTTATCGAGTTCCTCCCATAATTCTTTTGCCGTCTTTTCCATGAACTTGGCATCATACACATCGTACAATGAATTTGATAACGCATTTAGAATGCACCTTTTACACATGAAGTCATCTCGTTCCCATTTTATTCAACCCTTCATTTCTGCCGACGTCTCATTTTCTTTTTCTTCCATTTTCTCTTCATTCAACACATGAGGGAGTTTTAATGCCGTTAAGAAAAAATAAATTTTGCTCTTTCAACGTCTGAAGAATAATCCATCAAATTTCTCAAGTTTGTTAATTTGATTCAAGCTATTTTTTTGTATTGTTGTCCTCCATTGTTAATATAGTCTTAAGATTGTTGTAACCCGCTTTGTATTTTGATATAGAATAATAATGTTACCGCTTGAATCGAATGGTTGACCATTCTTTCTTTAAGACTATATTCGCCCCTAACTTTTGCTATACAGAGTTACTGCGAATTAGTCTTGCAAGATAAGACAGACCCAGATTTTACTCTGTATTAAAATTTGTTGTGTATAAACAAATCTAGTACAAAACTATAAATAAGAGAGAAGAAAATTATAACAAGAAAAAATAATAATATTTTTTTTAAGAACTTGAGAAGAATTTAGAATTATTAAAGTACTTGTTTTGGGTAGATTTGAAACCTATTTATAGGTTTCTAAACACCCCTTTGAAGATGTATGTTGAATTTCAAACACCTCTTTGAATTGGTATGTTGAATTCCAAACACCCCTTGAATTGGTATGTTGAATTTCAAATACCCATTTAAATTAGTTCACCTTTTAATTTAATATCGTTACTTGTTTGTTTCTGACCATTTGACATTTTTTAATGCGTTGGCATTTTTCTAACCGTTGCAATGTTAGTTGACATCTTTAATATTGGTATTGACATCTTTAAAAAATAAAATTATAAAAATGTTGTTGCCATGACTTGAACTCAACTCCTTAACAATTCATTTGTTTGCTATAAGGACAGTATATAATATATTTATTATATATTTTCTAGATTTAAATATATCCAACATAAACTACTGAATGAATTTTTTACTCATGTTGTCCCTTCCGATCCAATTGATTCCATTTAATTGTAGATTCACCGCCTTCTTCTCTCTCTCTCTCCTTATTCCTATCTTTTGCTCTCTTCATTCTCTTCTTCCTGCTTATTACCGCACCTCACCTTATTAATGGCATCCTAATCTTCTTAATTTATTTTTCAGACCAAATTTGTGGGAATAATCAGACAGGCTTGAATTGATGTTTGAAGATGGAAACTCAAATTACTAATTAGATGATAATGAATTTTATTGTTTTTGTTGTTTTTGTAAAAGGGTTGGTGAGATTTTGGCATGAATCGGTCCGAGTAAATTGTATAGAGAAAAGACATTTTTCCCCCACCCCCAGTAGGCCGCCCAGTACAAGATTGTTTTCATAGTTTAATTTTTAATATAGATTTCTTTTGTATTTTTGAATTGATTTCTAAATATAAAGTTTGTAATTCAAAAAGAGTTAAAAATTATGTCCTGGTACATTATAATACTCAAACCTTGATAACCAAATAAAACAAAAATACAAAGATATTATTTTTTATCTTAAGACAGAGAATATTTTTTAAATATTTTTTAGTGTTTAATTTATTTAATTATTTTGTATTTTTGTATTTTGCTATTAAAACACATTACTCATGGACCACTCACCACAGTATACTCCAGTAAAAATTGTTCAAAAGTTTATATAATTTTTCTTAGACAACATTGTTCATTTATAATTATAAAATTAATTTGTTCATAACTACTCAGGAGGTTAAAATGAAAAAATACACGTATTCAAATGTTTTAGACCGACAATTATCAAACATGTTATTTGATTATGTATTCAGATCTTCTACTCTATTCAGCTCATTCAGATATTCTTATACATTCAGAACTTTTAATTCAGTTTTATGAAACAAACCCTATGTTATGTTAATTAATAGAATTATAGTTATGTTAATTAATTGATTAAATAAAAAATAAATAAACAAAATATAGAAGACATAAATCGACCCTAATTTTCAATATCTAATATATTAATTAGGGCTCGAATATGATATTGGATATATCCTATATCCAATAATATAATGTAAATTATAATATAGCGTAACATTAAACATTTAATAAATTATGGAGTAAAATATTAATGGAAATTTAAATTATAAATTAAAACTAAATAAAATATAGTAAAATATACTAGACAAAAATTGACCCTATTTTCAAATATCTAATATATCATGGCTAGCTTTAATTACTTTTGAATATATCCTATATCCAAAAAATAATGTAATTAACAATAAAGAAACAATAAATTATAATATGATAACATATAATTATATATTAAAGAAAATTTAAATAATAAATTAAATATAATTAAAATATAATTGACATAAATCGACACTAATTTCAAATATCTAATAAATCAGATAGACCGGAACAATGTGAAAAAAATGTTGAACTCTTGTGATTAGCATGTAGCCACGTACCAAGTATCATATTTTTGACATTTTCTCAATTGACTAATCGAGAGACAGGAGAAAGCTTATCATGCATGCATACTCTTTTATTTATTTAGTTTAAAATGATATATATTATAAATATTTAAGTCGATTTTTTGATTGCTAGTTACGTGGATAAATATTACTGATAATTTTTTTTAAAAAATATTAATAAGCAGAACTTATTATAACGATCACTTGCCTAATCTTGCCTTTTGTAAAACACAAAGTAAGTAAAATAATATCAGCTCAGGTATTAATTACACGCCCTTAATTATCAACTGTTCCCCCCGCAATAAATCAATTGCAAATGCGGAAATTATTTGATCGAACAACCCAAAGTTCAGTTATTTCAACTACGTCAAAGCGCCAGCTTAAGGGACGGGAATTCACTCCAAAACAGATTTAAAGATACATGATACTCCCTCCGTCCCAAATTAATTGCTAATTTTTGACTTTTTAAAGTCAAATTGACCATTTTTAAAACTAATCTTTTTATTATTTTTGCTAAAATATAGGTGAAGAGATTATAACCAAAAGAAAGTATATACAATTTATTACTAACCCCAATTTTTATAATTTTAGAAATATATTTATATATGCTTAATTATTAATTCTAAAAATAGTCAATTTAACTTAAAAAGGTTAAAATTGAGCAATTAATTTGAGACGGAGAGAGTATTATGTTTTGGAACATGAATCCATTCAATTATATAAATTAGCAATTAATATATGCTCGCTGCTGCACCACCTAAATATCTTTGATTTATATATGTAGATTAAAGCTTTATGATCAGCCTCTAGTTTTTCAGCAGCTAAGACCTGGTTAGTTTTCTTGCCCTGACATATGTTATTAAGAAGATGATGGGAATATGATAATACAGAATGTCAGAAAACCAAGGGCGAGTCTTATTTTGACTTTAATCCTAATTAATTCGTTAAATTCTGAAAATTCAATTAGTGATGTAAATTAATTTTATTCGAAATGCCGCCAATTTTGCACTTAATAATACTCACATTTAAGTAATTTTACGTTCATCAAAACCAAATAAATTCACATTATTTTTTAATTTTACAAATTTATTAAGAAAAACAATCAATTAGTACTCTTCTTATGGGGATGGAGGGAGTATATAACAATACCAGAGAGAGATATTTGTTATGTATTAAGAAACTGATTTTTGAGATATTGTCTTCTAAATTAAATACTTTCTACATTAATATGGAAGAAAGAAAAATCCTATTTTAGTTTGTTCTCAGCATTTGGACTAGTCAAAATTCAAAATTCTAGTTATTTTTTTACAAATTACCTTCCATTGACTTATTATTTTCCAAAATAATAATACTAGCAAACAGGCCTTAATTGTGTTTCCCTCTTGTTTTTGACATTTTGTCACCAACTCACTTCTTTTTTCTCTCTTTCTTTTAATGCAAGCAACGACTATATAGTATTGGATGCATAGACAAATATTATCAACCCAACCCGGTTTTCTTTTCACAGCAATCTGTTTATGCAGCAGAAAAAAGAAACATCATTATTACAAACTACTTAACTAGTGAAGAAAAAATGAGGCCAACAGGCACTCCTGCAATAATTTTGTTCTTTTGCATAAGCTGCTTGTTGATGCCTTTTCCCTTGATTACCATCACAACCGCAATCAACAGAAATGAAACCGATCTCCTTGCCTTACTGGCCATAAGGTCGCAGATTCAAGACCCCTATGGAGCCATTAGCTCATGGAACACAACTATGAGCATGTGCCAATGGAAAGGTGTTACATGTGGTTCCCTACATAAGAGGGTGACCAAGTTGGATCTAAGAAATCAAAACTTGGGAGGTTCCTTGTCATCCCATATAGGAAACCTCAGTTTCCTCAGGTCCATTAACCTTGATGGTAACAATTTCAATGGCAAAATCCCCCAGGAAATTGGTCATTTGTTTCGGCTAGAAACCTTTTCTATTTCAAACAATTCATTTAGTGGCACAATACCAGCCAATTTGTCCCACTGTTTGAACCTTATAAATTTCAGAGCACACTACAATAGTCTCATGGGAAAGATCCCCATCGAATTTGGTAAATTGTCCAAGCTTGAAGTTTTGAGCGTTAGAAACAACCATTTGACAGAAATTCCACCCTTCATGGGTAACCTCTCAGCTCTCAAGTACATTTCCCTAACAATGAATAGTGTAAGTGGAACCATTCCTGCTACATTAGGCCAACTTACAAGCCTGACATTTCTTGGATTGGCTGAAAATGAACTCACTGGTATGATTCCTATTTCCATTTATAACATTTCTTCCCTTGAACAAATTCATCTGGTATATAATCAACTTCATGGAGGTCTTCCTGAAAGCCTGGGCTTGACTCTTCCTAAGCTTCGAGTGCTTAATATTGGTGAAAATAGTTTTACTGGACCTCTCCCGGGTTCATTATCCAATGCTTCAAACCTTGTGGAATTAGACATAGCAGGTTGCAATTTTAATGGCAAAGTGTCAATAAATTTCAATGGTTTTCAGGACCTTTCTTGGTTAAATTTGGGTAGAAATAATCTGGGGAGTGGGGAAGCTGATGATCTAGAATTTGTAACCTCTCTAACCAACTGCAGCTTGTTGGATAAATTTGGTCTGTATTCCAATCAATTTGGAGGGATGCTACCGAATTCTATAGCAAATCTCTCATCAACAGTGACCGGATTGTTAATAGGAGCCAACCAAATAACAGGCAGCATTCCTCATGGGATTGAAAATCTTGTCAATCTTAATCGAATCGGTATGGAGATGAACCAACTTATGGGCACCATTCCTTATTCTCTAGGTATGCTTCAAAGGATTCAAATATTGTCATTTTCAGGTAATTATCTTTCTGGGAGAATCCCCCATTCTCTTGGAAATTTGACACTCCTTGGCAAACTATACTTGGGTGGAAATAATCTACAAGGCAGCATACCTCCAGCTCTTGGCAAATGTCAGAATTTGTTGCTATTGGATCTTAGCCATAATATGCTCAGCGAGACCATCCCTCGAGAAATTTTTGGTATAGCAACCCTTTCACTTCTCCTGGACCTGTCGAACAACCTTTTGACAGGGTCCTTTCCTGCGGAGGTAGGACACTTGAAGAATCTGATAGCATTGAATATCTCTGGAAACAACTTGTCAGGTAAAATTCCTGCTGAGCTAGGCAGTTGTACAAGCTTAGAACTACTGAACTTGGGAGGTAATTCCTTTTATGGAAGTATTCCTCCCACTTTGAGTTCTTTGAGAAGTATTAAGCAGCTAGATCTATCTAGCAACAATTTGTCAGGCCAAATTCCAAATTATTTTCAGAACTTATCCTTTCTTGAAAACTTGAACCTTTCCTTCAACAATTTTGATGGCAAGTTACCAACACAAGGTGTTTTTAGTAATGCACACGCGATTTCAGTGATTGGAAATGATAAGCTTTGTGGAGGTTTGGTTGAGTTTCACTTGCCATCATGCCCAAAACCCAAGAAAGAAACTCATTCACTCAAATTAATCCTCTTGATAGCTTGCGGGCTTCTAGGATGCGTTTTAGTTTCATCCTCCATACTTTTCTATTGGTTCAAGAACAAGAAAGCTAAAACAGATCAGCCATACTTAACATCCTCTTTAAGTAATTTGGTTGCAAGAGTTTCTTACCAAGAATTGCTCGAAGCAACTGATGGGTTCTCTTTGCTCAATTTAATTGGGGAGGGAAGTTTTGGGCGCGTCTACAAAGGAATTCTTAACAACAATCAGGACAGAAGTGTTGTTGCAGTCAAGGTGATGAAACTTCAAAACCAAGGAGCTCCCAAGAGCTTTATGGCCGAGTGTGAAGCTCTAAGGAACGTTAGGCATCGGAACCTTGTCAAGATTATAACTGCTTGCTCTAGTGTTGATTTTCAAAATAATGATTTCAAAGCTCTTGTGTATGATTACATGCCAAATGGGAGCTTAGACAGGTGGTTGCACACAATCCCAGAAGCAAATGGGGAGCCTGGAAATTTGAGGGGATTAAGCTTTCTTCAAAGACTAGATATCGCCATTGATGTGGCATCTGCACTCGATTATCTCCATCACCATTGCCTATTGCCTATAATTCATTGTGATCTGAAGCCAAGCAATGTTCTTCTTGACAATGACATGGTTGCCCATGTATCCGATTTTGGGTTAGCCAGATTTCTCCTAAAGACCACTTACTCTACAGAGCAAACCAGCTCAATTGGATTAAAGGGAACAATTGGTTATGCGGCTCCAGGTAAATTTTCCTTCTTGATATCCACTGCGTTTGTTGTTGAACATGTTATGCGTTATTCGGTTTTGTATGATACAGGTTCTTATATACTCCCTTCATTCTAAATTAGCGATAATTAGAGATACATTTCGAATTTTAGACTAGCTATAAAGTAACATTAAACTCCTGACACAACATTACTCATATTTATTTAGGTGGATTAAACACTATTGCCAGTAGCACTAATTTTTAGCAAATGTAGCGATATATTTGAAAAAATAAAAAATATCTTAAAAATCATCGTTTTAGAAATGCATCTCTAATTTTGCAACGAAGAGAGAGTATTCACTATCTCAAATTGCCAATGTGGCTATGTGAGGATTGCAGAATACGGAACTGGAAGCGACGCAACCTCATATGGTGATGTGTACAGCTACGGCATACTATTGATGGAAATGTTCACAGGAAAACGACCTACCGATGACATATTCAAAGATGGTTGGAACATTCATGAATACACTAAGGCCGCACTGCATGAACAAACACCAATACACATAGGTCATACATTTTCATCCGAGGCAGATTTAGCTGATGCTAAAACAGGCAGCAAAATGCAAGAGTGCTTGACTTCAATTTTAGGAATTGGAGTCGCATGCTCGGTTCAAGCACCTGTAGACCGGATGGACATCGCTTGTGCTCTCACTGAACTGCATTTGATCAAGGAGGACTTTCTCAAATCTTGAAAGCTCCAAAAATTCAAGAACATGCATCATGTTTGGTAGCTGCTATACGTGCACGTCCAGTGTCACATCCAAAGACACGGCAAAATAGTGATAAAAAGAGGAGAGAAAAATATTTTTACTACACTATTTTACATGATATATATTAGTACGTGTGTCTTTAGATGTGACACTGGATGTACACATAGATATACTCTAAAGAATATCATGGCACAAACTTGATTACATAATTTTATTCAAGTATTGAACTGCGTGTTGCTTATAATTTACTATAGGACTTCAAGAACTGAAGTGAGCCAAGTGCAAAATAATTTCTTGTGAATATATACAATTGAGTTTCATGGATTGCTGTAACTTATGGTGCTGTTGATTTTGAAGTTCAAGTTTGAGTTTATTTATGTAATGTGAAGTAAACTAGCCAACTCCATATTTGTGGTTTGAATTTATCCATGTAGATTTGCTCAACTGCATTTCTCCTATCTCCCAAAATACTTCCCAAGTACATCCCAAAGCATGAGTTTCTTTCACAAAATTAAAGCTTTCATGAAAGTTTTAACTTTGTCAAATTGGTGATTGTATTAACTAAAATCAAATAAATTATGTCGAATTTATATTTTAAAATTTGTAAAAAATATATTTTATTTTATTTTTGTACAAAAAAAGTATCAAGGTCACAACATGATATTTAATTAGAAAGCTGATATTAACTGAAATTGTGGGCATATAAAAATTTAGTTTATTACTTAATTCTTATTTTATGTTAGTTAGTTTCAAATATATATTTATTAATTTTATTATTTTTGCACATTAATTTGGAAAAAGAAAATTGAAAAAAAAAAGAAAAAAAAGAAGAGTAGAGGTTAACTTTCATTTTTATTTTTTATTACCAATTAACTTCATGACTTTGAAATTTGCTCCGGTCAAGCCCAAAGCAGTGGAGTATCTCTTAATTCTCTTCGATATCTTCAATCGGGCAGCCCAATAATGTGAATCACACGGTCAATATACTCTGCCCGTAAATTCACCAAAACCGGCCTCAGCCAATAGATGTCTCTTGATTCGCCACGTGTCCTCACCTAACCCTCAACACTCTCTCTCATAAACCCTTCCCCTCTCTTATCTCCTCCTCTGTTGAGCCTCTTCATTCTAGGGTTTGCCATCCCAAAAGCACTACCTTTCCCTCTCTATATCTATAGAGATTTCATATATACAGAAAAGTGAGGGTTAGGTTTAGTTGAAATTTTTTGAGAAATGGCTTCAGCAGCAGCTCAAATTCACGCTCTGGGAGCAAACCCTATCTCTTCTCGCTCAAACAATCCAACCCAAAAGCACTTAAAAACTGTGTTCTTCGGACAGAGTTTGAACAACACTGTCTCCTTCATAAACCCCAAGTCCTCTTTCGTGAAACTGAAGAGAAGTAGGAGAAATAGTGGAAAGAATTCTCCCTTCAGAGTTGTGGCGGAGAAAGTGGTGGGAATTGACCTTGGCACCACTAACTCCGCAGTGGGAGCGATGGAAGGGGGTAAGCCGGTGATTGTGACTAACGCGGAGGGGCAGAGAACAACTCCGTCGGTGGTGGCTTACACGAAGAATGGGGATAGATTGGTGGGTCAGATTGCGAAGAGGCAGGCTGTGGTAAATCCAGAAAATACCTTCTTTTCGGTGAAGAGGTTCATAGGGAGGAAGATGTCGGAGGTTGATGAGGAGTCGAAGCAGGTGTCTTATACTGTGGTTAGGGACGAGAATGGGAATGTTAAGCTTGATTGCCCTGCTATTGGGAAGCAATTTGCAGCTGAAGAAATTTCAGCTCAGGTTTATAAAGCTTTTCTTTTTATGTTTGTATATGTTTTGTCATTTTAGATATGATTACTACTAATTGTAAAGATGTTGAGCTAATCCTTTTGAAATTGGTTTTCTCAATAGCTTGCAAGAATAGGTTGATATTGTGATTAAATTCAGTTTGTATTATATTTTCTCCTTTCTCTGTTGATGAGCTAGTTTTGGGGAGTATACTACCTCCCTTCATATTTTTGTAGTGTTTGGCATTGTGAATATTTCTAATAGGATTATGCTTTAAGTACTTATATTGGGTTAGAACAGTATTTTGTGCTTCATTCACGACTTCGTCATCTGAAAACAACCGTTCTCCTCGTCTATCACTCAACCTTCTTTCTGTTGCTTTTCTTCCAAGATCTGTTGCAAATGAACAGGTTATCACTCATCTACTCAAATGGGTTTCGTCTTATTTATTTATGTTATTTTGAAGACTGATTTATGGTGAAACTCTGTTTTGATATTTCATGTATTCCTGCAAAGTATTTGGGTGTTATGCAGAAAATAAAGCTATTAAAAAAGTCATATTAGATGTTGAGAGAAGAATATTAATTGTTGTAATTATGTATTAATGGTGTTATGATAGTAATGGGGTCTGAATATCTGATCTGATCATGATTTGGAGCAAATACATATAATTAATTTGTGTGGAGTGACGACCATCCTTAATATGGATTTGCAGAGATTACACATGGTTCTCAACGATTACCCATTTCTATGATAGTAACTAAATGTTCATGTTCTTTTTGGTTTAGGTATTGAGAAAGCTTGTGGATGATGCATCTAAGTTTTTGAACGATAAAGTCACCAAAGCTGTTGTCACAGTTCCTGCATACTTCAATGATTCCCAGAGGACAGCAACAAAGGATGCGGGGCGAATCGCTGGCTTAGAAGTTCTCCGAATTATCAATGAACCTACTGCTGCCTCACTGGCTTATGGTTTTGAAAGGAAGAACAATGAAACCATTCTTGTGTTTGACCTTGGTGGTGGTACCTTTGATGTTTCAGGTATTAAGAATGTTACACATCTTCATATCATCCTGGTTTTCTCCTTTAAGTTCCTTTAAGGTGAATTTCTACTATTTCATTGATTGTCAAAAGGTATAGTTTGACTGTTGTGTATCCTAGTGCTATATCAACTAGTTTGGATTTGTTATTTGACCCTTTTTTTGTTGCGTAAGCCGTAGGTTTTGTATTATCTTGTCATTTTGTTGACACTAACATCACGTTTCTCTCTTTCCCGCACACTTGCGTTTGCAAACATTGAATGTTTGAGTACAGAACTGGTGTTCATACATTTTTCATAATTTTAGAGTTGCTTATCGTTCTCATTTCCTAGTCTAGTTGTTGTAATTGAACTATTGAAGCTGATGGCAGCAACTATAATTTTCCTTCTACAAACTGAACTTAAATGTACAAGTCTGTGTACACACACTGTTCTAATACACACACACCTTCTCACCTTATCTTCTTGAACTACAGTCTCAGTTTTTCCGTCTGCATTTTCTTCCATTATGTTTTACACCTAATACTGAATGTGTACTTTTCTAAACATTTTCTGTCTGACATGTGCTATACTTTTCGCTCCAAAATGTCCACCTTTCTAACATTTTGATGTCTGCTCTCAACTTTTATTTCTGTGACTTATTTTTTACAATATTTGATTCCCAACTGTCAATGAAGAATTGCAGACATGCCATGTGTTGTCCTACATGAATGGTATTTTGGAGCAGTGACACTAGACCACCCCATCTCTTTAACATTACTGCCTCTCGCTTCAATGTTAACTTCTAACTCCGCTACCTGCATTTTACGTAGTTGTGTATTTTGTGTGGTAACATGACCACAATTCACGGACAAGGGCCTCTAGGGCTGCATGTCCAACCCATCCTTATGGGCCTCTCTATGCTGGCTGTTAGGACCCAATTAATAGGTTTAACTCTTTCTCGGACTTCACTTTTCCATCTTTGAACATACCTATGAGCCTTATTTTAGTGCTATCCCTAGCAACTTCTCAAATTAATGGCGGGCGGCTGTCTAACAAGTGTTGATGTGTATCTGAAATGTATAAAAAAACTCCAGTATTAGTCTATTTAGCAGGTTTTTGTTAACAAAAAATATTGTCGGTGGTTTCTATACCATTTGTGCGCTGTCCTGTTTCAGTTCCATGTTACTTCAATAATGGATTTAAAAGCTGGAAGCGTCAACTTATAATGTGAATTTTTCTATGTTATTGTTACATTCCTTTGATCTGATCTGAAGTTCTGTAAGCAGTAATGATTCTTCTTGTTGGGGATTGACATTCTGATTATATACTTAGTTTTCGAATTTCTTTGCAACATTTTTATTGTTGGAAGTGTATTCTTGAACTTGTGGTTGTGAGAAAACTCTTGGTTTATTTCCTTCGTCATCTCCTTGTTGAAGTTCTTGAGGTTGGTGATGGAGTGTTCGAGGTTCTTTCTACTTCTGGAGATACACATCTGGGTGGGGATGACTTTGATAAGGTGCACATAATATATATTTATGCTTTTATTATATTATATAGTTTATTTGTTATTGCTGAAATTATTTATGATTTGTATGCGTCATACAGAGAGTTGTTGATTGGCTTGCATCAAATTTCAAGAAAGATGAAGGCGTAGATCTTTTGAAGGACAAACAAGCTCTTCAGCGTCTGACTGAGACAGCAGAGAAAGCCAAGATGGAACTGTCATCTTTGACCCAGGCTAATATAAGGTACGTGTATAATATTGTATATTTTGAGTTGCAAATTACAATATTTAATTCACTTTCTTTTGCATTGATTCAACTCGGTTCATTTATTTTTCTGGTTTTTCCCTAGTTTGCCTTTTATTACAGCTACTGCAGATGGCCCTAAACACATAGAGACCACCCTTACTCGGGCAAAATTTGAGGAACTATGCTCAGATCTACTTGATAGGTACCTGCAATTCCTTAAAAGAAGTTTCTAGCTAACTGCATGAGCATATATCACACACCATTGTGGCTTGTCTCTGAACTCTTTGTGCTGCTACTCTTTACTACTTCTCTAATTGTTTTTTTTTTAATTTAATTTTGTTCACCTGTTTCCTTAGGCTTAAAACCCCTGTTGAAAATTCCTTGAGGGATGCAAAGCTCTCTTTCAAAGATATAGATGAAGTGATACTTGTTGGTGGTTCAACCCGTATTCCAGCTGTTCAGGGAGTTGTGAAGTCTTTGACTGGAAAGGAACCCAATGTTACTGTCAATCCTGATGAGGTTGTTGCCCTAGGAGCTGCAGTTCAGGTACATCCACCCTCCTTTTCCCGGTGTAGTTGTCACCATTCAGTCCGACATTTACTTTGTCATCTTTCAACAAGGTGAAGTACCTGTAGGAAGTCTAGGAAGGGTGTCGAATTGGAGTTTGTTTGTACTTGATTTCTTCTTTTGATTGCAGTAATGGGTAATGAACTGATTATCTGGAATTTTTGTTCCATTTTAGGCTGGTGTTTTGGCTGGAGATGTCAGTGATATTGTCCTTTTGGATGTAACACCACTCTCTATTGGGCTAGAAACTCTTGGTGGTGTTATGACAAAGATTATCCCTCGGAACACAACACTGCCCACTTCAAAATCGGAGGTATTCTCAACAGCTGCCGATGGACAAACGAGCGTGGAGATTAATGTCCTTCAAGGTGAGAGGGAGTTTGTCAGGGACAACAAGTCTCTTGGCAGCTTCCGTCTTGATGGAATCCCTCCAGCCCCACGTGGAGTTCCTCAAATTGAAGTCAAATTTGACATTGATGCAAATGGTATTCTCTCTGTCACCGCCATTGACAAGGGCACTGGGAAGAAGCAAGATATTACCATCACCGGTGCTAGCACGTTGCCTAGTGATGAGGTATGTTTTCATGAAATACTTGTGTAGACTAGTTTGCTATTTAACTACGTTGCTAATTTAATGCATTTATCCCCAAATTTGAGGCTTTTATCTTTGATTCAGACCTACCTTAAATAGAAAGCCTTTGCTACTTTTATACTATTATTATTCATGTGTGGGTGAATTTAACTCCCAAAAAGGGTGTTCTTTAAAAGTAAATGAACAACTAGCACCCTTTTAGCTGTACGATTTTTTCGTTGAGTTACACTAAGAAGTCACAATGAAAACAGGTAGAGAGAATGGTTTCCGAAGCCGAGAGGTTCGCTAAGGAAGACAAGGAGAAGAGAGATGCTATAGACACAAAGAACCAGGCTGATTCTGTTGTATACCAGACTGAGAAGCAGCTGAAGGAACTGGGAGACAAGGTTCCTGGACCTGTGAAAGAGAAGGTTGAGGCAAAACTACAGGAGCTGAAGGATGCAATTACAGCGGGTTCAACTCAGCCCATAAAGGATGCCATGGCTGCCCTTAATCAGGAAGTCATGCAGCTTGGCCAGTCACTCTACAACCAGCCAGGTGCGGCACCTGGGGCTGGGCCCACACCTGGTGGTGCAGATGGACCTTCAGAACCATCAGGTAACAAGGGACCTGAAGGAGATGTAATTGATGCGGATTTCACGGACAGCAAGTGAGAGCAACAATAAACAGTGAGCTCATTACCCCCTTTTTGGTCTTCTAAATTCATCTTAAATGTGTATAGGGGAT
Organism: Aralia elata; assembly: GCA_034770075.1. Classification (NCBI taxonomy): domain Eukaryota; kingdom Viridiplantae; phylum Streptophyta; class Magnoliopsida; order Apiales; family Araliaceae; genus Aralia; species Aralia elata. The sequence continues at coordinate 4,407,927 of CM068388.1, read as the reverse complement.
AGTTTTGTCGGTGTTTGATTTGATGTTGGGGGTTACTTATCCAAACACTTATGATCTATGGATTTTTGCAAAACAATTTTTATTAGGATAATAGAGGATTAAGTGTCTCGATAGGTAGTGTGATAGCTAGAACTTCAAGCAGCAGACACCCAGCACTTTGTTTTACTTGTATTTTTTACATGGAATAACAAAATGCTATGAAAGAATTTGGATGCATTCGGTTTGATCTTCAAGAAGCGTAACCCATCAGATTTGTTTTACTTGTATCTGTTAATAATGGAGAATGAGTAATGCTTTTTCAGATGTTCGGATGCATTGTAAACTGTTTTATTGCCAAGAGCTGGTAACTGTCAACCCCAGATTATGAAATCTACATATGCTCTACCCACTAAAGTAGAGAAGAAGACTACCTGAAAAAAAAACCTGTTCTTTGCAAACTGTAAAATAATTTTATTACTGGAAAAAATACATTAACCGAAGAGACTTGGATTAAGATTGACTAAACAATCGGAGACTTGGATTAAGTTGACTAAACAATCGGATAAACTGAAAAATCGTGAACACTGTATATTACAATAAGTCGATAACAAAAGAACTGCCCAATGCAATGATGAGGTATGCTATGCCTATTCTAAACTGCCAACATACGATGCTCACAAACGGCTGCTGAAATTCTTTTGAACTATTGGAGATTACAAATGATCACATTTATGTTAACTACACAATTAGTTCTATTTGGAAATGTGTATGTCATTTTAAGTTCTATACATAAACCACACGAAAGATGTAAAGATCCTACAAATGAACACCAAAGTAATTGTTAATGTTGGCTTGGAGAGGTGGAATGAGTCTGCAAGCTTCTGTACTGTCTCTCAACTAACAAACTAATGTGGTTGAGGCGGCTCTGGGTTCATCTTCCCAAGGTTGTTAAACAAGCTGTAGCCTTACAAATTACAATACTGTTTCAATATCCAACATTTTACAAAAATTTAGTATCTTTACTGTGTTTGGTTGCACAGAACAGCCAAGAAGATTTGGCAAAGAGAAGTAGTGTATCAGCTAGTTACTCAGGTGTCCCATGGTTTAGCTCCATAATAATGGCTTTGCCGAAGAGGACTTAAGGGAAGACTCTCACTTCTATCAATTCTTCCATCCCCATAACCACCACACTCATCGTAATGTATGCATTTGTTACAGTTCATGCTTCCTCTATGCTGTTTGCTCGTCGAGTAGTAGTTATTTTGGACACTATCCATGTGGTAACGCGATGATTCAGATCTCCCTACCGATCTCACTTTGATTAGTCTCTCATTAGGCGCAACGCCTCTGTGAGGATCAAGCGGCGGTTTAGTAGGCTGGTAGCTCTGCTGCTGCTGGTATTGGTGGTGGTGGTGGTGGTGGTGGTTGAGAGGTGACAGTAGGGGTGGTTGCCGGTAATTATGATAATAATGGTGTTGATTATGAGGATTTTGTTGTTGGTTAACTAGACTTTGACCATGCGCACTAAGATTGCTAATGCTTGGAGAGCTATGGACTCTGTGCATTTGGTGTCGACCGCTTTGCGCTATGGCGAACGGGTCGTTTGTGCCACTCTCGGGCGATCTAGGTGAAGAGCAAGGAGGGGAGGAAATGCTGAAAGATGGGTAGCTTGTGTTTATGGTTGTTGCTTTTGCTGTTGTGGTGGTGTTGCGGATAATGCCATTTATGGCATCAATGTAACGTTGCTCAATAGCTTGGGGCTCCATGTTTTGGTTCTCAATGACGGTCGGATTTGCTGGGAATAAGAAGACTCGGAGCCTTGGTGTACCACCGTTGGCATGGCGGTCGTATTCCTCCAACATATGGCGGAGATCCTCGTCCGACTTCACGGAAACCAAGGCGTCGAGCTCTTCCGGGATTAACTGGTACTTGAGAATCAGTTCCCCTTCGAGTAGATAAGTTAGTTTCTTCATAAGTTCTGGGGAAAACAAAGGAATTCATTAGTATATATCATATGCCTTTTCTCTTTATAAGGGTTATATTTATGGATGTTTTTTTGTTAGTTTTATAAATTGAATTTACTTTATTACTAAACTAAAGTAAAAAATGATATTTCCGCAAGATTTTTTGCATCAATAGTAAGTATGTTCAATATTCGATATATTTTAGAAATAAAAATATCAATATTTACTTGTAGAAATAACAGTTCTCTAATAATAATAGAGATTTGAGATTTAATTCTTCGTTCCATCGTATCATTTTATCATGCCAACAATTATGATTATTGTTGATTATCTCCCCATATTTTTCAAAATAATGAAGAGGCAAGAACTTATATAGAGAATTGAGACCATGTTATGATTTGGTAGATTATTATGTGTTCTGCCTTTTTATAAACCAAAACTAATTTATTATCCATATATATAATCTTTGCTAAAAATCTTAATTACCTCATCTTTCAATAGTTTATGCTCCAATTTTTATTCATATCACTATACAACCTTATATTTTAGACCATTTCATAAGCTAAAAAATATCCTAGCCATGCAAGCTAAAAAAATTTTTACGTCTTTAAAGAAAAACTAACAGAATTATTTATGTATACATACCGGGAAAATCAATGTCCCGGGGGACGGAGATGACACGTGTCTCACCGCCGACGTACTTGAGGTGGTTGTCAGCCGGCCGGGGAAGAATTTTGCCACCATAACTGCACAAAAACTTCACCTTATTCCTCGGAGACGCCGGAGCCGATGACACCGTTGTCTTTATGGATACCTCCGTCATGCTACTATCCGTAGACATAATTTTATGGTGGTGTTTTCAATTTTGAATTATTGTTAAATGAACAAAAATGTATAAAAATAAAATAAAAATTGGAAATGAACTTATCTTTTAAAAATTTATCAGAGGAATGAAATCAGGACAGAATGGTCCATTGAATTGTGGATTATGTAAGAATTTCAAGAAATGAATAGAAATCTTCTTGGTTTTTTTGGATTATGAATTTTATGAAAATGACAAATTGTTCATATTATATACATATATATATATAGATAATTATGAGTGAATTTAAATTTTCTATTTACATGCACCACAATTTTCTCTTCTTTTTTTTCTGTGTCCTAACTTTCAGGTCCGGATTTATGTGGATCATTATCCTGAATATACTGGGAATTTGACTCCACCAGTTTTTTAGGGAGTGAAGATGACTATCTGGTAAATGGTCCTCAGTTTACCTACCTTTAATTTAGATCATTATTGGATCTCCCTTATTTTGGGGTATAAGTGCTAATTTCTCCATTTTTTCGGCTATATTTCATCTTTTTTGAAATTTTGATTTATGGAATTAAGGATTTCTATATATAGTAAACCTACGTTTTTTTGTGTTGAGCATACGTAATGACACATTTTGAATATTACATAAATCAAAATTGCAAGTTGAAGATATATAGTCCGGCTAATCGGCTATAGCGACGGTTTTGTCCGTCGCTATAGTATAGGTCGTCGATTTTCTATGCTATAGCGACGAACAAAACCGTCGTTATAGCCGGTTCATTTTTAGTTCGCTCCTTTTGATTCGTCGGAGAGTTAAACCGTGTGTGTGTATATATATATATATATATATATATATATATATATATGTATATGCATATACACACACGAGGAAAAGGAATCTAGAGCAGTCATAGAGAGAAACTTAACTATTTGTAACTAGCATTAGTTGACAAACAATTTCATGATATTGAGGAGATGGATTGATGGAAACATAACTATGTCTCAGTTTTTTAATTCTTTAGTTTCTTCTTCTACTTCTGATTCTAAGAAGCTGCTCCTGATTTTGATTCTCTAAAGGTTGTTAAGTTAGTTTGGATATTCGCTTGTATCAACTCATTTAATAATAACTAAATGTTTAAGAAATTAATTTCATGCAATTCTTAAAGTGTCAAAAAAAATGATTAAAAGAAAATAACTTTCAGCTAGCATCCACTTTTTGGCTTTCCCTAATATGCCCTTATAAAGACAACAATCCTACACATTTTCCTAATTAGCAATTTTATTAAGACAACTTACCATTACCATATCTTATTACAAAAGTCTGTCTTTGTCATTCTTTCTATCTTATGGAGTATTTTTTGCCCCATTCTATATAACATTCCAACTATTAAAAGGAAAATGATATACATGAGGGATGCTGTCGGTACAAATTTATCGCAACACATAACATAATTTATTAAAAAATATATTTTTTTTTCAAAAATTGCACCGTTTCAACAATTGACCTTTTTACAAAATATTATTTTTTGTGACCTCATTTCGGACCTTCTCAAATCGTCATCTTTCCCATTTTCATAAATTTAAATATTTTTGACCTTGCATTATATTTTATTGACGCTTCTTCCAAATTACTCCCTCTGCCCAAATGTGTTGTCCTCTTCTTTTATATATATATATTTATATATATATATATATATATATATATATGTCTCTGTGTGTTGGCCATGAATTTTATGGTACAACGAAAATTTATTTATAAATTAATATTTTGTTGGTATGATATTAATATTATTGAAATAGTATGCATTATCATATTGAAAGTGTATTTTATACACTTTAAAATGAATGCAAGGTTCACATTTTTTAGCCAAAAAAGAGAGAAGAAGATAAAATCATTGTCTATCATTCTCAAATCACAGTTAAATGCTTTCTGGATCCTTCTTCAATTTCAAAGGTTGCATTGCAAAGTAGATAAGATACTCGACATTATTGTGTAGGATAAGATTTGAGAACATTTTAATTTATTATTATTATTATTATTATTATTTGACTTTTATCATAATGTCCTATTTCCTTATTTGTAGTACTTTATTTTTAGGATTAAAATAGTGAAATTTGAGTCTGGTTTAAGTTAGTATATAAGGCAGGATCAAGAGTTTTTAATTTCAACTGATTTTTAATTCTTTTTTAAGTTCTATAAAGTCTATGACTAGACAACCTTGTTTTAGCCATCTTAAAAAAGAAAAAATAGTAAACGTAATAGTGATACCACGTCATTTATTATTTCACATCAAAGTGTTAATTATTCCTAATCACTATTACGTCATTTGTTATTTCACATCAAATTGTTGATTATTCTTAATCACTATTATGTCAAAATATTAGTTACATGTTAAGAGAATAATAATAAATTTTTGAAAAATAAAAATAAATAATTGACTATCTTCTTAATTTGGGTTTCTTTTCTTCTTCATTAAAACCATTCTTCATCTTCATCAAACCCAAAGAGCACTAAACACATTATAATCAAGTTTAAAGGATAAATTGATGCAATTAATTGATAACGTTACTAATTTGGAGTTGATTAGAAGGGATATAGACATGATTTGATGAAGAGAAGAGCTAGATAGTATCCAAGCTCACTAACCAGAACAGAGTAGTTCCTCAATGATGGTTTTGATTCTTTTTGAGTTCGATTGGTATTGTACCAATTGATGGATTTGGCTAGGTTTGGTTTGAAATATTTCATCTCCTCCTTCTATTTTTCCTTTTTGTTCAGATCATATGAACCCTAATATATGATGAATCCCAACTGAAATCATAAAATCTATCATCTCAAATTGAAACCTGAATTTTTTTTTCCGGAATTAATTATAGAGAAATGTGAGGAAGAAGATGTAGATCTGAATTTTGTAATGTTGAGGTGAAGGATTAAGAGAAATCCTCAATCAATAAAGGTTGAAGTTATGAACAAGGGAAAAAATCATCATCATCATTACCAAAGTGGAGCAGCTGTAAATGATTCATCATTTTCATGACTTTCGAGACACCTCCATCTCCCAAACTGGAAGCCTTTCTGCCATTTTACGGTCACCATTGAAAATCATCCTCCATTATCTATCTGTGCAAATAAGCTATCCCAAACTGAAATCCTAACTTTTCTTCGAATTGCTTATATAGAAACATGAGGAAGAAGAGCTGGATCTTAGTTTTGTAGAGGTGAAAGATTGTGAGATGAAGAATTATAGCCATCAAAATTAAAACCCAAATGAGTAAGGAAGAGACCCAGATGAGGAAGGAAGAGGAGAGAGAATAAAAAAAATCAAAGTCATTCGTTTTTATTCAATTTTTTACTTCTTTTTTTTTTATACCACGTATGAAAACCTGTGAATCAATTTGACTGCGGTTACATAAATTTAACATAATGACTTAATTAAAAAAAATTAATTAATTTGATTGGTTAAAATTAAAATTTTAAAATTCAATTGCTAAATATTTAAAAGTGGTCACAGTGGGGTAATCTCCATTTTGCCCACTGCAACAGGATTGCATATTTGAATATTAGGTTTCCTATATTTTAAGAAGAAAAAAATTAAAAATAATAATGTGTTAAATATATATTTAACGATATTTTTATAATTATTTTAACGATCTTAACACAGTAAACGATATTCATCTAACAATATCAGACGTCTTTATTTAAGTAACTCATATCGACGGAAAAATATCAATCAAAAAAAATATATCAAAATTGAAATTTTTAGAACTGATTGAATTCCAGCCTGCATCATTCTATTCCCCTCTTGTTTTCTTAGTAGACCGGTAAAAAAGTGTTGCATTTACCAATAATTGTCAACTGGCCTCATTATTAAGGTTCAGGCATGATTCAATGATTGCTCTTTTAACTGTAAATCATTCATAGACAGTAGTACTTGAAAGAATAAATAAAGCCAAGCTAGTACAGGCCACAGATAGAGAGATGACCTCACCAGTAAAAGTTGTACAATAAATATAAAAGTGAATAAAAACAGACAGTAACTATTCTTGCCTTGTGGAACAAAAAAGGCAAAAGTAGATTTATTCTCTCATTCATAGGATAAGTAATAAAGGTAAATGATAAAGGCACTCCAAATTTTATCAGTTGTGCTTCGTTGTAAAATAAAAATTGTTCGATTTATTAACCTTATAGTGTTGTGCAAAAGATAAAAATTGGAACCCATTTATCAACTCCGGTAATAAATTAATATAAAACTAAATCCCAAGAAGGCGCTTACAGGCTTTTAGGATCCTTCCACTGCTATACCTCTTGTTCTTCTTCTTCTTCTTCTTCACAGATCTTGTTTGCATTGTACTGTTATGATCTATTTCTTCTTCTTCTTCACCTTCATCATCATTCAAGGGTGATGATACTGTCACACACTGGTCATGGATCCTACAGTACCTCTCAGAAACTGATGAAGATCTTCTCATTGAAAATGCCTTCTGTACTGCAGTTTGCAGGGCAATATTGCTCTGTTTTACTGCAGAAACTGATCTATTTCTGCTCAATTTCACAGCCCCAAATGATTTCTGTTCATGGGTATCGACTTGTTCATCATTTTCTTGAAGATTTGGAGGTGAATCATTCAATTTCAGGGGATTTGTTTGTTGTTTGGGTTCTTGGGTTTTGAAATTGATGTCTTGGGGTCTAATGGGTTTTGTGGTATCAAGAGGAAAAGATTGGAGATCTGAAAAATCTATGGATCTTGATTTGGTGGTATTGTTGAAAAGTTTGATCTTTGAATACCTATTCATTCTCTTTTTCTTTTGTGTTTTTTCTTTTGGAGGTGGGGTTGTAACTAGCTAGTAGTTTTCCTAGTAGTAAGTGAAGTTGAGGGTTAAGGGATATATATAACTACAGATACAGAGAGATTTGTGTGTGTGAGTATGTGTGTCTTGTTGATGAAGGGTGTGTGACTATTAATGTGGGACATGGTATTGAGGAACAAAAGATGGGGAATAGGAGGTAAGGAAAGACTAGAGAAATGATGTGGATGAGAGATGTAGTACTTAGATTTGATGGTGGACATGAAAGTGGAAGATGTTAAGGTAGTAGATGCTTCTATTTTCACCTCAACAGTGATATTTTTAACACAATTTATAACTTGTAAGTTGATATCTTTAAAAGGGAATTTTGATAATTTTACAAAATTTCTCGCATAGGTGGAACTCAGCCCACATTCATGTGAGTGAGAGTAATATCTTGTGAATAAATCAAATTTCCTTCGTTGAAATAACACAATTCTCCCTAACTTTTGATACGTAGTACAAGCTCACACCGACATCGTATCGTATATTTAACAATAACTTGGAGATGAAAATCTTTACTCCTATATAGCATTAATAAGTCTTCCCCTCCCATGTCAATTCTCAACCTTTTTTATTACAGCATTCAGACTTTGATACACATTGACGGCAATAATGTTAATGTTATACCAAACAGGTGCAGATGCAACCACATACATCCATATAACTATTAAAGATATGCAAAATAAGTTGTATTAAATTTTCTGTTACACAATGTGTCAACTTCTTAGCATACACTCTTTTTCAGCACAATAGTATTTGCTTGCCCGACAAACTTATCTATAAACTTATCGGGTGCCCGACTCTTGTGGGAGGCTCATGTGCCATAGAGATTGATCATATACTTTAAGAGGCCCCAGATTTCCTTAATTTCAAGATATATATATATATATATATAGTTAGGTGTACAGATCTTGAATGTTGACCACCATGTGTTTGAACAGAGAATCCAATGGCTAAGAAGACAGAGCTTTCACATTTGGACACACGGCTGAAAAAATAAACCCCACTCAACTTCTGCCATCTTTTGGAAGAGAGTTTATTTAGATGTTTGTGTTTTCAATTTTTTGGGTACCATTAAAAAAAATTAGAATACAAAGAGTAAAGCATATGACAGTTAATTTATAAGAAAAACTGAGGCTCCCCTTTTAGTTTCTAAGATTAAGGGGGAATAATCATATATAATCAACATTTATTTAAAAGCAAAAGGCAGGATAATATTGTGAAAACGCACTTCATATTATATATTTAACCAAAAATTCAAGAACACTTGAGCATTCAACTCTCCTGGTGTAAAATCTACTCGAGAAAGAAGATATTAAGAGTTGAATGTAAATGGACAAAACAACCATATCCGGCATTGTTTATCTCAAGATCTGAATAATGTCGCAGAATTGGAGAAAGAATTAAACAAGAACTAATCTTAGTAGTTGAATTCAAAAAGACTTCTAACAAACAACAAGTTTGCCGAAAAGCAAATACAGTCACACGACTTGGTAGTTCTCTGTGGATAGCTGCGTTCTCTGAGAAAACTTGGGAGGGGTTCCACCTTTCAATGGTAATATATTGAGAACCTACAAAAAAAAATAAAAAATAAAGTACAACCAATTTATGCACATAAATGTCACAAACCACAATATAGATCTGACGCAAGAGCGCAAACCAGACAATAAGCACAGGATGAAAATTACTACATTTGGACACATTACTGCTTTTTAAAAATCATGGTAATTATGTTGGCGAGACTAGAACCTAAGTTTCATACAAGTAGATATACAACAGGTTACAAGAAATTCCCACTTTAAGCATGCAAAAATTTCAAATTCAAGTATATACCCTTCCAAAAAGCATCTAACTATTTGACGCACATAATAATATTCATGCCTTTTATTTAAATGCTTCTAAATCTCCTAGAATCATGCATATGCGTAACCACATTTTCGCTTAATCTTGCCAAACGTAGTGTGTGCAGCAAATGAGATTAAAGATGCTCAAGCCAACCTCAACAGTGTACCCCATCTAGAAAGGAACAGACGAGACAAAACCACGGTCATCATGAGGAAGTTGGGAGTTAAAAAATTACAATTGAGGAAAAAGTTTACTATGCTACAAATGGGATCAAGTTCCGATCAGAAGCATTACCCCACCCAAGCTAGCGCTCCTATAGCATTTCATTTGAACATTTTACCATTCTAGCACCTTTGTTCCATTAAAAACACCACACTTTAAATTCTATATATATGCGTGTGTATACAATACAGGTCACCATCAAGTTTTCTACAGTAGAATCTAGATGCATGTAATGGAGGAAAAGAGAGAAAAACTAATGATAGGAGTATAGATCATACAAGCCACATGTATGCAAGTAATGTTACACAAAATATAACAATGAGTAATAGTGCTTATCTGCTTATTACTAAATCCATACTGTAGACACTATAGGTACACACGCTACAACGCCTCTATCAGAATATTGATAAAAAAATATATTATGAAGCATTGAGAGTAATAGAATAAGCGAACCTTTAAGTCACTGAAAGTATTTGTGGCAGTAAAGCGCACAGATATTGGGAAAAAGGCTGAAGAATCTGCTGGAGGAACAACAAACTCCATTGATCCACTGCCCAGTGGTTCAACAAAACCATAAACCAGATCAGCATCCTCATTAAGATTACATGAAAGATTACTAAGATTACCATAAAAGACAATTCATATAAGCTTACCTGCGGTTTGAATTATCAATGAGAAGTATGGACCACTCCAAAACGGAATTTCTCGAGTCATACCTGCAATTAAAGAAAAGGTAAAGATGCATACCCACATACACTAAAAGAGCATATGATTGCAGATGCAATACGGCTGTACATATAAGAGATCATGATACATGATCTTAATACGCAGTTCAAAAAATCCTGTTTCCTATAGTATTAAAAAATTGACAAGTTTCTGTAAAAGCCATTTCAGACTTTTCAAATAGGGCAGAGGATATATGAAAGGTATCACTACCACCCACTACAAATAACAACAGTAACTCAGTAAGTCGATATATCTTTTAAATTTTTGAGAATTGACCTTTTGTCAAGCACCAAAAACAGCCGAATGGTATGAGAAGTATAACACAAATGATCTATTAAACGAAGATAAAGGAAAATAGGCTTGGGATTTCACCTCCACTCTCCATCTATCTGCCTTACATTTGGTGCTTCTCTAAGAGCCGGAAGAGGTACGGAGACCACAACATTTTGTAAATCAAACGTTGATGTGGCTTCATACTCGATGCTGACATATGTTTCATTCCCAGATACAGAGGGCCAGCAGTTAACTGAGACAAAAGTTGTTTGAACCATTTATCAGACAATGAAAATACACATACCATGGAAGGAATGAGAGAAAAATCAGTTAAATAAGATGCAAACACACTTGTCAATGGTACAACAGATTCATCTACACTTTGCATTCTCCATTTTAAGAGACTAACACCATCACCAGCTTGCCCTGTGGGAAATGGCCTGTTAGGATCTTTGAGGCCTAGAATATTTTCATTGTTGAACAACTCTTTGTTGATGTTGGGATGTGTTTTAAAAAGAACTCCTTGATTACCACCAGTCTCAATCTGAAAGAATATAACAGTAAACAAAAATATCATCAGGTAGCATGACAATCTACAACTGCAAAGTTTAACTATTTAAGTTTTCAAGCCAACAAAATTGTATTGACTTTTCATACGATCCCACAAGAGATGACTAGCGTGGACATGACTCATGAACTTGTTAATCTACAGTGGGGCCTGTTTGGATTTGCTTTCGGTTACTGCTTATATGGATTCTTATGAATCTCATCCAGAAAGCAGTCTTTCAGGTTTGGCAAAAATTTAATAATTTGGACACAATACAGGCATTCCAAAAGTCGGAAGCTGCATTTTTATTTTGAAAAGAAATAATCAGATTCTAAAGAGGCAGTTGAAACAGGCTCGGTGATGGCAAAATTAAAAATTAAAAACCCTACCAAATGTGTTTAGTACCCATGCTGGACATGCAACCCCACCCACTACTCATAAACCCTACCAGCAATTTAGAAATAAGAACAATGAAACAATCCATCTTCCATTATCCACCAGAGGATAATCTTAAGCTAATGTTATATTTAACAAGATTCGAGTAACCTTAGTCAAGGCTTAAAATGGGGAAAGCCGAAAAAGGCCCCAAACCAATGTCAATCTCTCTAGTGATGTAAAATGATGGCTCCTGAGTTGATTAAAAATAGTAATACTAAATTATACAAAACAAAAAAAAAAAACTAATAAAAGAACCAAGCTCAAAGAAACTCTAAAAGTTCACATTATGTTGCCATCAACTCTCAAATACTTCTAAGAGCAGTTAAAAACCCAACATCAAACAGGTCAGCAAGGATGCATTGACTCTTAACAGCAATAATTAAGTCCATAATTTCTGTTGACCTAATTTTTCCTCGCAATCATAGATCTTATACGAACTCTCTTTAGGGATCAGGTGGGTGCAAAACCGTGGTATTAAAAAAAATGAGTTCACTAGAGACACGCGGAGGAAAAGAGAACCTGAACTTGGATAAGCCCATCATCCTGGTTCAGAATTTGAAGAGACAAGGTCCCCTGAACATCAAAGTTGCTGACTCCACCATCTCGTTTCAGTGTCACATTAAGCTTCTCCTCAACAGTCAATGTGACAGGATCAGTAAGTGGTGCAGCAGCTGCTTTGGTTGGACCAGCACTTGGTCGTACATCCTCCATAATAACTTCACCTTCAGCTTTAAGAGATTCCAGAAATTGGTTGGTCCTTTGTGTTTTACCTAGCTGCATACCAAGACCTTTTGGTGGAGCAGTGGCAGATGAAGGTGGACGGCCTGATAGTGCAAATGAATTAGTCAAATCATCCTTCAATTTGAAAGGCAATCAATCGTTTCTTTTCTTTAATCCAGTTAAACAAAGAGTCAACATGTATGATAAAATCAATTATCTCATGCAGTATTTTAGAAAGAAGGAACATCTTTCCTTAACAACAACTGATCAACACAAAAGAAAAACATGAAGGGAGCATTAAAGCATTGCTGGATATAAATAAGTAACAGCAGGACTACAAGGCACCAACTCGGTGCAAAGCGCAATAAATGCACCTAGAATAGAATAAGATATTAGATATTATCCATATACTAAACCATAATGGCCGACAGTCGAAACAAACCACAGATAAGGCAAGCCATAAAAACTTATGTGATCATAGCATATACTTTTCCATATTGCTGAAGCAGAAATATCGTGTAAACAAAGAGTAGTGAATACCAAAAAATTGCTTGTTGTTACTCCCTGATCCTCGAAAAGAAAAGGACATAAGAGGAGGGAGGAAGAAGAAAGAATTAAAAAGGAAAAATAAAAAAATATGTTTCCTTGATGGTATAACTATTGATTCAAAGGAAAGCTTCATAAAAAAAGGAAGTACTATTCATTATTTAGTATTAAATTGAAGTGAAAAATAGGAACCGAAAAGAATGTTTTGTGGAGGAAAAGTTTCAAACTAGCTTTCACCTAAACGCCCACACATGGACTTCACTTCCTTGAGTACTTTTAACTTGATGTCGCAGAAAGCTAGACAAATAATGGCATAACTCAGGAAACATTCACCACAATGAAATTTGAATATAATGGAAAGGGAGTTAATATGAGCTTCTGGTGTATTGTCAATTTGTATTCAATTATTTGTGACTATTGGGATTAAAATGTTTCTCAAACTTTCATATTATTGACAGGACAATTGACCTCACAGATACAATGACGTTTAACGACATCCGATGACCAATAGTCCAATAGTATGATGTCATCAAAAACTCATCAAGCCATGAAGTGCTATTCTAATTATTAGGCAGAGAAACAGCCACACACCTTTAGACTTGGTAGAAAAGGATTCCACATCAGTGCTTAATCCAAATCCAGAACCACTTCCAAAACCACTCCCACTGCTAGAAATGTTCATATCACTACTAAAGCCACTATCAAGTCTTCCAGAACCCATCGACTGTAGAGACATAAACCCTCCTTTGTCACCTCTATTCTTTTCAATCTGCAAGGCAATAATACACAATTTGATTGTAACATATGTTTTTAGTAAGTAAACAAACAAAAGATGTTATAAAGACAGGGACATATGCAGGAGACTTAAGGCCTCAGGAATTTACCCTGCTTTTGTCAATCTCACTAGCTTTACGCTTCATGACATCCTTAGTTTCATTTATCTTGCTCTGCAAAACCAATTTGTGCAATTTCTCCTCATGACTCTCCATCTCACAGTACTGTTTGACCTGCGTAACAGTAACATTCTCCTTGTGTCCAAGAGAGATGACTTCATCAAAAGCAAAAATCAACTCAAAAGCTGTCTTGCCAATGCCCTCTTCATCTAGAGAGTAAGAATATTCAGGTACCTGTATATGGTTAAGGAATCTACCCAATTTTTATTCAATGTGCTGTTTGTCTAATAGATGACTAATTGATCAGCATCATGCAATTATTTGACCGTCAGAAATTGTAAATCCATTGCATTATTATAAGAGAGTAGCCAGTTTGAAAAGTAGGACCCCAATGATTTAAGCAGAAATATTAGCACATAGACAGCTATCAGTTCAATAATAAATGTACAAATCACCAACACCGAGGGGATACAAGTTTGGAGAGAAGCCTGAGTGTCTCCAAATCTTCAAGAATGTTGCTCTGTTTGTTTGTTACAAGCAGCAAATACAGAGCCTCTATTGGTTGGTAAACATAGCGCACATTTTCAGTCTCAATATAAGTGTGTTGTTTTCCAGTTCCAACCAACTTGGGGAAAGCAGCTAGAAGCCCCTCAATTCTTATGCGAGACATATCAACAAATTGCCTCGAAACAAGGGCTGTGAAAAGTTGACAGTGGGATGTATCAGATAAAGTAAAACTTGTAAAACTATCTAAACAGTGGGATGTATCAGATAAAATAAAACTTGTAAAACTATCAATGCAGAACTACTCAAAGTACAAACTAGCAAACTAGAAGGAATAGTATGCAACAATTGATACTGGAAAGAAATTTCACTGTCAACCCATTTTCTATAACCAATGCCAAAGTTAATGTATCCAAAAGCGAAGAAAAATTTTACATATTAAAAAAAAATACACAACAAAAATACAAACAAAGTTAAATGAGAGGAAAAGGATGGAGAGCTGATAAAAGATCTCCCGAAAATAAATATGCAAGTATAAATATAGTCCCCATAAGTCGAAACACACAAGCACTCTATTCCAGTCCCCATAATGGGGATGACAATACCGTCATGAAAAAAATAAAGGAATGCAGAATATAATAAGAGGGATGTAATTGATAGGTTACCACCATTGTAGAAGTGCAGAATACAGGTACGGAGTCCACGGTGAGGATGATATCACAAGGGAAGTCTATTAGAAAAATGATAGAACTGAAGGTATACCCTAGGTGCAACTTGCAAGCAGAAGCATACGGAAACTACAACTACTAGAACTACCCAACAAAATAATCTGGCCAGAAGGAAAATTGCACAGATAGTGTTATATGACTTGAGCATTTCTAAGTAGAAGCTAGCTCATCATAACCTTAAAATCTAAATAGCCTAGTGGCTTGTGCGTGGTCACATGATGAATGATAATACACCTGGAGGTGATTCTTAAAATGTCACTCAGCAATCACTAAAAATGTTGTGTTACTATAGTTACATCTTGCAGATCAACACACAGGCCACCCATATAACTCCATGAACCCATGGAAGAGTTCTTCTTTTAATTTTGACTGTTTTCTCACTTGTAGATTACACTAGATCAATACATGCGAATCATTTTCACTTGAACAAACTAGATGCAGAAAAAATATAAGTAAGATATAAGTTCTATTTATCAAGAAAAAAATAAAATAAAAGGTAGGTAACTAACCTTTCCCAGATTTACTTATAATGGAAGCTGCAAGAACAACCTATACAAAATAAATTATGGTCAATAAAACATTCAAACTTCAGAATAAAATAAAGATTGCAAAACTAATTGTAACAGATTGCCACTTGAATTCATCAAAGACACAATAAAGGAACAATCAAATTACCATCTTGATCCAATTAAAACCCAACAGCTACTAATTCAAAAGCTCCCGAACCGCTTAAAATTGTCTACCTGCAAAAATCACAACAGTTTGAAAATTGCAAAATACAAGAAAAAAGATCCCCAAACTATTTCCAAAGAACGGTGCAATTCAAACAATGATACAAATTAAAAACAATGTTAGATCTAAACAACGTAAATTCAGATAGATTTCAACCCTAGCCAAAATTATAGCCGTAATTATTCGGATCTCAACCTAGATGCGAGAGTGATCACGAACTAAAATGTAGATCGGATCAGAAACCGTAGATCTAAGTCCAATATTGTGGAAAAAATAAACAGAACTAATGGAATTAAGGATCGAACAGTATCAATCGGTTTAGATGTACTGAAATTCCCAGTGTGTGTGTTTGTGTTTGTGTTTGTGTTTGTGTGTGAGAGAGAGAGTACCAGAAGCGAAAACTGACGGAAGAAATCACCGAAACGGAGAGGGAATAAGCGGGATGAAGATGTATAGAAGAGAAAAAGGATGAGATTTATTTATTTATATGTGAAAGATTTTAATTTCTATAAGGATTATAAATAGACAGTGTGAATAGTTTTGGACCATTAGGCCAGTTAAATTCTGCCACGTTAAGGTCAGGAAAAAGGACATAATTTACTTCCCCTACTAAATTCAAATTTTTAATTAAAAATATAAATTTATTATTAATAATTATATAAAATAATAAATATGTAAATTATCTCACTAACAAATTTTTTTTTTGTAAATTTTAATAATTTCTCCAAAATATGCCAAATTTTAAAATTGGTAGGTTCCATTTGTTTTAGGGATAGTACATTATGCATGGACATTTTTGTATATCCTTAAAAAAAATAACCTAGAAGCCAAGTTATAATAACTTATTACGTGTGTACAATTTTTGTTTGACTATTAGCGTTTTTAACGATAGCATTTGTAGCATTTGAATCTCCAAACGTATTACGTAACGTTTGAACCGTAAATGTTATGTTTATGAGTTAAATAAGTTACATTTGAAATAAATTAGTACTTATGCACTCTAAACTATAGATACACTAATACACCATATACAGACATAGTAAATGTCCACGTTCAGGTAGCTTTGGCAGGGGTATGCAAACAAAACGGTAAATTATCAAAAACCACCGGTTCGGTACAATCAATTCGGTATTTCTATATCTTGGTTCGGTATCGGTAAAAGAATTCGGTATATACTAGTATTTCGGTACCGATACTGATATGTATTTTTTTCTAACTGATATTTACCGTACCGAACCGGTATACCAGTTATTTCATTTAATTATATATAATACATATTATATATAAATGGTATTTTTTTAATAAAATACATTAGTTAATATTAGAACATCATGATATATTTTATAATTAAGTACATAAAAGCAGTAGCCCGATTGAAAACCAAACTAACATTGTTCTAAGAAGTTTTAACACTTAACGAGTAACATGAATCCGCAAAGTGATAGGCAGATAGCACTAGCTTTCCATCATTTTGCATTTCCAACATGAAATTTCCTCTTGAGTAATAAAGATTTCTCTTTGCATTTGAGAAGAGCTGTTTGCCCTCTACTACAGTTTGTCCTAGCAAAATAGTGTTGTTGGGGAATCAAAGCTATGCTAAATGATACTTGACTTGAAGTGGAATCCCCTCAAGACAAAATTGTCATCATTTTCCATGAACCCCAAAGCTGCAAGTGCTCCATTATGAAAAAATAACAACGGGTACAATATAAGGTAAAAATTGGTACAGTGTCGGTACCGGACCGACTAATCAGTTCGGGATACCGATTCAACCGGTATCGGTGCCCAATTTTAAATAGTTTCAGGAATCGATACGGTCTGGTAATTATCGATGAATAGTCCTAAGCTTTGGGCATCAATGAATTAAATTATAATGGGCGGATGATTTTATCCATGGATCATGGTTCTAATTATTCATTGATTTAATTGGTGTAAAAATTGTATCCATTACTCGGACTACAAAAATAAAGATACAAGCTCATCAACCTTATGCGAAGCACGGGTGGTGTGAGTAATAGTTTAGTATGTTTATTATTAAAATAATCAATTAAAAGTATGATAAATTTTTAATTAGAATTTTGATGAGATAGTTGTAGATATTAAATATTTATTTAAATAATAAATTATTAAATTATATATTGTATGTTCCTTCGATCAATCAAGCTCAACATTTGAATGAGGTGTAAGTTTATTTAATTATGATTATGAAAAATTATTATTTTAATTTTATTTAAGTTTATGATAGAAGTCTATATTAGTGTTTATATTGACAAATTTTGCTTCAAATACTAATTCGAGCAAAACTTTGAAACTCAAGTTTTAATAAGTTTTAATCTAATTATGACAATTACTTAGCAATTAATCCACTCAATATCTTAATAAAATTGTCCCACATAAAATTGCTTACGATATATTATCTTGTATAAAATTGTGATAAAGGTTGTAATAAAATTGGTAGAACAAAAAATAAAAATTCTTTTAGAAGTTTCTCTTTTTATTAAAGATATGAAAACAAAAAATACTTCTTTTTTTTTTAACAGATTGAGATTCCATTTGAATGTTTTACAAATTTAGATAGTAGTTGTACTAATTTAGATAGAAAGAGAAAAGTTGAAACAAATTTCAGTATCCACTAGCCAACCTACTAAGGTAGTGCGTCGATTCACCCGCTACTACTACACCGGATGAGATCAAGAAACCTCTTATGATTGACGACCTGCACCAAAAACAAAAAAATTATAATTGTTATGAATTTGAATAGTACTTATACTAATTTAGATATGAAAGAGAATAATTGAACTAAAATTTTGTAAAACCATATTTGTACTTTTAATTATATAGTTGATTTGACCCAAACGGTTAAGTCTTTAGCAAATTCTATTTATTAAAAAGTATTTACTAAATCGCAAGTCACGATTCACAAAATAAACATTATATACCTATTATTTTACAGCTATAAAATAAAACTTTTTAAGTTTGATACGGTGGACGAGTTTGAATTGCAATTGAGATATGCTTTCAGGTTAGTACATTTTTAAAGTGACACAAGTTTTGATTTAGAAAGAGTTATGGAGCCCATAATATAATAAATCGAATCTTGCAACGAGTCCTAACGAACTTGTTTGAACTTTGACGTAGTTTTATCGTTGGTCAAACTTGGATATTTTTTTAAAAAAATTTGTTATTTTAATTGTCCTTATTCTAATTGACGTTGGAGAGTAGTTTAGCACGATAAATATGTTTCATAGGATTTTTAAACAATTATGTTTTTATTAATTTAGATTATTGTCTTTTGTTTTCTTTGTGAGTTCATTATTTTTTTTGTGAATTCAAGAGTTTTATTTCATTAGTGTTGGTACATTAACGTTCATACCACGTTTGTGTTAGAGTGTTACAATCTAATCATATTTCGCTACGTCAAAATTACTTTGAAATATAATAAACGTTAAATATACAATTATGTCTATGAATGTGTTTGAGTATTCATAGGTTAGATAATTTAACTGTTAGGGACATTACCTACAGTGGTAGATCCAAGATTTGTCATTAGTGTAAGCAAAATCATTTTTTGTAAATAAGTTTTTTATTCACATTGTATTAAAATGAACAAAGAAGAAAAGAAATGGATAAAAAACATAACTTTTCTAGCCAATTATGTTTTTAACAAGGTTTTTTATTGAATAGTAAAGAAAAAAAATGGACTAAATACTTGGTTATTTTTCTTGTCAAAGTATTTTATCCAAATATGAATGAATTTGAACGGAAAACTAAATAACATAAGCAAAAAAAATTAATCTCTATTGTATGTTTTATATTATAAACACAATAAAACTAATATAAGGGTTTATTTAAATGTAAAAGTTAAACTTTTTTTTTTTTTAAACTCAGTTAAAGAAAATTTGTAGGTTTTCTATTTTTTTTTCTATTCAAATTATAGTTTTCTGTTCCTTTTTTTTACCGTTAAAAATTCGGAACCATAATGTTATAGAAAAATAAATTAATCAAAAAATTAGGAAACATATTTGTAAGTCTTGCAAAATTACACATAATTCAAAATAAGATAACAATGTTCACAACAATATTTTTCGATATTTCATATCTTGTAATAAATACGTAATATCTTTTGTAGTGACGGTTACTTATAAATATTTTTTTTTCTATGTCACTAAACAATTAGTCGTCCAAGCATCCACATCTAATTACGTAATAAGTTTTTCACAACAATTCTGCTCAAAATACTATTTTAACATTTGTAGTTGCGACTATTAACAATAATGTTAATTTCATCAACAAACAAACCAAAGAATTATCAATATTCTCCAGCATTAAAAGTATTTAGTAAATTATGTGTTGGCCTTAAAATAATTATATTTTTTAGATATTTTATTTTATTGAAGTCTCTTAATTTTGCAAATATACTTATAATTTATTTTATTAAAGTCTCTTAATTTTGCAAATATACTAAAAGTACTATACCTAAATTTTAAAAAATAAAAATAAAAAACCAGTGTAGGCGATTGCCTACTCTAGCTGCACATAGATCCGCCATTGATTACCTGTTTTTAATAAGTGAAAAATCTTGCATCCAAAGTTTAATTTTCCTACCTCATGGGTACCCGAATCCCGATTGATTTTTGCCAAGTCTAATTATATGTTGGCTTTATAAAATACAGAGTTGTGCACAGGTGAAAAAAAATATATAAATAAATTAAAGATGAAAAAGGAGAGGAGAGGAGAGGAGTTATAAAGTAAACGGTTGCGAATGTTTTATGTCGAGTTTTGATTGTGAGTTACGTGGATAAGTATTAATGATAATATTTTTAGAGATAAGTATTAATAGTAATATTTTTAGGAAGATGTGTAATAACTGAGACCCTTTTATAATTTTTACCAATTTCATATACTGATAAATTTTGCAACTGTGATTCGGCGTAAATTTAACGCAATACATCGCAGGACTCTAATTTAATATAAAAGATTGCATTTCTTTAATGAAGCTGGTAAGTATTTTTATAATATTTTTTTATCATATACCTTCTTTGTGAATGTTATACTCTCATCATAATATAATACTATAGATAGATAGGTAATTACTAGATTTCCCTTTGACATATCTTTTATGAAGAATTACTTTTTAAAAATTCCCTATTTTATAACAATAGTACTTTGATGATAAAAATTCCTGCAAAAATTGTTTATATAGTGATGTGGTTAGTTACTATCACTAAGTTCACCATATGGTAGATCATTCATTAAGTATACTCTGTCACATCATTTTGTAAACTAGTTTTTGTAAGCTTTTTATTGTCACCGTAGCAACACTCATTTTATAATGAATAATGATGTGGCACTCTTAAAATAGGTCCACACAACCTATTTTGAGTCGCCAGAATACATACTACAAAATTCAAATACGAATTTTTCTATTTACAACTATTAAACTGTCGTGCAAAATACGACAACACAAATATTGTGAGTTTCAATACAAATATTGTACCGTATATAGTGCGATCGTATCCAGACCTAAAATAAGTCCGCAATACAATCATTGTCGCACTATTTTACAACAGACTGAAGATTTCTATCTCTACCAACTTGGACCATTCTTATTACCTGAAAGGAATTGTGAAGCAAAAGGATGAGCACAAATAGCCCAATAAATAATATCATAATGAAGACAATTTATCGTTAGTATTCCACAGTGATAAATCTGATAGAATATCATAGACAACAAGTTTTAGATCAACAATTGCAACGGAACAAACAATCCATTAGAAGGGTCAAATAGAGCATAATGTTTACTATCTTCTCCCATTTGAAAAATTCACTATCAATATTTTATCCCTGTAACACCAATCAATATTTTCTCAAGCCAAAACGAACTTTCACCACCTGCCTTTGCATGTAACACCAAAGATCGTGAGTTTATCAATACACAGTTAATAATCATACAAATCAACAGTTTATTTTTGTACTAAGGGCCAAAGATATTCAATTGTAACACCAATGGTCATACCAATCAACAATCCATCACTACGAGCCAAAAATATTCAATTGTAACACCAATGGTCATGCCAATCAACAGTCCATCTTTGCACTACGGGCCAAAAATATTCAACTATAACACCAATGGTTATAATCATACCAGTCTACAACCTTTGGTCATAATCATACTAGTCAACACCTCTCTTTGCACTCAGGCCAAAGAGAAAATTCACCACAATAATTATAACAATGATATAATGAATGGACAGAATAATCATAATAATAAAATAAAGAATAACATTAGAGATTTGCAAATTAATTTACCAGAGTCCAATAATGTTCAAACTGTCAACACGATAACCAAATTGTGGAATCAAATTCAAGAATGATGTTCAAAATTTATATTTCAAGGATAACGATTAAAATTTAGATAAATAAAAAGTTCAAGTGAAATGATATTAGATAAAACGCAAACCTCAAGAAAATTTCCAATCATTTAAGGAATTATAGAAGCAATACTTACCATAGTAAGTTTAGAGTTGGGAGTATGAAAGAAAGTGATATCTCTTGCGAATGTGAAAGAAAATGACATCTCTTACCTTATCACGTGACTAGATGCATCTTTCTATGAAATTGATCGACTTGAACAATGTTTGTACTCTTTATCAACACTTGGAGTAACCTTACACTTAAAAGAAATACTCACAATATTATACTCATAATATTGTAGTAGAAGAATTTGACATTTTTGATGTAGTGATGGTGTCTTTTTCATTAATAACTGAGCAATCTATTTATACTGAAAATTTAATAGACAACTAGCACACACGCTTTGACAAATTAACCAAACAAGCTATATAAAAATGCTGATAGTGGAATTTATGGCCCCACAGAGGAAATTAAACTAACTTGTACACGATTTTAACAAAATGTGGTCCAGACTACTTTAGGAAAAGTAGAGTGTGGGCAAGTCCTGCCAAACTTACTTTTATATAATGAAAATAATTGAACGAACATTTACTTATCATACTTATCGTTAATCAACACATTTTATTCATCAATTATTTATATTTTTTCAATCTTTCAACAATTATTCACAATTATTATTATAGACTCACAATACTATCAACTGGTCTAATTATATCATATCAAATAATATGAGTTATTGTGCCGTGACACTTATTGATAAAATATTGTGCATATTATAATTACATGATAACAAAAACAAATTTTGGAGACCTCACTGGTGTCTTCGTCGGCACAACTCAACTTACCCTCAAATAAATCCTGGGCATGAGACCACTTGAGCATAGAAGAGTTTATCAGAACTGGAACCCACGTTTCTGGGGACTTATTTTCGGCTTCCCACCACTAAGTCACCATCTCAAGCGATGATAAAATACAACAACATAAATATATAAACATTTATATTATTAACATATCCCTTTAGTCAGAAAGTATGCAATCATTAATGTATATATCAATTACTGTACACATAAAACATATATCTACAAAACTACAAATGGATCTTCACCCGTCAGGCGATAGTCCGCGTAGACAGATCATTTTCACAAAATACTAATAAAGAATGAATATGAAGGGTATTCATCAAGCATGCGATAGTCCGCGTAGTCAGGTTATTCCCACAAATTAATAAATGGTAAAAAGGTTCCCACCAATGATTTATTATTTCGGTGCCATTATACTTTTACCAAAACGAATATTCGTTAACACAACGAATATTCTCCAACAAAACGAATATTCGTCGACACAACGAATATTCCCTGACATACTTTTATAATTTACACATATCACCATTATCTAAAACTTATTAGTCAAATTAATTAATTTTAACAGAAACTAGACTTCAAATACTTTAATTTAGCTTCAAGAATCATCCAAATTAGATATAAAATTATCAAGTTATATATTTTTAAATATTAAAGCTCAATACTGAAAATCTGTTTGAAAAATCCCAAACTAGCCACTTCTTATAATTCATAACAAATCACACGTAAATCTTTAACGGTTCAAAATTGGTGAACATATTCCCAGCTTATATATGTATAACATATCCAAAAATTATAACGATCCAACGGTCAGATTATAAAATATAACCCACACAATAAACCTTAAAAAAACTGATTTTTTAGATTTTGACAGACTATAAATCCTTCGGACCAGTCTCATTCAAATAGTCACCACGAACAATCCACAAGAAATTTTTAGGTGATTCTTATTTCTGTGTTTAGCTTACGTTCATAGCTTTCTTTTGATATAAAGATCATCTTCTAACTCATATACAAGGAGATATAGATGTTACAAAAAAGCAGGGTAACAAACTAACTTTTCTGAAATTTTCAGATTTTCTTTTTTTCGTTCCTTTGATTTGATTTCTTGATTTCTCTTGTTTGATTCTTGTTTATACAAGTTTAATCCATCACAAATAAGCATAACATATACTCTTTCCATAAATTTCACAAAACCTAATCACCATATATGAAATCAAAGTATAAATTAAATTTTAAGTATATACATTTCTAAGTTTCTTCTTTAATTTTCAACTTTCCCTCTTGTTTTGAAAATTTTGAGGAAATACGGAAGTATGAAATGAAAAGACTGATGATTTTGCCTTATTTGGCCAAATCAATTAACCACATGCTCCTTGTCCCACTCAAAATCAATGACCAATCAAGGAATGGTTTGGTGAGGAATGTGGGAAAAGTTTTGGAAGCATATGTAAAATAAATTTCAGCATTCTTCTCACATTTTACGGGTTTCAGCCGCCCCTTTTATGGCCCACTTCTCCATAAATTTTAATATCTCCTTTTTTATTTATAAAAAAATTAAAATTTTGAATATATTATATTAATAATTTTATAAAAGTCGAGGTCTTACAAATGATATATCTTGCGACTTTATATGTCGAATTTTTAATTACGAGTTAGGAGTATAATTATGATTGATAATATTTTAATAACGTATTTAACATGGTGAGCCAATTTTATAATTTTACATGTATTGTTATACGTTGCAATTGTAATTCGGCCGCAATACATAGCGTAACTCTTTTATAATAATTTTTCCATCTCGTCTTTCACACTCTCAAATTTATTAGCAGTGTTTTCCCCTCCTCCCCTTTTTCTTCTTTTTTTTTTCTTTGAGATTAATCAAATAGACTAGTAATGACACAAAATTTATTATATTTACAATTGAAAAATATATATGTTACAATTTTATATATCAACTTTTTTTTATTAAGAGTTACGTAAATAATAATTATAATTGGTAATATTTAAACGATGTATTTATATAGTGATAAACATTATAATCTTATATAATCTTATATATTAATATACATCACAATCATAATTCAATAAAAAAAATTCGCAACATATATGTTACAATATTATATATCAACTTTTTTATTACGAGTTACGTAAATAATAATTATAATTGATAATATTTAAACGATGTATTTATATAGTGACAAATATTATAATCTTATGCAATCTTATATATTAATATATATCACAATCATAATTCAATAAAAAAAATTCGCAACATATAGCGAGACTCTTTACAATTATGAATTAAATTATCTATATATACATACGTAAAACTACAATGAAAATTTGGAAATGTTTGAATAGTCTTCACGAACAACTTCATTGGAAATTAATCTCACAATAATTTTAGGTTAGAAGTTTGTTAAGATTTTATAGTTTTTTTTATTGAAAACCCACGTACTATTATGAAAAGGTCATATAAAAAATAAGTTTTACTATAAATCTACAAACTACAAAATTAGATGCAACAATGATTCAATCGTATAAGTCCAAAATTTGACTAAATGCCTATTTCTCTTTATACTCTATGCAAGTCCATAAATTTTTTTAATTCTCGAAATCTTATCCTCTTCCTGTTCTGAAATATAAGATGGTAATTATTAATTTTTTAAAATTAATTAAAAATATTTTTAAAGATAATAATTATTAATTATTTTTAAACTATTAATGTTAATCAATACAATGATAAATATTATTACTCAGGTTTATCAATTTGACTAGTCTTACTTGTATGCTGCATTTATTTAGCAGACTCACACACTCTACATAACACATACCAAACAATACTTTTTTATAGTCACTAAAAACCCTAATTCCTATAACATGAGCTCAATTTTATGAGACGCAATACATTAACCAAACCGAAAACCAGACTACTAATATTTTCCCAAGCTCAAATATGTACATTACACCTGGCTGTTGTAGTTGTCATTCGTTGGACCCATTAAAGTATGAGCCAATTCTAACGTTCATTGATAAATTTATTTTTAATAATATTTAATGAATAATCTTGATTTTGAATTTAAAAATTTATCAAATTAACTTTTAAAAATCAATAATAATTTTATAATTCGGAAGAAAGGGAGTGTTATAAACTTGAAAGAATAGTTGATCTATTCAAATTTCAAATAGATATTGACAGCTAAAGCAAAACAAATCTTTTACAAATCTTTTTTTCATTCTATTTGCGATTGTAAAAAGAACTGTGCGTCCATTAATTTCAAAGTGAGACCATGTACTGGATTCTTAATGAAATAGTGAATAAATTATACTCCCTTTGCCCCAAATTAATTGCTCAGTTTTGATTTTTTAAAGTCAAATTGACCATTTTTAAAACTAATCTTTTTATTATTTTTGCTAAAATATAGGTGAAGTGATTATAACCAAAAGAAAGTATATACAATTTATTACTAACCCCAATTTTTATAATTTTAGAAATATATTTATATATGCTTAATTATTAATTCTAAAAATAGTCAATTTGACTTAAAAAGTCAAAACTGAACAATTAATTTGGGACGGAGAAAGTAGCAACTAGAAGAGGCTTTTTATAAATATATTTGCAATTAATATTTGTAAATTAAGTACTAACTTTCACTAAATAATATAAATTTGTCTAGTTTATCTAAACAAAACGTTGATCAATTGTATAGTATAATTTATCAATACTTAAATATTTTGAATTCATATTTCATAAAATTGTCATATTCCTTAACCATGTATAAATTTATACATTAGCAAATATTGTATCTGTGCTGATTTAATTAATAGTGTGACAACTTCATGAACTATAGAGTTTGTGTCTAGTTCCCTAATACTTTGTTTTTGAGTTTAAAAAAAAAAGGAGTGAAAAACCTAATTTATAATGAAAAGTAAAATAATAGAAAATTAGTAAGTTTTCTTTCATTTGTTACTTTATTTAAAAAGGAAAAAAATATATTTAAGTTTCGCATTTAAGTTACTCTTAAGTTTAGTTATGTTTATAAACTAGAAGATATAATAAGAATTATAAAAGACCATCTTATATTATTTAGTTTTTCATCTAAATTTTATTATTTTTGGACAGAAAAATTTGATAAGAAAACTGGTCAAATTTTTCATTCATTTCATTTCTTTTTTGTTCATAATAAAACTCAATAACAAAGAAATTTGACAAAAAACTTAAGTTTTTTGTCTATTTCTTTTCTTTTGTGTCCATTTTAAAACTCAATAACTGGGTGTAATATTTTGGACCAATTATAACCCATCAGTTAAAGTGTTAATTAGATTTCCATTACCTTAAAAAAACAAATAATTAAGGGAGGGAATAAATAAGAAAGTTGGGCCAAGTTTTGTGATCCAAATACTCTCTCCGTTCTAAAATTAAAGATACAATTTGATTTTTAAAATCAAACGACAAAATATTAAATATTAAATTAATGTAAATTTATTTAATTTTAATTGATACAATTATTATAATTGTACAGTATATAATAAAAAATTATTAATTATAAAATTTAGTTTATTTTAAATTTTTATAAATTATGTTAATTTTAAAATTTAATACTCTGTCATTTAATTTTAAAAATAAAATTAGGAGAGCGACTAATATTTATGAGAGGCAGGTATCTTATCTTAACCTCCACCAATAAATATAAATACGGAAAGTAGTTGACACTAATTCCCTCCTCCCTCCGTGTTCAAAAAGACTTCTGTCATCTCTGAGAGTCAACTTAAAGAGATTTGGTCAAAAGTCAATCCTTTCCGGCACGGCACCGCACCGCTTGCACTCACCAGTCACCTCACCATCCCAACATTCAACAACAATATTCTTTCCGCCATTACCTCTCTCTCTCTCCTCCTTATTTTTCCTCCATTTTTCTCCAGATCTGAGCTCATTTTTAGCTTCCATTGAAACCCTAAGGCCTTTCCGTTCCTTTATCTACAAACCCCACATTTTTTTCGTACCAAAAACCCTATAAATTTGCCTCAATTGAAGAGTTCCTGAAATTTGTGGAGCATTGCGAGTGCAGCTAGGAAGCTGAGGAATTTGAAGTGAAGTTGAGATTTTTCGGGCTTGAATTATTTATAATTTCGTTCTATAGGATTAGGAGAGAGGTAAAGATAGAGATCCTTAGCTTGAAATTTTGTTGCAATCATTTGGTCTGCAGCTAGGTTTTGAATCCCATAAAAGAAAATAGTCAGGAAAAGAACTTACCAACTGTAATTTGTGTGAATTTTAGTACCATAATATCTAATTCAGTAGCCGTAAATAGCTAAGAGTATCTCGAATTCAGTAGCCGTAAATAGCTAAGAGTATCGTTACCCTGATTGGGTAATAAGTGCAGTATTTGTTGGAATGTGCATTTAAGGGTGCTGTTTGGTGTATGAGATTTGAGTCTGGTTTTTGCAGCAGTAGGGAGTTGGTATTCTGAGTAATGGCGCTTAAGCTTCCAGCTCCTGAAGCTGCAAAGATTGCAATTCAGTCGATTGGATGTGGATACGATATTTCCTTAGATCTGAGGCTAAAGTACTGTAAAAGGGATTCGACTAATCCGCGTTTAATTGAAATTCCCGAGGAACAGGGGAAAGAAATTGTTCTTCCTGGTGGAATTTTGATTCCCAATGTATCTATAGCAATAAAATGTGATAAAGGGGAGTGTACTCGGTTTCAGTCTGATGTTCTCTCTTTCCAGCAGGTACCATCATTTGTGCTGATTGGTGAACTTTTGCACTTGCTCATTCCTGAAATATATTATCTACACATATATGCTTATGTCAAGAATATATTATCTAACTGCATTTGTCAGATATCTGTTTTTGTACCATTAATGGTAATTTAAGAATTCAAAACAAGATCGAATGAACTCGTGAAGTGAAGACTTGCTCTCTTGCTTGGATACTAAAATTGGTGGATATTCTAGTACTACATTATTATTATTTTATATTTTTTAAATAAATAGTTTATCCTGCTAGATTGGTATAGGTTCATAAGTATAACAACCCGGGTCAAATCCCGAGTTCGGAACAAATCTCAAGTCCAAATCGAATCATATTCATTCAAACAAAACATGGCCTTAAACCACTAGCCCAATATTATCTTCTTGGGTCATCTTAGCCCACCACAGGTTCACCCAAAAGGTCATGACTGAAGGTACTATTGTTAGTAACTTAATTCGACAAATTTTTTCTATATCTTTCGATGTGGGACTGGGATGTTACAAACTCCCCCACTTAAATTTCTGACGTTCCCGTCAGAACCGATCATACACACGGTCTACAGATCTTTGTCTCTCTAGAACTCCCCTATTTAAATTTCTGACGTCCCCGTTAGAACCGAACACACACGGCTCGCAAATTTTTGGCTCTATAGCCATTGTGAGATAATACCGGCTGACTTCGTATCCCCACCTCTGGATCTCTCTCTATTGTAGGATAATACCACCAGCTTTTGTGTCCCCACCTTCGGCAACCCAATCGGATGACTCGACCGGAGCTTTCGAGAGTCGGCTCTGATACCATATAAAACAACCCGGGTCAAATCTGAGTCCGGAACAAATCTTGGGTCAAATCCCAAGTCCAAATCGAATCAAATTCATCTAAACAAAACAAGGCCTTAAACCACTAGCCTGAGTCAAATCCGAGTCCGGAACAAATCTTGGGTCAAATCCCAAGTCTAAATCGAATCAAATTCATCTAAACAAAACAAGACCTTAAACCACTAGCTCGATAGTATCTTCTTGAGTTATCTTAGCCCATCACAGACTCATCCAAAGGGTCATGACTGAAGGTACTATTGTTACTAACTTAATTCCTTATATATGGACAAATTTTTTCCATATCTTTCGATGTAGGACTGGGGTGTTACAATAAGTGTTTGGTGCTAGTTTCTGACGTGGTGTATGCTTAATTATCAATCTCTATATTTTTGGGCATTTCAATATTTCCAGTTTTTATTCTGCAGATGTCAGAGCAGTTCAACCAGGAAATGTTGTTGACTGGAAAAATACCTTCTGGACTATTCAATGCTATGTTCGAATTTACTGGTAGTTGGCAGAAAGATGCAGCCTATACAAAAACCCTTGCTTTTGATGGCGTGTTCATAACACTGTACACAGTTGCACTGGACAAATCTCAGATGGTACTGTCTGATCATGTGAAGAAAGCTGTTCCATCATCATGGGATCCTGTTGCTTTGGCAAGGTGAAAATAAACTGTACACACAATTTCTTTTGTGTGATGAAGCCTCTGGAATCATTTTGTATTTCATGCTAACTTTTCAAAGCTATACATTCTGTGGACAAATAATTCTAGTAGGGATTATTCGTCTGTCGAGATTCTGGCCATGGTTACTCCTTTTGTATTATGAGTTTTTAACTCTTATGATGTCCTTGATTTGGTCGTTAAGTCATGTCTTAGAGTTTGACCCCTGAACAACAAATATTGCACAACAAATATTGCTTTCAGTGATCGGAGAAGGGATAGGAGCAGTCTCATGTTGGCAAACAAATGGCTATCATAGAAAATGAAATAGAAAGATTTAAAACTGGTTAAATTTGCTATATTACTATTGGTTAGCTTTATGAGAAACTACATGCCATCTTATTAGTCATAGGTTATCAAACTAAAATAGTTGGACCCCGATTCTTTTCCCCCTCCTGCTGTTTTCATAGCTCCTGCTAGTCACTTTTGGGCCGTATGTAAATAACCAAATTCAGCATGATGCTTTGTTTGAATGAACTTGTGCTAAACCTCATCAGTTGTGAATTCTTCATTTAAGGCTGAAGCTTCTTCTTTTTCTGCTTTCACATAATTGTGCCTCATGCCACTATATATACTTCTAAAACTGGATAAAAATTACAATAAATATGTCCAAAATTAATGAAAGTATATACAAGTATTATGTCAGTAGTTTACAACGGAATCTTATTTCAAAAATTTGGGATCCGTACATGCATCTTGTTTTGGTCCACCACTTTCAAACATTGATTGGCGAAAATATTAGATACACAAGTAAATGTACAACAAATGCAGATATTTTTTTTTGATACGTAAATAAAATCCGCTATAAGAACCAAATAGGGAGGTGAACCCAAGTATACGGGGATTACACAAACATAGGGAAGAAAAAAAAAGACACCTATATTCCAAAGCAGTAAAACCCTCCTTATACAAGGAACCTACCAAATAGATACCTAGACTAGGTTACTTAAGAAAAATTATCCACAAAATTAACAATGATACTCAAATATGTCTTGTCATGCCAAAACAAAGAGAAGGCTCAAAAATAGAAATCAAATATGCGCTAATGTTGTCACTGGGCCCTCACAATTCCATTCCTTCCAAATTGTCCACCAATTGGGGAAACCATGTCTCACATCTTCTTACAATCCTTCTCCACCTTCACACCTTCCCAAGCCTGTAACATCTCCCGAACGGATCTTGACATTACCCAAGATCTCCACTGTCCAAAGACTCTATGTTGATTCGGGTAGGAGGAAGAGGATAAAAAATTGCTTAATTGCTATTATTTTATATTAATATTTAGGGATAAATATTTTGGTGATTAATGTAACTATTTATTACTTATTAAGTAGAGTATTCTAGAAGTTTGAATCATAAGTATATTTTAATTAGGCGATTATTTCCTTTTTAAATTAGTGTTTTTACTTGGTCACTAAGTCGTAGGTTTCCTAATATTCCTCTATAAAGACTTGTAATCTTTATTATTATTTAGAATTGAATATATTATTGATGAGTCTTGCTATTTATTGCGACAAATTTGTACACGAGATTAGATAGAATTATAAGAGAGACCACACTTATTAAACATCTCTCCAAAAGGGTTTTCACTAATATTTATCTACGTAACTGACGATCAAAAAGTCAACGTAAACATTCGCAATATATATCATCTTTCATTATTGATTTGAGAAAGTTTTGTGCTTTTATTTGTGTTTCTTTACCAATTCTTTGTGGGGATATGCACTCTTATGTTACGTTTGGATTGGTAGAATAAGAGAGAGAATGGAATGACTCATTCCTATGGAATGAAAAAAATTGTGTTTGGTTGCGATTGGAATGAAAAAAATTGTGTTTAGTTCCTTGAGGGAGGGAGAGCATATGGAATAACTCATTCCAACTAGAATGAAATGAATCATTCCATTCCTTCAATCCAAACGTAGCATTATTCCTTCTTCCCACCATGTCCTACATCACAGGCTGCCTGACAATGAAGCATCAAGTTAGCTGATGTAATCTCTTTTGAGAATTGTTTTGAGCAAGAATCATCCCCAAAGCCGTTCTCGACATGAAAAAGCCAAACACATAAACTAATAAATCTTTTACTACATGCGAAAAATTACAAAACAATCATGGAAAACAAAATATGTTTTACAAGTTTGGAAGTATCCATTTTCAATTATCCTTTTCAGCATGGAAGAGAGTATCTACTTCATTTATTATCCGAAAGGACATTGTAAAACTAAATAGCTATATTTTAAACAGTAAATTATATAAGTTATAAAAATATGTAAAGTGGTGGCATTAAACATCAAGAGGCTGCCACATGGCAAAACCAAATTCTCAGGCTTTCCTATTTGACGGTGTTTTCGCTGATCTCATGGTCTTAAGTTTCAGACTTATCTATACACGTGTGAATCTATTTTTGAAAGATGATTTGGAAAGCCGTGTTGACCTGTTGTTTTAATATTGAACTTAGACTGTATCTTTTCTTTAGGTTTCATTGTGTGATATTAATGTGTATACCTTCGTGGTTTGTAGATATTAAACCGCATCCTTACTGGCTAGGATGATTATACTTGAACTACTACTCTGATATCCTTAATGTACATTTAGAAATTTGTGTAATTTAAAATCTTGTGTTGGTTCTAATAACATTAAAGGTGAATTGGATATAATCTATTGTAGATCTGAATAGGGTGGACTTCTATGAAATCTTTATTCTGTTTGGCGATGATCCAATTTTATAAGTCACAAAATGGAGAGCAACAAATTATATGGAACTTAAAAAGGTTTAGCTCTCGTTTAGATTTGCAATCTTCATCACTCCATCTGTTCTACAAAAAAAGTCCCATTTGATTGTTTTTCTAATCAATTTGCGAAATTTTAGAATTCAAAATTGATGTTTAATTTTGATTAATGCAACAGTCAATGTTTTAAACTACTTAAAAAATATTACCAAGTAAAAAATTGTTATTTCAAAAATTAAAAAATTTCACATCACAATTTGAATTTTAGGATTTTGCAAATTAGCTAGGATGACTTTTATTCCAGAGAGCGTATTATACTGTTCTGGACTATCTTTATATTAGTATTTGTATCTATAACT
This sequence comes from Aralia elata, assembly GCA_034770075.1. Classification (NCBI taxonomy): domain Eukaryota; kingdom Viridiplantae; phylum Streptophyta; class Magnoliopsida; order Apiales; family Araliaceae; genus Aralia; species Aralia elata. The sequence goes on along the minus strand of CM068388.1, from coordinate 4,374,484 downwards.
TAGTGCATGCATATGTTTGTTCTTCATTCATGATATTCGTATTTCACATAAAAAGTTTTCAAACAGTAACTGCTGCATCAAGTTTTTGGTTGGTTTGTAACTTTATTGGATTTCCTTAGTAAATGTTTTACTTAGTTATGTTGTTCGCGTTAGGTTTTAGTTCGCCAAAGTGAGGTTGCTGGGCATGGACTAGACATAAACCTACTATTTGGCATTATTTGCACAAATGGCTGCTTGAAGACTTCAAATCACATTATGATGCTTCATAGCCTGACCTCATTCTACTGCACCAATCAAAGCCCTTATTGCCCAAATGTTTTATGTCATAAATAATGAAACTTATATTTGTGAGTTTTCACTGGGGTGGTGCATAATGTAACCATATTGCCAAAATTTTTATTGGGGCCAGTTTAATAATGATTATTAGCTATTTTAGTTGAATTTTGCTTTGCATTTTTTCCAAATCCCCATTTTACATTACTGATTGAATTTACTTGAACACTGTAATACTGTATCCTGCTGCCTGCATGGCTTTTCCCATTGATGCATTAGTAATTCTAGGTAAAAGATTACCTTTTGGCTTGATCTAACTGTACAATGTTCGAGTTTTAAAATTCAACTGATTTTTGTGTCTGTATTTGTCATTCCAGGTTTATTGAAAAATTTGGCACTCACATTATTGTGGGTGTGAAGATGGGAGGGAAGGATGTAATATATATGAAGCAGCAACATTCGTCTTCACTTCAGCCTTCTGATGTACAAAAATGGTTAAAGACAATTGCAGATAAGAGATTTGTGGACGCGAGCGGACAATCTGGAATGGATTCTGAACAAACTTATCAGAAGGACGAGGTTTGTCATAGACTGATAGTTTATTTCTGCTTTCTGCTTCTTGTAATAAACAATTTTAGAAACATTTAAACATATTTTTATTATTTTACTTTTAGTAAAAATGGTCTTCTTTTTTGATGTTGTGCCTGATGATACAATGCTTTTCTAATTTGTTGGTGGAAGCAGAGACATTGTGGACAACTGCATTTCATAATTTTAAACTGTTTATGATCAGGCAAAATCATCTTGCACTTCAAATGCTTTACTTGGGGGAAATAATGTAATGTAGAATCGGATATAGAGTTTTAACATTTTTTGTCCCTTAGTGGTACATCTGGTTTAGGTTTCTTGGGGTTAGCAACGTGTCAGTAAGCAAACTTAAGTCGATTATAGAGCATCCAAAAAGTGAAACCACTTTGCAATGGACCTTAAAGATTTGTACTAAATTAGTTTGGAAGCCTCCAATTCTGACTGGGGGAAATTGTTTTTTTGATCTATCATGTATGGAGCTGGAGGTCTCGTGTCCTGCGGACCCCGTATAATCATCATATACACGTTTGGTCCATGAATGAAGTGTGTCTAGCCTTTTCTTTTCTCTGGGGGGTTGGGGCGGGGGGGCGGGGCGGTTGAGAGAGCATACTTAGGATATGTAGTAAGTTAAACTTTCTCTAACATGTTGAGCTTTTAGACAAGTTTCATTGTTGATAAAGCAAAAGGGCCTGAGTGGTTAATAATCTACCTTCTGTTTCTTCCTCTTTTAAACTTCATATCCAGCTGGTCTGGAGTTCCTTCTTTAGAGAATGGTATGTTTCTATATTAAGCACAAGATCTGTCAGCCGTGTCAGGTTTATTGAGTTTCATGCTATGATTTTTTTGTGCTTTATGCATTATGGTTGGAATTACCTTTATGAGTGACTACTGACTTGGAAACAAAATTAAGCAATAAATTTGTAATGTTTATAGATGTTCAATGCTTCAGGTTGTGGGTTTTATTTTATTGTATTAATACATTTTGGTTGAAAGTACGTTCCATTAACGTTGCCACCTGTTTTCCTTTAATCTGATTTTTGTAATGATTAGTTTCTACAAAATATTTCAGTTGCTGTTACAGAAGTAACATATGCATATTCAGTCTACTTACTTTCTACATGTCTTGTCTAATCATTACAGTTTCAAGTCAGGGAGCAGAGGCTGAGGTTTGCAGATACCAGCCCGTCAAGCTCTTATTCATATAAGGAGGTATAAATTATTCATATTATTATTCGTTCCCTGGCTTGATTGCTTTGCACAAGAGTCTAAGGATTCTATGTTTGACGCTTTTTTTTTTCTTCATTTATTTATTATTATGTTTGCATTGGGTCTATCATTCATTTCCTTACAGGACATTGTAAGCATTTGCAAGAGGAGAGGTGGAAACGATAATAAAAACCAACCCCATAATGAGTGGTTACAGAGTGTGCAGTTGGAGCCTGATGCCATTTCAATGTCCTTCATCCCAATAACATCTCTGTTGAATGGTGTCTCAGGGAGTGGATTCTTGAGCCATGCCATAAATCTCTACTTACGTTGTGAGCAAGATATCATCCTTCTTCTCGTGAATTTGCTGCATTTAGTTTCATACCTGCAAATTTATTAGATCACTTGTTTATTCGAGTGTTATTATTCTTAGTTTTTGCGCATTTGCTTAGATTAATCTGAAGAAAGTTCTACATGTTCTTCTATTTCATTTAGATAATTTTATATTTCAGATAGAAGTGGGAGGGGGGTTTAAATGGTTAAGTGTGACAATACATCATTATCACAAAGGTTTTTTTTTCTTTCCTATTCCAACACTAGGACTGGGTGTGTGGCTCATTGAATTTCCAAGCATGGCGAACACTATGGATATAGAGCCGGGGTTATCACAAGCACTCGTGTGTAACACAGAAATGATAGAAAATAGATTTTGGGCCTGACCGATGTTTTTGGACAGCTTAATTCTTGCCTCTTATAATTGCTTATTAAGCATACGTCTAGATCATTTGATGTTGTACACCATCTCTATAATTTATATTTGGCTTCAACTTGCAGATAAACCACCAATTGAAGAGCTCCATCAATTTTTGGCATTTCAGCTTCTGCCACAGTGGGCGCCTGTGTTCAGTGATCTTCCCCTTGGTCCACAACGAAGGCAACAAAGCACAGTGTCTTTGCAGTTCAGTTTTTTGGGTCCTAAGCTCCATGTGAACACCAGTCCGGTAAATCTTCTTCTCTTGTTGGTCTGATTTTTCTTTTTTCTTCCTTAATTGTGTCCGCTCTTGAAAATGTTCTAATTGAGTTTAGTTTGCATCTACAAGGATTCACACCATGTTCAGGCTTACCATCTCTTAAGCATTCATAAGGCTTCAAATGAACCATGTTAAACCAGCTTTGAACTTGTTCCGTTTGTGCACTCTCAGACCCATGTTTATAGCTAAGTTTTGAAGGATTTCAACCCATGATTAGTTGTATTTTCTTGTTGATCGTTTTGTTTGATTCTATCTTCTTCTCTAATATCCCTTGAATTACTTCGTATTGGTTGCTCTAAAGTTAATATATGGCTTACATTCATTGTAACAACCTAGGTCAAATCCCGAGTTCAGAACAAATCTTAGGTCAAATCCCAAGTCCGAATCGAATCAAATCAAATCCATTCAAACAAGGCCTTAAATTATTAGTCCAATAGTATCTTCTTGGGTCATTTTATATACAGACAAATTCGAAAGATGTGGGACTGGGGTGTTATTAACTCACCCCCACTTAAATTTCTGACGTCCTCGTCAGAATCGATAAATTTTCGTGTCCCCACCTCCGGACCTCTCCATTGTGGGATAATCTTACCAGCCTTCGTGTCCCCATCTCCGGCAACCTGATCGGGGATAACTCGACTCAAACTTTCAAGTATCGGCTCCGATACCATATGTAATAACCCGAGTCAAATCCCGAGTCCGGAACAAATTTTGGGTCAAATCCCAAGTCCGACTCGAATCAAATCCGTTTAAACAAGCCTTAAATCACTGGCCCAATAATATCTTCTTGGGTCATCTTAGCCCACCACAGACTCACCCAAAATGTACTATTGTTAGTAACTTAATTCCTTATATATAGACCAATTCTTCCCATATCTTTCGATGTGGGACTGGGGTGTTACATTCATAGAGTCCTTGCCCAAAATTAACCCCCAAAGAGAGCTGATTAAGAATTTAGTCCGAGTACCTTTTATAATAGTAAAACCGACATTACTGCATATATATGCATTTAATCCTACCTAAAGGTTCAAAAAAACGTTTCAGTAAATTATTTTGTGTGGCCAATATGGATACAAGAACTTTAAAATGTAAATCGCCGGGATACTGGTCCGAGTGATTATCCCAGGCTAAAGATTTGATAGCATGCGATATAAGTAGACACCTGAGTCCTTAATCACAAACCAAGTTCCATTGACAGGAACCAGATAAGTCCATTTCCAGTCAGTTGAAAACTCTTAAATTGCATATTGGACGGAAAAGTATATATAAAACATAAGATCCTCTTAACCTTGTTGAGCCTTGTTCGACCGCCCATAGGCATCGGTAGGTTTAGCAACTTGCCATATGCTCCACTGAGATATGGAATCTGGACTTTAATTTTTCATGTTTAAAAGATGGTAATAGTTTACAAATTATTCATTTGACTAGGTTCATAAATTCGAAAAACATTTTCATATCAGCACAGAAGTGTCGATATTATCACTTGATTGAGAACCCTCAAACATAAACATTCATTCACTCCATTTTCTTCACTATATATTGATATCACTTATGTCAATTGCATCTACTCTTTTACCGTGCAATATTGTTGTTGTTCATGCGAAAATATTTACAGATATTACACTCGTCAAAAAGTAAAAATACACATTAAATACATTTCCTTCTAAAACATTGATAGGCTAGTCAAGTCTGCACAGTATTTGACCCAATTGAACCCATTGGTATTCTATATAACATGTTTAATTCTTAATTTATGTAGTGCTTCATAAATAGAACACAGAATTGGATGTTACCTTCACTTGAATCAGTGCTCCTCTCCGCTATACATTCCTTTACAAGCATCGGGAATTTATCATGTTTCAATTCATGACAGGTTGATGTAGGTAAGAGGCCTGTGACAGGCCTCCGGCTATATCTAGAAGGAAAAAAAAGCAACCGCTTGGCTATTCACATGCAGCACCTCTTGTCTCTTCCAAAACTCCTCCAACTCGAAGATGATCCAAATGGCAACTTCTGCCAAGAGTCCTATGACCGTAGATACTATGAGAAAGTTCAGTGGAAGAACTTCTCCCACATCTGCACTGCTCCAGTCGAATCCGATGAGGACCTATCTATAGTTACTGGAGCCCAATTTGAAGTTGGGGATTACGGCTTTAAAAAAGTTCTCTTTTTACGACTCCGCTTCTCAACTGTACGAGGAGCAGTTGCAGTAAAGAATCCAGAATGGGATGGTTCCCCTGGTTTGGCTCGTAAATCTGGACTTATATCAACTCTTATAAGCCATCATTTTACAGCAGCTCAGAAGACACCTCCAAAGCTAGCTGATGTGAATATAAACTCTGCCATTTACCCGGGTGGCCCTCCAGGTCCAGCCCAAGCTCCTAAACTCTTAAAATTTGTCGATACAACAGAAATGACAAGAGGGCCACAAGATGCTCCTGGATATTGGGTTGTCTCTGGAGCGAGACTTATGGTTGAGAAGGGTAGGATTTCACTTCGCGTAAAGTACTCATTATTGGCTGTAATATTACCAGATGAAGAAGTGCCAGAGGAGTCCTAACATACTAATATTTTCCTTGTCTTGCCCTTTTGATCACACAAAAGATGATGGTACTTGGTGGAGGATCTTTGATATATAGGTATCCCCGTTTTGAAGCCGAAGTGCACATTTAACTACTATACTGGTGAAGGATCCTGTAAACAATATTACAGGAAATGCTTAGACGGTTGTGTAATTAGGTTCATCCCCCCCCCCCCCCCACCCCCCCACACACACACCAAAAAAAAAAAAAAACTCCCTAAATACAAGTGTTTTTTGTTTCTGTTTTATTATGATATGAATAATGTTGTGTTTTTATTGTAAATTCTTTGTTTTGTTGTTCATAATTTGTTTATTAAGCATTTTTTGCACTCGGGCTTCAGTTGGTGAGTTTGTTGCAGGTTTCTTCTGTTTTTCAGAACACCGCAAAGGGTGGAGTCTGCATAACAGATTAGTACAAAGCAAACTAGCAACTAGCATATTTTATTGTGGAAATGACAACTTTCTATAAAATACTATAATATCAGGATTTTTATTATCATGATCTCTATGCAGATTCTTGTTTTTCTTTCTTCTTTTATGAAATGAAAGATTTGGAAAATGTGATTTTTTCAGGAACTTAGGTGTTGTTTGATAAAACTGAATGAAAAGTTTTGAACGTATAAGAGAATCTGAATGAGCTGAATGAAGTAGAAGTTTTGAATAAAGAATGAAATTATATGTTTGATAATTGTATGTTTAAAACATCTTAATATATGTATTTTTCTATTTTAATTTTCTGGACTATTATGAACAAATTTATTATGTAATTATAAATAAACAATGTTATTTAAGAAAAATTAAATATAAACTTGTGAACAATTTTTAATAGATTATACTATTAGTAATATAATTTTAGGAATAAACACTAAAAATTTTTAATAGCATTCTATCAGTTCATAAAATCAAAACAAAAGACTATACCAAGATTCATTAAATTGGTCAATGACCAATTTGTTAAAGAAAAAAAATTAAAAAATAATTTGTACGTAACAAAATTTGTTTACAATAGTAAAAAAAGATATTAAATATAATTTTAATCGTCTGAGGGTAGGTAGGTAAAAATATCATTTAACACTACTTCTTATTGTTTCAGCAACAATTTTTTAGATGAATTGTTCAGACACATTCAGAGTTTAAAAATTATAAAACAAATAGTGTGAATGACTTATTTGATCAAATTCAAACTCATTCAGACGTAAACAAACATTCACTTATACTATTACATTCAATTCAATCCTAGGGGCCTAGTGGGGAATTTGGAGGAGTCAGGAAGGGAACTTTATGAAGCGTCTGCACTGAATTAAACTAAACCATCACATTTGCTCTTTTTATATCAGTTTCTTAGCAAGTAAGTAACTTTTTTGCTTGGCCAGTCCCAAGCTAGAACAAACAAAGGAAATTGATATTTTCATATAAAAAAAAAAAATATTTTCATGTGTCTCTCTCACATAGATATGAAATCTGTTCGCTATTCATGTGAAATGAATCACGTGGAATAGTTTCCCATGTAAAAATATCGGTTCTTTAAAGAAAATGGAAACATTGTAAACCGGCCGTATAGGTTAAGAAAGATGTTTAAGGTATGTAAAAGCACAAAAGTAGTAACAAAAAGTACAGAAAAGGTCATAATTTTTCTACCTGAACACTTGTTAATGCCCGAATTATTATTGGAAGCTCGTCCATGCCGATTAAAAATGTCAGATTGACTTAATAAGTGGATAAAAATTTGTAATTTATTTACTTTGCTTTCGGTACTTTTCTTAATTTCTTGTCATTACTTTTCCATCTGATAACATAAAACTTCACTATGTCTTGACAGGATGGCAGATTGGCTATGCTTGTTTAATCATTCATAAGAAGAAAGAAAAAACGTGAAAAAGACATCACAAAAAGCAAAAGTACTAGTATTAAAGTTCTCCTCACTTAATGCTTGATTTCCTTGTCAACTACTTCAACTACACAATATTCAATACTCCATTTTAAGTTGTCACATTTTTTTAGGAACCTATACTCTTACATTCAATACTAAGACCCTAAGATGAGCCCGGGGAAGGACCAGGAAGGGAACTAGGGGAAATCGGGGGAAGGACAAGAGGGCGGGAACCTAGGAAAAACTTGCATTTGTTGTGTAGCGAATGTGATGACTTTGCTCGGGACAAATTCGAACTTGTCACCATTCATAGTAAAGGTGAGAATGTGAGATCTTACAACTAGGCTATCACCTTTGGCGGATGTCGTCGAACTTGTTACCATTCATAGTAAAGGCGAGAATGTGAGATCTTACAACTAGGCTATCACCTTTGGCGGATGTAACCACATATGATGACGCTGCGCATGTCAAATTTAAGAAGCAATAAATTGTCGAAAGTGGATAATATGCAACTGTTAATACTCTCCGGTTTTTGTACTTCACTTTCAATTACTGCATTCTACAAAGATGGCAACTAAATTAAATAGCAGAACTCAAAATCTGCTCAAATCATTTTTTATTTAAATGAAATACATACAACAATAGTGTATTCATAAAAATACAAATTATAGCCTATGCAAAGAGAAACTATGTTCATGGGGTGGCCAATAGGCACCTTCCCTTGGACAGGGGAGAGGGGCAGGTTGTGCAATGTAGGTAGGGTAGCGCTGCCCCGGCATCAATACCGAGAAATCAGGCAAATATGCCGCTGGCACCTGTCAAAAAGATGAGTCACTCAACCTCAGTTCACATTTGTATATAGAGGAAGTAAGGCTAGTTTGGAACTTGGAATACCGGAGGGAAAAGAAAAGGAGTAAAAGGTTATCCCCCTTGGGTATTTAAAAATTTTTTGAATATTAAGTTCATAGAGATATTCATAAAAACACACAAGAAAATAGCCCACCTGCATATATGAGGAAAATTTTCTAGCATGAAATGATTCAATCATTTATTAACAGTAAGGCGACGTACCATGTGTGGATGTGCAAGTTTCTGCATAGGCCTTGAATCCGAATGCCTATTGGCATCATCTTGATGTGAAGAAAAAGAAGCATTTGGCCTAAACAGATGTTCAAATATGGCCATGATAAGAAACATTGATATCAAGATTGCTGTGGCAACAAAGCCGAAAGAAATTGCATTCATGGATGTTCCAAAGTTCTTCCATGGAGCTTGGCGGTCAGTTCCTGTTTGTGATGGGCTAGGGTCTGAGCCAGAATAAATGTTCCATGGCTTTGATCTTTCGGAATTGAATTCAGTCATATTTGTCGGTGAATTGAGAGAGAGAGAGAGAGAGAGATAGCTGAAGAACTATTTTTACTTGTATGCAAACATAAGCAGAAGGAGCTCAATTAAACATGGCTGCAACTGCTGCTGCTGGCTCTTTCCAACATATGCATCTGTTTATCGACATATTGTCACTAGTCCTGATGAGAAAAAACATTGAAAATAGAAATTAAGCTTGATGCAAATGTTTGGAAAAACAATAATGTTGTGCAGGAAAGTGGGTTCACAACTAGATTATGAGAATTCCCATTACCATAAAATTGAAAAAGAAATGCATGTAACTGTAATTCCATCTAAAAGAACCAACTGCAATATAAACGATCCGTTTCTCTTGAAAATCAATATCCAAATAAATTTGATATTTTTTTTATGCCATGAACAAGAATTTAGTCCTCATTGGAATCAAAAGAAAATTAGCAATATGCACTTATCTCTCCATCTTCTCCGCAAATTGCATTTCATATTTTCTACAATGTGTCACACTAAATGCCATTCCCTGCACCAACCGGTTAATGGTCCTAAATCCTAACTCACTGGTTAACAGCTAGTTAAAAAGACATTACTCATGTTGCAGCAAAATCAAATTAAAACTCTGAACAGACTCGGTAAATATACCAAGAACTCTTCAAAATGGGAAAGAAAAGAAGACCCAAAGTGTCTGAAGATTGAATTACCTTTGTGCCTTTATAGAAAACATTTAGATTCCCTATTCACGATTTCTTACCCCATGACTATTTCAAGCACAAACTAATTATACAGGACAAGGGCTTTACTTGCTACAGCAAAAAGGGCATAGACTTGCAACTGAATGAAGTTGAATAGCCAGTACAAGATAAGTAGTCATTTCAAGAACAACCTACTGATCTTACCATATATATGCAGACCCTTTAAAATTTTGGATGAAAATAGAAGTAATTGTAAGAAGAGAAGTGGAATGACTGCTCCTTAAGTGGAGAGACAGATCAATTGCTACAGGTAAAAGTTGATCAATTTAGCTACATTTCTGAAATAGATTTTCTGCTAATTCGACTACATTTTCCCATTTTATAATGATTAATTATGGTCAAATTCAGTTCATATGGACATTAGGGCCTTTTAACTTGTAAATCGTAAACAAAACTGGTACTTTCAGCTAAGTGTTCATATCGTTTTCAATAACAAGAATCATTATGACACTTGTAAAGAAAAAAGAACAACAATTAAACAACATAATGAATGAACAATGCAGATTCCGGAACAGAGAATTATAATTGAAATCATGATGTGTAAATGATACTCTACAAACTTGAAACTTACAAAAAAAATAGCGAAACAAGAATGGAGATTTCACGACAGATAAATATACAAAAAAAAGGCAAAACACCCGATAATTTCTCATAATTTCAAGATTTTTATTGAGCATGAAAATTTTAATATAATCGAACAAAACCAACCTGTTCTAAGCAGAAACTGGAAGGCTTTTCTATATTTTTCCAGAGAAGCAGGAGCACCCCATTATCTCTCTCCTCGTATTCTGTATGTTAATTAAGCTGCCAATGGAAGAACAAAAGACATCCACAATACTCCAACCCTTATTAAAGAATGAAGCTTAGCATAACTAGCTTTATACCCAATAAGAAAATGTAAAGACAAAGTTATATGATAATCTCACTGGGTACCCTTTTTTTTTTATAATGTTTTTATGTTCATGATCTTGATGCCTAACTTAATGAATACTATACCTTTGTTTGGAGAAGCAAACTTAAAGAAATCTAAAGTATGGGCCTTCCTGTCTGGAGAGCCACAACAAGAATGGCCTATTGGTTCTTCTCAAGCATTTACTTTTGGAAATACCACTGAGGTGGCAGCTTCTGACCCGCCCCGTTAACCCGAATAGTCCGATTTGATTAATTTATAAGGAAAATAAATTATAAAAATTCTCATATAGGATATTGAAGCCCAATGTGATTGTAATTGTTCGGTACGTGCAGGACATTTGATGTCACATACCCGGGGTTATATGTGTAGTTATAAGTAAAATGTGGAGCGTGATTGGATCAATTCTTCGTCAGTCAAAAAGGGTATTCAAAATTTTGAGACCGAAGAATATTGTTTATAGTGGCATATTAGAAAGGCACTTCTTTTGACTTATAGTCTATGTAGCTAATTATTTTGAACAGTAATTTTGATAATTAAGTCTTGAAAACCATGCCAAACATGAGGTGAACTCAATTTCAAAACTAAAAAATGAAAGTGGTTGCATTTTAAGAGACGTGGAATGTAGCCTAAGAGTATAAAAAAAAAATCAAATTTGAAATTAGTAGGGTTTGATGGCCACATTAAAATAAATTCTATTGGCATTGACTACTCGACAAGAACACGATAAACAAAATCCATCGGGATCCATGCATAATTCTTTTTAACATCATATGGATGCATAATTGAAGAGTCACATCATTTTCCACTAGATGGAATTGGAAAAAGAAAGCTGCCATCTAAAACTGAAGAAACCCAAGGCAGCAGAAAATTAGTACTCCTACATGTTATTAAATCTCTATGTTGACATGGGTTTGAGTAGGTATATGATCAAAATCCACATAGAAGATGCTTCTTCCTCCGTCCCAAAATGGATGTCATACTTTCTTAAAGTGAAATTAATTAAGTATATATACAAATATTTAAAATATAATACATAAATATATTTTTAACGCGTCTTAAAACTCATGCCAAGTAGATCCCAAGATCCATTTGGGGACCGAAGGAGTATGAAATTTAGGAAGAAAAGTAATTCTACGTGCACAAACTGTGCACCAACACTACTGCCTTGTATTGGGTAGTAAAAAAATTATATAAAAAGTTATTAAATCTTATCTATAATTTAAATGGTTGGGCCTGATACTACTTTTTCTCTATTTGTGCACAACTATTTGTTTGTGTACACAGGAACTAAAGAGAAAACACAAGGCAAAAGAGAGTATCAATGTTGGATATCTTACAGCTCAGGAATTACCTGAAAAGCCATGATTCGAGTGAAGAAAGAAATAGTACTGTACCAAAAGGAAAGAGAGTTAGAAAAGGATGTGAAGTAGGCCAGAGAGCCACATTTAGTCCTCAATTTTCTCCTAAAAGAAGATGATGTTCATAAGTTTGTCAGAAGCACTAAAGCTAATTGCTGAATTAGTTGCAAAAATGTGTCTAATTTCAAAGATTAAATCACTTGCACTGAATAACCACATAGAAAACTTTAGAACCCTTCAAGATTTCAAGAAAATAATAATGAGGAGAAATGATGATACCTAAAAGGAACATGAGAGAAGAAGCTTTAATTTTCTTTCCCTCCAATGCATTGAGTGAAGATCTTTTTTCCACCAAGACAATCACTATGTCTGAGAAAGATATGAAGGTCTAACTAAAGTATTAAAGTCTAAAAGCTATTTCAAATAAAAATTCCCATATACAAACACCCTATGTCCACATTTTTCAACCTCTACAATTTTTTAAATTTTAATTTTTTTCATAAACTATATTCCATCCGTTCTCGATTATAAGATCGTTGTTAACTTTTGAAAGTTAATTTCGGACATTTTTAAAGTCAAAATTGAAATGAGACAATAAATCTCACAATTAGTAATAATTTTTAAATAATTTATAATATTTATCATTGTATTGACTAAAATTAAAAAAATATATGTTAAAATTAATTTTGAAAATGTCTTAACTTGCCGTTAAAAAAACTTAATAATAATTTTATATTTTAAAACGGAGGGATTATTACTATTATATATTTTTATCACTCTTCAAGGGGAAAATCAAGATCATGGTTGATAGGATAAGGCTATAGATCATAAATTTGTCTTCTCCTTTGGGGTTTTGCTTTGTTTATTCTTGCTTAAAAATTAACATATTTGATGGCTTAGGATTGGGGTCACCTCAAGAAAAGAATATAAAGTTTTTAGTCTGTATAAGACACTTTGTAAAGAGAAAGGACCCCATGACAAGAAAGGACACTGTAGAAAATGTTGAAAAACAGATTGAATAATAATTTCCCTTTCTTTTCTTCCTTTATCCTTTCTTTTTTCTCAAACACAAGAATTTTCAAGTGAAGCAACCTTTTGCTTTCCCAACATGTTCCACCCAGCACCTATAGAGCCCTTCAGACAAGAGTGACCAGCTATTGTTACACCTCTAGGCTGCATAATCACAGTTGTTTGTTTTAAGCTTCACCAAGTATAAACATCTATGCATGAAGGATAAGAAAAAGGATAGTACTCCTTCGATCAAAAAAGGGCAAAATATACTTTTGTTACACCGAGTTCTGTCCTCTGTACAATTCGGTCCCTAAATTAATTGGGTTTACACATCCGTTACATCAAGTACCTAATTTTGCATTTGAAAATAAATTTATTTCAATTTTGCATATGAGTTAATTATTCTATATTTTAAAGTTATATTTTTTTCTTTGTTTTCTAAATTATAATTTAAATAAATGCACCCTTTATTATATATTCTTTTTAATTTATAAAAGTTTAAAATTTAAATGTGATAAATTATTTTGATACATATACGGTATTAATTAGCATTTTTATTTTTTGTTCAATATTATTTGGTATAATTTTTATTTTTTTAATTTGTTATTTTTTGTTAAACATTATACGTTATTAATTTAGTTTTTTTAAATAAGTCAACCGTATTTAAATACGGTCAAACCTTATAAAACCATTAGGCTCTAATTGAGTTGCCATTCGGGTTGAGTTTTCTGGCCAATTTCCGCCAGAAATTGAATTTTGGGGGGGGGGGGGGAGGGACATTGTGCGAAATTAGGTACTTGATGTAACGGATGTGTAAGCCCAATTAGTTTAGGAGCCGAATTGTGAGGAATTGTGCGAAATTAGGTACTTGATGTAACGGATGTGTAAGCCCAATTAGTTTAGGAGCCGAATTGTGAAGAAGGTGGAACTTGGTATAAAAAAGTATATTTTGCCCATCAAAAAATTAGGACTATAGTTTACTATTTTTCTACTTAGTAAATTTTTTCTAGAAATACTTTAAACATAATTTTTTTTCTAATACGTAATAAATTTTAGGCTAAATTTCTTTATTGCATTAGCTCTACTGTATTTTTTTGTTTCATTTCTTCTAGAATAATCCCCAAAAAATTTTTGATTATGGATCTACTACTAGAAATTTAATGCGTAATCTCAACATTCAATTTGTATTCATGAATAATCTTATTTTTCAATTATTCAATCATTTCATTTACCTAGTTTATGTTAACCAGATTAGTCAATATTTATATATTCAGATGCAATAAGATGTTATTTGTAATAAACAGTTTAGTTAAAAATATGTTTAACAATGTCCTATTCTAACTACTATATGCTTTTGGATAATAGAGGAGAGTTGCATTAAGATTTGCAAATCAACTATAAAAAATTTAACTATTCCTTTAGAAAATAAACCATATAACTGGCTTTACGTTTACATATAGGATTCATTTTTTAAAAATTCTATCTGAACATAAAAATTAAACATGAATGTATTTGAATTTTATCTATTTGTATTTTTACCCCGTTATCTTACCCACGTAAAAGAACTCTTCAGTTTTTATCTTACCCCAAACTAATTTAAGATAAAAGGCGTCTGTAGAGTTGAATTGAAGTATTACATATGTATACATGTTTTAAAAGAGGAGTTATGTTGTTTGTACGTGTTTATCTTCCCCCATGTTGCTTTGTTTTGTTTTTTAGGAGCTTATAGTCCTTCCTCCCTAATCCCCTTCTCTCTCTGTCTCTCCACCCATGTGGGAATGATGACTTTTGTGCATATTGTTAATGGTGTTCAATGACCAATTCATTAAGCTTGTGGGGGGTGTACTATAGTGGCGCAAACAATAATTAAAGTTGATAGGTTTTAATTTTTTACTCTTTACCAACCTTTTCTTCCTCTTGCAAAAGGTAAGAAATAATTGAACATTCTTAATTAATTTGTGAATCAACTTAAATGAAGTTATTCATCCATGTATTCAAATTTCAAATCAAAAAAAATGAAGGTTGATGTACCACATCCAAAAGAGAGAATAATAATACTGAGTTAGTCCATTGCGATGAAAATGGTTATCTCATATATCTCACCTTAATCCAAATTCAAATTATTGGTATCAGATCATCCCTTGCATGATAATTATTAGAGTTTTGAATCTCGAAAACATTTAACTGGGGTAAATCACTCGTTATTTTGTGTAGTCACCTTATTTTCATGAAATAGTTCAAACATGTTAAAGACGAAGATCTGTGTTTTTTTAAGTTCCGATATTACAAGACAAATGTTTTTTTTGTACACTGAGACAAATTCGATATGGCAATGAAAAAGTAATCAATATAAATTAGTTTAATAACCCATTTACCATTTAAAACCCATCTCACTGGTGTCATCATAAAATACGCGGTAAAAATCTTTTATAAAAGGTAACGTGTACATATATATGTGTGTGTGTAAGATTCTACAAAAATTGACCGTAGTGAAGAGTCGGCCAAATAATTAAACAGACGCTAATGTTAAAACTCATTCGCCCAAATGTTTGACAAATATTGGCTACAATGATTGTGGATCATACCCTATGTATGTAGAGAGAGAAAGAGATGGAGATGTCGGCAAAAATGTAAGTATATGGCACGGACAAGAAGCATCAAGCAGCAGTAGTAGAATTCAATTAAGTAGGCATTGGAGGCATAAAAGTCAAAGTTTTAAGAGAGGTGACATGCTTACGCTTTGTTTTCTAAGAGTGGTCCCGAATTAAGATTTAAGATTTGGCTTTGTCAAAGTCAAATTTAAATCTATTATACTCCATTCGTCCCAAATTAATTGCTTTTCTAGGATTTTTTAAGTCAAATTGACTATTTTTAAAATTAATAATTAAGCATATATAAATATATTTCTAAAATTATAAAAATTGAAATTAGTAATAAATTGTATATACTTTCTTTTGGTTATAATATCTTCACCTATATGTTAGCAAAAATAGTAAAAAGATTAGTTTTAAAAATAGTCAATTTGACTTTAAAAAGTCCTAGAAATGCAATTATTTTGGGACGGAAGGAATATATCACTAGGGACCAGGACACATGGACACATGTATTGCGCGAGTAATTCATATAAACGTGTAATTAATTTTATAATGTAATTTAAACGATAAAAAATATATGTAATTTGGGTAATTTAAAATATAATTTGACCCGAGCGCTATTATCCAACCCATATTAATCATGAGGTTGGGGTTAAATTAGAAAACAAAAAGAAAAAAAGAAGATAAGATATAAATATTATTTAATTTTGAGGGTCAAATATGAGAACTTTTAAACTTAAGAACTGCATTTTGAGAAAAATGTTTGATCTGTTCAAAGAGACCAAAGCGGTGTGTTCGCTTTATATATGGATATACATTCATACACACATACCTCAAAACAGTAAATTTTCAGACTAATCCATCAAATTGCATAAGGTAAATTTTCGAACTCTCAGCTATAGGCAGAGTGGAAATTTGAGCTCACCAAAGCCAAATGAAAGGGAGAACATGTAGATTTTAAACTTCCGAAAGGGTACTGGTCAAAAGGAAGACAAATCATATCTATAGCACAGTTCAACAAACCAATGTATTTTCAGCATCCATCTACAATCTCGACATTAGCATCAAACTATCTATCTATCATAAATCTGGCTGGCCATATTTATTTGCAAGGATTATAATTCAAAAATTATTAATCTTAAAACTATGTTTGTTTGTAAAAATTATACTTGAAATATAACTATTAATTCTAAATGTCTTGTTTGTTTTCAAATTTAAATTTGGGACTATCAGTACATAAATTATAAAATGACTTAATATAAAAAATTATTTAATACCACATTCAGCCAAGTATTATAATCTTAAAATTAATAGTCTTGGGATTATAATTCCATAAATTATAATCCTTACAAACAAACATGACCTGAATTTATAATCCCGAGATTATAATACTTAGTTGAACATTGTATTAAATAATCCTCCACATTAAACTATTTTATAATTCCTAAACTAATAGTCTCAAGTCTAAATTTAAAAACAAACAAACACTTAGAATTAATAGTACTATCTCAAGTATAATTCTTACAAACAAATATAACACTAGTGAATAATTTTCCTAAATATAACATACACGGATATCAACATAGTTTGTGTTTGTAAATTCTAACAAGTGCAAAGTTTGAGCCCCTCGCCATTATCAAATAGAGTAGACATCCATTACAATTAAATCAAGTTTAACCGAAGGTACAAGGAAACAGAAAACTCCAAGCCACGTCTCATGTAAATTAAAGTAAACAAAACGAAAGAAAAAGGTAGCAAAAATTATCAACCACCACCACCACCACACTACGACCACTACTACTACCACCACTACCACCACCACCACTACTAACTCAGTTCTTCAAGCTTTTAGGCGCCCATAGAACTTGGATTTTTCCTCTCTTGTTTGGAAACGACCATGGCCAAACTTGGAGGATGTATCAATGAACTTGAGCTTGATGTCCTCCAATGCTAGCCTAGATGTCTGGTTCAACAGCGACTGCCTCAGGGTGACAACACGCTTCTTTGGTCCCACACAGCAGCCTTTTATCAGAAGATAATCATCTTTCACAACACCATAATGGGGGAAACCTCCCACCGGCGTAATAACCTTCTCAGTCCTGAACGAAAGATAGAAAAATATTAATACTACTACAGCAGTTATAAGTTCCCATGTGAATATTACTATCCAATTGAAATGCCTGTCTGACAACCCTCCCCTCAGCCCCCAGGGTTGTATTTATACGTTATGAATACTAATAAACAAGATTCATAGGGACAGGAGGTGAAAACTCGTATTCAAGTGAAATTGACAGCTTAATAGTTTCTGGTGTTGAGAAAATTCACCATTCACTTGGTCTAAACACCCAGTTACCAGGTTCATAAGCTACCTACTTGGAAAAAGTAAACTCTTCCCTAGATAGATAACTACTTAACCGACTAATAAATTTTTTATATTTCTCAAACCTACCAAAAGAATACACAAAATGTTGAGATACGAGGAAACACTGAACTTCAAACGGAAGAATTGACCAACCTGTCAAACTCGGTGATGGCAGAATGGGATTCCTGACCAGCCTTCCCTAGCTTGTAAATCTTTTTGTTCATCTCCGTACGATGATGATAACCATTTTGACCAGCCCTCGCGACCGTAAATGAAACCCTAGCTGGATGCCAAGCCCCAATACAGGCAACCTTGCGAAGCCCACGATGGGTCTTGCGAGGAAGGCGGGTGACACCCCAACGAGTAACAACACCCTCATAGCCCTTACCCTTGGTCACCCCTATGATGTCAATCATCTCATCCTTCTGGAACACAGCATCAATTGGAACCTGCTTTTCAAAAAAGCTATAAGCAAAGTCCACCTTCTTGGAAACATCTCCACCATTCACTTGTATCTCCATCAGGTGAGCCTTCTTCTGCTTTAACCCTTTCATCTTCCGAATCTACAGATTAGAAAACATTAAATACACATAATAAAGTAGAACTGACTGGAATGATAGATGAAAACTACAAGATAGAGCAGCACCTGTGTGTGAGCAAGAACACGAATCACAGAACAGTACTTCTTCATTTTCTCCAGCTGTGACTGAATGTCATTTTTCCCTTCTTCACTCTCGTACTTCTTTGAATACTTGCTGAAAGCCTTCTTCTTGGACTTGCACCAATTCTTGTAGAATCTCCTCTTCACATCTTCATTAAGATGTTGGGCCCAAACAGTATTCAGAGAACGGAGGCCACGCGGTGTTTTGACATAACCAACAACCCCAACAACAATCATGGGCGGTGCTTCTATAATTGTTACAGCCTCACACGTCTCTTTCTTGTGGAGTTCTGAGTACAACAATTTTAACAAATTCATAAACAATAGATAGAACACCTATAATGCAACACATCAACTTTGAAGGTACATATTTCCATCACTTTAAAATTAATTTTAGTTTCCCTTTTTGGTGTTTTGCAAATCACAAATTGGCCTGCTTCTCTCTTTTGTGGAGACCGATGACATTTTGGAAGGGAAATAACCAGAGTTACCAGATACTCTCGTAAACCTAGCGAATCGTGTATACTTGCGTACCCAAACAGGATACTCTTCTTACGTGCCAATACACTAAATTTAGCATACCAAAAAATTTCTTTGTTGTTTAACTATAATAGCACAAATATCAATATTATAACTTAGTATTGAATGCTCAAACATTACATTTGTACTAAAATATTTATAAAACAATCAACTTGCTGATTAAACTAAAAATCTTCTATAAAACTTAGATTTATTACATTTAGATTCTAAGATAACTCTTGACTATAAAAACTTATATAAAAATAACCTAACGTATCGCGTTTTAGCTATATAGCGCGGTACGTGCGCGTATTCGTATCACGTACCAAAACGTACCACGTTTCAAGTAACACTGGAAATAACCAAGAGAAGGAATAAATGTGGAGCTTGAAGGAAATAAATACCACAACATAATAATATCTAATCATAAGCCGACTTTATTTATCAGCAAGGAGTCCTATGCAATTTAATTCAAATTCGTGATATGAAAAAGTTCCCTTAATTTGGTCATTTACCATTAAAAAATAAATAAAAAGTAAAAGGAATTCTTAATGTAATCCTATTTTCAAACACAAATTATACAGAAAAGAGAAATAAGAATACAAGAAAACGAATTATTTACAGACGCAAGTGTCCTGTTATATTCTCGTATGTTTTGATATTACTTTTAACAAGTTAATGTACCATATGGCAGGAATATCCCTTTACCAAAGGGAACATAGATAGGAGTGAATCAACTCACTTGACCCTGGTTTTTCAACTTCTCTAACAATATGAGTCATCCCAGCTTTGTATCCCAGGAATGCAGTCAATCGGCAAGGCTTCGCCGGATCATCTTTGGGGAAAGCCTTCACTGCACAAACATTGAAGAGAAAAAAGCATCACATGGCAAGTCCAACCATGCATACATGGGAACAAATTAATTTTCTGCAACATTATGGAAAACTAACTAATTCTGATAAGCTGAGTGCAAATAGAAAATGTTGCTAGGATCATTATTCTTGAGCATATATTAACTTATAAAGATCAAATTATTATCTTACACAATTTAAACAATATGAACGACCAATATTGCATTGCCATTTTTTAGATAGAGAAAAAGTAAACTACTGTAAAAAGAAAAATAAAAGCATTTGTAAAAAGCATAAAAAATACTGTAGTGCTACGAATCTACCAATCAACATCAACTAGTAACATTATGTTTAAAGGAAGCCCCAAGTGGGCCAAGACTAGTGACAGATCACAGATCAAAGCTGACAGTAGCTAATTTGAATCCTCATAATTTGCAAAATCAAAAATGTTTGGCCATATATTCTACGCATACAAAAATCTCTTCAACATCCCTTGTAAAGATTCTTGCATGAAAAAACTTGGATCAGAACAGTAAAATTACAGCAAAACAATGCATATAATGATATTTACATTAAACAAAAGAGCGGCAAGTTGAAACAAAGCATACAAAAAAAATAAATAAGAAACAATAAAAAGTTAAAAAAAAAAAAAAAAAAAACCTTTTCCCCTTTGGCGAGAGGCCCTTTTTCTTGGGAGAAATCCTAAAGAACCATGTCTTGGGTGCTCAAACTTGCGGTGAGACATTCTTCCTTCTTGTAGTATCTCTGCAAAACTAATGGACTTCATTTCCAACATAACTGAGTGAATGTAAAATTGTAAATATACACACATTACACATAAGAGGCTCCTAACCTTTAACCAAAAAAATAAATTAACTTAATACTATGCATATATGCAATGTAAACCTGTGTTACGTGGTCTCTTCACTTTTGAGGGTGAAGTTCCCGTGTCCACACAAGAGGACAAGACCATGGGTATGGGATCCAAGTCGGATCCTTCACCTGCTGGCTGGACGCTTCGAATCACAAATGATGATTGTTTACACCAATAAACTTTCTGGTATTTTGAAATTGAACCCATAAATTTATTAACCATTTAACAAAATTTGTAATTTAAATCATCACTTAATACATCTCACTAGTTATTTTTATATTCAAATTAACCTCTAATGTTTCTTTCACTAAATCTCACATTACATTAACCTTGGCTGCATTACTTGCCATACCGAAGCACCCGTATCTAAAACTTGGATCCTTTTATGTCGTGTCCCCGCATCCTATTGTTTTAGGAGTAGAAGAGTATGACAATTAAACAATACCAAGTAGTAACACCCAATTCCCAAACCCAAGTCTATGTAACATAGTAGAATAGTATATACCAGTATTTTGCCGTGTCTATATTTATCGAAATGACAAAAAGGTCCATTGTCCGGCTATGTTCCAAGCTCAAATTAATGACAATTATGTTGTCAGATTAGAGGCTTCATCCTCTTCTTTCTCTCTCTTGACCAATGCTCAACGAGTTAAAATTTTGTTTTATCACCAAAAACTACAATGGAGTTTGTTCATATATACATGATACCTATATACTTGGACTGACACCGAGGCAGAGTCGGGCTTACTTCTGCTCACAATTATATTAGATTATATATATAATTGTGTGTGTGCACATATGAATTTATATGTATATGTAAATGTAAATTATATTTTTATCCAAACAACAGAAATAAAATGGGTCCTCCACAAAAAAAATGAATACAAACAAGAAATATTTCATCACATGAAACTGTTTAAAAATATAATTTAGCACTTCATACATTATAATAAGAGAAAATTATAAATATATATATATATTGAAATACACATTGTCCAGCAAAAATGTGATACTACCACCAGTCCAACAGACAAAAAGAAATGCTCCCATACCAGAGGCCTATGGCACAAATCTGTACCAATTCTCTGGCTCATTTGTCTTTCTTACCAAAGACCCAAACAAAACGGTTTTGGCAAATGAGCACTTTGGAGAATCCAGCCTTGATTACCAACAGATATTGCTTGGGAGGACATTTCAGTCATCATAAGGAAAAGGGTAACATCAACATCCAAATGAAGCAAGTGCCCTCAACTAAAATAAAATAAAAAATAATGAAATCTTATAAAAGCTTAAGTTATAAAAATTAAGAAACATAAGCTCTATTCTGTAAACTATAAAATAGTGTAACATTCATAGGTTCAAATAGTATAAAGACCAAACTTTGTACCTACAGTTTAAATTCAAATACAAAAATATTAGAGCAGCTAGCATATTCCCATTTTCAAATTAAATATGAAAATAAACACAGAATTTGGGATTGCTCGTGTGAAAAAATTAAAGTCCTGGATGAAATTATCAGTAAACTCAAAATTTCTAAAATCAATCTGAAAATTACTACAAAACAATAAAAATCATGAAAACCCATACACAAACATAGACAGAATCGTCCGCAAGCATTATTCGATATATCATCAGCTTATACAATCTGATCCATTTTATAAATCAAAAATCAAAAATCAAAAGCTATAATTATAGTTTTATATAGTTTCATAAGTATCAGATCAATGAAATTCATTAGTAACTTATCAAAATCTCTGCTTGATCAATACAAATAAAAACTAAAACATCGAAATGGATGGCAGCTCATAAGAGAATCTAATCAATCAAAAACTAGAACATAATATATTATTGCTTCATATTTTCATTTCTGTTGCATCTCCTTAGCTTTCTCGGCATCGAAACCAAACTATAATCGGCATCGACACATAGATAAACAAACTATAATTGCACGATTTACCTTGAGTTAGCTAGAGAGAGAAAATAGGAGAAATGTACCTCGTAAAGCCGCACTTCAATTCCTCACTGATTGAAATTCATACTATCTGTGCTTTAACAAGGCTTTTATAGGGGATTTAACGGTTACGATTGATTTTGGAGCAGATACTGACAGTTAGATTCTAGGGTTTTGAGACATGGACGTAGTTGGGCCAGTCATAGACTGGATCAGGGAATTAAGAGAAAATAAGCTATCATATGTGCCAGGATAACTTTTATGTGGGTTGGGTTGGGCTGGTGCCCCTAATAATTAGTCCTTTGGCCCAAACCTAACTATTTTAATTATTTCAAAGTTATTTATCAAATTTTAGGCAATAAAGAAAGTGAGGGACACCACATATAATTACGTGAGTTATTGTACAAAACGATATCATTTTATATAATTAAATGTATAAAAAATACACTCCTCATGTTAAGTATAAAAAAATGCTTTAAAATTTTTCAAAATAATGTTATTATGGGGGACAACTCATGCAAGAACGTAAATTATCCCTCACTTTTCGTGCCCTCTAAATTTTATACATTTTTAAGTTTATGAATTTAGATCATACTAAGGTGTGTTTTGGTGTTATCGCAATTCTAAATGTACAAATATTTCAACTAAAAAGTATTTTGAAGTCAAAATAATTATTTTTTAAAATTAATCAAGCCCAACCATTTTGCCTGACAAATCCTGGCCTGGTCAAACCAGGCCTGACCTGCTGCCCAGCCCGATCCAAACTATTTACATGACTACATAAAAGTATATTACAACCGAGCTGGACTGTTAGGCCTTGTAAAGGGTCATAAAACAGACCTCTCAGTCAGGACATAATAACTGCTTATATAGAACAATTCAGCAGAGACGGAGAGATCTTGGAGGTTTTATTTTTTAATTTTTAATTTAATAAATAAATTATAATCTAAGATTTTATTTTTCACACAAACTTTCATGTTCAGTATTACCATTCTTCATCCTAAAAAAAAGAGTTTTTGTTGTTGATTTTATTTTCTGACTAATAGAATTTGCATAGAACACACACGCATGTGTGTGTGTACACACACACATGCGTGTGTGTGATATTCCTATAATAATAAATTTATTATTAAAATAAGGCAAAAAGGAAGATGAGAAAAACCGCATATAATTGTGTGAGTTATTATGTTGTAACTCGCATCGTAGTTTGATGTAAAACAACAATATTACCACATAAATCGAATGTTTGACTAATCTTTCTTTAAGACTATATTCGCTCCTTACTTTTTCTACGCAGGGTTACTATTGATGAATGGTTTTTATACCTATAAATTAAGTACTTTTGACTTGATGATTTGTGAGTTTTCAAGTATTTTATATTTCTTTTATGTGTTTTTATGTTTTTATGTAGGAAATGAAGTTGGGAGGCTATTTGGTTGCATTTTAGTTAAATTAGAGCTATTTAGGTTCATTTTAGTCAAATTGGAGTACATTGTGCATTTTCAACTTTTGACCGGCAGATTGACCTATGGAGCTTCAATTAAGTTTTGGATGATGTTAGAGTTTTAGAATGAGAAATTAGTCTCCTTGAAGTTCTTAGATGACGTTTTAAGCTTTTCAGAAATGTATAATTTACAAAAATCTGAGTTCGTTTAGGCCTTCAAACATTGTTTCAAAGTAAGCTGACCCGAACCTCACTTGGATTGGATTTTTGTTCGAACCAGTAAGCTTAAATGGGTCATAACTTAAGCTTTCGAAGTCCAAATCAGGTGATTCAAAAGCCTAAATTCATATACACTTCAAGGGCTACAATTTTCATGAAGAGCCCAAGTTAAGATTCAGTCGTTATTTTATAGGAAAACAACTCATAAGTTCCAGCACGAAATCAGAATTAAGCAAATCAGAATGCCAAGCACAACTACGTTGGGGTAGAGCACAACATCGCTAGATATGCTGGAAATGAGCCTAGCTGCGCTGTTTTGGGCGTCGTTGCGCTTGGGGGCGTGCTAGGCTTGCGTAGCTGACCTGTTTTGCTTTCCCGATTAACTTGGGATTGTTTTGTTGAGTTCCAAATTGATGCAAATTTTATTAAGCTAAAGATTAGAGCTTATAAATACACATCAAACAAAGGCTGATAATAGAGGGGAAATCTAACATCTAACATAATACACCACCAAAACAAGGGATTGCAATTAGATTTTCTAAGGAGCGATGAGGAAGCACGCAAGGGAAACAAGACTTGAAGGTTGCGTTTGGAGATCAAAGATCCTGACATATTTTATTCTCTAAGCTTTTCTTTTTAATTCTTGTATACCTTGAGGAAGTTATTTATTATTTTTATGATGTTTCTTCGCTACGCTGTGAGCTAAATTCTTAATTAAGATTGTAATGGAACCCAATGCATAGTTTGAATTGATTTATTCTTTTATTGATTATCGTTGATCATAATTGAGTCGTTTATCATATTTTGTGCTTATTGATGATTGTTTAGCTAACAATTATTATGATATAACCTAGATGGAATTAGAAGATGAATTCTTAGGTTAAATTTGAGTATGATAACACGTGTTCTTGATTATTCTTTTTAGGATTGAATAACTTGATTTGTATATAGGATATGAATATACATATATGCTACATGTAACTTTATTGAAAATTGATGCTTAATGAATTTATTCTTAATTGGGTCACATTGAAATATAGTGATTTAATTGGAATAGATATTTTTATCTAACTATTTGAAAAAAGAGTTGTTAAATAATTTGGAATTCTCAGTTAATGATTCGTTATGATTAATTAATTAAAAAGAGAGTGAAGAGATTTAAACGAGGCATTGGAGGAAATTGTAATCTTAACTATTGAAATCTGATTTTAATCCTTGTTAGTAGTTTGATTTTATTTTAGTTAATTAGTTTTACAATCTTAATCATTTGTTTAAATAAGATTGAATTGATACAAAATTAGTACTCGGTTAATATTATTAGCATATTCCTCGTGGGATCGACGCTCTACTTATCACTATATTACTTGTTGATCGTGTATACTTGCACGTAAATTGTCAATTACCAAATTGGTCAAACAACTACGAATTAGTCTCCTAAGATAAGAAAGACTCATATTTTATTCTAAACTAGAATTTGTAGTGTAGAAACAAAATCTAGTGCAAAACTCTAAATAAAAGAAGAAAATTATAGCAAGAAAAAATATTAGAATGATATTTTTTTCTAAGAACTTGAGAAAGATTTAGAATGATTTTTAAGTACCAAACTTGGGTGGAGTTACAATCTATTTATAAGATTTCCAAGTATCTTTTTGAAAAGATATATATCCTTTTGAAGAGATACATCCATTTGAAAATGTATTTTAAATATTAAAGATATATTCATTTGAAAAGATATATTGAACCATTGTAATGATTTATCCAATGGTCTTATCAATTTGAACGTTGCATTGATTTAATTGTTTCATTCTAAACCATTGTATTGGTTTAATTACTTTTTAGCCCGAATCAATACATCCCTTGTCCGAATAGATCCCTTTTGTTCAAATAATTATATTTTTTCAAACCAAACCAATTGAACCAACACAACTGTTGGTTTTGATTGCAGTATATAATATATTTATTATATACTTTTAGATTTAAAAATATCTAACAATCATCCCCTATTTTCACAATCTTGTAATTCTTTTCCTTTGACCTTCTTCTTTCTCTTATTAGATATAGCATACATAAGTAATAGGTATCTTTTGACATGAACATTTACAAAGTCTATATCACAAAATACTCAAATTCTTAGTAGCGTTAACTTTGAACTAAGAAATCTTAAAGTGATATCTTGCTCAATAGACATATACTATATCCCTTATAATTTAAGAAAACTCAACACATTTATGACCTTGTGTTTATCTATTGAGTTTCGTAAGTGATTTAGAGACAAACCTTGAGTCTCGTAGAAGCTGCCCCACTTTTCTTACTTATATAGGTGAATCTAATTAAATGCAGTTGTATGACTTGCATCCTTCAAACCAAACATAGATTCATTAAAGGTTTACCCTACCCTTTTTGTTCTTCATACAAGCATACACTAACTTTGAGATAGTTTCGAAGAATTTCTTCTTCATACTTGTCTAATGTATAACTAGTTATTACTATAAGTATTTTTCCAATGAACTAATATACTAGATGTTACTCTAGTATTTGGTTTGATTCTACATATAGGTTACCTCTCATTCAAAGGCTTTAAACCCATCTCCTTGGAAGTCTTACATATCACATCCTTGCCTAGGCCTTTTGTAAATTAATTCGCCAAATTTTTCTTTGACTTGACATAGTTAAAGGTAACAATCTCTTTATTAATTTGCTCCCTTACATAACTATGTCTTAAACTTATATGTCTAGACTTCTCGTTATAAACATTATTGTAAGACTATGATAATACTGCCTCATTATCATAATATATTGAGATAGCTGTCATTGGCTTGCGCCAAAGTGGTATCTCAAATAATAAATCCTTAAGCCATTCAACTTCTTTTACAATAACTGATAATGCAACAAACTCAGATTCTATAGTTGAATGTGTTATCAAAGTTTATTTTTTGGAACTCCAA
This sequence comes from Aralia elata, assembly GCA_034770075.1. Taxonomy (NCBI): domain Eukaryota; kingdom Viridiplantae; phylum Streptophyta; class Magnoliopsida; order Apiales; family Araliaceae; genus Aralia; species Aralia elata. The sequence goes on along the minus strand of CM068388.1, from coordinate 4,347,122 downwards.
GAAATTGCCCCTCCTTCTAAAGTGAATATCTATCCACTTGTAGACTTTATTTCATCTGAATCCGTTATCTAGTTTGCATCTGTGTACCCTTTTACCACAACCAGGTATCCTGTATAGCATAATGCATAGTTCATTCTGCCTTTAAGATATTTAAATATCTTTGATACTGCATCCCAATGAACTTGACCTGGATTATGAGTAAACATACTCGATACTCCAACCGCAAATGCTATATTAGGTCTAGTACACTGTATTGCATATATTAGACTATTGATTATGCTTGTATACTCTAACTGAGATATATTATTCCTTTTATTTGGAAATAACTTAACAGTATGATCATATGGGGTATAAGCTATCTGTTTATTCTCGTGATTAAACTTCTTTAAAAATTTCTCAATATAATGAGACTAAGTTAAAGAAATGGTATCCTGACACCACATAATTTTAATACCTAAAATTACATTAATCTCTCTCATATCTTTCATATCAAAGGTAATAGACAAAAATACTTTAATTTCTAATGCTACCTTTTCACTAGTACCAAAAATAAGCATATCATCAGTATATAAACAAATTATAACACCGAAATCTTTACTGAACTTAGAATAAACACATTTATCCAATTCGTTTATTTTAAATCTATTGGAAACAATCATTTTGTCAATTTTTTCATGTCACTGCTTAGGTGTTTGTTTTAGGTCATATAAAGATTTAACAAGTTTACAAACTTTTCTTTTTTGGCCTTTCAAAGTAAACCTTTCTGGTTGTTCCATATAGACTTCCTTTTTCTAAATCACTATTTAGAAAAGCAGTTTCAACATCCATTTGGTGTATAACAAGTTTATGAATTAATGCTAATGTAATTAATAACCTAATGGTACTAATTCTTGCTACTGGAATATATGTATCAAAGTAATCAATTCATTTCTTTTGCTTAAAATCTTTGTTACCAGTCTAGTTTTATACTTATCTATGGATCCATCCGGTTTTCTTTTCCTTTTAAAGATCCATTTACAGCCAATGAGTTTACAACCAGAAGGTAAGTTCACCAAGACCAAAGTCTTGTTACCCATGATATAATCCATTTCATCATTAATAACTTCTTACCAAAAACTTGAATCTTGAGAGGACATAACTTCTCTGAAAGTCAATGGATCTCTATCACTATAATCATGTTCAGTCATAAAAAACACTAGAAGAAACAATATCATGTTTCCTTCTATTATGTACATATAGAAATCAGGACAATAGGATTTTTCTTATCCTTACTCTCTTACTTCTTCTTGGTTATATTTCTTCAATAGGTATAGTAAGTTCCATTTCATCCTTTGTTTCATGATGAATTGTTCTTTGATCCTTTTTATCAGTGTCTTCTCTTGACCTTTTCCTAAAGAATGAATTCTCAAGAACTCAATATCTCTAGACTCCAAAATTTGGCTAACAGAATATGTGGATTCTATGGTCAAGAATTTATTGGCTTTGTTATTTTGTTCAGTCTATATGTAAAAGCAAATTCGATTGTTTTAGCTCCAATCTTAGGCCTTTTAGGATCAGTTAATCTTACTAATGCCCTGCATCCCAACACCCTTAAATGTCAAGAGAAGATTTTCTCTTTTCCCACAATTTATAAGGTGTAATGTGAGTTTTCTTACGGGGTATACGATTAAGTATATAACAAGCAGTCATTAACGCTCCCCCTCATAAATTTTTAGGCAAACTAGAAATAAGAAGTAACATATTAATCATTTCTTCGACTGTCCTATTATTCCGTTCTACCGCTAAATTTTGTTGAGGACTATAAGGGGTTGTAGTTTGATGAATTATACCATAATTCTCACAAAAATCATTATAAGAGAAGTATTTCACTCCTCTATCCAATATAAGAATTTTAATTCTTCGATCTAATTGATTTTCAACTTCGGCCTTGTAGATTTTAAATTTTTCTTAAAGTCTCATCTTTAGTGCTTAACAAATAAACTTGAGTGTATCTAGAGTAATCATGTACAAATGTTATAAAATATCTTACATCCTTTACTTAATATACCCTCAAATTTACAAATATCGGAATGAATTAATTCTAGTAATTGTGATTTTTTTCTACTTTTTTTAAAAAGATTTATTGACAATTTTAGACTAAACACATAAAGCACATTTTTCTAAATCAGAAAAATTAATTTTATGAATTAAACTAAGATTATTCATGCTACGCATACTTTTATGATTTATATGTCCTAATCTAGCATGTCAAACATCAAAAGTAGAAACCATATAAGTAAAAGATGAATTTTCATTAATAACATCTAGTTTGTACATGCCATGAGATTTATATCATTTTCCGACATATATGTCACTCTTGGACAATACAATACAATTAGTGTCAAATAAGACTTTTATGCTATGTTTGTTTAAAAGACTAACAAATACAAGATTTTTCCTAATTTCTGGAACATGAATTAAGAGTGATTGTCTTCTCGGATGATAACTTGAGAACCACCTTGTCTTTTGCCCATCACTTTTGCAGTTGATGAATTTCTCATGAATAGCTCTTGACTATCCTTCATTGGTTCATAGACTTTAAACATTGCTTTATTCTTGACAATATGTTTGGTTGCTCCAGAATCGATCTACCATTTCATGTTATTTCTAACCATGTTAGTCTCCATAATCATAGCAATAATATCTTCACTGCCTACCATATTTGCGTGGTTATTCTTTTGTTGTCTTTGCTTTAAGTACAAAATACATTGTTTCTTAAAGTGTCCCGGCTTACCACGCTTCCAACAAGTACCTTTCGGTTTTTTATTTCAGAAAGTGTTATCTGGACCACCGCGCTTTCTTTTATTGTTGCCTTTTGGTTTAAATAGATTTTCTATGACAAGAGTTTTAGCACTTTTGTTTTCTATTTCCAATTTATCTAAGTTTCAAGAATTCTCTTCAATTTAGAGAATTTTAATAAGCATTTGCATAGTCATTGCATCTTTTTTTTTGTTTCAATTTCTTTCGACAATCTTTCCACGAAAATGGTAACTTTGAAATAATTGTCGAAACTTAAAACCCTTCGTCAAGGCTATGACCTTCCAACACAATTTGATTCATAATAATTGAAGTTCATGTACTTGCAACATAATAGATTTGTTATCTATCATTTAATAATCAAATAATGAACTTATTAGAAATTTTTTATTTTCGGCGTCCTCGATTTTGTACTTGTTGTCGAGATCCTCTCATAATTCCCTTGCCGTCTTTTCCATGAACTTGGCTTCATACATATCGTACAATAAATTGGATAGCGCATTTAGAACGTACCCTTTATACATGAAGTTATCTTGTTCCCATTTTATTCGAGTCTTCATTTCTGCCAGTGTCTCATTTTATTTTTCTTCCATTGTTTCTTCATTTAACACATGAGAGAGTTTTAGTGTCGTTAAGCAAAAATACATTTTGCTCTTCCAACGTCTAAAGAATAATCCATCAAACTTCTCAAGTTTGTTAATTTGATTCAAGCTACTTTTTGCATTGTTGTCCTTCATTGTTAATATAGTCTTAAGATTGTTGTAACCCGTAGCTTGATGTATAACAACAATATTACTGCCCGAATCGAATGGTTAACTACTCTTTCCTTAAGACTATATTCGCTTTTTACTTTTGATACACAGGGTTACTGCAAATTAGTCTCCCAAGATAAGACAGACCCAAATTTTACTTTGTACTAGAATTTGTTGTGTACAAACAAATCTAGTGTAAAACTATAAATAAGAGAGAAGAAAATTATAACAAGAACAAAAATATTAAAATGATATTTTTCCTAAGAACTTGTCAAAAAGATTTGGAATGCTTTTTAAATACCAAACTTGGGTGGATTTACAATCTTTTTATAGGTTTCCAAGTACCCTTTTGAAGAGATATATATCCTTTTGAAGAGATACATCCATTTGAAAATGTATTTTAAATATTAGAGATATATTCCTTTGAAAAGATATGTTGAACCATTGTAATGATTCATCCAATGATCTTATTAATTTGAATCATTGCATCGATTCAATTGTTTCATTCCGAACCATTGCATTTGTTCAATTATTTCTTAGCCCGAATCAATACATCCCTTGTCTGAATAAATCTCTTTTGTTTAAATAGTTATAATGTTTCAAACCAAATCAATTGAACCAATACAACTACTGGTTTTAATTGCAGCATATAATATATTTATTATATACTTTTTATATTTTAAAATTTCTAACATATTATACAAAAACGATGCCGTTTATGTATTTGAATGCACTCCTTCCCATGATATGTACAATTGAGTATTTTATAATTTTTCAAAATATTGTTATTATAAACCTCTCGGCCCGTACCCTCTAAAAATAATTTATTGAAAAAACTTATGTTGAAATGTGTCAATAAACACAATTATAATAATATTCAAATAAAAAGTTAATAAAAATGGTGGGGCCAAGCTTCCAGTTCTTCTAGATTTGTAAACATGAGTGACAAGAAATTCTGTAAAAAACACAAAATGTAATTTTTGTATTGTTTTTTTCTTTGTTCTCTTTCATCGAATAAAATTTACTATTCTAAAAAAGAATATATATATATATATATATATATGTATGTATGTAGACACGTATGTACTAAACAAATCTAATTAGTATTTAGAAGTCAAATAAGCTGTCATTCTCTTGAGCAATGGAGCGTGCAAAAGTAACATGATAGACTAATTTAAACATATGCAAGATACAAATGAGTGCTTTAATGAATATACCCCTAATCACTACTGTTTCAAAACTTTGGACACATTAAATACACCAACCCTAATAAGCTTTTAAATTAGCTAGCTAGGCTATATATTTTTTGCAAGGTGTTGATAATAGGGAATAGATGGGTTACAAGTTGGCCAAAAGTAATAATTCAGGAGGAATGGTGAATCTCTGCTTTGAAGATACAAGGAATTATATTAATTAGTGAGGGAGATATAATAAAACTTTATATATATATATATATGAAATGGTGGTGCAATGAGTGACAATGATGCCCAAAAGACAAGGAGTGGACATACCCATTTGAATATGACTTGGATTTCCACCATTGCCAGGTTTCTGAACCCCACAACCCAAAGTCAATCCCATAATGTCAAATGGGGACATACTATAGACTTGGTACATATTCTTATTCTAATATATAAGTTTCATTTTCTTTCTAACATTAAATCGATTAGATTAAAATGTAAAATTCTCTCATGTATTTGTTTGTGTCTATATGATATTTTCGTCTTTTAATTTGATTAATTAACAAATTTCTCTTTTAAGCTATAATTGTTTGTACAAAAATATTGTTCCTTTTAAGACATAATTTAATTAAGAGTGTAAAATTGACCAAAAAATATAACTTTGTACTATAAATTGTATCACTAGAGAGCAATTGCTATATTGTAAAATGGAGTACCATAGGAGGGCTTGTTATATTATAAAATCGAGTTCCATATCTCCACAAAGTGATACACTTAGGATATAAATTTACATTTAAGTCAAATAATATTATATATATATATATTGTAAGTAATGTGTTTGAGATAAATCATACTTCTTCAGTTCTAAAATTAGAGATACAATTTGACTTTTGAGGTCAAACGACGTGCAACATATTAAACTTCAAATTAATGCATGTGAATTTATTTAATTTTGGTTGATACAATTATTATAATTGTATAGTATATAACAAAAACTATAAATTACAAAACTTATTTCATTTTAAACTTTTATGAATCATATGCTATCGTTTGACCTCAAAAATTAAATTATATCTCTAATTTTGGAATAAAAAGAATAATACACATAAGAAAAAGTCAAATGAAACTCGTAAATGCGCTTCAATTTGGCCATACATATTTCACCGCAAAAATAAATTGAACAAATTTTTGTTAATTACTAAAAAAACATAACCGTTAAAAATGTGGAATGCGTATGTAGTCTATCACACACATAAATGATATAATATAGGCGCAAACCTTTGCTGATAAGTTCTTTCATAATAAATATGCCTAAAATCTTGTATGAAAGTCTTCGCCCTACCTTTTAATTTTTTTGCTAAATTCCCTCTCCACTAGTTATGAAGAAGAGAACAAATTCTCCAGCTTTCTCTATATGTTATCTTATGACATCATGACAAGGATGAAATATACTACTCTCTTAGGAAGTTGATTCAAAGGTAAAATTGACTCACTCATATGTTAATAAATATGCCTAAAATCTTGTATGAAAGTCTTTGCCCTACTTTTTAATTTTATAGCTAAATTCCCTCTCCACTAGTTATGAAGAAGAGAACATATTCTCTCCAGCTTTCTCTATATATTATCTTATGACATCATGACAAGGATAAAATATACTACTCTCTTAGGAAGTTGATTCAAAGGTAAAATTGACTCACTCATATGTCATCCCTTTATAGCCGGATAAAATAAAAATCTATATTGAAGAATTATTACCAATCATTTCAGTTTTCTAATGGTAATTATCATTTAGTTTTTTGACCAAAATGATACTAGGCCCCCTCTCATATATTATTAAAATCCAAAGTGATATATCCACATATATACTAATTAATTCTAGCAACCCACTCAAAATTATATTTTCATTATTGTAAGAAAAAATAACTGCAGAAGAATTGTTCACTATCAATCAAGTGATGATATGATCATTTTTACCAGCTATTGATACAATACAAATAATTTATTAAGAAAAAATCATCATATATGTGATCAACAAATTATATAATATATATGTATATATATACACACACACACTAAAATGATAATACATCCCAATATATCTATGGTTATATGATATGTGTGTGTTTGTGTTGCACACTTGTATTTGCATGTATATATTTCATTACATTGCAAATGCATGGAGACTTTTAAGACCAAATTATGAAACTGGCATATACATTGCACAAAAATTAAGATGAAAACTGAAGAAAACAAAAGTATAGGCAACTTCAGGAAGAGTTGCAGTTTTAATTGTAAATTATTGTGTGGTTGTGTGCATGTGATATGTGTCTTATATATATATATATATATATATATATATATACACACACACACACACAGACATACATACATACGGAGAGATAGAGAGAGAGAGAGGATCTACTTTGGAACTCTTACATGCATGAGGTAGACACTTAAGAAATAAGACATGAAAGAAAGATTTTGATTTTAGAAGGTTTTCTGTCCTTAGCTTGCCTTTACTTTACTTTCCTAGGTTAAGGACAAATCTTTAAAGTTATCAAAATTTGACAGCAATATATATATATATATGTGTGTATATATATATACACACCTTATATACTTAGCTTCGCAAACCTTATAATTTTTAAAGTGACTTTAGTTAAGGGACAAATCTTTATTTTATTTCATTATCAAGCCAAATGAAGACAAAGTTTTTTCTAGATTTTTAGGTTTACCATGTGTTGCTTTTTTGCATTGCTTATTGAGGATGTTTGCCACAAAATCCCAAAGATTTTCTCATAAAGACCGAAATTTTGTCTTATTACTCAATCTTTGTGGAGTTAATACCTTTTGATTAGACATTTAACCTATTAGGGTTTTAGTTTTGGGGATAACTGAAAAGTCAGCATAAACAAAGAGATAATTAAGGGGGATATGCACTATACCCATGCATATGTCTCATTGCTGATTCAATTCCTCATAAATTTCCTTCTTAATTAGTTGACATATAATATAGGGAAGTTGTTTTGTCATTCAAATCTATGGCCATTGTTAGTAGTATTTCAAGGAGAAAAGAAAGGTTTAAGGTTCCTCAGTCATTAATTATTTGAATACCTTTATCTACACTTCATCATCATCAATTCTAAAATAAGAGTTTTCATTAGGGTTTCTACAAGAATTTTCAATTATTTTTTAAAATAGCAAAGTTTTAAGCCTATTAAAAAATATTACTGAAGTACTCCTGTCCCTAACGAACCTTAATATGAGACGAGGGAGTATTAAATAGTTCTAATTAAGTGGCCATGATATATATATAGTCATATTTCTCTCCCTTCCATGTAGACTACTTGCAGCAGTATAATTAGGGTTAGTGTATGATTTAGTTATAATCTTGTCAAGAAGCACATAGAGATGACACATAATTTTCCTGCTAATTAATCAATGTCTAGTATGAGAAGTTTATTAAATTTTAATTAGTATTAGTGGGGTAGTTATGTACTTATTGAAACTAGATATTATAGGATTTCTGGGACCCCTAGAAAAGAGAGAGAGGAGAGAGAAGTGGAGGAGCTTTGGAGTGAAAATGAGTGCCAAAATGATAATAGTTGACTGTAAAATAAGTTTCAAAGTGAGATGGAACTGATCAGCATACATATATTATGATATATACAAGTGCCAAAACATTGAAAGAAGAAATAAGAAGGAAATTATAGAGTAGTACTGTAGTAGTATATATAAGCAGGAAAGAGGGAAAAATATATGCATGGGTGAGTCAGAAGTTTGGAGCTTTATTTGGGTGTATTTTATGGAGACAACTACTAGTCACTGCCATCATACTATAGGGAATAGTGCTTTCATTTTTCAGTCTATGTATTGTCTTGAATCAATCTGCTAACTGTCCAAAAAAAATAATATAAGTATAATCTACTACTAGCTAGTTGAACACAAAATGTTTGATTTGGTTTTAAACTGAATCCTTTGGCGAAATCCAACTTTTACCTAATGAAAAAATTCCTTAATTCATAACCAACTCCCTTTTATATCTCTTATAGGGTTTAATTCCACATGTTTGAGAAATTTCATAAGTTTTTAACTTGATTTTCACTAATGAAAGTTTAGATTTTTTTTAAAACTTTTTTTATCATTAAATTAAAAAAGAAAATTTACTAAAACCTAAAGTCATTATAAAATGTAGCAAATCCAATAGGTATGAATATATAGGGCCACAGAGAATTACAATTTTCATTTTATGTGTATAAGTAATTTCTATATGGCCAAAATTAACCGCATGAGTTTTTATTATTTTTTTAAACAAAATCTCTATTGCATTTCTATATAACTATTTCAATATACCCATATCAATAAGCAGTAGAAGTTGCCTTTAAGCTTTTCCTTTTCCCCTTTAATTCATCTCTCTTTTTTTTTCTTTTTTTTTTTCCCTCCTTTTCCTCTTTAATTTAAGTCTTTTCTTCTCAAATGCCCAAGAAATAGGACCATTAATACCACCTTCAAAAGATGCCTCCAAGTCCTTTATTCAAATCTGCCATGCTTCTTTTAAAGAAAGCTTATTATTCTTAGGGCATCCCCAAAGGTGTTGAAGAAATGTATTAAGGGTAAATACGTACCTTAAAGAGCTAGCTTTAATTCTTTTTGGGACAGCTACCTCATTGCATGCTTGCTAGCCCTTTGATCATCAAATGAGCTGCCTCCAGTCAAAAAGATCAATTATGTTCCTTTCGTTACAATATTGATTAATTAGTTTCTTTTTATTATATATATATATATATATATATATATAAGATTATCATTTCCTTCAAGTACTTACTAGTCATCAAGTGATCGATAATGCTCTTCCTTAATTAATCATGTTTTACATTACTTTATAATTATAATCTTTGACCCTTTAAACCTGACGTTTGCTGCTTTATCTCTAGTACTAGACAGATCTTTTTGTTTTTTCCCTTCACTAAAGATGTTGTTAATTAAAGCATTTAATCCAAAGTAGATGTTGTTAATCAAAGCATTTAATCCAAAGTTTAAGTTCCGATGATCTTATCTTATGTGTAATTGAAACATCCAACTCAAAACTAATTGACAATGAACATAGTAGTCTCTTAAGTTATATATTGAGTCTTCAGGTCTTAGTTTGCCCGATATGAAACTTTATATCTCAGTACAAACATCCAACTCAAAACCAATTGACAATGAGTAAAATAGTCTCTCAAGTTATATATTGAGTCTTCAGGTCTTAGTTGTCCGATATAAAACTTTATATCTGAACATGTGTACCTTAAGTTTTTGTCTACCTCTTTGCAGCTTGATCACTTGTTTTTCTCAAAGTAAAGACAAACTTTGGGTCATATAGATCAGCAGCTCCACTATATAAACAAGTTGAAAAAAGATATTTGCAAATTAACTTTAACTATTATATTCTTCATCGGCCATGCATTTTAAACCAAACATGAGTATGCATGTCAATTTCCCTGATTAAAATCTGCTATTTTATTTCCAGTCTCATCTGCTATCCCATATTATTTTTCACCTGATTTTTATACGGTTACAAAATAATTTAAAGGTTGGATCGATGGCAAGTTAGAAACAATGCATAAAAATGGACAATAGATGAAGAATAGAATTAGACTAGATTAATTTTTGACCCCGCACATCCCACCCTGCCATGGGCCCCATCCTAATAGGACGTGTTTTTATGTAAAAGAGTAAAAACTCTAAACGGGTATAGTATTTAAATAGATATATTCTCTTATGCATTAATTTGTAATATTCTTATCTTGTTCTTAATTTTCTTTTAGATAAATTATTAACAATTTATTTTCTTCACACCGGTATGAGTCATATGTACTCACCCGGCCTCAAAATGAGAGTTTTATTTTTTATTTTGTACATGTGTTTCAAAATGAGAAAATCTTTTTGATTCTTATTTTTCATTTTGTGTTTCAAAATGAGAAATTTTTCTAAAGATAGTAATAGGAAGTGAGTAAACCTAGTTTTACTTCTTCTTTTTTCATTTGGAGTTTAGGATTTAGGAAGTCAAAAATAAAATAAAATAAAATAAAAAGGAAAAAAATACAATTCTTATAATGCATGCATGGTTTTAAAATGGGATTCTCATCATTTTTGTACAGAGGAAATATGTCCATATATTCATTATCTTTAGTACCAATACAACTATACAAGTTTAAAAGAGAGAAAATTAAAGGAAAAAAGTTGATCGAGTAGTGGATATATATATATATATATATATATATATATATATATATGTCTGTATATATATATATGTCTGTGCTATTTAGCTACCACCTGACCATAAGCCAGAATTAAGGGGCCCGGCTTTGGAGAACTCATACTCTTCTGCCAGACCACTTCCATATATGCATGCATGCATGCATGCAGATCATGGCCGATCGAGACGATGCGTATCCAGCTCACCAGCATCTACTCTTTCTGCAACCATTGCCCTAAGCCATGCATGTCATCCACGCGCCGTCCCAAAATGCGAGTCACATTTTAATTTAAAATCATCTATTTTGAAAAAAATTGTTAATTTCCACGTCATCCTCCTAATTAACAACTGTATTGTGATAAATGAGAAAATAGATTTAGCAACTTCTCAATAAGGGTAAATATGTTGATCATGAATTCACGGAGACGTTTCGGATCAAGGGTTAATTTTCACCACAACAAAAGAGGTTAATAATTAGTGGCTAAGAGAGTTCTTTGAAAAAAAAAGGAAGAGAAATATATTATCATCATATTATTAGTCTTTGGGACATTCGAAAGAAAGAATGAATAAAAAATACTTTCATTTTGGGACATTCAAAGAAAGAATTATGAGACTCATTTTTTAACAGAGAGATATGAAGTAGCCTAATGATGTATAGATATTACGAGAAAAAGGAGACTTAATATTTCGGCAAAACTTGTCAAATGAATATTAAATAGAACTCTCATTTATACGAGTATTGCGATTTTATAAAAATATCAAAATTTTATTATTATAATAATATTTTTTTCTAAATAAATAAAAAAAGAAGCTACCTGTTGAGTGGAATATGATGTGGCCAAGATGATATAAGTAGACGCTAGGAAAAAAGAGACTAGCTGACGAGAGTGTACTGTCTGATCTAGTGTATGTCTTTGAGCACAACTCAAAATGTTCTTCCTAAGTTTTCTGATCAGTGCAATGATGAAGGCAATTATTGATCCATTTTGGGGACATATTACAGTGTCTCATGATACCATGCATTTTCCATCAAACATAGGCAGAATGTACGTATCATGTATGTCAGCCCTAGCTAGGTTTATGTCTAATGAAAATTAGGGAAATTCCCATTTGAAACAAGACACTTTATATCACTGTTTACTGAATTTAATTAATTTCCTCCTACTTTCCTTCTTTAGTAGTCCTTACAACTTCATTACTGCTGCTGCTGGACCCTTCTTATTGCCCTTTTGTTGGAGCCGCGTGATGATTGATCACTTAGAATTTGTTTGGTTACTAACATTAATTTATGACATTTGCAGTAGTAGATTTTGAAGTGTTTGGACCTCCAAATACACTGCATTAATTTTTTGTGTATTGTATTTGATCTCCAAATACAACGTTTGTGAGTTAAATAAGTTGTGTTTGAAATAAATTACTTCTATTTTTACTTAATTGTATCTAATATATATAGTACAAACTTGGAGCTTTAAAACGCCCTAATTTTATATCTGAGCTAGATGTAGCTAGAGGGATCATGTAAATGGTTACAAACCCATAATTAAGAGAGCTAGGTCACTAGATAATGACCCTTCAGAAGGTCAGAAACTTGGACATTAATTAATTATATATATATAGAAAAAGACTCCTCAAAAAGAGCCACCCCCCTCCATCCCCTCCAGTAATGAAATAGCTCCACCATTGTCATTAGATGAGAGGGTTGTAACATGACTAGTGGAGCCGACCACAAACACACTAGAAACTCACAGAAAGAGAGGTTGGAAGTCAGTTCATATTACTACAAATTACAATAGCACATTTTCCCATGCATCGTATATATAGTATAACACATAATTGCATATATACGATTACCTTTATTATTCAATAACACAAATGTCATATGAATGTAACATTTTTCTATAAATGATTCGAAATTATTTAACTTCATCGGGTCTGAGTCCCACTCAAAAGAGATAGAAGTAAGTTCATATCAATACAATTAAAGCACACTTTCCCATGCTTATTGATTAGTCATGAATTTTTCCTCAACTTCTTTTCTCTTCTTTTCCCTTCTTTCTTGACTGTGTGTGCGAGAGTGAAAGAAAGTGAGGGAGAGAGAGAGAAATGAACTTCCTGAATGAGTTCAAGTTCATACAAGAGCACTCTTTTCCATGTGAAGAGATTTTCTTTTCTTTTTCTTTTCCTCAAGTGGAAGATCAAAAGCAAATGTGTATATATCTGTGCCTTTAACTTTTGATCAGCCATCTCTTTAAGACTATTCCATCTTCTCAATATCTAATAAAGCTAGCTAGCTAGCTCAAATACTAATATTACATAGAGAGTTGGTCCCATTTTACAGGCCTGTAGGGCAATTGAGGAGGAGAAGGAATAAAGCACAAAAAAGAGAGGGAAAAAAAAAGCTTCCTTGGTTCCTTCTTCCATGCAGCCTATCCATACAATTATATATTGATCATTCAACCATAAACATTGTAATGATATATTAATAATCATCATCTTTTACTTCTTACACATCCACTGTTAGTTGCAGGCACATGTTTACATACCCAAGATATATAGTTAACAACAAGTTAATTAAATATTGTGATCAGAGTGCGTGTATTCATGTACCCCGCCCCGATATATAAGATCAAGATTGAGTTTTCAAAATAAATATAGAATATTTTTAAATTCAAAATTAGTGTGGTTCATTTTATTTATAAAAAATGTTGCATTTTGTAATTTGTAGATTTTCATAATTGCGTCGTCTACAGAATTTTTGTATAAAATTTGAATTTAAAAATATTTCAAATTAATTTTAAAAAGTCAACATTGATAGATGCTATATTTTGAAACGGAAAGAGTATATAAGTAATAAAATGTTACCTAATTAAGTGTGTTTGTCTGTATAATTTAATTATATGTATATATCTAATATGTCTATATATGCTCCTTAATAACCTATCAGTTATGTTTCACGTGCCATGCATGCAGCAGTGTGGCATCCATATTATAGTTTTTATCGAAATGGTCAAAAATCTGAAGAAAGATTCTATTTTCCAGGCAACAAAAATAATAAAATGACCGAAATTAACAAAAAAAGAAAGGACCAAATCATGATCCATCTTGATTTAACTATTAAGGGTTGAAATGCTTTAGATTATTGCCCATGCAAGAGTTTTTAAGTGATGGAATATATATGATGAGCCGTGAACTATATATACTGATAATGCTAGCTGTACTAGTACTCATGAAAATTAAACTAGCCTTACTATATGATATCTATTAAACATAAAAAAAAAATTAAAAAAAAATGCTAATGGTTTTCTTTGATTTATGTTCTTCTTTTCTTTCCCCTCAATTTCTTTATAGTTTAGTGGCAGAAATCATCACACTAGAAAACTCTATATATTAGCTAGGGAATGTTAAGTTTTGATCACATGTCTCTCCTTTTGCAACACCATTTAATTTTTTATTAAGATATTTGTTTACAAAATTCATATTTAATAACAATTATTAAATAAAATTATGTCTAAATACGTTTCTAACAAACTTTAATAAAAAAAAAAACAAGTATGAAATCAAACGAGATTCTTATTATTTACAAGATAATGCATACACTTATCTTTATTTGTCGTACTTTTTCGGTTCTGATTAAAAGAATTATATATAGAAAAATGATATATCTTACTATTTTATATATATACCAACTTTTTTTATTACAAGTTACATAGATAACTATAGTTAGTAATATTTTAACGATGTATTTGATATAGTGGAACAACCTTACAATCCTACTCAATCCCAAATATACGTAGCAATCGTAATTTGACAGAAAACTTTCAAAATAGTGAAACTCTTATAGATATATAAAAGTTGCACAATATTGTGAAAAGCATTATGTAATTTTGAGAAGGCTAATTAATATCAATTGTCAAATTAATAATAACATATAATGCAAGTTTCCTTTTTTATGTTGGTTATTCAGAAGCCAAGATTTCTATTTTTCATCTGATCTTCACTGAGTCATTATCAGATCTAGAGTCAGTGACAGAAAATGACTTTGCAATAGTTGGCATTCGTTCATTAGTCATTACCTTACAATTTACACACACACTCACACACACACTTTTTCTTCTTGTATGTGTATTATATATTTTCATTGTCCTGAAATAGTTGTCATTTATCCAAGTATGAATCGAAGCCTATTCACAGCCATTCTCCATTGCTGAAAGTGCAATTCCTTCCTCTTTCTCTCAAAGTAATGAGCACCCTTTAATTAAAGCTAAAGGGTATTTTTGACATATGAATAAAGAAACAAACAAAAGAAAAGAAAAGAAAAGAAAAGGAGAGAGAATCCCTTTACTTTTTTCCTCTCTATCCAAACTTTAAATTTCTGTTTTCCATCCAACGGCTGTTTTTACAATTTTCTCATACTTTCCCTTTCCCTTCTTTCCTTCTTCCTTTCCTTCCTTTTCTTTTCTTTCCAAAACCAGTTTAAGCTTAAATTTAATCTTCTTCTTACTTCTTCTTCTTCTTCTTCAATGAGAGACTAAAAAAGAAAAAAGAGCAAAGCCAAAGGAGAAAAGGAGAGGTTTAGCTTCTTCCTTGAACTTGAAGACTCTTTTTTTTTTCTTGAAGATGTTTGATTCCTTAAGCCTCTACACACTTAAAATTTCTCAGATTCCCTCAACTTTTCCTTTCTTTTCTGGAAACCCCATTTCCATCCAAACACTTACAAATCTTTGTTTCTTCTCCGAGTCCTTCCAAATTCATTTCCCATGAAAATTTTCCAAGAAAACAAAATGCTACCTTTCTTTCTACTAACAACACTCTTCTCTCTTGTGGGTTCCTCTGTTTCTTCCTCTCTTATCACTGATTTCCATGCCTTAACCACTCTCAAACAAGGATTTGGATTCAGTTTTCCAGCTTTGAATTCTTGGGATTCTTCTAAACCAAGCTCGGTTTGTTCATGGGTTGGAATCAAATGCCTCAAAGGAAGAGTAATTTCCCTTGAATTGTCAAATATGAGCCTACAAGGCTCTGTTTCCCCTGTCTTTGCTAGCCTTGATAAGCTAACTGAGCTTTCTCTTAATGGAAACAACTTCACTGGTGAATTCAAGATTGGGAATTTAACTAGCCTTCGATCTTTAAGGATATCGAATAATTTTCTTAGCGGGCGGTTGGATTATTGGGACTACTCAAGCCTGGCAAACTTGGAGGTTCTTGATGTTTATGACAATAATTTCACTTCTCCCCTGCCTCTCGAGATTTCAAGGCTCAAGAAACTCAGGTACTTGGACTTGGGAGGAAATTATTTCTATGGAAAAATCCCGGAAAGTTATGGGACTTTGATTGGGCTAGAGTACTTGTCTCTAGCTGGAAATGATCTTCATGGGAAAATCCCAAATGAGCTTGGAAATCTCACAAATTTGAAAGAGATTTACTTGGGATATTACAATGTTTATGAAGGTGGAATTCCAAGGGTGTTTGGCAACTTGGATAATCTTGTCCACATGGATCTTTCCTCTTGTGGATTGGATGGACCAATTCCTCCCCAGCTGGGGAATTTGAAGTCACTTGACACTCTATTTTTGCACATCAATTTGCTCTCTGGTCCAATTCCAAAGCAGCTAGGAAATCTTACTAGCTTGGTGAATCTTGATCTTTCTGCTAATGCATTAACAGGGGAAATGCCATATGAGCTCATTAATCTTCAAAAGTTGGAACTTTTGAATCTGTTCATGAACAGATTACATGGGTCAATACCAGATTTTGTTGCAGATTTTCCCAGTTTGGAGGTTCTTGGGCTTTGGAGGAACAATTTCACAGGCATAATCCCTCAAAATTTAGGCCGAAACCGGAGGCTACAAGGGGTTGATTTGTCTTCAAATAAGCTCACTGGCACAATCCCTCCAGACTTATGTGCCTCAAACCAGCTCACAATCTTGATTCTGCTAAGAAATTTTCTCTTCGGATCAATCCCGGAGGATTTGGGGACATGTTCAACTCTTGTAAGGGTCAGATTGGGGGATAATTATTTGAATGGCAGCATTCCAAATGGTTTCATTTACTTGCCTCAGCTCAACTTAGTTGAGCTGCAAAACAACTACTTGTCTGGACCATTGTCCGAAAATGGAAACTTTTCGTCGAATCCAGCAAAATTGGAACAGCTGAATCTTTCAAACAATCAACTCTCAGGTTCTTTTCCAATTTCTCTCTCAAATTTCTCTTCCCTCCAAATCCTTCAACTTGGTGGAAACAAATTCTCCGGTCCAATCCCTTCCTTTATTGGTGAACTCCAACAACTAACAAAACTTGACCTCAGAGGAAATTCATTTTCCACTGAAATCCCACCAGAAATTGGAAACTGTTTCCACTTAACTTACCTAGACTTGAGCCAAAACAACCTCTCAGGCCCAATCCCTCCTCAAGTTTCCGAAATCCGAATCCTAAACTACTTGAACCTATCAAGGAACCATTTAAATGAGACCATACCCAAATCAATTGGCACCATGAAAAGCCTCACAACTGCTGATTTTTCCTTCAATGATCTCTCGGGTAAACTACCCGAAATAGGCCAGTTTTCGTTCTTCAACGCCTCATCTTTCGCGGGTAATCCCAAACTTTGTGGATCTTTCTTGAATAATCCCTGCAATGTCACTGAAATTTCAAGCCAACCTGGAAAATCCCATGGAAATTTCAAGCTAATTTTCGCATTAGTCCTATTGATTTGCTCTCTAGTTTTCGCGGTGGTAGCCATGATCAAGGCCAAGTCTTTCAGGAAAAATGGCACACATTCTTGGAAAATGACCGCCTTCCAAAAGCTCGATTTCACAGTTTTCGATGTCCTGGAATGCATGAAAGACGGGAATGTGATAGGCAGAGGCGGCGCTGGAGTTGTCTATCATGGAAAAATGCCAAATGGGGTCGAAATTGCAGTGAAAAAACTTGTTGGATTTGGTAACAACAGCCATGATCATGGCTTTCGGGCTGAGATTCGGACATTAGGCAACATTCGACACAGAAACATCGTTAGATTGCTGGCATTTTGCTCGAACAAGGACACGAATTTGCTTGTTTATGAGTACATGAGGAACGGGAGCTTAGGGGAGGCTTTGCATGGGAAAAAAGGTGGGATTTTGGGGTGGCATTTGAGGTACAAAGTTGCGATTGAATCTGCGAAAGGATTGTGTTATCTTCACCATGATTGTTCACCTTTGATCGTTCATCGGGACGTGAAATCAAACAATATTTTGTTGAATACAAGCTATGAAGCTCATGTTGCAGATTTTGGGCTGGCCAAGTACTTGGTGGATGGTGGTGCATCAGAGTGCATGTCTGCAATTGCTGGTTCTTATGGTTACATTGCTCCTGGTACGTTTGTTCCGTTCATGTTATTTTTTAGTTTCAATTTTTCTTTACCTTGATTAAAATGCTTTCATCTTCTAGTTTTGATTCTCAATTCAGCTATTTAAGGCAGAAACTAGCTAGGTGATCATATATAGTCTCATTCGAGTTGATATTTTTATTTTATTTTTTACATGTATTAAGGTTTATCAGCGACACACTGATGATACATAAGTTTTGTACCTTTAAACTTGCAAACAATCAAAAGTATTCACTTGACAATTAATATGTGTTAAAAATATTTATACTGTGTCTACTCGATTATATGCGACTACACACTGCTAGACATATATAGCACGCTTAAAACTTTGCTAAGGCTTTCCCTTTGTTGTGTTGTAAATAAGAATTTTGAGTGGCTGTGGTCGGGCCATCCCTACAATCATGGTGCTGGTAATAGGGCCTTCATGCTATGTTTGTGAGTTGTGACACTTGAATACCCTTGTCCCCCCTCTTTCCTTAAAACAAATTAAAATTCTTGTTTTAAGTTTGGCCACGTTTCTAAACTTCATAGAGCTAGGGTAGATTATTTATAAGTGTAATTTTTAAATATAAAATACTTATTGCATGTGTAAATATATAGAAAAGAGACATAATAAGATGGGAATAATTAAATGAATTATGGGTTGATAAATATTCAATACAGCTTGTCACATGCATAATTATGATGATGCCTTTACATAAATCATTACTAGAATAGATAGGGAAAAATTCATGTTGGTATTCACTAATGTAATGAACATATGTATACATGGTATACATATAATTAATTATACATAATATTTTTTAGGGTTTGTGAGAATTCAATAATTTTCGACTAAAAATTAATATTAGTGATCGATACCTATTTTGCAGATTATGTTTTGTGTACATAAATTGTATATTTATATTTTGTACAATTATACATGCACGAAGTACAAGAAATTACTGGTAATTTATTTTTATTTTTCAAGAATTGCTAAGTCCAATTTCTTTATTTTTTAATATTAAAAAATATATTGTCTAAGTATTCAAAATACATAAAAAAACTAAATACTCCTTTTTTCCCCTTTATTATTCAATAATAAGGTTTATAAGGTGTGCCCATTAAAAGACGTCAAAAGTGAAATGGGCTTCCATTTTGGGACCAATGTGTCATAAAAATAGAAAGTGGTCCCAATGTCTCACTAATTTACTATTACCAACACCTGATCATCATTAATAGGTGGTGAACAGAGTAACACTATGAGGTTGGTAGGACCAGATAGTAACCCCTATTTGCTAAAGTGACAGATGGGTCGAAAAACACCCGTGATTTTTGGTAGAGAGAGAAAATAAAAATAAATAAAAAAGAGGATTAGAATTTTTTGGGTAAGCACACCGGATCTTAGCCGCTTAATTCTGTGCAAAGCAAGTGAAATGGTGGGGTCCGGTTTATATGATCAGAAAATCTGACATGGATCTTTGTCTAATGTGACAGTGTCTGTGTGTCGGGTAACGTGAAAGATAAAGTACGTACGTCCCCAGTATCCTACCTGTAAAGCTTTCTAGACCCATAAATAAAAAGGAATTTAAAATATCAAAAAAAATATGTAAGAAAAATAAAGTTAAAATTTTTTTTGACAGTTAATTGAATTTACGTAAATTATTTTGTTAGTCCTCTAAATTCACATTAGAGTGTTCTAATATAGCAAATAGATTTTTACATTTGAGTGATGTTTTTGTTTTTATATGTTTTTGCAGAATATGCTTATACCTTAAGGGTGGATGAGAAGAGTGATGTATATAGTTTCGGAGTTGTCCTCCTCGAGCTCATTACTGGTCGTCGCCCTGTCGGTGATTTTGGAGATGGCGTGGATATTGTCCAATGGGTGAAAATAACAACAAATTTTCGCAAAGACAATGTTCATCGTGTTTTTGATCCAAGGCTAACGACAGTGCCACACGACGAAGCGATGCACTTATTCTTTATTTCTATGCTATGCATTCAAGAAAATAGTGTTGAAAGGCCAACAATGAGGGAGGTGGTTCAAATGCTATCGGAATTTCCAAGACACACTCCAGATTATCAAACCTCATCTTCATCCGTCGTTTGCCAACCGTCGAAAAAACCTGAAAATGAGGAAACTTGTCCAAAACTTCGACAAGATCTCTTGGTATAAGAAACAAGAAATTTAGAAAATTTAATTTTGTTATTTTTAATTTTTATAATTGGTATGTAAAATGGCTTGATTTTGTTATAGCCTTGCAAAGTTGCAATGTGCAAAGTTAATAGGAGAGTTGGTGATCAAATAGAAGTAGGAATAATTATATATTTATGGATATGCATTTCATTTCGAGGGGGTGGCCTTAAGCTAGCTAGAAGCTTGCAAGCTTTTTGTATTAATATTAATTTACATGCATATTGTACTTGATTGCTTCACATATCACTTCTTTTTCTTCTCAATTTTGTCGAATAATAATTTGTTGTCACATACAATGAGTGTATAGTAACTTTCAATGGGCTTTTCTAACTTGAGATTCTGCACATTAATTTTTTTTTTTTTAAATACCCCTACTCAGATGTTTGATTGAATTACTTTATTTCTTTCATGAGATATAATGATTTTAAAATATTATAGTATCTTTGAAAAAAATATATAATCACAATCATTAAGAGACATTCAAATTTGATTATTTAAATACTCTTCTTAAATGAATT
Source organism: Aralia elata (assembly GCA_034770075.1). NCBI lineage: Eukaryota > Viridiplantae > Streptophyta > Magnoliopsida > Apiales > Araliaceae > Aralia > Aralia elata. Next base: position 4,326,089 of record CM068388.1, on the reverse strand, counting down.
AAATTTTATATAATTTCTTTTTAAAGGTTGAATTAATTTATTGATGATCCAAGAACTAGAAAATCTCCTATATATATTTTTTATTTTTAATTTGTATATAATATGTTATTGTAACTTTATCTTCGATCAGTAAATTTAATGAGAGATAACTCCTATTAGCACATCATTTATCACCAACTTAGGAAAAATAATAAATCTTGTGATAAAAATATTTTAACTTTCATTATGTATTTGTATTTATTTACACTTTTTAATTGTATTTACTTGTTACAAAAATCAAACTATTTTGTCACAGGATATAGTACGACTGAACTAGTTAATATGTTATGCTATGTTTTTTAATTTATTAGTATAACTAAAATTTTTCCACTGAAACTGACTAAGATCTATGCTTTATTTAACCGACGGAGACCCCTTTGACTTGTAACTGATGGCTCACCAAAGGAAATAATTGTCCTTTTGAATGTTCTTACTCATATGAACATACATTATTATAACTCTCTTTTTTCATTTTTTCATTTTTTTCATTTTTTAATAGGAATTATTTTATTACAATTTAATTCTAAGAGTACATTTATTTTAGGGTAAGGGGAGAACTGGGGAAGGGTCAACTAACGAAAACTTAAGAAAAATTTACCTTTTTCATGTAGTGCCTAATTAATTATAAAATTTTCTTAATTTTGCTAAAGATAAATTTGAACTTGTGACTTAGCACAGTAAAGAGGGACTTTGAAAACTTCTTACTTCTTCATTATTGAAAAAAACATTCTTCTCAAAACCAACGAAAACAGCCTCATAATTGAAACTAATGTGAAACTAACAAACTAACAAATTATTTAAATAGTCTTCCGTTACTCCAATCCGTACTTAAATTCTTGTAACATATGTGTACATATGATACGGTGGATGAGTCCAATTCGGAATTGGAATATATTTTTGAGTATTTTTGGGTCGGTACATTTTTAGAGTGATACAATTTTTAATCTAAAAAGAGTTACAGAGCCCATAATATATATATCAAATTGAAGCTAGTGACAAGTCCTACAAACCTGATTAGCCTTTGGCCATGATATAAACTGTTTAAAGTTCGAAAACCCCGTTTAAAATAATCTTAATGTCGTTCAAACTTGAATAATTTTTTAATTGTCATTATTTTAATTTTTCTTCTCCGAATTAATGTTAAAGAGTAGTTTATGACTATATAAATATACTTCTTAGGCTTTCTATATAGATACGTTTGATTGATTAATTGATATTATCCCTTTTGTTCTCTTTAAGAGTGCATTATTTTATTTGTGAATTTAAAAGCTTTTATTTTATTTATGTTAGTACATTAATTTTCGTATCATATTTATATTAGGGGGTTATAATTTAATTATTTTTTGCCACGTCAATATATAATTATTTTTTAGAGACATAATACTCAAAAGGAGTAACAGTACAATGTTTAAAAAAGTTTGGCCTAAATCACACCTCGAAGTTGGCAAATTTCAAAACTACATAAAATAGAAACAAAATGAAAGAAACACTGAAATTAATGATTTTGAACCAATTGAATGGTCATATCTAAATTGTAGGAAATCAGAAATTGTCAAAAATAAATAAATAAATATGATTTAAGTCTTTTCTCCTTCATTTTCCCCCCTTTCAATCAGGTTTCACTGACCAACTCACCATCGAACTAATTAAGGCAGCCAACAACAATTGCCAAAATTATGCGACCAATTATAGCTGATACTGAAATTGTCAACCAACTTGTTTTACTTTGATCTATTTTTTTGTTCCATAATTTAAAAGCAGGTTTGTTAATTTTACTCAATCATTTAATTATTATTCTCACATGAATTGAAATTTATATAATTTCTTTTAGGTTGAATTAAATGTTATTGATGATTTAATATGAGAACTCCGGTGCTCTTTGACATATTATTTTTTAATACCCTATATTCTTTATATAATGTATGTGACTTTATATTTGTTAATATTATGCGAATTGTAGCATGCAATCTGAACCGATGACAAGTTTTTGGAGTTAGCTTACTCTCTCAGAATCACAACCCTTTATCCTAAGTATTGTAGCACGTGTGACGCCAGGGTATAAGAGGCAAGATGTTTTGACATCATCCTCACCTTCTTCTAACTTATTATCGACAGTCAACTTGGGGTTCCAAACTCAATAATTAAAGCTAAACACGAGATTTGCACTCGTTGCACAACTTAACCTAACACCTTATAACACAAACTAACAAGTGCATATTCCTATAGTCATATATATACTACAATTTAATTAGCACAAAATCGTATTGCTCATGGCCTTGTTAACCACATATTTTGCTATGTTAAAAATTTAGCTATTTATGCACATTTTATGCACACAGAACTATGGAAAATTAATTTTTAAGTAACTATAATACTACGTTTGGATTGCATGAATGAAGGTTAGAATAGAATGATTCATTCTTATGGAATGAAAACATTTATGTTTAGTTGTTTCATTAAAATTGAATGAATCTTTTTCATTTTTCTTAAATTATACTCCCTCCGTCCCAAATTAATTGCACAATTTTGACCTTTTTAAGTCAAATTGACTATTTTTAAAATTAATCTTTTTACTATTTTTACAAAAATATAGGTGAAGAGATTATAACCAAAATAAAGTATATATAATTTATTACTAATTTCAATTTTTATAATTTTAGAAATATATTTATATATGCTTAATTATTAATTCTAAAAATAGTCAATTTGACTTAAAATGGTCAAAATTGTGCAATTAATTTGGGACGAAGTGATAAATTTTATTCTTTTGGAGAGAGTATGTAATGACTCATTCTAATTGAAACAGGTTGAATTATTCTAATTTTTTTTATTTCATTCACTTTTTTATTGCATTCGTTTATCAATTTTATTTATTCAATCCAAAGATAGCCGAGTCAAATCAAAATTATGGAAGGTAATTTTCATGTGACTTGACTAAATATTGTTAAAGGGTATTTAGGAGTTTTCCAAACTCGCTAAAATCTTTGCCCTATATTTATATTCCTGAAAATACCCCCTTTAAACTCTTTTACAAATCACACGCCATTTCTCTCTCCACTCCTGCTCTCCACGGGAAACCGCTATTACTAATTAAGTGGTTTTCCGGTGTATTTAAAACCACTTGAGGAGTTAACGGGCCCATTATCAGAATCGGGTTTTGTCCTTTTCGCCATCCGGCGTTTTCTGCTCTTTTAGGTCCGTTTTTGTGTTTAATTATTTATTTTGAGAAGATTTGTTGGGTGAGAAAAAATAATTATATATATATTTTTTGCTAAATGTAAAAAATAATAATAATAAAATAATTATATTTATATTTAGAGTGAGAAATGAGACAAAACCCATGAATTCTGCAGGCTTTTAATTTTTAATTTTTGTGAATTTTTCTAGCATTATGTAATTCTTTTTGTCGTTTCTGAACTATTTAATTTCTTTATCCTCCACTTTAATACGCTTGAATTGCAAAATTATGATTTTTCACACGTTTTCCTGAAAAGTTGGTCAGTTTTTTAATTGATAAATATGAAAATTTTCTTTAAAATTGGGTTGAATTTCAAGTTTGCATTCCTTAGATACTTTTCTCAAAATATCTTACATTTCATTGATTATTGTTCATCCTTTAAATAGAGTTTATTTTTGTTTTTATTTTTAAAGTCCAGTTTAAACCCTGAAATATCCGAGGGAAAATTTGGGTTCCCTTTAGTTATACTTTGCACACTATTGTAATAAATTATATATTATATAAATTGGAAGAATCTTGTTCTTTACAATATTTTAAAAGAAATTTTCAGTTCCTTTTCTCCATATGTGAGCCCTTAATTTGAATGCATGACACGTACTTTGCATTCTAAGCTTGTTATATTGTTATGTTATGTTTGTTGGTATTTGTATTAAATACAGTAAGAACTAGCATTCTTATTGGTATTTGTATTTTATACTTCAGGAACAAGCATAAAGAAATTGATAAAAGTTCTCAATAAAAAGGATAATCAACTGTCTCGCATTCAAATCTTTCAAAAGGGATTCCAAAATCTAAAAAAATGTTGGGGAAGATTTCTTGGTGATCAAGTTTTTAATTTACATAGAATTTTTTATTAATCAAGAAAAGAGAACATGATTAGGTTACAACTTACAAGCTGTGGCTTTCTTTATCTTAGTTGCTCTTCTAGTTATATTGTAGTTCATTGTAGGTGAGGAATTGAGCATCAAAGATTTATATGGCTGGAGACAAGAAAATCGAGCAATGTATCCTTTGTCTATTTTATTTTTGTTATATTTGTGCTCCTTGTTGACACCATTTGTGCAGTTGTAATTTTGGTTTTGGCTTCATGATTTTTTTTTTTTGGCTCTGGTATATTTAATAAAGTTGTGGTTAAAAAGTTTAGGTCTTTAATTGCATAAAGAATTAAAGACTCTAGGATGATTTCCCTTGGATTTTGTTAGTGGCACCAACTGGTTTGTACATTTTAATACTTTACTACATATATGAAACCACTTGTTTTCTTAGGCCATGAACATTTTAGGTGTCGTTTATAGATGTTTATGCTATATTATTACTTAACTATATTGTCCAGCTGAGGCAGTTGATGCTGGCCTGAAGTCTGACATTTGTACTCCTACGATTGAGAAAGAAGCGGTATGACATTAGTAATGTAGCTCAATTTTTACTTACTATTGCTATTTGCTTTAGCTCCTTTGCCTAAACGAGATTGAATTGTTCATCTTCCCTGGGAAGAATCGTGACTTTTTTTGGGTGGAATCATCATTGTTGTAGGTTGATTCCGATGTATCACTTGTATTACTCCTTAAGTTTTATCCGTGGTTTCATTTTGCTATAGTCGTGCTTTATGTGTGGCTTTTGGATTTCAATTTCAGTATCATAGGCCAATATGGCAGGGGAGCAAAGATGAGTCTTGTGGGTAATGACTAGATTCTTATTTGATGTTTTTATTTAACTTAATTAATCTTGTAAGCACAAGCCTTTTGTAAATTATAAACATCTAGCCAACCTTCACTTTCCGTTTTAATATTTTTCCACCCATGCAAAAAAAAGTTGTGCATTATCAAGAAACTATTCATCTCTTCTTCTTTTCAATTTAATTTCAATTTTTTTTTTACTTATTTTATGTTGTTGTAAATTTTGTGTGTGATAACGTTCCAAATCTGTGTTGTAGTTGTGTCTTGTAATATTAACTTTCCATATTTAGTTTGATTATTGCATATTATGCTGAACTCTTACAGAGAATGGGTAAATTGCTTAAATTCATGATAATTAAATGTTGGTTATTCCATATTTAGCTACAATTTTTACTGCAACAAGAGGGGCATAATGATTCTTGTTATCTCATTTGGGTTATACTTGATGTTTGCTTCAATTTTCCTATCAGGCTGCAAGGAAAGATGGAACAATACCATCTGATTCAACCATGTCGCTAACTTATGCTGGGGATGCTACTTCTACTGTCAAAGGTGAGACTAGTCGACTGTCAGTCGCAGATCAAGGTATTTACTATCCACCTACTAACTGTTACTATTATTACTACCCAGGTAGATGTTGGATTGGTTTTGTCCTTATAAATGATATCGTCAATTAAAATGCTTTTAAATTTAGCAAATTGAATGATATTCATAAAGATTCACTATTGTTGTATGAGCTGTCTACTGATGATGTCCAAATTTCATGTTTTTTTCCCCAAGTGCTGTATGGTTGAGGTTAAAGTCAGTCATAAGCTCAAGAAGTTCTCTTACTTCCAAGTTTCATGCCAACCATTAAGCTTTAAAAGTTCTCTTATTTTTGCCTATAAAAGAATGTATCCTTTTTCGTTTTTTGCTTTTAGTATCAAGAAAGAGCCTTGAAATTGATGGCCAAATGATTTTAAGAAAATGTAGGATCGTGGTATTTATCTTGGTATTATCTACCTACAAATCAGCTTAATATGGCTTCCCTGGAATATGTAGATGCATTCCGTTACGGTGTTAGAAATATTGACATTTTAGGTTAAAACGAAGGGGGAAACAAATGACTCAGGATAAACTACCAAAAATTTGGTGCCACTGTGCCGATAGTTTTATACCACAGTAATTATAATTCGTCAAAATGAAGATTTCTGAGGCAGGCTTACTGATTATCCTGGTTTTATTATATTTATTCAGCTTTCCTGTTGGATTAAGCATGGCTAGTTTTCTTTTCTGCTTTAACAGGATATAATGGAAGTTATAATCAATTGAATGATAATGGTGATCTCAATGCCGGTGATGGTTCTTATACAGTATGTTCTTCACCTTGTCTTTCTATTAATTTACTTTTAAGTTATTTTCTTTGGCTTTTATCTATAACTTGACAATTTACCTATCATGTTCTAATTTTATTTTATATTTCCAGGCTACCCAATCAGATATGCCTGGCTATAATCCTTATGCTACTGGGACTTTTAGGGGTGTTGACAGGAAGCAGCCCTATTTTTCTTCATCAGGATATCTGCAGAGCTCCGTCTCATATGGGACTGCTTCTATACATGGGAGAGGGAAAACTGCTCTTGGTTCTAATGTTTCAGGTAATCCAAAGGGTTTTAACAACCTGATAAAAACAAATAACACTCTTGGTAGCAGATCCTCCAACTTGCCTCTCAATACGAAAGCGCGACAGTTTACTGCCTCACCTAATTTTTCTAAGTCCCCGGTTCATACTCAACCTCTACGACCATTAGATAAGGTATGTATCGTTGATGCATGAAGAGCATATTGATTTCAATGGCTATTGGGGTTACTTGTCATCCTATGTGTTTTAGTTTCATCCCTTAGGCACTATTTTCTAATATACTGGTACTTACGAACATATAGAAGAAGAGTTGCATAAATGGAACAAATAAATGGTCAGTGGTCATATATATATATATATATGTGTTTCTTTATGGTTGAGAACTTTAATATTCAGTGTCAGTTGTTTAAATTAGAAAAGAAATTTTTTTAGGAAGGATTTAAAGTGAGATAGAAGAGTTATAAGTTTATGCCTTTTGATGAATCTGTGTGTATTAAATCATTTGAAGTAGTACTGTCAACCTTTTCAGTTTTCAATTCATATTTTTCAAAGTCCTTCTGTTTGTATAATTGAAATTCGTTTTCTGTTTCAAACAATAAAATATGCTTTTCGTAATAATATTGAAGTAATTATTACTTCTTATTCTTTCGGTTATAATTGACCTAGCGCCATGAGTATATAAAATTAATCAGTCCTTGATCCATTTGCTGATTTTGGTGATTTGTTTTTGCTCTATTCTTAGTTCTTTCCAGTTTCTGATTCATATGTTAATCAAGTTGTAAATTAAATTATTGGATAGATGTTTAAAATTGAAATTGATTGCTGATTTCTGATCATATTCTAAGTTACTTTATGGAAAGGTCTCAAGTTTTTCTGATTTCTGATTGTAATAACTTCTATGAATTGTTTGTACCATGGGCTGCAGTTAGGTTCTGGTTATCAGTCAGCAGGCGCTGTAAAGGGGTTTCAACCAGTTGGCAAATTCTCATCATACACTAGCCGTAACCAAGGTGGTTACTTTTCTCATGACACTCCATTGAGCCACAGACCAAATGCTAGAATGTGGAATGGCGACGATAGATTTGATTTGAGAGAAAAGTCTGACAGACATGGAGAGTTTGAAGCTATGACTGAACTTACTCGTGGTCCTCGAGACCAGAGCAAGAGCACTACTTTAAACTCATCAGCTGAGGATAAACAGATGGGGTTCTCTATGCGTAGAGATCAATATAACCTAGAAGATTTTCAGACTGAATATGGTAATGCGAAGTTCTTTGTCATCAAGTCATATAGTGAAGATGACATTCATAAGTGCATCAAATACAATGTTTGGTCAAGTACTCCCAATGGCAATAAAAAATTAGATGCTGCATTCCATAATACAGATGGCAAAACAAGTGAAGTGGGCACAGAATGTCCAATTTTCCTCTTCTATTCAGTAAGTTTAAATAGATATACATGGGAAAATATTTCACCTTTCTGGTGTTTACTCGTGCATTGAATTTATAGTCAAATGAGCACTTCCTAATTTCGTTTCCCCTAAATCTCAGGTTAATGGAAGTGGGCAGTTTGTAGGCGTAGCTGAAATGGTTGGGCCAGTGGATTTTGGAAAAAGCATGGACTTTTGGCAGCGTGATAAGTGGAACGGATTCTTCCCTGTAAAGTGGCACATAATTAAGGATATCCCCAACTCACAATTGAGGTACATTATTCTTGAGAACAATGAGAACAAACCTGTTACACATTCCAGGGATACTCAGGAGGTACGTTTTGTTATGTTTTATGACAAATTAGTGTAGTGTGTACTTTTCAAATTCCAAAGAAAATTTACGGGATTTAGATGATTAAAGCTCCCCCCCCCCAAGAAATGAAAACAGCGGGGTTAAGTATATATGTGGAGAGATTTTATCTCATTTCTTCAAAATTGAAGGCGTGTGGATCATGAACTCATGCTACTGAGTGCTTTTTGTCATGAAGAATTGTTAACTGCAGAAAAGTTGAAGTTTGTGGTTTTGCACGTTCTTTTTTAGCTTTTTGGCATCAAAGTTCTGTTTAATTCTTGGGGTATATTGTGATTAATTTCTAAAAGTTACTGATATCGTTATTATTATTTTCAGATTAGACTGCAGCAAGGTTTACAAATGCTAAAAATATTTAAGAGTTACTTGGGAAAGACATCAATGTTAGATGATTTCACCTTTTATGAAAATCGGGAGCAGTCTCTTAAAGCGAAAAGGAGAAATAAGCCAGCTCCTCAAACAGAGATATACAAGACATATAATGTCCCTGTGAGTTGCCCCTTTCTATCTCTCACTGATAACAAATACTCCATCTGTTACAAAATTAGATATTCATTTACTTTTTTATCCGTTTTAAAATAACATATACATTTCTATATTTAATCTAAAGTAACATGAAGTTTTTAACATGCCATTATCTTTGTTCTTATCTAATGAGTATTATGATGTTACCGCTACTATAGTTCTAACATTAGGAATATTTTTAGAAAAATAACATTATTTTTTTCTAGATTTCTCGACTTGTTTATTTGACCTTTTGCTTCCGGCCTAACATTGGCCTACCCAATAGTTTGGAATAAAAGGAGTCAATATTGTTGATTGGTAACTTGCATACTTATATGTTCTGCAGAAGCATCAAAACACAGGAGAAAGGATAATGAAAGGAGGATCTTATACTACCAACAATTTTTCTGACCCGTCATCGTCCCTAGTTCGTCTCACCAAAAATTTATCCCTTGATTCCACACCACTGAAAGGCAATCCTGTTATGAATCGAAGAGAATAGTCAGTGTCTCGAATATCTGCAGCAGCTCCGGAAGAGTTTAGAACAAAGAAAATCAAATTTTGTTGGTTACTTTTTCTGGGTTTTCACTTGAAAGTAGTTACACGAGTAATTGACAGTTTGGTGATTATGTTTTTTCTAGTTGGCTAGTGGGGAGTTCCTTAAATTCTTTGACCTTTCTTTTTGGGGTTGAGTGGAAGTTAATTCTCTCACACATATTTGGGATGATAATTGATTGTTTTAAGCTTCATTTGGCAGGTTTCTTGTTTCCTAGTTGAAAATAATATATATAGCTTACATTTTGGAAAATGATTTATATGTGATTAAATTTACGCCAAATGTAAATTGTAACTAATATGGAATCGAAAGCCGTAAAATACGGCATTATTGAGGGGGTCACTTTCTTTAGTTCTTACTATCTACTCTCGTTACATGTATATAATATGAGTAATGTTAGACGTTTCAAATGGGTCTTAAATGACATGATATTAAATATTTTAATGATAGTATATGACATAGTCAACTACATGAGATTTATCCGACTAATGTTATAATGACATATTATTTGAGATAAATTTTTAAAAATTCCTAATATCACTCATCTAATATACATGTAAAACATTTCGCTAAATATAGAAACATTGTTTGAAAAACTATTAATACGTTTGAATGTATATATATACCTCTTGTTCAAAAGTCAAAAAAATTAAATGAATTTATACTAATTTTATTGAAATGTAATTAGACATGAACTCATCTCAACTAATACAGCGTCGCTCATGAGCTGGCCGGTGCAGTTGGTCCCTTTTTCCCCCATTCCCTTTTTGTCCCTATAAGCTGAGAGATATTAATTACTTTTTTTTTCCTTCTCTTTTTGTCCCTATAAGCTTAGAAATATTATTATTATCTTTTTTAATTTTCTGTTTTGTATCTTCTCATTTTGTCTTCTGAATTTGATGAAAAATTTATTTTTTACTCGTGCTAATTAAAAATTAATAAAACATACATAATTAGATTTCTTTGGCCTTTCATTTTATTTGTTACCTGCACACATATTACGTGTGTAATTTAATATAAAAATGATAAGAGAGTTGGAGAAAGTGAAAGAGTGAAAAGGATGAGAGATTGGGAAAGAGAAAATTAGAATGAAAATATAACTCTCTGTGTAAGAGAATTAATATAGATGAAAAGGGTAAAATAAAAAATCAAAAAGATTTCACTTTTGAGTTTTGATGCTGACACCAAAAATAACCGTTCAACTTTGTTCTTGCTTTATAAGATACTCTTTCCGTCTTCAAAAAAATGATTAAATGTATAATTTTTTTTTAACATCAAAAGAATTAGATAAAACACATAAAGTGAAAGGTAAATATGTCATTTAAAATTATAAAAAAAATATGTTATTTAGTGAGATCTATTAATATAAAAAATTAAAAATAATTATCACTTTATATAATTTTATAAAGATATTTAAAATCTTTTTATTTTTTTAATTTTTTTTTTAATATATGTACAAATTGTATTTTGCTCGTTTTGTTGGGACCAATGGAGTGGATAGACAGATATTTAGTCCAAAAACAAAAATCCGTAATATGGCGCCAAACAACTTATCCCAGGGACCGGCTCCACATAATCCTGCTTCCAAACAGCACCTAATCCTTAAATCCCTATCGTCCCAACGTTCATAACAGTGAAAAACCCTAACCACGAAAGCGTGGCAAGGGCTGGCGGGAAACTTCCTGGATTTCAATGACAGACGATCGATCAAAGCCGTTGATCTCAGAAAACCCTTACCATTCGCTTGATCAACGGCCGGATTCGTCCCAACGTCCGATAAAGATCACAAAAGTCAACGAAGGAGAAGAAGATAGAGATTCGTTTGGCAGTGACAGTACGATGACAAGCCGAAACCCTAGAATTCAAAGGTACTTGGTGGCGGTTGAGTATATTGGGACTCGATTTTATGGGGCACAACAACAAGCTACTTGCAGAACTGTCGTTGGTGTTCTTGAGGTAACTTCTGCCCTTTTTTTTTGTTTTTGTTTTTTCCCAGTTTGGTTGCTGAGTAATGATGAAATGCTATATAGTTGTTGTTTTTAGAAATGAAAATGCTTCTGGATGTAATTAGAGTTTCCCTCATGAGTATGGTGTTTTGCAATAATTACAATATTAAAGAAAAATACCTGTTTAGTTTCATATAAAAGGTAGGGAGTGTAATTGGTGCGAGGATTGGTATATAAATTAACTACTCCCTTCGTAAATTAGACATGCATTTTAGAAACGACTACTTCTAAGAAAAATTTAATTTTTCCAAATATTCCAAACATTTGCTAGAAATTTAGTAGTGGTGGCATGCTAGTATGCACCCTACATAAACTATAAGTTTTAATGGCATGTTAGGAACTTTATGTCACTTTATAGCCTAAAAATAGAAATGTATCTCTAGTTTTGGTACGGAGGGAGTAATTTTTATTACAGTCAAAGTTTAAAGAATACGGAGGTGGGAAACTGAGAAAGAATAAAAGGAGAGAAAGTATTATTGTGTGGGTCCCCTAAAGCGTAATTTTGGAAAAATATTCAAATATACCACAGGCACATCATAAAATCCGTGGCACAAACAGTATGATGCATTAGATTTTGTGCATACATGTGGTGTCCAATTGTATTTACAGAAAAAAACGCTGTAAAAACCTTTGATAAGAAGATCATTGATTTTATTTCCTTTGAACAATTAGCAACAATGGTGAATTATTTGTTGATGATTCATATGCAACAAATAATGTGAATATAGGTTTGCCCAATTAATCAAATTAGTTTTACTGTTGCCAAAATTCTCTGTGGCAATCAAGTTAAGAGATATAAAACATAATTGACCTGAACATTGTCTCATCAAGGTACAAGATCATCTACAAATCATATGTAGTTAGTTACGAAAAGACTGGTGATAGATGTACTTTTGGCATTTTGCTTCCAAGTGCAGCTGGAAAGGGATATTGCGACCCATTGTCAATATAGCTGACCGATAAGATTTAGTAAAGTCATGTACATGTATTATACTTGTATGTTCATTTCATATGATCCGCAACCTCACCTTTTCTTCCTTGTAGATACTGCAGAGTGCTGAGATCCCTCTACATTCGTATAGTTGGCCTTCTTGCAAGTTATTCTCGTTGTATTGATGGATGGTTGAGCTAACTGGGGTTGTTCTCATTTCATGTAGGAAGCTTTCCGTAAATTTATTGGACAGTCAGTATCAATCTTTTGCTCAAGCCGAACTGTAAGTTATGGTTTGCTCATATTCTCTGCTATTTAACGTAAGTTGATGGTTTACTTTTTTATCTTATTTATTATCTGCGTATGGTATGGTAACAAGGAATTATTTTATAGAGAGTGGATCAGAAGCAAAAATACTTTGCATATGCTACATCAGCTGTGTGTTTGATACATGTTTCTTATTTGCTCTGTGATGTGAAGAGCCCAATGCTTGTGACAATTGACAAATTACTCTTTTCATGTCTATACAATGATAAAGGGCACTCCTATATTTTATTGATCCAAAATTCCAAATTCCTTTTTGTTTGCATTTAACACTAACTTCAGTTTTCGTGCATCTGTAACCTTCTGTTAGTAGGGGTGGGCAAAATTTTTGGTTTTTTCGGTTTTTAAGGTAAACCGGACCGGTCCGAACCGGCCGGTTCGGGATAAATGAGTACCGGTTCGGGAACGGTACAAAAAATCGGTATATACCGAATATTCGGGACCGGGTTCGGGAAGTGATTTGAATAGTTCGGTATAAACCGGACCGAGCCGGTTGTACCGGTTAAACATAAAGTATAATCTGCAGCATCAAGATTTAAGTAAAGAGAGTTTCTTTAATTCTTTGGCAGAGTAACGACCACAAAACAGATCACAACAACAACAAAAAAAGACATAATTTTGAACAAAGTAAGCAAATGGATTTTGAGTATTAGATCCAGATCTACCAAAGAACTACAAAACAAGCAAAAAGCAAAACGGTTGGGGGGGGAACAGAGTCTCAGATCTTAGAGAAAGAGGGGCAGAGTAACACTAAAATTTGAACCTCAAATCTATAGAAAAGAAGAGAAGAGGAAGAGTTTTTGGCGATTAGGGAGGGATTGATTTTATAGAAAGAAAAGGTGGGCGAGAAAGTGAAAATTAAATAGGAAAAAAGTGATGGCTTTGGAATGTCGTCTGGGAGCCGAGTTAGGAATTGTTAGGGGAGAGAGAATAAGAGAAGTGATTGAGCATGTGAGGGGTGGAGACGAAAACCAAACAACTCCAGTTGTTTTGCAAAAAGACACAATCACCAACAAGTCAACAATTAGTACTTGTACTTTGTCCTCACATCATGATTTTTCTAGAGATAAAACCAGGTGAGAGAAAGTGCAAAACCAGGTGTAATGGACCTTGTTTTGGATTTTTCTAGAAACAGAAAGTGACTCACTGAGCACTGGCCACTATTTTTGTTTTGAGCAATACTGTGACCGGTACAAAATGAGATAAAACCGGTACCGTACCGGTCCGGTTAACCGGTTCAGTATACCGGTCCAACCGGTATCGGTATCGGTATTCAATTTTAAGTATATTCGGTAACCGGTCCGGTTCGGTTCGGTCCGGTTATTTACCGATGAACAGGCCTATCTGTTAGTATCTTCTCGAGGGAGGGACTGAGGATCATTAACAAGTGAAACATGAGAAATTTCATCTGGTAGATACAGTGTGAAACTTTGGCCAAATCATGGAAGATGAATTTTATAAGTTTCTAGTTGCAGAGGCTTTTTCTGTCTCAGATGTATGGAAACCAAATTACATAACTTTTTTCAATGGCATAAAGACTAGAGTTTATGATGCAGGACAAAGGATACTATTTGGTTGGTTGGAGTATTGTTGTAACAGATTTGTTATGGATAAGGAATTGTAGTTTAGTTAGGAGTAGTTGTATTTTATTTATTTATCTTTTAATTAGTTTGTAATTATCTTAATTAGTTTATTTATCTGTTAGAGTCCAAAGTAGATTAGGAGAGTTGTGTAGGGATGTTATTTATAGGGTTGTAGTTCCATTATTTGGTCAGATTTGAATTATTCTGTGTGAGGATATCTCTTAGTGAGACAGATATCTCTTAGAGCCTGTTCGGGAGCTACTTATAAGTTGGGTTGACCAACTTATAAGTAGTTTAGCTAAAAAAACTGTTCGGGAATAACTTTTTTTCCTACTTATAAGTCGAAAAAAAAGTCAAAAAAATAAGTAACCTTTAGTTGCTTAAAAAAAAATGACTTATAAGTCATTTTTTTAAGTTGGTCAACGACTATGAAATGACAAAAATGCCCTCTTTTATTTTTAATGTTCTTCTTATTGAAGGACATTTTAGTAATCTTCTTATTTTATTTTAACTTATAAGTCATTATTAGCCGAACACATCCATAATTATTACTTATAATTTCTGACTTATAAGTAAAAATAATGCCGAACACTATTACTTATAAATCTACTAAAATTTTAACTTATAAATCTACTAAAATTTTAACTTTAAGTCAAAAAAAATAACTCATTACCGAAAAGGCCCTTAGTGAGACGGTTCCCTTTTATCTACCCGTTCCCCATCATTTTTGGTATCAGAGCTTAACCCCAAACCACCTTCTGCCGCCCATACCACCGTCCCAAAATCATGGTCCCATCATCATCATAAAAAATAAAAAAAAAACTGCCCAGCCAAACGAAGCCTTATCCAAACCCTAAACCATTTCCCAAACCCAAAACGTAGCATCACTCATCGCCTACAAAATCCCCAAATTTCAGCCTCCATCCAAATCAAGAAACCCTAGATTGTAGCCCACTTTTTTCTGTTTCAAAACAGACCAACAAAAAGAAAGGTAGAAGAAGAGAGAGGAAATAAAATCAAGGAAAGATAAGAGGAGAAGAAGTAAAACAACAGTGCCGCCATCCCTTGCCGCTAGAGTTGCCGCCGCCATCCTCATCATCTGCAAAAATCTTTTCATTCCCCAAGTTGTTGCTCCTTACTCCCACATGACGTGAAGAATGAAAATAGAACAGAATAATCAAAATAGAATAGAGATCGATCAGATCTAGAATTTAAAATATCTCTTGGAAAATTACATTTAGGTACCCCATAGTTTTTATAGTTGTCTACTTTAGTCCCTCAAGTTTCCTAAAATTTTAAAATACCCCCTGGAATTTTACATATCAGTCCCTATAGTTTCATTTTCTTCCATTTCAGCCCCCTAAAGTTTCATTAGTTTCAGTTCAGCCCCTGCAGTTTCAATACTTTTCAGTTTAGTCCTTGTAAAAATAAAAGAAAAAAAGTAGTCTATATTTGTGTTCGCAGGAACCATGGTGACTGCTGACGACGTAAATGATAGGCTTGACGCCTACATGATACAACAAGATGCGCGTATGACAAGACTTGAAGAGTCCATTGCAGTACTTACGGCAAACGCGACCATTGTTCAAGCGACTCTTACAACAATTGCAGCAAAAGTTGATGCACTTACAGAACGTGTAGATAAAGGACAACACGAGAATCCTGATAGGAGACTCCTACAACAACAAGGACCTAATTTTCATGCTTCGCCAATCTGTCAGTCAAAAGTCAGTGAGACTTGTGAGGATATTAAAGTGGCTGAAGTAGTGAATGTGTTATTTGAATGTTCAAAGGTGATTGGCATTGAAGTAAATACAATGCAAGAGGTGAATCACGCTAACCAAGATGTTAAACACAAAAAGGAAGACACAATTGAGGTTAACCATGTTGATTTTATTGATACACTAGTGTCTGCCGTTGCTTCAAATTTCTATATCATGTCGATGTTGTTCCCAAATATTATGCTTATGACAAGTGAGCGTTCGGATGCGCATATTTTATTGGGATGTATTTGCTGGATTCTGGTTTATTATTCTCAATTATTTCAAAACTCGAGGTCGAGTTTTTTTCAAAGGAGAGGAGAATGATGCAGCCATGCAGGACAAAGGATACTATTTGGTTGGAGTATTGTTGTAACAGATTTGTCATGGATAAGGAATTGTAGTTTAGTTAAGAGTAGTTGTATTTTATTTATTTATCTTTTAATTAGTTTGTAATTATCTTAATTAGTTTATTTATCTGTTAGAGTCCAAAATATATTAGGAGAGTTGTGTAGGGATGTTATTTATAGGGTTGTAGCTTCATTATTTGGTCAGATTTGAATTATTGAATTGTGTAATTCTCTCTGTGAGGATATCTCTTAGTGAGACAGATATCTCTTAGTGAGACGGTTCTCTTTTATCCCTACCCGTTTCCCATCAGTTTATTTCTGGGGAAAAGTAATTGAAAAAACTTATTTCTAAATGTGTCCATGCAAACCTTAATTTTTGAATAAATAAATAAAAAATAGAACTTCATAAAAAAATAGTAAGTAGGGTTCTCTTTTCCAGACTTAGTTAGTTTAAGATTGTGCAGCTGACACTTGATACTTGGGACTCTTTTCTGATAGTGTTTCATTAGTCTATACTTACCGATTACAACACCTTCGAAAAAACTGGGCTTGTTTCTAAATCTAAACAGAAAATCCATGTTCTGGACGCAGAAACAACCACATGATTTAATTTTTTCTCTTGTTTCTTTTCCACCTGTAATTTGTCGAAGTAAGGAAGCTTAGTGAACTGAATATGTTTGTGGTCCTAAATATGGTTGATGAGTAATGACAATTGACATGACCAATCCATCCATCTTCCAGATTTCTTCCAATAATTGCAGTGAATGTTTATTAATGTACCAATTTTTTCGTGCAACATGAAATAAATTATTTGTACTTATGATTATCTGTTGGTCACTTTTTTTTGTGTGGGTAAGTATGTGTTGGTCACTTTTTATCTTATGTCTTTTCATTTTGGACTTGATGTGGATGCATATTACTACTGCAGGATGCAGGAGTACATGCCTTATCGAATGTTTGTCACGTAGATGTGGAGCGTATAAGCAAAAGGAAGCCTGGTGAAGTGGTAATTTTCCTGAAACATCAAAATTTTAAGAAAATCAAATTAGCGGAGAAAGTATAACTTTCTGTTATATTGCAGTTACCACCACATGAACCTGCAGTGGTTAAAAAAGCTGTGAACCATTTCTTACAGGTGTGGTTTTTCTGTGTAACAGATCTTAGATTAAATTATTTTAGCTGTACGCTTCATGTTTCTCTAGTTCGAGTTGTTTGTGTATAGCCTATATACATTCAGAACTGATTGGTTGAACAGTTTGTGCATGATCTCTTCTTTCTTCTTTTTAAAGATATGTACTGGCCCATTTGGTGAATTCTTCTACTGGCCTTCTGCCTAGCTTAAAACACAAGAAAACAAAAATCCAAGAAATTGAAGTTTCCTGTTTTTCTTCTTCTTTTTCTACGTGAGAAGTTTTTTTTTTTTAATAACTTATATCATTTAAAAATGCGCCAAAATGGGATTTTTTTTAGATAAGTTGTTGAACTTGAACGGATTCTATGCTTCAAAACGTCATATTATTTCTCTAGCCTTACTGTAAAGCATTTCTGTAAAGAGAAGACCTCAAATCTGATTTAGATTGCATTCCTCAAGTATATTATGTAGCCTCTAGGTTCACTTGTGTCCTATGCCTTTCCTGCCTTTATATTTAAAAGATCCTTGCACAATTTTCTTTCTGGTTTGCAACAGAAGAATGAAGGTGATATAACAGTAATTGATGTTCGATGCGTTTCATCCGATTTTCATGCTAGACATAAAGCTGAAGAGCGCACGTAGGTATCACCCAACTCAAATTTGTTGGTAAGAATCACAACTATGTAGTAAGGTATATTTGCACCTGTATATGGTAATCGATCCAGTTCCTTTTTATACACACTGTCTTATTCTACAAATGATGGAAGGTACAACTAGATTGATTTTACCTGCTAGTTCTGCTTCGAGATGTGTTTTCCACTAATAAGAAATTGCTATAATTTGGTGAAATCTGACTGTATCCACTTTTCCATTTCTCTCACCTCTTTTCTTTGTTCTTTGTAAGTAAAACTGAATTGGACGATGCCTTTTAGTTTTAGAACCATTTGGGAGTGGCTTATATTTGTTTTATAATTTTTGCTGGTTCCCTTGCACATTATTATTTACTTAAACATCTAATGGCTTGAATTGGGTGCTTTGTTTAATGGTATTGCTTATAGGTATTTCTATCGCTTGCTATCAGGTCCTGAGTCTGTGTCTACTTTTGGGAAAGACTGGGCTTGGCATGTGCCTGAGGAGCTAGATCTACCAAAAATGCAGGTTGCTTAACATGCTTCAACTAAATATACTTTTCCCAGTATAAGTTGTCTATTACATTTTCTGAAACTAATTTGTTTGTTCAGAAAGCTTGTAAAATTCTTGTTGGGCATCACAATTTCAGTTCCTTCAGGGCAGCAGGTTGTCAGGTTTTATTTATATCCTTGAAAACTTACAATAATCCCTGTATTTCAGAAAGTGCAACTTTGTTTTTGGATGCAGTATTCGAGTAACCCTTTTCTGATTTTTGACGGTATAAAATTATTGCAGCTTTTGGCTTCATTATTGATTATCAACTACTTCCCTTGAAAAACTCTATTATATGTTTTGAGATGCGTAATATTTTATTATCATTATCAAATTAATGAACATGACTTTCAAAACATTTTAGTATTTAACTATTTTAGATAGGACTCAAAGAGTTAGACCAAGAATGTCTTATCCAGTAAACAATATCAGATTATGTGGGAATCTTTTGTTAAATTTCATCATGATTTTCTGTCAATACTGCTAAATGGGAGAAATGGCCAAACATTTGCAGAGATTGCACTGCAAACTGCAAATGGATTTTGGAAGCACCGAAAATTGCTTTAGAAAAATGAGGTATTTATTAGAAAATTAGTTGCTCTCAAATAAGTTAATTGTCCCAGAAGCTCTAGTACTCCTGTGAGTCAAGCCTGGATATCGCTTAATTCTTGGTCTTTGGAACATAGTTGTTAAGGCGTCGCCTAAGCGTCCAGTCGGAAGGAGGAGGGCAAAGCGACCGGGCGTCTTGGTGGAGGTTTGAAAGTCGAGTGCCTAGGCAAGGCAGTCGTCGACTTGGACGACTCGTCGACGACTTGGACGACATATCGGCTGAGCAAGCGACTTGGCCACTCTGGGTATGTATCAACCCAACTGCCAACTGGGTTAAAAAAAAACTCAAAACGACGTCGCTCCAAAACTCGCCCTAGTTGATACTCGATTCGCATAATCGCAGTAGAAGAAGACTAGAAGAGGAAGAAGACAGACTAGAAGGGAAAGAAGACTGCGAGAGTGAGACTTATTGAGTACTGACTACTTCGATCGGCGCGACTTTGAATTCCACTCCTTCCGGTGACGCAGCTTGCAGTTATTCCCTTGTTAAATCTTCTCTTTCTTCTTCTCAGGTCGCAAGTCGCTGCTTCCTTCTTTTTTTCATCCCCTTTTATTTTTATGTTTCACTTTTGCCTTTTAGTGCTTTCTAGCACTCTGGTTCACAGCTTTCTTTTTCATTCTTTTTTTCTTCCTCTTTTGTTTTGCTCAACCGACTGTTGTTGGTTGCTCCTTACTCCAAAAATGAAAGAATATATATATATTATATATATATATATATTTATATTTTATATATGTACTCGTATTTTATAAATTTCTAGTGACTTTGCTTCCATTTGATATGTTGTGATATACTGATATGTTGGGTCAGGTTACTTGAGTTATGAATAATGGGTATACTGTCTAAGTCTTAGTGAGTGAGTCCGTCTTAGTGGGTTACTTTACTTACTCAAGTCAGTTGGGTTGTACACTTGTACAACATATGTTAGACTCTAGGTACACTTGTACAACATATGTTACACTTGTACTGGTACAACATATTTTGGGTATTATGTAATATGTTCTGGGTATTGTTTTTAACTATTAACAATTTAAAATTTGCAAACTTTACACAATATGAACTTTACATATATGTTGTTTTAGACAGTAATTTTTTGGACAGTGGGTAGTGTTTAATTGCTAAAATATATTGTTTTGGACAGTGGGTACTAAATAATTCTGATGAATGGTTTGTTATTTGGATCAATTTTGTCTTATATTTTTTGTTTGATTGTATTGTGTAGAAATTAGAAAACAAAATGGCGGAAAGTTCAAGAGCCGATGGTTATGATATAACCAAGGACCCGAAAAGAGAGGCCAAATCAAACGATCCGAGTTAGAAATATGAGTATTGGCCGGATATGAGTAATAAGGATATAGTGCAATGTATACTTTGTGGGAAGCAATGTCATTCGGGAATCAAAAGGCTTAAGCAACATCTAGCATGAAATTTTGGAGATGTAGCCAAGTGCCCTAAAACAACAACAGAAATTATGAGGGAGATGCAAGCAGCTTTGAATAGTAGAAAGAGGAACAAGCCAGTTGAGCTAGATGATGACGATGTAGAAGTGCAAGAAGAACAATCATCTGCTCGTCCAAGCATGGCTTCCAATGCTTCTTCTAACACTATCCCAAGTTTTGGGACCGCTTCCAAAAGGAAGAAACCTATTTTTCAATTCCAAAAGCCACAACCAAAAGCTCCAACAAAGACGGTCGAAGCACTTCTAAGGAAGACTATTGAAGAAGTTGTAGAGAGGCATAGGTTTAAGCCAAATGACTATTGAAAATCGTTTGAGGACACTGGAGGAAAAGGAGAGAGTCCATATGCACATTGCCAACTTTTTTTACGAGTGTGGCATACCATTCAATGTTGCAAATGCAAGGAGCTTTGAGGTAATGATCGAGTCCATAAGGCAATATGGGCCAGGTTTAAAGCCTCTAACGTATCATGAGTTGAGGGTTCCTTTACTTGATAAGGCAAAGACGAAAATCGATGAGTTAAAGGTGAAACATGAAGTTTTTTGGAAGAAATATGGCTGCACACTCATGTCGGATGGTTGGACAAATAAGAGGGGAATGCACTTGTTGAATTTCCTTGTTAATAGTCCGGAGGGGACTTACTTCATGGGTTTTGTTGATGCCTCTAGTCAGTCACAAGATGCCACAATGTTGGCAAATCTACTTGATAGTAAGATCGAGTAAATTGGCCCCTAGTATGTTGTTCAGGTGGTCACGGACAATGCTTCTAATTACAAGGTAGCGGGGCATATACTAATGAAGCGGGGAAGAAAGTATGTGATACTGTTATTTCAACAACATTTTGGCATCATGTTGAGGATTGCATTAGGGCGTCACGACCACTTCTTATAATCTTGAGGATTGTTGATGGTGATGAGAAACCTGTTATGCCAGAAGTTTTCACTGCGATGAAATGTGCGAAGAAAAAAATCAAAGATGCATTAGATAACAAACAAAAACTGTACAAGAAGGTGATTGACATTGTTGAGCGGCGATGGGAAAGCTAAATGGAGCAAAAATTATATGGGGTTTCGTTGTTTCTCAATCCGGGCAAGTACTTTGATATCAAAGAGGAACGTCTAGTGTTAGTTGGTACTCTACGAGAAGACTTCAATGACATTCTTGCAAAGATGGTGTCCGAGCTAGATTTGCTAGACAAGATAAGAAATCTAGCCGATAACTATGATGCTTCTGGAGATACGTTTGCAAGTGAAATGACGATTAGGTAACGGAAATTAAAGAATCCTCGTAAGTATATTGAAATATGTATGAAGATATAAAAGCTAAATTATAATTATATGCATTCTTCCTTTCTTCCTTTAAAAAATATTTATATTTCTTTTAAATGTTTGCTAGTTGATTGGTGGAATACTTTTGGAGGGCGGGCTATTGAGCTATCCTCATTTGCAAAAAGAATTCTAGGTGATGCGGTACGAAAGAAGAAATTCAAGAAGTTTATTAATTTTGTATTGTTATTTAGAGATAAATGTTGAGTTATTAATGAAATTATTTAGTAGGATATTATAGTAGTAGCTTTTCACGAGGAGAGTTTTAATTGTAGTAGTAAATTTCAGTTAGGAGAGTTTATTATAGTAGTAAATTTTAGTTAGGAGATTATTTCCTTTCTAAATTAGGGTTTTTACTTAGTCTCCAAGTATTGGGTTTTCTATTTAAACATCGCAATACTTCATTATTTTTAGATTATTGAATATATTGATTTGAGATTAAAACTGTGTGCTTTTGATGTGTGTTTCTTTACCGATTCTCTGCGGGGATAAGTACTCTTATTCCTTCTACCTACCCTGTCTTACATCATAATGGTATCAAGAGCCAAAATTCCTTATATCTTTTGATTTCACCTAATTCTTTCCTACCCTATTTTTCTAGCCTTCATCAAATTGTCGAAGTTCGCTAGAGAATCGACAATAATTTTTCGAGACGAAAGCACGATCTGCAGCAGGAATTGTCGTCGCCGTAGTCTCCATCTATTCCCAAAAAAAAAAAAAAGAAAAAAGTGCGACGTCACTGTTCATCGCTACAGTGCGCGACACTGTTCATCTGGTTGTCTTCTGCCAAATTACAGTTTAGTACCCACAAGTTTCTGAAATTCTCAACTCAGCCACCAAAGTTTTTAAAACTTTCAATTCAACCCCTAAAGTTTCTAAAATTTTCAATTTACCCCCCAAAGTTTTTAAAATTTTCAATTCAGCCCCTCTACATAGATACAATGTCTTCCAAGTTTAACAATCCAGACTTTCTTTGGGCTAAGATAAAGCAACTTGAGCATCGAACTTTGATCATATACGAGCAACTTAAACGGTCTTGTGTGCCGTATAGTGTGAGTATTGGAAATTATGCGATGAACTTGCACTTTCTGAAACAAGTCTTGCAAATTTAAAGGCACATTACGAGTACATAACCACATGCTATGTTCATCCATATTTTGTTTAAGCGCAAAAAAATGTTCATCCTAATCGTGTTTGTTCAACTAAAGCGACGCGTTCACACGAGGAGACTCGCAAAGTAAATTCTTACAAGACAATTGATGAATGTCTCACAATACCTGAACGTATCAATAACCAATATGAAATGGGTGAGGATAAAGAAGAGCAAGTACTCTCACATAAACATGAAGCGGAAGTTAAGTGTGTCGAACAACTTGCAGATTCAGAGATGGTTTGCAGTGAGGAAATTGAAATTAAGTTTGACCCCAAATGCGAAAACATCAAGGAAGATAGAGTTGATGATGTTGTTTCCATTGAAGATTCCAAGGATGTTTGCATTAAAGGAAGTGCAGTGCAAGAGGTGAACCATGATGACCAAGAAGTTGAACACAAAAAGAAAGACACAATTGAGGTAGAACATGTTGACTTTCTCATGCCAAATTCCATATTTGAGTCCAAAGCTGCATCTAGTTTCTTGCTTGTGTCAACGTTATTCCCGAAATTTGTGCTCAAGAAACATCGGATTCGCATGTTTTGTTGGAAGGCATCTCTCGGATTGTGGTTTATTATTCTACGATATTTCAATACTTGAGGACGAGTTTTTTTCAAAGGCAAGGAGAATGATGCGGTACGAAAGAAGAAATTCAAGAAATTTATTAATTTTGTATTGTTATTTAGAGATAAATGTTGAGTTATTAATGAAATTATTTAGTAGGATATTATAGTAGTAGCTTTTCATTAGGAGAGTTTTAATTGTAGTAGTAGATTTCAATTAGGAGAGTTTATTATAGTAGTAGATTTTAGTTAGGAGATTATTTTCTTTTTAAATTAGGGTTTTTACTTAGTCTCCAAGTATTGAGTTTTCTATTTAAACATTGTGTTAGAAGATAGTGGCTAGAAACATGTTTCTTGTATCACCTTGTTTTCCTCCTTTTTCATCTTTAATTCCTAGACCTCTTGTATAAATATAGCAATTCACATATTGGAAATATAAGAGAGATTACATTCTTACATGGTATCAGAGATCTGATCCTTTATCAGGCGACTTTTTCCGGCGACTTTTTCCAGCGTGTCTTTTATCTCTCCTCCTTCCATCTGCGGTGGTAGACTTTTCCGGTGACCTTTTTCGGCGACTTTTTTCGGCGACCTTTTCCGGCGACTTTTTTCGGCATGGTTTTTATCTCTCCTCCTTCCACCTACAGTGGTTATTTTGAGTGAAACTCAGGTTTGGTCTAATCCACCTACAGTGGTTGTTTTTATCTCTCCTCTATCTTTGCGCTTGTTAATTATCCTTGTTGTTATTCCTTTGGATAATTCTTGTTGCTCCATCTCTTGTACTGCTAATTAAAGTGGTTTTATTGTGTAGTACAATTAATTGCACTCCCTTTGGTATTACTCACTGTTAATTTTTTGAGCCTTTATAATATCCTTGTTGATATTTCCTTGGATATTTTTGTTGCTCCTACTATCTCATCATGGCAGAATCTAGTTCCATTAATAGTGCTGGTACTATTTCTCATTTCGCACAATCAGGTATACACTATTGTGCTCTTAATGTCTCATCTACTTACCCTAGTTGGATTATAGACACAGGTGCCTCTGCGCATATGACTGGGTCCTCCAATCTCTTTACTTCATACATTTACTTCATACACGCCCCACTCTGGAACGGACAAGGTTAGAGTAGCCAATGGCTCCCTGTCTTCTATTTCCGGGAGTGGCTCTGTCGTTTGTACCCCTTCATTAACATTATCATCTGTTCTCCATATCCCTACATTTACTGCAAATTTACTATCTGTCCAACGTCTTTGTGAATCCCTACACTGTTCAGTAATCTTTTTTGGAAATCATTGTGTTTTTCAGGACTTGGTGACAGGGCAAAGGATTGGCAGTGGTAGTGCAGTTAACGGTCTCTATTATTTAGATGTTCCCTCGCCTAACATGCCCTCTACTCAGGTTCAGGCTCTTCACTCTACTTCTCACCCATGCCTGACCTCTCTCTATCAATGGCATCGACGTTTGGGACATCCTTCCTTTTCAGTATTGGAGTCTTTATTTCTATCTTTAGATAAGCATTGTAACAGAACTCAGTTTTTGTGTGAACCATGTGAATTAGGTAAACACAAACGTTCTACTTATTCTGCTACAAACAATCGACATTCTGAACCTTTTGCCATTATCCATACTGATGTGTGGGGACCCTCTCGAGTTGTCTCCCGTTCTGATCATAGATGGTTTGTTAGCTTTATTGATTGTCATTCTCGTGTCACTTGGATTTACCTTCTGCTCACCAAAAATGAGGTATTTGCTTGTTTTCAAGACTTTCATAAAATGATTCAAACCCAATTCGACGCTAAGGTCAGAATTCTCCATAGTGATAATGGTTGTGAATATAGTAATAATAATGTTTTTGCATCTTATCTCTCTCAGCATGGCATTATTCTTCAAACCTCCCGTGTCTCAACTCCAGAACAAAATGGAGTAGCGGAAAGAAAAAATCGACACTTGCTAGAGGTAGCCCGCACTCTTATGTTCACTATGTCAACCCCTAAATTTCTTTGGGGAGATGCGGTTCTGACTGCTGCATTTCTTATAAACCGCCTTCCTTCTAGAAATCTTAGGAACAAGAGTCCCATCTCTTTTCTCCAACACATGACCAGTCCTTCTCCTTCACCTCGAGTTTTTGGTTGCGTGTGCTTTGTTCATGATAAATCTCCCACTCGGGGAAAATTAGATCCCAAAGCTATTAGGTGTGTTTTCATTGGTTATTCTCCAACCCAAAAAGGTTATAAATGCTATCATCCTTCTTCTAACAAAGTCTTTGTCACTCGGGATGTCACCTTTTGAGAATTAGAACCTTTTTATTCTTCTTCACCTTCTCCTCAGGGGGAGAATGTCATTAATGAGGAGAAGCTTCCTGAGGCTAGTATCACAAGCTCTATTTTTCCTGTTCCTGTTGTTGTTTCTGATAATTCTACACAGGAGGAGTTACAGTGTACCAAACAGAATGTTTCTGATAATTCTACACAGGGGGAGTTACAGTGTACTAAACAGAATGGGTCTGAGCCTGAGTTGAGGACCTATGCACGAAAAGGCAAGAATAAGGTTACCGTTTCTGCACCACTAAACCAACTTTGTTCCGGACCTAGTCTTGATAATGGTAATGGTGAGAATCTTAATCCTACTTGTTCTTCTAAAAATACTGACATTCCTACTTGTTCTTCTAAAGATACTGACATCCCTACTTGTTCTTCTAATGATACTGACATTCCTATTGCTCTTAGAAAAGGGGTTAGAGCTTCTACTCAACATCATATTTCTAATTTTCTAGCCTATAGCAAATTATCTGCATCATATCACTCCTTTGTTTCTTCCTTGTCTTCAATATATGTTCCTCAGGGGTGGAGAGAAGCATTTAGTGATAAGAATTGGAAACAAGCTATGATCGAAGAGATGAATGCCCTAAAAAAGAATGATACATGGGAACTAGTCACTCTTCCTTACGGAAAAAAGGTAGTTGGATGCAAATGGGTATATACAGTCAAACAAAATTCTGATGGAACGGTTGAGAGACTCAAAGCCAGACTAGTTGCAAAAGGATACACTCAAACTCATGGGATTGATTACTAGGAGACATTTGCTCCTGTAGCAAAGATGAACTCTGTTCGTACCATAATCTCATGTGCAGCAAACTTCGGCTGAGATCTTCAACAATTAGACGTAAAAAATGCATTCCTTCACGGTAACTTGGAGGAGGAAGTGTACATGGACATACCTCCTGGTTTTGCTTCATCTGTTACTATGGGTAAGGTTTGTAAGCTACGAAAGGCTTTGTATGGTCTGAAGCAATCTCCTAGAGCCTGGTTTGGTAGACTCCACAGAGCAATGATAAGGTTTGGGTACAAGCAGAGTCGAGCTGATCATACTCTTTTTGTCAAACAGATAAAGGGTAAGATTACCATTCTTATTGTTTATGTTGACGACATTGTGGTGACAGGGGATAATAAAGAAGAGATAGTTAATCTCAAAGCGAGACTGACCAGAGAGTTTGAGATTAAAGATCTTGGTCCTTTGAAATATTTTCTTGGTATTGAAGTTGCAAGATCTTTCAGTGGCATCTTTCTATCTCAAAGGAAGTATGTCCTTGATCTGTTAACTGAAACTGACATGTTAGGATGTAAGCCTGCTGATTCTCCTATTGAAGTTAATCATCATCTAGTAGGAGGCACAGGACCTACAGTTGATAGAGAAAGATATCAACGTTTGGTGGGACGATTGATATACTTCTCTCATACGAGACCCGATATATCTTATGCTGTGGAAATAGTGAGTCAGTATATGCATGACCCTCGACATTGCCACATGGAAACTGTTTACAGAATTCTGAGGTATCTCAAGTCTTCTCCTGGAAAAGGATTATTGTTTGCACCACATGGTCATATGAAAGTTGAAGCTTTTTCCGACTCAGATTGGGCTGGTTCTATAGAGGATCGTCGGTCTACAACGGGTTACTGTTCATTTGTTGGAGGTAATCTTGTTACTTGGCGTAGTAAGAAACAGTCTGTGGTGGCAAGATCTAGTGCTGAGGCTGAATATCGAGCTATCGCCTTGGGTATATGTGAATTAATGTGGCTTCGAACCCTGCTAGAAGATTTGGGTGTTACAACTAAAAGGCCTATGCAGTTATTTTGTGACAATAAGGCAACCATTAGTATTGCAAACGACCCAGTGCAGCACAATAGAACGAAGCACATTGAGATTGACAGACACTTCATCAAAGAAAAGTTAACCAGTGGTCTTATTTGCTTACCCTTTGTAAAATCAGAACACCAACTTGCTGATATTTTGACAAAGGGTCTTAGTAGTAAGATGTTTCATCCTTTGTGTTTCAAGTTGGGTATGCGAGACATCTACACACCAACTTGAGGGGGAGTGTTAGAAGATAGTGGCTAGAAACATGTTTCTTGTATTAAGGAAAACAAGTTTCCTTGTTTTCCTCCTTTTTCATCTTTAATTCCTAGACCTCTTGTATAAATATAGCAATTCACATATTGGAAATATAAGAGAGATTACATTCTTACACATTGTAATACTTCATTATTTTTAGATTATTGAATATATTGATTTGAGATTCAAGTTGTGTGCTTTTGATGTGTGTTTCTTTACCGATTCTCTGCGGAGATAGGTACTCTTATTCCTTCTACCTACTCTGTCCTACATCACTAGGCCTTTGTCTTCTTCCGATTGTGAGCGCAAGAAGAGGAATAGATTGGAACACAAACGATTGAGTGACTTGGTGTATGTCCAATACAATCGAAAGATCGTCTCAAGGTTCCAAAAGAGGCGTGAACTTGGAATTTTTTTTGATCCACTAGCCATTGAAGACTTTGAATGGGATAATGAATAGATCAATAATGAGGCTGATGTTGTTCATCCCGGGGAGGATCTTACATGGAATGATGTGGATCGAGCAACTGGAGCATCCAACACTTTTGAGGGTCACAATTCTTCAAGGAGGGCTCGTACTAATACTAGTGATAATCTCATGACGTACTCTCGACGTGGTGGTGGTTCAACTTCAAGGGAATCAATGTTCATAGATTCCGACTCCGATGATGAAGTTGATGAAGAAGAGAGAATTCCAAATGATGATGAAGATGTGGAGGATGATTTTGGAGAAAGACCACCTACGCCTTTGAATGAGAGTAGTACGCGTGGAGGAGATGGAGATGACCTTTTTCTTGATGAGTTTGCTTGAACGATGTTTAGGGACTAGTGTAGAGAGTCTAGACATTATTTTGGCTTGCTATGTGGTGTTTTATTAGATATTAAACTAGTAATATGTGATGGTTGGTTGCAACTTTATTTTCTATGTGGTGTTTGTTGAATTCTTCATTTCTTCTACTAGTTTTTAATATCAAGTGTTTTATTTTTGGATTGTTATTATTAAGTATTTACATAATTGTGCTTTTAATATTATTTCATAGTGTTATGTTTTGGGTTTTAATGTATATGAAACTTTATTACCAATATACTTGTTAAGTAAAATAAATAATATATAAATTGCACATTGTAAAAGACTTGTCGCCATACGGACGCCATGGCCGTCGCCTTGTCGCCTAAGCGTCCTGGCAGTTGGCTACCGCCATTACTCGCTGTGGTGCCGTGGCGCCGTGACAACTATGCTTAGGACAAATAGCTGACTTGACCAGGTTTACTGGATTTAGCAGATATACTTCTTTTGATGTGATGCCATTAAGTTACATTCTTGACCAACATCTTGTAATATGAAAGCTCTACTCACACCCCCCAAGTTTTGATTGCTTTCAAAGATAAGCCCAGTTTGCTAATTGAGCTGTGTCTAGAAACTATCTCCAGATTGTGGTTTTTAAATAACAACCTATCAGCATATCATATGTACTCGAAACCAGTGTACCGTTTGAGCTCTCAATCTCAACATAGCAGCTTACAGAAAGATTAGGATTAACCATTCAATGGAAAAGGGGCCAACTGCATAATGTTCTGTATTGTGTGGGTATGACATAATGTTTTCTGCTTATGAGATGACTTCCTTTGGTTTAGGGAGCGTATGTATATAGCATGCAATCTAACTTACCAACAAAAAAAAATGTATATAGCATGCAATCCGATGGCTAACTACATGTTGCCTAAAACTTTTGGTCGAGGCAATTCTGACTTGTTGATCGGCAACTGATCTGGCTCCTGAAATATATAACATTCTTGATCCTTCCTTTTACTAGTTTTCTCGGCTGGAATCATAAAAATTATGGTATTCTCTTTCTCTTTAAAACTCAAACGAGAAATTTGTCATCACGTGGATTTGCCATAACTTCACATCTCTACATTTCTCATTCCTTTTTCTATAGATTCAGTGTCTCTGTGATAGTTTCCTAAAGCAGTATCATATTTTTTAATTTTGCTTCTCAAGCTATCTTAGTGTCTGTCTCCATGAAGAGATTAGTGACGAATATTTGTGTGTTATGTGGAGTGCTGCACATTAAATGGCTGTGTGTGAGTGTGACTGAGGCTATGACTCATAGTTTACTCGGAATTTTTTTTATAAATATTTTTAGGCTTTCTCTGGAAGTTAAGTGGTAGCTTACTTTTTAACATCAGAGTGTTTTTTAAGTTATTGTTAAAGGTTTGATAAATCTATGACATGTTCACGATAATGCTTTCCTAACTTTCTGTGATCCCATGCACTGTTCATTTGTTTGATGGTTAACAGGCTAAATCGCCTATCAGAAGTTTAGATGAACTTAGTGTTACCGAGGTTGTTTCCATTCCATATTTTCCGCCAGTCATGGCGAGGGAACCACAAAATGCGGATGATCCCTCTGAATGTTCCGAGTTGAATACTGGTATGCCTTATATTTCTTCAGCTTCTAAGCAAAATACTGTAGAAGTCTCTAATGGTGAGTCTAGTAAAGTATTTGGCATGAGGAGAAGGCATCGTTGCTTTGTGGTAACTGCACGGGCACGCTCTTTTCTGTACCATCAGGTTAGCATCTTATACTTCTTTTATGGTTCTTTCTCTACTAGTTTTCTGTTTAAAGTTATCCTTTTTTTATTTTTTGGTTTGTTTTGACAAATAATGATTTATATTATATAAAAAGATAGCTGCCAAAAGGGGACCACACTTTGTACCCTGGGAGTATATAATTGGCTCATAAGAAAATTACCCTTCAAACACACAAGGGACAGAAACTAGGAACACCCAAAAAATTACACACTATGCTTGTAGAGTTGTAGTGTAAACTCCCCCAAAAGAAACAATAGATCTATCTAACTTGCTAGATATAGATGAACTGATAAAAGTGCTCCATGATGGGCATTTGATATTATGGACCAAGGATTAGCTGATGTCATTATATATTTGTTTTGTCAATTATGCTCATATGCATTTTCAAGTCAGATTTTGGAGTTAAAAGAGTAATTATTGTAAAGTTCTACTTCCCTAGTTTGTGAGGTGATACCCAAACTAGGCTCTGCCCAATTTCTTCATGAAGGAATATTTACACGCATGCTATTACTTCTTTACACATAAAGGAGAACCAAAGACATACCTCTTGAAGCGTGTAAGCCTTTGGTGCGGAAAAACTCCTGCAATTATTGTAAAGTTCTACTTCCCTAGTTTTTGAGGTTATACCCAAACTAGCCTCTGCCCAATTTCTTCATGATTGCAGCCCCATGTACATATACAATCATGACAGATATATCAGTGGGCTGTCCTTTCAGAGTTCCCTTAAGTGATTGTCATAGTAATTTGTTATATCGTCAACAAGAAGTAATCAATCATAATAAACAGAATAATAGAGTTACGTATCACCAAAAGATATGACACTGAAAATGATTTTGTTGCACATGGTAAGACTAAAGTCAGTTTATGATCGATCTATAGCCAAGTTAGCCATCTTGTCGGGATTAGTTATGCTTTACATACTGTTTGATTTGCATCACCTAAATTCCTTTTTGACGGTTTCAGTTAAATTAATTACAGGTTAGATTGATTGTGGGTACTCTTAAAGCTGTTGGCACCGGAGATCTAACACTCCCTGATGGTATGATTACATTTGTATATCTCTGTTCTCCTCGCGTGTATGCAACTGTGAGTGTATCCGCATATTGCATTTCACTCTTGTTTGGGCTAATTTTATCATTTTAAATTCATTGCATCTCTCCAGTTGAACGCATCCTGAAGGCAAAGACAGTGACCGCGGCAAGTCCTATGGCCCCTGCATGTGGTCTGTACCTTGCACATGTTAAGTACGACCTGTCTTCTTGATATACGAGCGCAGAAAGTGACTTTTGTTTTTTATTTTTGGAAAAAAATGTTGTTGAACTTTAGGGGTGTATTTGAACACTTTTTAGCATTTGATCCTATGGCACAAAATTTCTCATTGTTTTTAGAGAAATTGTTGGATATTGTTCTTGAATCTTGAGTTCAAACTAGGACATTCCCCCGGAGGCATTGGATCAAATTCTCTCCTTGTTTACTTATATAGATGTTTTTAATCAACATATGGTTATGGATCTTTTAATCTTGTGAACTCCATTTATATGCAAATGATATGCTCCATGTCTACTTGTGTGGTGTTTCTGTATACCCATTAAATTTTTTAACGCCCAGGTGGTGGGTCAAAGCAGAGCTTGCCGCCCGCTTCGGCAGGGTTCGGCAGTTTGCGTAAGTGGTCAGCGGGGGTATTGCATAACCTGTACACACGCAAATAGGGTGAATTTCATTAAAATTGCATACCCTGTACACACGCAAATAGGGTGAATTTCATTAAAAAAGATCGTGTGAATTTCATCTTCTTTTTTCTTTTGAGGAGATTGGGTGAATTTCATTAAAAAGAGAACCAAATTATATAATGTTAAGGCTAAGGAGCAACCTCCCATACCCAACAGTAATTCGAAAACAAAAAAAAGGCCAGGAAATCGATGAGGAGATAAAAAAATCGAAAAAGACGGCTCCTTGTTGAGCAAATGACCAAAATCCCGAGGGGTAAAAATTGGACCCCCTTGTGAAGAGCTATACTGCTACAAAGGGTCCAATTTACAACCCAAAGAAAGTAGCAGTGCAAAATAGCAAATCACACGGCACAAATGAGTGGAAAATATGCCCCAGATAAGAAACTCCAACCAAACATGTCATGTCAATAGTCTGAATAAGGAACGACAACTACAAGTCCACAGAGCCTCTAATGAGCATGAAGGACAAACATGTTTGAGACAACTACAAGTCCACAGAGCCACTAACAGAGCATGTTCGGTGATGATATTTCCCCTGTAAGTCAATAAGTAGAAATAATAAGATAAACAAATAGAGACAATATTCAAAAGGGAAGAACCACATCTGTATTCTTCTTTTTTAGCAGTTATATTAGGACAAATTTAGAAACAGAATTTTCAATATGACAAACAAGTTGATAACACTCTTATATATGCTACGTTGGTAATACGGCCTTTTCAGATGAATCACTCCTAGGCAAATATGGAGTAGTAAATATATCATTACATGTCATTTTTTTGTTGTTTGTCTAAATTATTCTCCTGGCTGGGTAACATTTAAAAGTCAAAACTTTAAAGAAATAACCATATTACTATAGTTGTCTCTAAATATATGCATTTGTTTTGTTTTTGTTTAGATAATTGTAGTGTAATAAGGGCCATAATGGGACCACACATCATGTACACACATAACATAGAAAGACTTGAACGATCGATCTCTCAGAAAAATTAAGTGCATCCACAAAACAAAACAACGATCAACTTGAAAAGGTGAATACAAACTTTACTTCCAGTAAATGACCGATTAAAAATTTCACAAAATTGACAAAGGATATTGTTTAAACCAAAAGAAAATTAGGCACAATATTACTTCTTCAAAAAAAAAATTATATAACGGGCAATATGGAGCTCAACCTTTGATTCTACCCTCATAGTAAACAACTTCAAGCACACGGGACTATTTAGAGTATAGTATTAAATACAACATGCCCATAGATAAAGGTAGTTCTATGTTTTGAAGTCAGGTATGATTATAGGGTAATGCTATGGTCTCAAATAGTGTCTCAACTCTCAATAGATAGTGTCATCATTACATTGGTTAAGTACAACTCTTATGTTTAGCCAAGTCGTAAAGTACCATTTGTCTTATTCAACGTCACATCATTTAAGACACATTTGAGACCCCTAGCATTATCTATAATTTTATAATGATTTAAATTTCTTCTTTATTGATTTGTCTTCCACCAAAACGGTGTTTTATTCTTAAAGCTTCGGTTATGTGCAAGTGGCGTGAATTTTTTACATAGACTAGCCCATCCCAGACCCTAGCCCTGTTACTAGGGCCTGTTAGTGGGATGGGCATTCATTCCCTCCCTCAGCCCAGCCTAGCCCCACTTCATTGCTAAGCATAGATGAAAGCATTTAATTTCAAAAAAGACCAACATATTATATAACTTTCAAAATATCTACAGACAATTACCAACAAAAGAAAACGGCCGAGCCCAGACCTTAGCCCTATTACTAGGACCTGTTAAAGGGATGGGCATTCATTCCCTCCCTTAGGCCAACCTGGCCTAGACCCACTTCATTCCTAAGTATAAATGAAAGCATTTAACTTAAAAACAGACAACATAGTATATACCTTTCAAAATATCTATAGACAATTACCAACAAAAGAAAATCTAGAATATCTTACTTAGTGACTGCTAAGGCTATAAACTTTACTTACAAAGAAGTGTGGAAACATTTGATATTGGGTATATTATGGCATGGACCCTGAAACTTACATTGTAATCACAAGACTGAATGATGTAAATCATCTAACTGATGGCAAGAACTTCTGACGCAAAGCAAGGAGAGTCAGATCCTGTTCTTCTGTTAAGAGTAGTTCCAGTAACATGGAGGTGGTAGATGAATCTGCGGAGAAACCCCTGCCAACCATTGTTTCTATGAATGCACTTGCTTCATCATACTTCTTATTTTGAAAACATCCGCGGATAATAGTGTTGTAAGTGACATCATTTGGCAAACAATCATTACCTTCCATTTCCACAAGTAGCTCGTTTGCTTTCTCCAATAATCCTTCTTGACAAAGCGCTCGGATCATTATTGTGTAAGTCCTAACATTTGGCTGCAACCCTTTTGAAGGAAGGCTATCAAAAAGATTTCTTGCCATATCTAGCTTTCCATCTTTGCACAGTCCATCAATGAGGATACTGTAACTATAAATACTAGGAATCATGTCATTAGATTCCATTTCATGAAACAAGGACAGCGCTTCATCAATAGACTGGTTCTTGCAAAGGCCTTCTAACAAGATATTGCATGTCACAATATTTGGTTTGTGGCCTTGAGCTTGCATCTCGTAAAAGAATTTTTGTGCTGCAGCATATCTGCCCTTCTTAAATAGCCCTTGCAAAATAGTGTTGCAAGTTATAATCGTGGGTTTCAAACCTTCACAGTGCATTTTCCGGAAGAGGTCTATAGCTTTGTCTACTTCCAGCTTCTTGCAATATCCATTTACCAAAATGGCATAGCTATAACCATCAGGCACTAGTGCCCTATTAATCATGGCACTCAACACTGTCAATGCTCCATCCATTTCTCCTCTCAAACAGTACCCATCCATGAGCGCATTGTAGGTGACAACATCAGGATTCAGTCCTTTTTGAATCATTTTTTCGAACACATTTTCTGCATCTTTTACCTTCCCTTCCTTGCAATACGAATCAACCAATATATTGAAGGTAAACACATCTGGACAAATTTTCATACTGGCCATCTCACTTAATATTTGCTTAGTCTCTCTCCATCGACCCAAGTTACATAGACCCTGAAGTAATGAACTGTAAGTTATAACATTCGGTGGTATGCCTTTCTTAATCATTTCAGAGAAAAGATCCAAAGCATCATCTACTAGTTTATCCCTGCATAAACTGTCAATGATGGTGCTATAAACCACAGTATTAGGTTCACAACCATCTCGTTCCATTATCCTGAGCAACCTAATGGCCATGGAAGTGTTGCCTGCTTTGCAAAGCCCATTTATAATGGTCCCGTACGTAACTACAGAAGGTTCAATTTCTTTTACCCTAATCAACTTCTTGAACAATTCCTCTGCCTCCAGAAATTTGTTTTCTGAAAGGAGCCCCCTTATCAGAGTAGTGTAGGTAACGACATTCGGAACAAAACCACGCTTGAAGATCCCACCCAACATAGAAAACCCACAATCGACACGATTCAAGTGACAACAACAGTTTATCACCGTGGTAATAGTAACTACATTAACTGGAATGCTTAAAGCGCACATATCTTTAAACAGAGAGACAACAGTTGAGTAAAGTTTCATTTTGACCATAGCAGCTAGTAATCGATTGAAATCGATGATAGAAGGGAGGGGTCGCATTTGGAGCATTGAATCGAATAGAAGAAGAGCATCTTCTGGCTTATCAAACCCAGATTTGCAATTCTGTTGGAGTAATTGCTGTAGTTTTCTACGAGGAAGGGGATTAGGATTAGGGTTTGTTAAGATTGGAGAAGTATGAAGTGGAAAATGATGGACCAAGAAAAAAGGAAGATTAAAGTAGTAGGAATTGAGAGGGAACAGAAAAGATTTACCTGGTGTTGGGTGATAAGCAGCTGAGAGTTTGATTTGTAAAATGGATCTCAAAGCAATTCCACAATATCCCCTTCTTCCCATTTCTCAACACCCTGCCTTTAAAAAGATCTCCCCTTCTCTTTGAAATTGAAATGCGTATATATATAGAGAGAGAGACTAGAGACAGAAATGGGTATATAGAGACTGGAGACTGAAATTTCGTTTATAATTTCGTAACATCATTTGTGAACTTTTTAGGACAATTAACATAAAAATTAAATTTACATTTATTAGAATAATTCTTTTTTGACGGTTTGTTTAAGTTTTGCTTTCTTTCAATTATTTTGAGTCTTACAATTTCCAAAATATAGAAAGAACAATAAAAATTTAAATAATAATAATAATAATACTATATTAAAATGTCTAAAAGAACCGTAATAATAATATTGATTAATTAACTCATGGATGTTATGTCAACACAAGAAAAAAAGAAAACTCATATATATTGAAGTTATGCTTCTTTTTAATGTTTTAATAATGTTGAAATGGTGATTCTTATGATGAAATGTTGAATCAACATATTTTTTTATTAATGTCATTTACAATAAGCTTTATAATTTATTTGAAATTGTAAGTCAATATTAGTCAAACACATTCACAGTTTGTTTTAACTTAAT
Organism: Aralia elata; assembly: GCA_034770075.1. NCBI lineage: Eukaryota > Viridiplantae > Streptophyta > Magnoliopsida > Apiales > Araliaceae > Aralia > Aralia elata. The sequence goes on along the minus strand of CM068388.1, from coordinate 4,289,035 downwards.
TTCTAACTTATAAGTTAAATAGGCACCGAACAATTTTTCTTATAAGTCACAAATGAAAATAACTTATAATTCACTTTTAAGTTTTTATTTATAAGTCGTTTTAAAATAAGTCATTGCCGAATGAGTCTTTATATGTTGACAAATTTGTGACGATGTTAAATTTTAATTAACGTGAAAGAATATGCAATAAGATATAATAAATTTTAATGTGATCGTTCTTAATTCCTAACTATCTCATATATATATACATGTGTTGTAATTGAAATTTAACTGAAAACTTTCGCAATACATGGAAAAACTCAAATTTCAAAGTTATTTTCGAATTCAAAATTAATATAAATTTAATTAATTTTATTTAATATAATGAATATTATTTAATCATCTACAAAGTACTTGTAATTATAAAATTGTTCTTTCAAAATGTTTAATAAATTTTAATAATTTTAAGTTTGTAAATGTTAAAAATTTACTTTCAAACATCAATTATTGTTGATTTTAAAATGTGTACCTAAATTCATGTTGGTAGGAATGACAATAAAGTACCTCATAATTTAACTGAATTGTCTCTCTTACCTAATTCTTACCCCATGTATGATTGATGATGTACCCGATAACACATTTTTCTCTTTGTAAGTAACGATATAAAGGATTAATTTATTCTTAATCATTATGACTAATTCCACTTAAAAAAAAGAAGTCAATAATAATATTAAAATTTAAAATTAAAAGAATATTTAATAAGTCTAATTATTTTTTTCTTGATTTGGGTAGAAAATTTTGAGAAATTTTTTACACCAAATCTCTTATAATATTCTCTAAAGTGGAAAAGATTTAAAAGAAAATTTATTAAAAACTTAGATTACATATTAAAATGGATTTTCTTAATGTGTGACCTAAGGGCACACACTATACACAGGAATCGAGAGAATATTCTCTTGGTTTCTGTACATATTCCCTTGATTTGTGTGTAAACACAGAAATCAAAGGAATATGCACAGTAATCAAGTGAATATTCTCTCGATTCCTGTGTATAGTGTGTGCTCTTAGGGCACACATTAGAAGGACCCTATTAAAATACCTAAATTATCTTTATAATATTCTCAAATGTAATCTTAAAAAGGATAAAATAATAATATACTCTCTCATCCCAAAAAAGAACGAGTAAAGATATAATTTTTAACGGGATGGATAATAAAGATCCTGTTAGACATACATTCATTGCTGAATGTCTAAAGGGATGGACACGGGGCTCCCTCCTTCATTTTTTAATCACACTCGATATACTAATTATATTCATCACAGACCCAACACGTAAGCAGTTTTATTATTACTTGAGATCTTCACATAGTTAAAATATGTGAGAAATTAATTGGAGATTGGAGATAAAAGTAAAATACTTTTTATTTAAGCATTGAAAGAATTACATCAGGCAGCTAGAATTTATAGATAAGAACATAACAATAACTCCTACAAACAAGCAACTACTCTGCATAAAAATCTACTTTGCATAGAGATCTTGATAAAGTAAAATACTCTTTATTTGACAGCTAATACTGACTTAGTCTAAGCCAAAGAAATAGCAATAAACTTTGACCAGGTAAGATGCACTAATTTGCAACACTCCCCCTTAGTGCATACTTACGGTCAACAACGCTAAGAGCAACCCTGAAGCCTTCAAATTTTGCTTTTGCTAAAGCCTTTGTGAATATGTCTGCTACTTGATTGCAAGTAGAAATTCCTTGCAACTCAATTTCTTAATTCAATACTTTCTCACGCACAAAATAATGATGAACTTCAACATGCTTTGTTCGTCCATGGAAAACTGGATTTGAAGCAAGTTTGATGGCATTCTCATTGTCACAACAAATATGTACAGCATAATCAACCTTAGAGAAAATATCTTCTATCAAACATTTCAACCAAACACACTCTTGTGCAGCCATTGTTGCACCCATATATTCTACTTCAGTACTTGATAAAGCAACAGTAGATTGTTTCTTACTGCACCATGAAACAACTGCTGAACCAAGACTAAAGCAATACCCAGAAGTCGAGCGACCATTGACTGCATCACCTGCCCAATCTGCATCAGTGAATCCTCTTAAGACAAAATCACTTCCTTTCTTGTACATGAGACCATAAGTAGGTGTGCCCTTTATATAACGCAAAACTCTCTTAGCAGCACCTAAATGATGGGTTGTTAGATTTTGCATAAACTGGGAAATAACTCCTACAGAATATGCAATTTCTGGTCTAGTGATTGTTAAGTAGATTAAACTACCAACAAGCTGTCGAAACCGCCTAGGATCTTTCAGTGGCTCTCCTTCTTATTTCTCTAACTTAAGATATGGCTCCATGAGAGTAGCTATTTCTTTTGACTCCCCCATTCCAAAACGCTCCAAAAGATTTCTTGCATATCAACTTTGGGATATAAAATAGCATTGATCTGATTTCTCTACTTCTAGCCCAAGAAAGCAACCAATCTCACCTAGATTTTTCATTTCAAAACGAGTTGCCAAGTCCTTCATCAAGCGAGAAATTTCAGCTTCATCATCTCCGGTAACTATCATGTCATCCACGTATAGTAAAACCAGCAAATGCATCCTTGATTCTAATTTTACAAATAAACTAGAATCTGAATTAGCAACTTTAAAGCCACAAAAGATGAAGTATTGAGCAACTTTACCATACCAAGCGCGTGGTGCTTGTTTAAGACCATATAATGCCTTCTTTAATCGACAGACATGAAAAGGAAATTGCCTGGATTCGAATCCTTTGGGTTGCTCCATGAATACCTCACGGTCTAATTCTCCGTAAAGAAATGCATTCTTTACATCAAGTTGCCACAACTTCCAACTTTTGGAGGCAGCAAGTGAAATAATTGATCTTACTGTCACCATTTTTGCCACTGGACTAAAGGCCTCCTCATAATCCAACCCATAGCTTTGAGAAAAGCCACGAGCAACCAGGCGAGCTTTGAAATTTTCAATTGTGCCATCTGACTTTCTCTTCAACCGATAAACCTATTTGCAGGTGACCGGAGTACAATTTTTAGGCTTAGGCACAAGCTCTCACGTCTCATTCTTCTTTAGACCATCAAATTCTTCGTGCATTGCAGCTTCCCAATCTGGACAGCCCTTTGCTTCTTCATAGCAAGTTGGTTCTTCTTCTGTTAATGGTCCTGTAAATAAGCATGAAGTAACAATGCAGAGATTAAGTTGTACCTCATAATCTTTGAGGTGACTTGGTTGTTTTCTCTCTTTTTTAGACTTCCTTGCAACTTGTTCACCACCCATTGGGTTTATAACTTGTTCACCACCCATTGGGTTTGAACTTGTATTCTCTTCATTTGGAATCTGCAAACTCTTTTGATCACCTTCAAATGTGACTTCTTGTATGGGATTTCTTTGGGAACTATAGTATATTGACACCTCATCAAAGACAACATCTCTAGAAGTGATAAACTTCTTTATTTCAGGATTCATGCACCTCCACCCTTTCCTACATGAGTCATAGCCAACAAAAATACACTTCTTTGCTTTCGGGTCAAGTTTGGTTCGGTTAGATTGTGAAATGTGAACATAACAAACTGAACCAAAGACCCGAAAATAATTCACATTTGGTCTTACACCATACAAAATCTCAAATGGAGATTTAGAGGTACCTGGCCATGGAGTTAGGCGATTAGTTACATGGCACGCATATTGAAAGGCTTCGGCCCAAAGCTCTCGAGGAAGATTCTTGTCATGTAACCATGCACGACTCACAGAAGCAAGATGAGCTAGTTTTCTTTCAGAGAAACCATTCTGTTGGGGTGTAGATGGACATGTCATTTTCCTTAAGATGCCATTGTTTTCACAATACTGGAAGAAATCATTTGACATGAATTCGCCTCCATTGTCACTTCGTAAACATCTGATTTTCTTCCCAAATTCTTTTTCTACAACATTTTTAAACTCCATAAACATGGATAGTGCCTCACTCTTCTCTTTTAAGAACTTCACCCAGGTATATCTTGAATAATCGTCTACTAACACCATAACATAGCGATTTCCACTATAACTTGGTGTTTTTGTAGGCCCCATCAGATCAGTATGAACTCGCTCAAACATGGTAGTTCTACGATTTGATGGCTTCTTGAAAGGGAGACAGTGTGACTTGCCATATTGACAACCTTGATAGACCACATCTTCGTGAACATTTTGTAGAGTTGGTATGCCTTCTACCAATTTCTTTGAAGAGATTTGTTGCAACAACTAATATCCTACATGACCCAAACAAGCGTGCCAAGTCACTGCATTGTCGATTTGGCTTGTCCTCTTCACATATGCTTCCCCTACTGACATAACAAATAGAAACCCTTTCTTTTCACCAGAAAGAACAACATCAGCTCCAATATTTTTCATATTGTGAAGAACTTTCGCACCATTTGGGCCAAACAAAACATATTTTCCAGAATAAGTAATTTGGGAAACTGAAACTAAAATTTTCTTCAAACCTGGTACATGATAAACATCTTTCAACTGAATATTTGCATCATCGACACCAATCTTCACGACACCTTCTTGGACCACTGGATGTGTTGAGTTGTCAGCTGTAACAACAACTCTTTCCCCATTATGTTGACGCAACTCGCAGAATAGTGAATCATTTCCGGTTACGTGATGTGAGCAACCGGAATCGATGATCCATTTTGCTTTGGCATAATTTGCTGCAATGTCATGTGATGCTAATTTCTGAGCATTATTGTCTCTCCCTTCAATCACCTCAATGGTGAAGCACTGCTCCCAATTTGGTTGGTCATCTTCTTCTTCATCACAAGCAATGTGATGAGGACATCCATAATCCAGAAACCCGTGACACAACCCGAGAAGACCCATTGCAATTGCCACTTGGACCCATTACTAGAGCTCGAGCTAAAACCTTAAAAGACGGACTTAACGGAATGATCCATGAACTATGGAACGAGGTTGGATCAAGTATAGAAGTTATGGAGATGGAGTCCAAGCGTATGAAGCCCGTGAACATGTTGCGAACGGACGTAGCAATCAAAACGACGAAAGGGGACAGTTTGTTTGGAACAGACTCTCTCGCCCCGGCGAGCTTTTTATAGGCCTTTTCTCTCGCCCCGGCGAGAGCTCGCCCCGGCGAGGTTTTCCAGCACAACTTTCTCGCCCCGGCGAGAGGCTCGCCCCGGCGAGGATTTTTCAGTTCAAATCTCTCGCCCCGGCGAGAACCTCCTGGATGCAATTTGTTATTTTTTGACTTTCTTGATTTTCGAACCTTCTTTCATCCAAAACATGATATCAGTATTTAGGATCAATTACATGTGTTCTGATTGCAAGATTTCCAAATTTGTGTGCTTGTATTTCAAAGAGTGCGTGCTTCTAGAAGCTTCTAGTTTGTTTCTAAAACTAGTATAAATAGGTGCTATTGTAAACTTGGAATCATTCATTAATGTTCAGATTATCATCATTATTGTGAGATTGTTCTCTTCTTGTGGTTCTTGAGAATTCCTAAGTATTCCTTAGTTTTCTTTGAGATTCATATTCGACTTATCATACAACCAATCATAGTTGTGTGTGGCGTCTTCTACCGCATCAATCGTCGATTGTACCAAGATTACCGCTTCCACATAAGCGAGGGGTCAAGGTGTCGTTGGTGTCCATCCTACGCAAACTTCATTTGCAAGCAATTGTACCAAGATTACCGTCTACATATAGGCGAGGGGTTAAGGTGTTGCAAGCTACCCATCCTATCAACTTGTTAGAAACGATCCGGGCGACGACCACCTCACGCAAGCGTGCCGTGGAGTCTATCATTTGGTATCAAAGCTAAGTTTCCTATCAAGTTACTTATCTTTACTTTTATTGTTGAATTATAGTCAAAAAAAAAAACTGCATAAAAAAAAATATATATATATAGCAGAAAATTGTTAGTGTTGATTGCTATCATTGGGATTGTTAATTGCAAGAATCATATTTGACGATTGGAAGTCTTGTGGAGAGTCGTACTTTCTATATTGTGTTCTTGATAAGTTATTATTGGATTGTAATTAGAGAATTGAGGTAATATTTGTGAGAATTCAAAAAGAACCTATTAGAGAGAACTACGAGCGGAAAAAGGCAAGAGTAGTAAGTCTAATTGAGGGTAAAAGCCTAATTGTGTGATACACGAGCGTTTCCTATTTGTGAGATATATTGTTTGAGTGAAACACGTAAGGGAGTGGTGAGGAACTTGTTTTCTACTAATCGTTGTTTTGCAGGAAATATGTCTAACACAAGAGATAAGACAAGTGAAAATGAACCTTCTACATCGAATTTTGACCCAAAACTCATGATGGAGGCTATGATGAAAGAATTTTCTAGACAATTGGGGATGGCTATGGAACAAGTGCATGATCGCATCGATCAATTGAGTGACACTCGAGGGGAACGAACTCAAATCCCTCCGGGTGGGCGCCCAAAAGGAAAGGCCTAACAAAAGGAAGTAAGGTTAGAGGAGACAAATTACTATGATGAAAGGTTTAGCGAGGAAGAGGATCGAGAAACTAACTATATCCCTAGGAGACATGTTGCAAGGGATAGAGGCGGCCGAGATCGAGAGGACAACAACCTCGATAGCATCAAAATGAAAATTCCCACATTCCAAGGCAAGAGTGACCCCGAGGCATATTTAGAATGGGAAAAGAAAATGGAGTGGATCTTTGATTGTCACAACTACTCGGATCTCAAGAAAGTTAGAATTGCAGCTACCGAATTTTCAGACTATGCAGTTACATGGTGGGATCAATTAATGACCAGCCGAAGGAGGTGCAGAGAACGTCCAATAAAGACTTGGGCAGAAATGAAAGCTGTAATGAAAAAGAGGTTTGTCCCAAGCCACTATTATCGAGATCTGTTTCGAAACTTACAAAATTTGAGACAGGGAGGCAAGAGTGTGGAGGACTACTTCAAGGAGATGGAGATGCTAATGTCTAGGGCTGATATCGACGAGGATAATGAGGCAACCATGGCCCGATTTTCAGCAGGTTTAAATTGGGATATTGCAGATTTGGTGGAGCGTCAACATTATGTGGTATTGGAAGATATGGTACACATGGCTATCAAAATAGAGAAGCAACTTAAGAGGAGAGGTGGCCAGCGAACAAATCCAACCGCAGGTACATCATGGAAAGCCAATAATGTGAAGCGTGAGGAAAAGCCAACTATTTTCAAACCAAAGCCAGAAATCAAGCAAGGAGCGGCTACTCAAGTAGTGCAAGGTAAAACTAATACACCTTCTACTAGTCGTAATCGAGATATTGTATGCTTTAAATGTCAAGGCAGGGGACATATTGCAAATCAATGCCCAAATCAAAGAACTATGTTATTACTTGATAATGGGGATTTGGAGACCGAGGGAGAAGATAGTGACAATGACTCTATGCCACCATTGGAGGAAGATAGAGAGGTTGCTATGCATGGCGAAGTGTTGGTTACACGGAGAATGCTTAGTACACAGGCAAAAGAAGAAAGCAGCGAGCAAAGAGAGAATCTATTTCATACTAGATGCATGGTAAATGGTAAGATTTGTTGTGTTGTAATTGATGGTGGGAGCTGTACAAATGTGGCAAGCATCACAATGGTAGAGAAATTGGGACTTACAACATCCAAACATCCTCACCCATACCGATTGCAGTGGCTCAATGACAGCGGCGACATTAAAGTTACCAAGCAAGTATCAGTGCCGTTTACAATTGGAAAGTATGTTGATGAGATCCTTTGTGATGTAGTTCCTATGCAGGCAGGTCATTTACTACTTGGGAGACCTTGGCAGTTCGAATCGGCGAGTAAAACACGATGGTTTTACTAATGAGTACTCTTTTGTTCACAATCAAAGAAAAGTTACCTTGTGTCCTATGTCACCAAAACAAGTGCATGAGGATCAAATACACTTACAGAGAGATCATGAAAAGAAAACAAAAGAGAGAGAAAAAAAGAAAGAAGAGAGAAAAACAAACATTTTTGCAAAAAGGAGTGATGTAAGGCGAGCTTTGGATTCTAAAAAGCCAATGATTATACTTCGGTATAAGGAGGCACTTTTAAATACTAACGCTAATAATCCTTCTTTGCCTAGTGTTGTTTCTGCTTTTTTACAGGATTATCAGGATGTATTTCCCGAGGAACTTCCACAAGGATTACCACCAATTCGGGGAATTGAGCATCAAATTGACTTTGTCCCAGGCGCGACCATTCCAAATCGCCCAGCATACCGAAGCAATCCCGAGGAGACAAAGGAATTGCAAAGGCAAGTTGACGAGTTAATGGACAAAGGTTTTGTGAGGGAAAGCATGAGTCCATGTGCGGTTCCTGTTATTTTAGTACCTAAGAAAGATGGGAAGTGGCGTATGTGCATTGATTGTCGAGCGGTAAATAACATCACGGTAAAATATCGGCATCCCATTCCTAGGTTAGATGACATGTTAGATGAATTGCATGGATCTTGTGTGTTTTCTAAAATAGATTTAAAGAGTGGTTATCATCAAATTAGAATGCATGAGGGAGATGAGTGGAAAACTGCTTTTAAAACAAAATATGGGTTATATGAGTGGTTAGTCTTACCTTTTGGTTTAACTAATGCTCCTAGCACGTTCATGAGACTAATGAACCATGTTTTGCGTTCCTTCATTGGAAAGTTTGTAGTTGTCTACTTTGATGATATCTTAATCTATAGCAAAGATTTAGTTGAGCATGCATTGCATATAAAATCTGTCCTAGATGTGCTTCGAAAAGAAAAATTGTATGCTAATATGGACAAATGCACGTTTTGTACGGACCGAGTTGTGTTTCTTGGTTTTGTTGTTAGTGCACAGGGAGTACAGGTTGACGAAGAAAAGATACGTGCAATCCAAGAATGGCCAACTCCTACGAATGTCAGTCAAGTTCGTAGCTTTCATGGACTCGCGAGTTTCTATAGGCGGTTTGTAAGGAATTTCAGCGAAGTCACAGCACCACTCACCGAAGTAATCAAGAAGAGTGTAGGATTCCAGTGGGGTGATGCACAGGAAAAAGCGTTTAATTTGATTAAAGAAAAATTAACTAACGCTCCTTTACTTGTATTGCCTAATTTCACTAAAACCTTTGAAATTGAATGTGATGTTTCAGGTTTAGGCATTGGAGCTGTGTTAATGCAAGAAGGAAAACCAGTTGCATATTTCAGTGAAAAATTGAGTGGAGCAGCTTTGAATTATCCCACTTATGACAAGGAATTATATGCTTTGGTTCGATCATTGGAAACTTGGCAACATTACCTGTGGCCTAAGGAATTTGTGATTCACACGGATCATGAATCATTGAAATATTTGAAAGGCTAACACAAGTTGAACAAGAGACATGCACGATGGATGGAGTTCATCGAGACATTCCCGTATGTCATTCGGTATAAGCAAGGTAAGGAGAATGTCGTTGCCGACGCTCTCTCAAGAAGGTATGTATTATTAAATACTCTCGACACAAAATTACTTGGTTTTGAACAAATCAAAGAATTGTATGTTAATGACCATGATTTCTGTGAAGAGTTTAAAATTTGTGAAAAGAATGTTGTAGGTAAGTACTTCAAGATGGATGGGTTCTTGTTTCGTGAGAATCGATTGTGTATACCTGCAAGTTCTTTACGTGAACTATTGGTTCGTGAATCACATGGAGGTGGTTTGATGGGACATTTTGGTGTTGATAAGACTTTATCTGTATTAAAAGAGCATTTCTATTGGCCCCATATGAAACGAGATGTGGAACGAATTTGTGATAGGTGCATTACCTGTCGTCAAGCTAAATCTCGTGTTCAACCCCATGGGTTATACACACCATTACCAATTTCGAGTGAACCTTGGATTGATTTGTCTATGGATTTTGTATTGGGTTTACCTAGATCTAAGTATGGTCATGATTCTATATTTGTGGTCGTAGATAGATTTTCAAAAATGGCACATTTCATTCCATGTCATAAAACTGATGATGCATCCCATATTGCTGACTTATTCTTTAGAGATATTGTGCGATTGCATGGCATGCCCCGAACCATTGTTTCAGATAGAGATGCTAAATTCTTGAGCTATTTTTGGAAGACCTTGTGGTGTAAATTAGGAACTAAACTGTTGTTTTCTACTACTTGTCATCCACAAACTGACGGTCAAACGGAAGTAGTAAATAGGACTCTATCTGCATTATTAAGGGCTATCATTAATAAGAATATTAAGCTTTGGGAAGAATGTTTACCCCATGTTGAGTTTGCTTATAATAGGTCTGTTCATTCAGCTACTAAATTCTCACCTTTTGAAATTGTGTACGGTTTTAATCCTTTAACACCATTGGATTTAGCACCTTTACCTATTTCTGAGTATACTAACATGGATGGCAAAAACAAGGCTGATTTTGTTAAGCAGATACATGAGAAGACAAGGATTAACCTTGAGAAGAAGACGGATCAATATGCTCGACAGGCCAATAAGGGTCGGCGTCAAGTAATCTTCGAACCCGGGGATTGGGTATGGCTACACATGCGTAAGGAAAGATTTCCTGCTCAAAGGCGTTCGAAACTACTCCCGAGAGGAGATGGACCATTTCAAGTGCTTGAACGCATTAACAACAATGCTTACAAATTGGATTTACCCGGTGAGTATACTGTTAGTGCAACTTTCAATGTTTCTGATCTAAGCCCGTTTGATGTAGGTGAAGATTTGAGGACAAATCCTTCTCAAGAGGAGAGGTATGATGAGGACATCCATAATCCAGAAACCCGTGACACAACCCGAGAAGACCCATTGCAATTGCCACTTGGACCCATTACTAGAGCTCGAGCTAAAACCTTAAAAGACGGACTTAACGGAATGATCCATGAACTATGGAACGAGGTTGGATCAAGTATAGAAGTTATGGAGATGGAGTCCAAGCGTATGAAGCCCGTGAACATGTTGCGAACGGACGTAGCAATCAAAACGACGAAAGGGGACAGTTTGTTTGGAACAGACTCTCTCGCCCCAGCGAGCTTTTTATAGGCCTTTTCTCTCGCCCCGGCGAGGTTTTCCAGCACAACTTTCTCGCCCCGGCGAGAGGCTCGCCCCGGCGAGGATTTTTCAGTTCAAATCTCTCGCCCCGGCGAGAACCTCCTGGATGCAATTTGTTATTTTTTGACTTTCTTGATTTTCGAACCTTCTTTCATCCAAAACATGATATCAGTATTTAGGATCAATTACATGTGTTCTGATTGCAACATTTCCAAATTTGTGTGCTTGTATTTCAAAGAGTGTGTGCTTCTAGAAGCTTCTAGTTTGTTTCTAAAACTAGTATAAATAGGTGCTATTGTAAACTTGGAATCATTCATTAATGTTCAGATTATCATCATTATTGTGAGATTGTTCTCTTCTTGTGGTTCTTGAGAATTCCTAAGTATTCCTTAGTTTTCTTTGAGATTCATATTCGACTTATCATACAACCAATCATAGTTGTGTGTGGCGTCTTCTACCGCATCAATCGTCGATTGTACCAAGATTACCGCTTCCACATAAGCGAGGGGTCAAGGTGTCGTTGGTGTCCATCCTACGCAAACTTCATTTGCAAGCAATTGTACCAAGATTACCGTCTACATATAGGCGAGGGGTTAAGGTGTTGCAAGCTACCCATCCTATCAACTTGTTAGAAACGATCCGGGCGACGACCACCTCACGCAAGCGTGCCGTGGAGTCTATCACAATGTGTGCTTTAGAGAGCTTCACATGACAGTTTCTCTTAATGTGCCCAGGCTTCCCACACCTGTAACATTTAAAAGATTTGTTACCTTGCGGGCTGTGTTCATTCCCCTTCTTCTCATTTGTGTCTCCTTCAAAAAACTTCTCTTTTGAAAATAGAACATCATCACGTTTTGGATCGAGATTCTTAGCCATTTGCTTAGCTAAGGCCTCCTGGTTAGAGAGCAGGCTCTCTAATTCTTCAACTGATGGTTGTTTCTCCCATCCTTGAATGGATGTAACAAAAGGCGTGTATTCCTTCTTTAAGCCCCAAATGAGAAATCGCTGCAACCTAGCTTCACTAATTTTCTCCTCTGCATCTAGCTTAGAAATTTCAGCACAAATATTTTTGACATGAAGAAAATATTCTGACATTGACATACCTTCCTGCTTCAACCTTGCCAAATCATTTTCCAAGAACTGTAGTCTTGTTGTATTCTTCTTAGAGAATATTCTCTCAAGAATGTCCCAAACATCTTTTGGTGAACTAACATCACGAACATGATCAATAAACTCCTTGCAGATTGACGTTCTTAGAGCAAATAATGTCTTTCTGATCTTCCATTTCCTCCATAGCTCAACATTCTCTGGAATGTCAGCTGGGATTTTATCAACACCAGAAACCAGTTCCTAAAGATCTTGACCTTGGAGAAATGCCTCCATACACATTCTCCAATACTTGTAGTTTGTTCCTACAAGTTTCTCCATGCCATTTTGCACGTTAGAATTGCTTCCTCCAACACCTTCCATTTTTGAGCTTCAAACTTCTTCAACAAGATGAACTTGATACACAAGAAGAATGAAAAGGAGAACCTCAGTGAGGCTCTAATACCATGTGAGAAATTAATTGGAGATTGGAGATAAAAGTAAAATACTTTTTATTTAAGCATTGAAAGAATTACATCAGGCTGCTAGAATCTATAGATAAGAACATAACAATAACTCCTACAAACAAGCAACTACTCTGCATAGAGATCTTGATAGAGTAAAATACTCTTTATTTGACAGCTAATACTGACTTAGTCTAAGCCAAAGAAATAGCAACAGACTTTGACCAAGTAAGATGCACTAATTTGCAACAAATATGAATATATATTTTTCTTCTTTCAAAATTTAACTTTAATATGGTTTATGAAAAATATATTCCTTTCATCTCATTTGAATTTGATCCGAATTAATTTGATCTTTTTTCTGATTTTTGACGGTATATCATTATTGCAGCTTTTGGCAACTACTTCCCTTAAAAAAACTCTATTATATGTTTTGAGATGCGTAATATTTTATTATCATTATCAAATTAATGAACATGACTTTCAAAACATTTTAGTATTTAACTATTTTAGATAGGACTAGAGAGTTAGACCAAGAATGTCTTATCCAGTAAACAATACCAGATTATATGGGAATCTTTTGTTAAATTTCATCATGATTTTCTGTCAATACTGCTAAATGGGAGAAATGGCCAAACATTTGCAGAGATTGCACTGCAAATGGATTTTGGAAGCACTGAAAATTGCTATAGAAAAATGAGGTATTTATTAGAAAATTAGTTGCTCTCAAATAAGGTAATTGTCCCAGAAGCTCTAGTACTACCGTGAGTCAAGCCTCACCAACTCTGAGGGATATCGCTTAATTCTTGGTCTTAGGACAAATAGCTGACTTGACCAGGTTTTGCTGGATTTAGCAGATATACTTCTTTTGATGTGATAACATTAAGTTACATTCTTGACCAACATCTTGTAATATGAAAGCTCTACTCATAACCTCCCCCCCCCCCCCCCAAGTTTTGATTGCTCCTGAAATATATAACATTCTTGATCCTTCCTTTTACTAGTCTTCTCGGTTGGAATCATTAAAGTTATGGTATTCTCTTTCTCTATAAAACTCAAACGAGAAATATGTCATCACGTGGATTTGCTATAACTTCACATCTCTACATTTCTCATTCCTTTTTCTATAGATTCAGCGTCTCTGTGATAGTTTCCTAAAGAAGTATCATCTTTTTTAATTTTGCTTCTCAAGCTATCTTAATGTCTGTCTCCATGAAGAGATTAGTGACGAATATTCCTTTCTGAAGGTTCCAGTTAAATTAATTACAGGTTAGATTGATTGTGGGTACTCTTAAAGCTGTTGGCACCGGAGATCTAACAGTCCCCGATGGTATGATTACATTTGTATATCTCTGTTCTCCTCGCGTGTGCGCAACTGTGAGTGTATCCGCATATTGCATCTCACTCTTGTTTGGGCTAATTTTGTCATTTTAAATTCATTGCATCTCTCCAGTTGACCGCATCCTGAAGGCAAAGACAGTGACCGCGGCAAGTCCTATGGCCCCTGCATGGGGTCTGTACCTTGCACATGTTAAGTACGACCTGTCTTGATATACAAGCGCAGAAAGTGACTTTTGTTTTTTTATTTTTGGAAAAAATCCCTCCCCCTCCCCCTCCCCCCGGAGGCATTGGATCAAATTCTCTCCTTGTTACTTATACAGATGTTTTTAATCAGCATATGGTTATGGATCTTTTCATCTTGTGGACTCCTTTTATATGCAAATGATATGCTCCATGCCTACTTGTCTAGTGTTTCTGTAGACCCATTAAATTTTTTAACATCCAGGCGGTGGGTCAAAGCAGAGCTTGGCCCCCTGCTTCGGCTGTTTGCTTAAGTGGTCAGCGGGGAGAGGGGGTATTGCATACCCTGTACAGTAACGCAAATAGGTTTACTCCTATAATTTGCAATATTAATTTGCCTTAATAAACCAACTAGCTACTATTATCGTCACAATAAATTAAAAAAGAAAAAAAATGAATGAAAGTCAAAAAAGTGAACCTAATTATATAGTAATGACAAATTTACTGGAAATCAATCTGGTGAAATGACAAAGTTCCCCTAATAAAAGTTTTAAAATTAGTTCTTTTCATATTCAAATAACTATGGATGCCACAAAACTTATGACAATCAAGACAATTTATTTGCAAATATAAATATATTTCGTGTGTATATGTATATATGTATATATTTTCCTTTTTTTTCTTTTGAGGAGATCGGGAGAATTTCATTAAAAAGAGAACCAAATTATATAATGTTAAGGCTAAGGAGCAACCTCCCATACCCAACAGTAATTCAAAAACAAAAAGGGCAAGAAAACGACAAGGAAATAAAAAATCGAAAAAGACGGCTCCTTGTCGAGCAAATGACCAAAACCCCGAGGGGTAAAATTGGACCCCCTTGTGAAGAGCTATACTGCTACAAGGGGTCCAATTTACAACCCAAAGAAAGTCGCAGTGGAAAATAGCAAATCACACGGCACAAATGAGTGAAAAATATGCCCCAGATAAGAAACTGCAACCAAACATGTCATGTCAATAGTCCGAATATGGAACGACAACTACAAGTCCACAGAGCCTCTAATGAGCATGAAGGACAAACATGTTTGAGACAACTACAAGTCCACAGAGCCACTAACAGAGCCTGTTCGGTGATGATATTTCCCCTGTAAGTCAATACGTAGAAATAATAAGGTAAACAAATAAAGACAATATTCAAAAGGGAAGAACCACATCTGTATTCTTCTTTTTTAGCAGTTATATTAGGAGAAATTTAGAAACAGAATTTTCAATATGACAAACAAGTTGATAACACTCTTATATATGCTACATTGGTAATACGGCCTTTTAAGATGAATCACTCCTAGGCAAATATGGAGTAGTAAATATATCATTACATGCCATTTTTTTGTTTTTTGTCTAAATTATTCTCCTGGCTGGGTAACATTTCAAAGCCAAAACTTTAAAGAAATAACCATATTACTATAGTTTGTCTCTAAATATATGCATTTGTTTTGTTTTTGTTTAGATAATTGTAGTGTAATAAGGGCCATAATGGGACCACACATCATGAACACACATAACATAAAGACTTGAACGATCGATCTACCAGAAAAATTAAGTGCATCCACAAAACAAAACAACGATCAACTTGAAAGAGTGAATACAGACTTTATTTCCAGTAAATGATCGATTAAAAATTTCACAAAATTGACAAAGGATATTGTTTAAACCAAAAGAAAATTAGGCACAATATTACTTCTTAAAAATTTTTTTATATAACGGGCAATATGGAGCTCAACCTTTGATTCTACCCTCATAGTAAACAGCTTCAAGCACACGGGACTATTTAGAGTATAGTATTAAATACAACATGCCCATAGATAAAGTTAGTTCTATGTTTTGAAGTCAAGTATGATTACAGGGTAATGCTAGGGTCTTAAATAGTGTCTCAACTCTCAATAGATAGTGTCATCATTACATTGGTTAAGTACAACTCTTATGTTTAGCCAAGTCGTAAAGTACCATTTGTCTTATTCAATGTCACATCATTTAAGACACAGTAGAGACCCCTAGCATTATCCATAATTTTATAATGATTTAAATTTCTTCTTTACTGATTTGTCTTCCACCAAAACAGTGTTTTATTCTTAAAGCTTCGGTTATGTGCAAGTGGCGTGAATTTTTTACATGGACTAGCCCATCCCAAACCCTAGCCCTGTTACTAGGGCCTGTTAAAAAGATGGGCATTCATTCCCTCCCTCAGCCCAGCCTAGCCTAGACCCACTTCATTCCTAAGTATAGATGAAAACATTTAATTTCAAAAAAGACAACATATTATATACCTTTCAAAATATCTACGGACAATTACCAACAAAAGAAAACGGCCCAGCCCAGACCTATTACTAGGGTCTGTTAAAGGGATGGACATTCATTCCCTCCCTCAGGCCAGCCGGGCCTAGGCCCACTTCATTCCTAAGTATAGATGAAAGCATTTAACTTAAAGACAACATATTATATACCTTTCAAAATATCTACAGACAATTACCCACAAAAGAAAATCTAGAATATCTTACTTAGTGACTGCTAAGGCTATAAACTTTACTTACAAAGAAGAGTGTGGAAACATTTGATATTGAGTATATTATGACCTGGACCCTGAAACTTACATTGTAATCACAAGATTGAATGATGTAAATCATCTAACTGATGGCAAGAACTTCTGACGCATAGCAAGGAGAGTGGGATCATGTTCTTTTGTTAAGAGTAGTTCCAGTAACATGGAGGTGGTAGATGCATCTGTAGAGAAGCCCCTGCCAACCATTGTTTCTATGAATGCACTTGCTTCATCATACTTCTTATTCTCAAAACATCCGCGGATAATAGTGTTGTAAGTGACATCATTTGGCAAACAATCATTACCTTCCATTTCCACAAGTAGCTCGTTTGCTTTCTCCAATAATCCTTCTTGACAAAGCACTCGGATCATTATTGTGTAAGTCCTAACATTTGGCTGCAACCCTTTTGAAGGAAGGCTATCAAAAAGATTTCTTGCCATATCTAGCTTTCCATCTTTGCACAGTCCATCAATGAGGATACTGTAACTATAAATATCAGGAATTATGTCATTACATTCCATTTCATGAAACAAGGACAACGCTTCATCAATATACTTGTTCTTGCAAAGGCCTTCTAACAAGATATTGCATGTCACAATATTTGGTTTATGGCTTTGAGCTTGCATCTCATAAAAGAATTTTTGTGCTGCATCATATCCACCCTTCTTAAATAGCCCTTGCAAAATAGTGCTATAAGTTACAATTGTGGGTTTCAAACCTTCACGGTGCATTTGCCAGAAGATATCTATAGCTTTGTCTACTTCCAGCTTCTTGCAATATCCATTTATCAAAGTGGCATAGCTATAACCATCAGGCACTATCCCCTTATTAATCATGGTACTCAACACTGTCAATGCTCCATCCATTTCTCCTCGCAAACAATACCCATCCATGAGCGCACTGTAGGTGACGACGTCAGGATTCACTCCTCTTTGAATCATTTTTTCGAACACATTTTCTGCATCTTTTACCTTCCCTTCCTTGCAATATGAATCAACCAATATAGTAAAGGTAAACACATCTGGAGAAACTTTCATACTGTCCATCTCACTTAATATTTGCTTAGCCTCTCCCCATCGACCCAAGTTACATAGACCCTGAAGTAATGAATTGTAAGTCATAACACACGGTGGTATGCCTTTCTTAATCATTTCAGAGAAAAAATCCAAAGCATCGTCTACTAGTTTATCCTTGCATAAACCATCAATGACGGTGCTATAAACCACAATATCAGGTTCACAACCACCTCGTTCCATTATCCTGAGCAACCTAATGGCCATGGAAGTGTTGCCTATTTTGCAAAGCCCATTGATAATGGTCCCGTACATAACTACATCAGATACAATTTCTTTTGCCCTTATCAATTTCTTGAACAATTCCTCTGCCTCCAGAAACTTGTTTTCTGAAAGGAGCCCCCTTATCAGAGTAGTGTAGGTAACGACACTCGGAACAAAACCACGCTTGAAGATCCCTCCTAACATAGAAAACCCATAATCGACACGATTCAAGTGACAACAACAGTTTATCACCGTGGTAATACCGTAATAGTATATATATCAACTGGAATGCTTAAAGCGCACATATCTTTAAACAGAGAGACAACAGTTGAGTAAAGTTTCATTTTGACCATAGCAGCTAATAATCGATTGAAATCGATGACAGAAGGGAGTGGTCGCATTTGGAGCATTGAATCGAACAGAAGAAGAGCATCTTGGGGCTTATCAAACCCAGATTTGCATTTCTGTTGGAGTAATTGCTGCAGTTTTGTACGAGGAAGGGGATTAGGATTAGGGTTAGGGTTTGTTAAGATTGGAGATGTATGAAGTGGAAAATGATGGAGTAAGAAAAAAGGAAGATTAAAGTAGTAGGAATTGAGAAGAGATGATGTACCTGAGAGTTTGATTTGTAATATGGATCTCAAAGCAATTCCACAATATCCCCTTCTTCCCATTTCTTAAAAAGCTCTCCCCTTCTCTTTGAAATTGAAATGCGTATATAAGAGACTGGAGACAGAAATGGAACTATGGAAGCGTATGTAATGCGGTCGTTATTAAAATTTTATAAAATAAAAATTAAATTTATATTTTTTATTTTTTTGACGGTTTGTTTTAGTTTTGACAAATGAAAATGACTTACAAATTCTAACTTATAAGTCATTTTAAAATAAGTTATTGCCGAATGGCTATATGTTCACAAATTTCCGACAATGTTAAATTATAATTAATGTGCAAGCGTATACAATAAGATATAATAAATTTTAATGTGGTCGTTCTTAATTCTTAACTATCTCATATATGTACATGTGTTGTAATTGAAATTTAACTGGAAACTTTCGCAATACATGGAAAAACTCAAATTTCAAAGTTATTTTCGAATTCAAAATTAATATAAATTTAATTAATTTTATTTAATATAATGAATATTATTTAATCATCTACAAAGTACCTGTAATTATAAAATTGTTCTTTCAAAATGTTTAATAAATTTTAATAATTTTAAGTTTGTGAATATTAAAAATTTACTTTCAAACATCAATTATTGTTGATTTTAAAATGTGTACCTAAATTCATGTCGGTAGGAATGACAATAAAGTACCTTATAATTTAACTGAATTGTCCCTCTTACCTTATTAGGTACCGCCGTACCGGATAACATTTTTCGCTTTGTAAGTAATGATATAAAGGATTAACTTATTCTTAATCATTATGACTAATTCCATTAAAAAAAAAGAAGTCAATAATGATATTAAAATTTTAAATTGAAAAAATATTTAATAAGTCTTGTCATTTTCCTCTAGATTTGGGTAGAAAATTTTGAGAAAAATTTTACACCAAATCTCTCATGATATTTTCTTTCTTTACCTTATTATCTTTTCTTTTCTTTCTATTTTAAACTTGCACACATT
This sequence comes from Aralia elata, assembly GCA_034770075.1. Taxonomy (NCBI): domain Eukaryota; kingdom Viridiplantae; phylum Streptophyta; class Magnoliopsida; order Apiales; family Araliaceae; genus Aralia; species Aralia elata. The sequence goes on along the minus strand of CM068388.1, from coordinate 4,269,421 downwards.
GTGTTATTGTGACGCCCCCAAAATAGGTTCGCATAACCCATTTTGAGTCGCCAATAATATTCTACAAAAATACAAATAAAAATACGAATTTTTCCATTTACAGCTAATATTTGTCGTACAAAATACGACAACACAAAACAAATACATATTAAATTCTCAATACATTTATTGTCACACTAATAGTAATGTATTGAGATACTCCTATTGTCTCGGACCATCACTCCATTCCACGGCTAGTCCCCGCTACACTCTATTTTTCTGAAGAGAACAAAGGAAAAAGGTGAGCACAAATAGCCCAGTAGAAAATATCATGACTAAGATAATGAAGAATAAAATTATCTTTAGCCTTCAACCGAAATAAATCAGAGATTTAAAGATATTATTCAATAACAATAACTGCAGCGGAACGGACAATCCATTAGAAGAGTCAAATAGATTATAATATCTACTATCTTCTATAAGTTAAAGGATCACCACCAATATTATATCCCTGTAACACCAATCAATAATTCATGTTCAACAGCCTCTCTTTGTACTACATGCCAAATATATTTATTTGTAACACCAATCAACAATTTCAACAGCCTCTCTTTGCACTACGTGCCAAAGATATTTATTTGTAACACCAATCAACAGTTTCAACAGCCTCTCTTTGCACTACGTGCCAAAGATATTTATTTGTAACACCACCGGTCATGATCACGCCAAACGCCAGTTCATCTTTGCACTACAGGCCAAAGATATTTTCACCAGAAGCCTTTATCTGTAACGCCAAAGGTCATGATTATACCAATACACAGTTTGGTCAAAATCATGTCACACCAGTTCATCTTTGCACTACGGGCCAAAGAGAACTATCACCACAATTTAAGTATGAGAATGAGGATGATGACAATGATACAAAATAAATACAATGAGACTAAGGATAAGAAAAGATTTATAATTTAATTAGTGTCGAAGATTGACCAAATTGCCAACACGATGACCAAATTGTGGAGTCAAATTCAAGAATGATATTCAAAAAAATAAGTTCAGAATTCAGCTATAACGTATAAAACGAAATAGAAAGATTTAGGTGAAAAGATATTAGATGAAGCACAAACTATTAAGCTACTAATTTTCAGGGATTTTCACCATTTAAAAATTAGGTTTTGGAAACAAAGAAAGATTTCTTATCATAAATGGAGAAATGTGAAAGAAAAAGATATCCCTTAAAGAGTACAAAAGAAATGATACGTTATACGAGTATAACAGAATATATGAAACTGCAAATGGATTTTCACCCGTCACGCGATAATTCGCGTAGACAGGTTATTTCCACAAAAGATTAATAAGTAATGAATACAAAAGGTTATTCACCAGGTACGACACTCGTACATACAGGTTATCCCCACAGAATAATAAGGAATGAATACAAAGGGTATTCACCAGGTACGACACTCGTGCATACATGTTATTCCCACAGAATAATAAGGAATGAATATAAAAGGATATTCACCAGGTACGACACTCGTACATACAGGTTATTCCCACATAATAATAAGGAATGAATATAAAAGGATATTCATCAGGCATGCGTCATACCGCACGGACAGGTTATCCCCCCAAATTAATACAGAATGAATAACAACCTTTATGAGTATAATATCACTTACGAACATGAAAGCAAATGATATTATATATGAGTATGAAAGAAATGATATTCCCTACCTTCGTTAACAAGTGACGGGATGTTACTTTCTATGAAGTTTACTAACTTGGACAATACTAGTATTCTCACAATAGCCTAGCACACTTAGAGAACTTAAGAAATTTAGAGAGAGAGGAAGTATAGACAATGAAGGTGTGAAAATTTCTTAAGAAAACCCTCCCTATTTATAGGAAAATCAAGGTGAGAGCATTTTGGTCTTTTCTCCAACTTTTCTTGGTTTATTACGCTTATACCCTTGGCATATTCTTTTAATATCATCCATCCATTTTTTCTTCCATTTATATCATCCATCCATTTTTTCTTCCATTATCATCCATCCATTTTTTCTTTAATCTATATCATCCATCCATTTTTTCAAAAAGATTAATCCATTATCAAAAAGATAATTCCATTATAAAAAAAAACATTATAAAAATATAACTCCATTATCACAATAAATCCCTTTTTCTGTATTATTGTGTTAAATGTATTAATATCACCGATAGCACATACTCGCAATACTGACAACCAGATTATTCCCAGAAAAGAGGGGGCCTTCCATAAAAATAGCGCGCAATTAAATAACCCATTTTCTTGACAGAATTTCTAGACATTGTCAATAATGCTAAACTATCATATCAAATAATATGTGTTACAGTGTCGTGACAAATAATATAAAATATTATGCAGATACTACTGTAACAATTATTGAATCAAGATACTGTGCAATTGCTACTTTATTAATTATTGAATCAATAATATAAAACACTGTGGAACACCGTGTGCTACTGTGGAATACCGTGTACTACTGTGGAATAACGTGTGCTACTGTGGAATAACGCGTTTTACTATTCATTTTATCACCGGGTATTTCAACAGTTATCGGTTAAAGTTTTGCCGCCAATTTCTATCACTTTCTATATCCGACAGAAGGAATATTCCCCGACATACTAGTTTGACTTTTTGTATAAATGAATAGTATATTCGTATGAATAGTACTTTCGTATTTATACCGTATAATTTTCGTATCCAGCTTATATAAACGTTATGACGTAATTCGAAGATCGAAGAAAATGTAAAAGCGTTCTAGCGTGAATAGTACCCCGTGAATAGTGATCGCGTGAATAGTGATTTAGCGTTATTACTAGACATCTCAATTGTCACATTTCACTAGTAACTTTATCATTATCGATTTAACACCTTTCTGTTTAAAATAATAATAAGAAGAAAATTAAATTCTATTTATTAAAATTTTCGGGGTCTTACAGTTATACTATGTTTGTGAGTTTTAAAAAAGAGGAAGAAAAAAAAAGAAAAAAGGAGAGAGAAATTTTTGAAATATATTAGAAGTTTCTTAATTGTAAGTTTTTTTTAGGAGAGAAAAAAAAAGAGAAGGAAAGAAATTTTGAACAAATTTTCTCTAAAGTGGAAAATATTTAAAAGGAAATTAACTAAAGACTTAGATTACATATTAAAATACCAAAGTTATCTTTATAATATTCTCAAATGTAATTTTAAAAGGGTAAAATAGTAATATACTCCCTCCGTCCCCAAAAAGATGACTAAAGACACAATACTTTTACTTTTTTAAATGTGTACAAATTATACTTTGCTCATCTTTTGAGAACAGAGAGAGTACTTTTAAAAATTAAAATTTCATTCCGAAACTCAAACACATGGAGAGAGTAAATTTCCATTCTCTCCCCTTCTCTTTGCTCCCATAATTTTTTTTTCCTTCTCTCTTCAAACTCATAAACACAAAATTAAGGTTCATCCTAGTGCAATACGGGTCATACAAAATTTGATAAGAAGATCATTTATTTTATTTCCTTTGAACAATTAGCAACAATGGTGAATTATTTGTTGATGATTCATATGCAACAAATAATGTGAATATAGGTTTGCCCAATTAATCAAATTAGTTTTACTGTTGCCAAAATTCTCTGTGCCAATCAAGTTAAGAGATATACAACATAATTGACCTGAACATTGTCTCATCAAGGTACAAGATCATCATCTACAAATCATATGTAGTTAGTTACGTTTTCAAAAGACTGGTGATAGATGAACTGTAAGTTATGGTTTGCTCATATTTTATGCTACTTACCGATTACAACATCTTCGAAAAAACTGGGCTTGTTTCTAAATCTAAACAGAAAATCCATGTTCTTTTGTCTGGCTTAGAGCATTTATCTGGAAGCAGAAACAACCACATGATTTTTTTTTTCTCTTGTTTCTTTTCCACCTGTAATTTGTAAGTAGGGAAGCTTAGTGAACTGAATATCAAATTGGACTTGATGTGGATGCATATTACTACTGCAGGATGCAGGAGTACATGCCTTATCGAATGTTTGTCACGTAGATGTGGAGCGTGCGTATAAGCAAAAGGAAGCCTGGTGAAGTGGTAATTTTCCAAAATTTTAAGAAAATCAAATTAACAGAGAAAGTAAAACTTTCTGTTATATTGCAGTTACCACCACATGAACCTGCAGTGGTTAAAAAAGCTGTGAACCATTTCTTACAGGTGCGGTTTTTCTGTCTAACAGATCTTAGATTAAAATTTTTTAGCTGTGTACTTCATGTTTCTCTAGCTCAACTTGTTTTTGTGTATAGCCTATATACATTCAGAACTGATAGGTTGAACAGTTTGTGCATGATCTCTTCTTTCTTCTTTTTAAAGATATGCACTGGCCCATTTGGTGAATTCTTCTACTGGCCTTCTGCCTAGCTTAAAACACAAGAAAAAATATCCAAGAAACTGAAGTTGTTGAACTTGAACGGATTCTAGACTTCAAAACCGTAATATTATTTCTCTAGCCTTACTGTAAAGCATTTCTGTAAAGAGAAGAACTCAAATCTGATTTAGATTGCATTCCTCAAGTATATTATGTGACCTCTAGGTTCACTTGTGTCCTATGCCTTTCCTGCCTTTATATTTAAATGATCCTTACACAAATTTCTTTCTGGTTTGCAACAGAAGAATGAAGGTGATATAACAGTAATTGATGTTCGATGCGTTTCATCCCATTTTCATGCTAGATATAAAGCTCAAGAGCGCACGTTGGTATCACCCAAATCAAAAAATTTTAAAAAATTAAAAAATCAAAAAAAATATTAACTATTATATTAAGTAATATTAAATAAATTTACAACAATTTTGAATTTTTTCAGAGAGGTAAAATAATAAAATTTTGTCATTCAGATGTTTCAGACATGTCAATTATCAAACAGTTTTTTCATTCAAATTCAGATTCATTCAGTTTTTATCAAACACCTCGTACTCCTATAATTTGCAATATTAATTTGCCTTAATAAACCAACTAGTGGGGTTCAATCTTTATCTCCGCTACCAAGCACAAACCAAGAAACTTGAATCAAAACATGACTATTATCGTCACAATAAATTAAAAAAGAAAAAAAATGAATGAAAGTCATAAAAAGCAAACCTAATTATATACTAATGACAAATTTAATGGTAATCAATCTGGTGAAATGACAAAGTTCTCCTAATAAAAGTTTTAAAATTAGTTCTTTTCATATTCAAATAACTATGGATGCCACAAAACTTATGACAATCAAGACAAGTTATTTGCAAATATAAATATATTTCGTGTGTGTATATGTATATGTATATGTTTACCTTTTTTTTCTTTTGAGGAGATCGGGTGAATTTCATTAAAAAGAGAACCAAATTATATAATGTTAAAGCTAAGGAGCAACTTCCCATACCCAACAGTAATTCAAAAACAAAAAGGGCAAGAAAACGACAAGGAAATAAAAAATCGAAAAAGACGCTCCTAGTCGAGCAAATGACCAAAAGCCCAAGGGATAAAATTGGACCCCCTTGTGAAGAGCTATACTGCTACAAGGGGTCCAATTTACAACCCAAAGAAAGTAGCAGGGGAAAATAGCAAATCACACGGCACAAATGAGTGAAACAACTCCAAAAAGCCTCTAATGAGCATGAAGGACAAACACGTTTGAGACAACTACAAGTCCACGGAGCCACTAACAGAGCCTGTTCGGTGATGATATTTCCCCTGTAAGTCGATAAGTATAAATAATAAGATAAACAAATAGAGACAATATTCAAAAGGGAAAAACCACATCTGTATTCTTCTTTTTTAGCAGTTATATTAGGACAAATTTAGAAACAGAATTTTCAATATGACAAACAAGTTCATAACACTCTTATATATGCTACGTTGGTAATACGACCTTTTAAGATGAATCACTCCCAGGCAAATATGGAGTAGGTAAATATATCATTACATGTCATTTTTTTTTTGGTCTAAATTATTCTCCTGGCTGGGTAACATTTATAAGTCAAAACTTTAAAGAAATAACCATATTACTATAGTTGTCTCCAAATATACGCATTTGTTTTGTTTTTGTTTAGATAATTGTAGTGTAATAAGGGCCATAATGGGACCACACATCATGTACACACATAACATAGAAATACTTGAACGATCGATCTCCCAGAAAAATTAAGTGCATCCACAAAACAAAACAACGATCAACTTGAAAGAGTGAATACAAACTTTATTTCCAGTAAATGACCGATTAAAATTTTCACAAAATTGACAAAGGATATTGTTAAACCAAAAGAAAATTAGGCACAATATTACCTCTTCAAAAAAAAGTTGTATAACGGGCAATATGGAGCTCAACCTCTGATTCTACCCTCATAGTAAACAACTTCAAGCACACGGGACTATTTAGAGTATAATATTAAATACAACAAGCCCATAGATAAAGGTAGTTCTATATTTTGAGGTCAGGTATGATTATAGGGTAATGCTAGGGTCTCAAATAGTGTCTCAACTCTCAATAGATAGTGTCATCATTACATTGGTTAAGTACAACTCTTATATTTAGCCAAGTCGTAAAGTACCATTTCTCGCATTTAATGTCACATCATTTAAGACACATTTGAGACCCTTAGCATTATCCATAAGTTTATAATGATTTAAATTTCTTCTTTACTGATTTGTCTTCCACCAAAACGGTGTTTTATTCTTACAGCTTCGGTTATGTGCAAGTGGCATGAATTTTTTACATGGTCCAGCCCAGCCCAGACTCTAGCCCTATTACTAGGGCATGTTAAAGGGATGGGCATTCATTCCCTCCCTCAACCCAGCCTAGCCTATACCCACTTCATTCCTAAGTATAGATGAAAGCATTTAATTTCAAAAAAGACAACATATTATATACCTTTCAAAATATCTACAGACATTACCAACAAAAGAAAACGGCCGAGCCCAGACCCTAGGCCTATTACTAGGGCCTGTTAAAGGGATGGGCATTCATTCCCTCCCTTAGGCCAACCTGGCCTAGACCCACTTCATTCCTAAGTATAAATGAAAGCATTTAACTTAAAAACAGACAACATATTATATACCTTTCAAAATATCTATAGACAATTACCAACAAAAAAAAATCTAGAATATCTTACTTAGTGACTGCTAAGGCTATAAACTTTACTTACAAAGAAGTGTGGAAACATTTGATATTGGGTATATTATGGCCTGGACCCTAAAACTTACATTGTAATCACAAGACTGAATGATGTAAATCATCTAACCGATGGCAAGAACTTCTGAGGCAAAGCAAGGAGAGTCAGATCCAGTTCTTCTGTTAAGAGTAGTTCCAGTAACATGGAGGTGGTAGATGCATCTGCAGAGAAGCCCTTGCCAACCATTGTTTCTATGAATGCACTTGCTTCATCATACTTCTTATTTTGAAAACATCCGCGGATAATAGTGTTGTAAGTGACATCATTGGGCAAACAATCATTACCTTCCATTTCCACAAGTAGCTCATTTGCTTTCTCCAATAATCCTTCTTGACAAAGCACTCGGATCATTATTGTGTAAGTCCTAACATTTGGCTGCAACCCTTTTGAAGGAAGACTATCAAAAAGATTTCTAGCCATATCTAGCTTTCCATCTTTGCACAGTCCATCAATGAGGATACTGTAACTATAAATATCAGGAATTATGTCATTACATTCCATTTCATGAAACAAGGACAGCGCTTCATCAATACACTGGTTCTTGCAAAGGCCTTCTAACAAGATATTGCATGTCACAATATTTGGTTTGTGGCCTTGAGCTTGCATCTCATAAAAGAATTTTTGTGCTGCAGCATATCTGCCCTTCTTAAATAGCCCTTGCAAAATAGTGTTGCAAGTTACAATCGTGGGTTTCAAACCTTCACAGTGCATTTTCCGGAAGAGGTCTATAGCTTTGTCTACTTCCAGCTTCTTGCAATATCCATTTACCAAAATGGCATAGCTATAACCATCAGGCACTAGTGCCCTATTAATCATGGCATTCAACACTGTCAATGCTCTATCCATTTCTCCTCGCAAACAGTACCCATCCATAAGAGCATTGTAGGTGACAACATCAGGATTCAGTCCTTTTTGAATCATGTTTTCGAACACATTTTCTGCATCTTTTACCTTCCCTTCCTTGCAATATGAATCAACCAATATATTGAAGGTAATCACATCTGGAGAAATTTTCATACTAGCCATCTCACTTAATATTTGCTTAGTCTCTATCCATCGACCCAAGTTACATAGACCCTGAAGTAATGAACTGTAAGTTATAACATTCGGTGGTATGCCTTTCTTAATCATTTCAGAGAAAAGATCCAAAGCATCGTCTACTAGTTTATCCTTGCATAAACTGTCAATGATGGTGCTATAAACCACATTATTAGGTTCACAACCACCTTGTTCCATTATCCTGAGCAACCTAATGGCCATGGAAGTGTTGCCTGTTTTGCAGAGCCCATTTATAATGGTCCCGTACATAACTACATCAGATTCAATTTCTTTTGCCCTTATCAACTTCTTGAACAATTCCTCTGCCTCCAGAAACTTGTTTTCTGAAAGGAGCCCCCTTATCAGAGTAGTGTAGGTAACGACACTCGGAACAAAACCACGCTTGAAGATCCCACCCAACATAGAAAACCCATAATCGACACGATTCAAGTGACAACAACAGTTTATCACCGTGGTAATAGTAACTACATTAACTGGAATGCTTAAAGCGCACATATCTTTAAACAGAGAGACAACAGTTGAGTAAAGTTTCATTTTGACCAAAGCAGCTAATAATTGAGTGAAATCGATGACAGAAGGGAGGGGTCGCATTTGGAGCATTGAAGCGAACAGAAGAAGAGCATCTTGGGGCTTATCAAACCCAGATTTGCATTTCTGTTGGAGTAATTGTTTTAGTTTTGTACGAGGAAGGGGATTAGGATTAGGGTTAGGGTTTGTTAAGATTGGAGATGTATGAAGTGGAAAATGATGGAGTAAGAAAAAAGGAAGATTAAAGTAGTAGGAATTGAGAAGAGATGATGTACCTGAGAGTTTGATTTGTAATATGGGTCTTAAACCAATTCCACAATATCCCCTTCTTCCCATTTCTCTACACCCTGCCTTTACTCCCCTTCTCTTTGAAATTGAAATGCGTATATATACAGAGAGAGAGAGAGAGAGACGAGAGACAGAAATGGGTATATAGAGACTGGAGACTGAAATTTCGTTTATAATTTCGTAACATCATTTGTTAACTTTTTAGGACAATTAACATAAAAATTAAATTTACATTTATTAGAATAATTATTTTTTGACGGTTTGTTTAATTTTTGCTTTCTTTCAATTATTTTGAGTCTTACAATTTCCAAAATATAGAAAGAACAATAAAAATTTAAAAAATAATAATAATAATACTATATTAAAATGTCTAAAAGAACCGTAATAATAATATTGATTAATTAACTCACGGATGTTATGTCAACAAAAGAAAAACTCATATATATTGAAGTTATGCTTCTTTTTAATGTTTTAATAATGTTGAAATGGTGATTCTTATGATGAAATGTTGAATCCACACATTTTTTTATTAATGTCATTTACAATAAGCTTTATAATTTATTTGAACTTGTAAATCAATATTAGTCAAACACATTCACAGTTTGTTTTAACTTAATTTCTAACTTATAAGTTAAATAGGTGTCGAACACTTTTTCTTATAAGTCACAAATGAAAATAACTTATAATTCACTTTTAAGTTTTTATTTATAAGTCGTTTTAAAATAAGTCATTGCCGAATGGGTCTTTATATGTTGACAAATTTGTGACGATGTTAAATTATAATTAACGTGAAAGAATATGCAATAAGATATAATAAATTTTAATGTGATCGTTCTTAATTCATAACTATCTCATATATGTACATGTGTTGTAATTGAAATTTAACTGAAAACTTTCGCAATACATGGAAAAACTCAAATTTCAAAGTTATTTTCGAATTCAAAATTAATATATATTTAATTAATTTTATTTAATATAATGAATATTATTTAATCATCTACAAAGTACTTGTAATTATAAAATTGTTCTTTCAAAATGTTTAATAAATTTTAATAATTCTAAGTTTGTAAATGTTAAAAATTTACTTTCAAACATCAATTATTGTTGATTTTAAAATGTGTACCTAAATTCATGTTAATAGGAATGACAATAAAATACCTCATAATTTAACTGAATTGTCCCTCTTACCTAATTCTTACCCGATGATTGATGATGTACCGGATAACACATTTTTCGCTTTGAAAGTAATGATATAGAGGATTAATTTATTCTTAATCATTATGACTAATTCCATTAAAAAAAAAAAGAAGTCAATAATGATATTAAAATTTTAAATTAAAAAAATATTTAATAAGTCTAATCATTGTCCTCTTGATTTCGGTAGAAAATTTTGAGAAATTTTTAACACCAAATCTCTTATAATCTTTTCTTTCTTTACTCGGACTATAAATTTCTCTACCTAATTTACATTATTATCTTCTTTTTTTCTTTCTATTTTAAACTTGCACACATTGTGTTACACTGTGTTTGTGAGTTTTAAAAAAGAGAAGAGGAAAAAAAGAAAAAAAGAGAATGACAGAAATTTCAGAAATATATTAGAAATTTCTTAATTGTAAGTTTTTTAGGAGTGAAAAAAAAAAGAGAGAAGAAAATAAATTTTGAACAAATTTTCTCTAAAGTGAAAAAAATTTAAAAGGAAATTTACTAAAGATTTAGATTACATATTGAAATACCAAATTATCTTTATAATATTCTCAAATGTAATCTTAAAAATGTAAAATAATAATATACTCTCCCGTTTTCAAAATGTTTAATAATTTTTAATAATTTTTAACGAGATGGATAATAAAAATCCCATTAGACATTCATTGCGGAATGTCTAAAGGGATGGACAGGGGGCTCCCTCCTCATTTTTTAATCACACTCGATATACAAATTATATTCATCACAGACCCAACACGTAAGTAGCTTTATTATTACTTGAGATCTTCACATAGTTAAAATATGAATATATATTTTTTTTCTTTCAAAATTTAACTTTAATATAGTTTATGAAAAATATATTCCTTTCATCTCATTTGAATTTGATCCGAATTAATTTGATCCTTTTCTGATTTTGGACGATATAAAATTATTGCAGCTTTTGGAAACTACTTCCCTTAAAAAAACTCTATTATATGCTTTGAGATGCGTAATATTTTATTATCATTATCAAATTAATGAACATGACTTTCAAAACATTTTAGTATTTAACTATCTTAGACAGGACTCAAAAGAGTTAGACCAAGAATGTCTTATCCAGTAAACAATACCAGATTATGTGGGAATCTTTTGTTAAATTTCATCACGATTTTCTGTCAATACTGCTAAGTGGGAGAAATGGCCAAACATTTGCAGAGATTGCACTGCAAATGGATTTTGGAAGCACTGAAAATTGCTATAGAAAAATGAGGTATTTATTAGAAAATTAGTTGCTCTCAAATAAGTTAATTGTCCCAGAAGCTCTAGTACTACCGTGAGTCGAGCCTCACCAACTCTGAGGGATATCGCTTAATTCTCGGTCTTAGGACAAATACCTGACTTGACCAGGTTTGCTGGATTTAGCAGATGTACTTCTTTTGATGTGATGCCATTAAGGTTACATTCTTGACCAACATCTTGTAATATGAAACCTCTACTCATACCCCCCAAGTTTTGATTGCTTTCAAAGATAAGTCCAGTTTGCTAATTGAGCTGTGCCTAGAAACTATCTCCAGATTGTGGTTTTTAAATAACAACCTATCAGCATATCATATATACTCGAAAACCAGTGTACGGTTTGAGCTCTCGATCTCAACTTAGCAGCATACAGAAAGATTAGGATTAACCGGGCAATGAAAAAGGGGCCAACTGCATAATGTTCTGTATTGTGTGGGTATGACATAATGGTTTCTGCTTATGAGATGACTTCCTTTGATTTAAGGAACGTATGTATATAGCATGCAATCTAAAAAATGTATATAGCATGCAATCTGATGGCTAACTACATGTTGCCTAAAAATTTTGGTTGAGGAAATTCTGACTTGTTCATCAGCAACTGATCTAGCTCCTGAAATATATAACATTCTTGATCGTTCCTTTTACTAGTCTTCTCGGCTGGAATCATAAAAATTATGGTATTCTCTTTCTCTTTAAAACTCAAATGAGAAATTTGTAATCACGTGGATTTGCTATAACTTCACATCTCTACATTTCTCATTCCTTTTTCTATACATTCAGTGTCTCTGTGATAGTTTCCTAAAGCAGTATCATCTTTTTTAATTTTGCTTCTCAAGCTATCTTAATGTCTGTCTCCATGAAGAGATTAGTGACGAATATTCCTTTCTGACGGTTCCAGTTAAATTAATTACAGGTTATATTGATTGTGGGTACTCTTAAAGCTGTTGGCACCGGAGATCTAACAGTCCCCGATGGTATGATTACATTTGTATATCTCTGTTCTCCTCGCGTGTCTGCAACTGTGACTGTATCCGCATATTGCATTTCACTCTTGTTTGGGCTAATTTTATCATTTTAAAGTCATTGCATCTCTCCAGTTGAACGCATCCTGAAGGCATTTTGTGATCTTTGCTTTCCGTTTCAAAATTGGAGTTGGTTTCAAACTCATAAAATTAGAGGCACATTTCTCCATAATTTTTCAGAAAACATTTATTATTCTAATATCTACTAAAGATAGAGTCATAGTGGCATTATGTCCTATGGCCCCTGCATGTGGTCTGTACCCTGCACATGTTAAGTACGACCTGTCTTGATATACAAGCGCAGAAAGCGACTTGTTTTTCATTTTTGGAAAAAATTGTTGTTGACCTTAAGGGGTGTATTTGAACACTTTTTAGCATTTGATCCTATGGCACAAAATTTCTCAATTGTTTTTAGAGAAATTGTTGGATATTGTTCTTGAATCTTGAGTTCAAACTAGGACATTCCCCCGGAGGCATTGGATCAAATTCTCTCCTTGTTACTCATACAGATGTTTTTAATCAGCATATGGTTATGGATCTTTTCATCTTGAGGACTCCATTTATATGCAAATGATATGCTCCATGTCTAAGTGTCTGGTGTTTCTGTAGACCCATTAAATTTTTTAACATCCAGGTGGTGGGTCAAAGCAGAGCTTGGCCCCCGCTTCGGCAGGGTTCGGCTATTTGCGTAAGTGGCCAGCGGGGAGAGGGGGTATTGCATACCCTGTACACTAAAGCAAACATTGTGAATTTCATTAAAAAAGATCGGGTGAATTTCATCTTCTTTGTTTTTTCTTTTGAGGAGATCTGGTGAATTTCTTTTTAACCAAATTATATAATGTTAAGGCCAAGGAGCAACCTCCCATACCCAACAGTAATTCGAAAACAAAAAGGCCAGGAAAACGATAAGGAAATAAAAAATCGAAAAAGAAGGCTCCTTGTCCAGCAAATGACCAAAACCCCGAGGGATAAAATCGGACCCCCTTGGAAGAGCTATATTGCTACAAGGGGTCCAATTTACGACCCAAAGAGTGTAGCAGTGGAAAATACCAAAGAAAGTAGTAGTGGAAAATACCAAATCACACAGTACAAATGAGTGGAAAATATGCCCCAGATAAGAAACTCCAACCGAACATGTCAATGGAACGACAACTACAAGTCCACAAAGAGCCTCTAATGAGCATGAAGGAGGTCTGTGTGACAAACATGATAGTGCTAGTTTGGCAAGAGAGTGAGCCAAGATATTGCCTTCACAAGGAATATGGGAGAATTGAAATTCCTGAAAAAGGCATTTGCATTTGATAATTCTAATAGAAGAAGATGACAATCATGAAACACTTTTTTCGGCTCAAAACAACAACCCTCAAATAGGGCACGATTACAAAGAGAGTGTGGAAACATTTGATATTGGGAATATTATGGCCTGGACCCTAAAACTTACATTGTAATCACAAGACTGAATGATGTAAATCATCTAACTGATGGCAAGAACTTTTGACGCATGGCAAGGAGAGTCGGATCCTGTTTTTCTGTTGTGAGTAGATCCAGTAACATGGAGGTGGTAGATGCATCTGCGGAGAAGCCCCTGCCAACCATTGTTTCAATGAATGCACTTGCTTCATCATACTTCTTATTTTGAAAACATCCGCGGATAATAGTGTTGTAAGTGACATCATTTGGCAAACAATCATTACCTTCCATTTCCACAAGTAGCTCGTTTGCTTTCTCCAATAATCCTTCATGACAAAGCGCTCGGATCATTATTGTGTAAGTCCTAACATTTGGCTGCAAAGCTTTTGAAGGAAGGCTATCAAAAAGATTTCTTGCCATATCTAGCTTTCCATCTTTGCACAGTCCATCAATGAGGATACTGTAACTATAAATATCAGGAATTATGTCATTACATTCCATTTCATGAAACAAGGACAGCGCTTCATCAATACACTGGTTCTTGCAAAGGCCTTCTAACAAGATAGTGCATGTCACAATATTTGGTTTGTGGCCTTGAGCTTGCATCTCATAAAAGAATTTTTGTGCTGCAACACATCTGCCCTTCTTAAATAGTCCGTGCAAAATAGTGTTGTAAGTTACAATTGTGGGTTTCAAACCTTCACGGTGCATTTTCCGGAAGAGGTCTATAGCTTTGTCTACTTCCAGCTTCTTGCAATATCCATTTATCAAAATGGCATAGCTATAACCATTAGGCACTAGTCCCGTATTAATCATGGTACTCAACACTGTCAATGCTCCATCCATTTCTCCTCGCAAACAGTACCCATCCATGAGCGCATTGTAGGTGACGACGTCAGGATTCACTCCTCTTTGAATCATTTTTTCTAACACATTTTCTGCATCTTTTACCTTCCCTTCCTTGCAATACGAATCAACCAATATATTGAAGGTAATCACATTTGGAGAAACTTTCATATAGTGCATCTCAATTAATATTTGCTTAGTCTCTCCCCATTGACCCAAGTTACAAAGACCCTGAAGTAATGAACTGTAAGTTATAACATTCGGAGGTATGCCTTTCTTAATCATTTCAGAGAAAAGATCCAAAGCATCATCTACTAGTTTATCCCTGCATAAACTGTTAATGATGGTGCTATAAACCACAGTATTAGGTTCACAACCACCTCGTTCCATTATCCTGAGCAACCTAATGGCCATGAAAGTGTTGCCTGCTTTGCAAAGCCCATTTATAATGGTCCCGTACGTAACTACAGAAGGTTCAATTTCTTTTGCCCTTATCAACTTCTTGAACAATTCCTCTGCTTCCAGAAATTTGTTTTCTGAAAAGAGCCCCCTTATCAGAGTAGTGTAGGTAACGACACTCGGAACAAAACCACGCTTGAAGATCCCACCCAACATAGAAAACCCATAATCGACACGATTCAAGTGACAACAACAGTTTATCACCGTGGTAATAGAATATATATCAACTGGAATGCTTAAAGCGCACATTTCCTTAAACAGAGAGACAACAGTTGAGTAAAGTTTCATTTTGACCATAACAGCTAATAAACGATTGAAATCGATGACAGAAGGGACGGGTCGCATTTGGAGCATTGAATCGAACAGAAGAAGCGCATCCTGCGGCTTATCAAACCCAGAATTGCATTTCTGTTGGAGTAATTGCTGTAGTTTTGTACGAGGAAGGGGATTTGGATTAGGATTAGGGTTTGTTAAGATAGGAGATGTATGAAGTGGAAAATGATGGACTAAGAAAAAAGGAAGATTAAAGTAGTAGGAATTGAGAAGAGATGATGTACCTGAGAGTTTGAATTGAAATATGGATCTCAAAGCAATTCCACAATATCCCCTTCTTCCCATTTCTTAAAAAGCTCTCCCCTTCTCTTTGAAATTGAAATCGTATATAGAGAGAGACTAGAGAAAGAAATTGGTCCGTTTCTAATTTCGGTTTTCTAAAAAATCGACATATTTTTTTATTAATATTCTTTACAGTAATATTTATAATTCATTTGAACTTAGAAATTAATACTCCCTCCGTCCCAAATTAATTGCTTTTTTATGACTTTTTAAAGTCAAATTGACTATTTTTAAAATTAATAATTAAGCATATATAAATATATTTCTAAAATTATAAAAATTGAAATTAGTAATAAATTGTATATACTTTTTTTTGGTTATAATTTCTTCACCTATATTTTAACAAAAATAATAAAAAGATTAGTTATAAAAAAAGTCAATTTGACTTAAAATGGTCAAAATTGAGCAATTAATTTGGGACGGAGGGAGTATTAACTAAACACATTCCCACCTTGTTTTAATTGAATTTTTAATTTATAAATTAAACAAGTGCCGAACACTTTATTTTTATAAGTCACAAATGAATAATTCATTTTAAGTTTTAATTTATAAGTCGTTTTAAAATAAGTTATTATCGAACGGGTCCATTTCTAATTTTGGTTTTCTACAAAATCCCATTCCTTTCAATATATAGTAACATCATTTGTCAACTTTTAAGGGAAATGATTTATATATTTAGACTTAGGACAAAGTTAAATTATAAATTAATATGGAAGCGTATGTAATGCGGTTGTTATTAAAATTTTATAAAATAAAAATTAAATTTATATTTATTAGACTAATTCTTTTTTGACTGTTTGTTTAAGTTTTGCTTTATTTCAATTATTTTGAATCTTGTAAGTTCCAAAATATAGAAAGAATAATAATAAAAAAAAAATAATACTATATTAAAATATCTAAAAGAACAGTAATAATAATATTGATTAATTAACTCATGGATGCTATGCCTACAAAAGAAAAAAGAAAACTCATATATATTGAAGTTATGCTTCTTTTTAATGTTTTAATAATATTGGAATCATGATTCTTATGATGAAATATTGAATCGCCATATTTTATATTAATGTCCTTTATAGTAATCTTTATAATTTATTTGAACTTATAAGTCAATATTAGCCAAACACTTTTAAAACTTATTTTAATTTAATTTATAACTTTTAAGTTAAATAGGTGTCAAACACTTTTTCTTGTAAGTCACAAATGAAAATGACTTGTAATTTACTTTCAATTTTAACTTATAAGTCATTTTAAAATAAGTCATTATTGAACGGGCCTTTATATATTCACAAAATTGTGATGATGTTAAATTATAATTAACGTGAAAGCGTATGTAATAAAATATAATAAATTTTAATGTGGTCGTTCTTAATTCCTAACTATCTCATATATGTACATGTGTTGTAATTGAAATTTAACTGAAAACTTTCGCTAATTTCAAAGTTATTTTCGAATTCAAAATTAATATAAATTTAATTAATTTTATTTAATATAATGAATATTATTTAAGCATCTATAAAGTACTTGTAATTATAAAATTGTTTTTTTCAAAATGTTTAATAAATTTTAATAATTTTAAGTTTGTAAATGTTAAAAATTTACTTTCAAACATCAATTATTGTTGATTTTAAAATGTGTACTTAAATTCATGTTAGTAGGAATGACAATAAAGTACCTCGTAATTTAACGAATTGTATCTCTTACCTAATTCTTACCCGATGTATGATTGATGAGGTACCAGATACTCCCTCCGTCTCAAATTAATTATTTTTTTAGAACTTTTTTAAGTCAAATTGACTATTTTTAAAATTAATAATTAAGCCTATATAAATATATTTCTAAAATTATAAAAATTAAAATTAGTAATAAATTGTATATACTTTCTTTTGGTTATAATATCTTCACCTATATTTTAGCAAAAATAGTAAAAAGATTAGTTTTAAAAATAGTCAATTTGACTTTAAAATGTCAAAATTGAGCAATTAATTTGGGACGGAGGGAGTAACATTTTTCGCTTTGTAAGTAATGATATAAAGCTTATTCTTAATCATTATGACTAATTCCATTAAAAAAGAAGAAGTCAATAATGATATTAAAATTTGAAAGTGAAAGAATATTTAATAAGTCGCATCATTTTTCTCTTGATTTGGGTAGAAAATTTTGAGAAAAATCTTACACCAAATCTCTGATAATCTTTTCTTTCTTTACTCGGACTTTAAATTTCTCTACTTAATTTATCTTATTATCTTTTATTTTCTTTCTATTTTAAACTTGCACACATTGTATTACACTATGTTTGTGAGTTTTAAAAAAGAGTTAGAGAAAAAAAGAAGAAGAAAGAGATTGAGAGAAATTTGTGAAATATATTAGAAGTTTCTTTAGGAGAGAAAAAAAGGAAAGAAATTTTGAACAAATTTTCTCTAAAGTGGGAAAGATTTAAATGAAAATTTACCAAAGACTTAGATTACATATTAAAATACCAAAATTATCTTTATAATATTCTCAAATGTAATCTTAAAAGGGTAAAATAGTAATATACCAGCTCAGTACTCAAAAGGATGACTAAAGATACAATTTTTTTTTGTCTCCAAAAGAATTAGATAAATTATATCAAGTGAAGGGTAAATATGTCATTTAGTGGGGTTCATTAGTATAAAAAAATAAAAGTACTTATCACTTTATATAATTTTGTAGGGTCAATAAGGATAAATTTGGAACTTTTCTACTCTATTTCTAATGCTTTTATTTTTCTTAATATGTGCAAATTGTACTTTATTCATCCTTTTAAAGACGGATGGAGCGATTTTTAAAATTAAAATTTCATTCTGAAACTCATAAACACATGGAGAGCGTAAATTTTCGTCCTCTCCCTTTCTCTTTGCTCCCATAATTTTTTTTTTCTCTC
Source organism: Aralia elata (assembly GCA_034770075.1). Taxonomy (NCBI): domain Eukaryota; kingdom Viridiplantae; phylum Streptophyta; class Magnoliopsida; order Apiales; family Araliaceae; genus Aralia; species Aralia elata. Next base: position 4,250,606 of record CM068388.1, on the reverse strand, counting down.
TCTTCAAACTCAAACACAAAATTAAGGTCCAGCCTAGTGCAATATGGGTCATAAAAAATTACGTCTGATAACGTTCGATACACAAATAGTCTAGTCTTTGATTACAACCGCTTGTGTAAGCCCCTGTCAAATTCTTTTGAGTTTCGGTCTTAGGACCGTACTGCCAGACGGAGTGTTCCACGCGTTAATTGGGCCCCTGATGCGCGTAGACCACCGCCTTTACTTTAAGACGAGGGATGAGACTTTTCGAGGCCACCATCCCAATTTCATGATGATGATCATCATCAGGTGCTTCGGCTTGATTACATGTCAATAATCAATCTGGTGCAATGACAAATAACTAAGATGACAAAGTCCCTCTAATAAAAGTTTTAAAATTAATTCTTTTCATATTCAAATAAATGTGGATGCCACAAAACTTAAGACAATCAAGACAAGTTATTTGCAAAATTAAATATATTTTTGTGTGTGTATATGTATACATTTACCGTTTTTTCCTTCTTTGTTTAGGAGATCATGTGAATTTCATTAAAAAGAGAATTAAATTATATAATGTTAAGGCTAAGGAGCAACCTCCCATACCCAAAAGTAATTTGAAAACAAAAAGGCCAGGAAAACACTTTTTTCAGAGAAAAAAAATAATAATAACAAATTATTCCATAAAAGATTGAGGCATTTGCATTTGATAATTCTAATAAAAGAAGATGACTATCATGAAACACTTTTTTCAGCTCAAAACAACAACTCTCAAACAAGACACGATTACGATTTGTGATGAGTGAGTTTTATACTTACGAATTTAGTACATTTGACTTGATAATTTGTGAGTTCTTAAGTATTTTAAGTTAGTATTAAGTATTTATAGTGTTTTTATGTAGGAAGAAGCAAGGAAACGCAATCCAGACATCTTTTGGAGTAAAATATGTGAGCAAATACAAGAAGGGATGATTGAAGGGTTTTCAATGCCAAGTTGGATGCATGTTCATGGCTTGGGATTTGAATTTTATTGTAGAGCTCTTCAAGAGTTTTGATTTGATAGGTGATACGTCCCGTAACTCCTCACGGATCAAAAGTTTGGAGTTGCCATTGACATAACAGCTACTTGAAGCCCAATTTCGACCTTGATGCAGACAGAATCTCTCAATTCTCAAATAATGAAAATTGTAGATTTACTTCTTAGCTTTTCAGAACATTTTGAATCGTCTCAATCGGAGTCCGAATGAGAGAGTTATGGTCATTTTACCAACAAACGTCGAAGCAGAAAATTTCAGAAAATTGCCCAGCGCCCGAGACGCCCATTCCTAGTACATTTCCAGCGCCGAGGCGTTCAGAGTCAGAAAATCAGCGTCGTGGGCAGCGCTACAACGCTCAGCCCGCAGTCAGACCAAGTTTTGACGCGTGTTTGCATGTGTTTGACTCCAAGTTGGATTATTTTTCCTCCTAAGTTTAAGAATTGGACTTGTAACTTATAAATACATGATGTGAGACATATAACTAGGGGTATTAACATAATTCATGAGTAGATTATAGTAGGAGTAGAATTAAAAGTAAGGAAAATAGTTAGGGTTTGAAGGAGGCACTTGAAGGTTGTAAGGATTGAAGGAGGGCAAAACTTAACTGTTACAGAGTTCATTCTTCACTCTAAATCTTTATCTCTTGTACCTTAAAGATGTATTCTGAATTTACCGTATTAGTTATTTTATTATTTAAGATGATTTAATCTTTTTATTGAGATTGCAATGGAACCCAATGTCTAACTTTTATTAATTTATTCTCTTATTGATTATGGTTGATTATATATGAATTGTTCGTCATATTTTGTGTTTTATGAATGATTGTCTAGCTAGCAATTATATGGGATAACCTATATGAATTCGGGAGATGAAGTATAGGTTTAGACCTAAATATGATGACATGTGAAAGTTATTCTTCTTAGGGTAATTAACGAGATTTGCATATAGGATAAAAAGATACCTATATGGTGAAATGTGTCGAGTCAATTTTTAAAAAGATTGAATAGTTTGCTAATGTTTAGGATAGGAATATATTTAAATACCGTATGTAACCAAATTGAGAATCTGTTCTTAATGAATTTATTCATAGTTATTTTGCATAGGAATATAGTGAAATAATATGAATGAATATGTTATATAATTACTTGGGAAAGAGTTATATGGATAATTATGTATTCTCGATTAACAATTTATTATGATTAATTAGTTAATAAGAGAATAAAGTGATTGAAGTAAAACATTGGGGGAAATTGTAATATCATGCTTTTAATCTATTAATATCTTTATTAATTAGTTAATTTCTTAATTTCGATTGTTTAAATAAAATTGAGTCAATTAAGAATTAGTAATCGGAGTAATTAATTGTTACTATTTCTCGTGGGTTCGACACTCCCTTATCACTTTATTACTTGTTGACCGTGTATACTTGCACGTATTTATTGATTGCAAAATCAACCAACAATTTGCCCAGCAATTGTAGCATATCATGGTAGCGAGGCACAAAGCCTTACTATCTAAAGATGAGTTTACATTGCTCCACCAATCTAAAAAATCTGTAGACGAACTGGTAAATGAAAGATCCAAATTTAGGCAAAGATTCCATACACTACAAGTAATTACAATTTGAAAAGGTTCAAGTAATTTATTGAACTTAAAAATCTACTCATATTTGAATTGTTTATATTTTGAGTCGAGCTCGAATCGAACTTTTTATTGAGTGAGTACGAATCAAACTCGAACCGTTTGATTATTTTTACAACCTTATATATATATATGTTATTAAGTTTAAGGGCTTGTTCATTTGGCTCTGTTTTGAACATAAAATTTGTATATTCGAGTAATTTACACGAATCCCAAACTTATTACACTAAAAATATAACAATTTTATTTGTAGCTTATAAAAAGAACATGAGAGCAGAACTCATACTATTGGAGAGTTTTTTCAAGAAATAAAAAAGTAATACGATAAAATACTCCTACTTTCTTTCAAAAACTTTTGGGAGAATAAATTTAATTATTTTTTTCGAAATTTAATTAAGCAAATAGAAATAAAGAACAAAAGTTTATGAGTTATTGTCAGCAGACACAGTGATATAGTTTGTAAATTAACACAAATATATAAGTATCGTCCCTTAATATATGTTGTTTTAGAGTTATGTACAAGAATTAAGAAAATGATTGTATAACATTAAATATAATATCAATTGCCTACATTATTCTTGTATTAAAAAAAAAGTGTTATTTATTGGACATAAATTAGTGAGAGAACTAAAATTATATTTAATACATAGAATAATATTAGAAACTAAGTAATTAATGCTTAATTAAAATCCTCAAACGATAAATATTAAGAGATAAAAATATTTATCTAAAATAACATTTAAAAAGGGCCGGAGGGAGTAATGTTCAGGGATAAAAGGTAAAATATTTTTGTCATAAAATACTAAATCTTTTCCCAAAATTTATCCTTTTTTTATTTATTTATTTTATACACGTTAATTTCTTCAACTTGTATGTTGCTCAACGAAGAAGAAGAACAGACAGCCGAGAGGAAGAACAGGCATCCGGTAGAAAGAAGATCATCGCAGACGCCGGCGTAACATTCACTCCGGCGAATCCACAGTTAGTTTCTATTATTTTTCAGTTTGGATTTTTGCCCTAATTTACACCCAATACTCGCATTATTTGAAATTGATTCTGTCTCTTACATAAATACATCATTGGTTCGATTTTAATATATATGTATACTTATTCTACCGGAAAATTTTGACTCTACTTGCTCCGATAAAAGTTTCCCCTCTTTTAAACACACTGAATTGTTGCAATTTTAATACTCCATATCTCACACAAGAGTCCCATTTGCAAAATAAAATTGTTCCACCAAAATAGCATTTTTTTTAAAAATCTTTTTCTTTATTTTTCATCTATAGTAGTATAAAATGACTCAGTGCCCTCAAGCTTGTCATCATAATTTCAATATTATGCCACCACCACTTAGAACAATTTATATTTTTAGGGGATAAACATGGAAAAAAAAAACAAACTTAATATTTGCAAATTTGCAAATGTGGCTCTTCTTGTGGACAGGAGTATTATATATATATATATATATATATATATATATATATATATGCACTACACCTTCCAATATATATAAACTCATTTCAGGAGGAAAATTTGTAAAAATAATAGTTTCACTAGCTAATTATACTGGCATTACCTTTTATTTTTACCCCAAATAAATGAAGTGTAGAATGATTGCTGCATGGAATGAAGTTATGATTATATAAACACGAAAAGCATCTAGCCACCATCAGTACCATTCAACATTTAAATATAGTGAAGTGTAAACATGTCAATCAGGTTAAACGTTTAAATAGTATGGAAAACATTAAATATAATAAAGAAGATCAAAGACATGAGGATGCTACTTTAACAAATTTACGAGATAAAAATGAGTGTCATATGAAGACTAAACACTTGTTACCTTTAATATGAATATTTCTTGGAGTGCAGAACTTGAATTTGCGCATATGGTTAAGGTAGTACTAGACAAGTGGATATGGTTGAGGTAGTACTAGACAAGTACTTTTTGTTCCTCACATTACTTTGCATTAATGTACTTATGTTCATTTTATTTATTTCCTTCTTGAATGTCATGTAAGTGATTGTCTTAATGTTTTATCATATTTCTGATATGTCACATACTTGACCTATGATATTTATTTCATTTTCTTGGTCTCAGATATCGTCACAGTTAATGGTATTCGGGTTATTTAAAATTAGATGGATATCAATGTAGAGATTACTATTTGGGAAATGTGGAATTTTTTTTTATGATGGTTATAATTAATCTAGTAAGAACATCACAACTACTCCTACTGTTTGATTTGTGCCTTTATCTGAATTCTTTGAAGTTAAAAAGGGAAAACTTGAAGGGATCTTTGCATGTTTTGACAGAGAGTAAGAGATGAATTGTTAAATGAAATTAGAACAAATCAAAATAGTAGCAATGTTATTCATACGGGGCCTAAGAATTTGTGCAATGTTATTCTTAGTTTCATGTCGCTTGATTGAAGGATTGTAAAATTACATTTTAGTAGTGTTTTAATGTTTGGATTTTACGCTTTTGATTTGTTAATTTAACTTGCTTCATTATTCCATTTGTTTTTGTTTTTTTATTTTTCTACTTTTGTGTGTGTAGTAAAATGGGCAAAAAGGCAAATGCAATTGGTCAAAAAAAGGAAAATTTGCATTGGACAGCTTCTATGGATGCTTTGTTCATAGAGGCAATGTTGTATGAACAAAATCAAGGTAATAGACCCGATGGGACTTTCACAACTGCTGCATATAATAACATGCTGAAATTTTTGCGTGAGAAGCTTGAGATTCCTAATTTAAAAAAGGAGCACTTGAAGAACCGAATGAAAACCTTGAAGGAGAAGTTTGCTGAATGCTATAATCTGTTCCACAAGAGTTCATCTGGATTTTCTTGGAGTCCTGTGACAAAATTGTGGACTGCAAAGCATGAAGTTTGGAAAACCTTTCTAGAGGTATGTATGTATTTTGTATATTAGTATAGTTCTAAATGTAAATGAAAATCAGGCTAAAATATTTCCTATATTTGATTTATATTCTTTCTCCAACAGTCAAAACCCATTGCTGCCAAATGGATGACCAAGCCAATCCCTAACTACGATGCTTTGGAAGAATTGTTTGCAAAAAATAGAGCAACTGCTGAAGGTGCTGAAAAAGCGATGGAAAAGAGAAAGCGGTGGGCTGAATCCACTGAAAATGAGGTGACCATTGAAGAAATTGACAACTTGATATCCCAAAATTTTGTTTCATCGGAGAACTTTATTGATTTGGATGCAACTTTACCAAAAATTGAAGCACAATCTCACACCGGGGCTACTTCAAAACTGAAGAAAAGGAAAGTTTCAACTAAGAATGTCGATGAAGAACATGTTTCCATCTTAGCCATTGAAAAATTTGCGAATATGATCAATGATGGTAACAAGGAGATGATCAAGGCCTTTGCCAATGCGACTGTGACAATGTCAAATGCCATTTCAACTTCACAGCAGCGTATCTACTCGCCATCAGAAATTTACGCTGAATTGATTCAATTGAAGCTTGAGCAGCCCTTTCTTGATGAAGCCTATTTTTGGCTGGCAGATAATGAGAAGATGGTCAAATTACTGTTCGGGTTTCCACCTGAGAGGCGCAAAGACGCTTTGGAAAGTATGATGAATGCGTCTAAGGGTCGTTGAAGAATTTGCACTCGAGTTAGCATTCACAATATTTTATTGTTTCAGTTAGGACATGTATATTTGGGTTCTCACTCGAGTTAGGATTTTGCATTCGAGTGATGTTTTTTGGGTTAGAATAGGAATTATAATCTTCAATTCAACTTTTAGTTAAAAACATATATACTTTTGGTTGCCATTTGGCATAAATTTAAACTTTGGACACACTATTCTATTTGCAATGAATTAGTTGGATGATATTATATGTCAGTGCAACTTTTATTTGCATTTAACCGTGTGTTGATTTTGTTGTTGAGTTACTGGTTGTAATTGGTTTTCCAGGTCAAAATGTGTATACAGTTGGTGGTTGGTTAAGCACTTGCAAGTGATTTTTATGCTTATTTATGAAGCAGACAGATGTCAAAAGGTGAGGAATGAACACATGCGGTTTGATTGCCTCCCTGATTTTATCGAATACATACACTAATTATGTGCTACATCCAATGTTTTCAAACTTTGGACTGGTGATCGAATAGGAAAAGAAAAAAGTTATTGGATGATGGGTAGTTGGTGGTTGGTTAAGCACTTGCAAGTGATTTTTATGCTTATTTGTTCATGAAGCAGACAGATGTCAAAAGGTGAGGAATGAACACATGCGGTTTGATTGCCTCCCTGATTTTATCTAATACATACACTAATCATGTGCTACATCCAATGTTTTCAAACTTTGGACCGGTGATCGAATAGGAAAAGGCCTCCCTGATTTTATCTAATACATACACTAATCATGTGCTACATCCAATGTTTTCAAATTTTGGACCGGTGATCGAATAGGAAAAGAAAAAAGTTATTGGATGATGGGTCATTAGTTCAAGAACGACTTGTCATTGAACCGGTGACGTCAATAATACATATCAAAAAATTAAGTATGTTACTACTAATTAATACGATTATTGAACATAATCTTTTTTAATATATATAATAAGGTTGTAGTTCAATATGACTGGAAGAGGTCAATCTTCCTAAACAAAAAACTTTGAATTTTTATTGTTAGAATGTGTTAGGTAGGGAAAACATGTTTCCATATTTTCCTCTCCATGTTTTCTTCGGGAGCACTATCCATAATTTATGGAAGCACTATCCATAAATTAAGGGAGCACTACCTTGTGAAACTAGTATATAAGCCAATGTAAATTAGATGAGAGAAGCAATGTAAATGTTTATGTGAGAAGTATTAATGGAGAAACCCAAAATTAGTTTCTCTTTTTCAATATCAGTTTCTCTCTTTCTACATGGTATCAAAGCTCTGATCCTTTTTCCGACGACTTTTTCCGGCGACTTTTACCGACAGCTTTTTACCAGCGTGGTTCTGATCATTTATCAGTCGACTTTTTCCGGTGACTTTTTTCGGCGGCTTTTTCCAGCAGCTTTTCCAGCGTGTTTTTCCCAGGGAATTCTATCTCTAAGTGTAGTGCAATTATTTGATATCCTTTGGAAAATTTATTCTCCTCGGATATATATTGTACTCATCTTTTACATGGCGAAACAAAGTGGTGCTAGCAGTAGGGTTCATAACAGTAGCATGGGACAACAAGGTTCCAAATCTATTTCTCATTATGCACAATCAGGTATACACTCTTGTACTCTTAATGTCTCATCTACTTGTCCTAGTTGGATCATTGACACAGGTGCTTCCGAGCATATGACTGGGTCCTCCAATCTCTTTACCTCATACACGCCTTATTCTGGCAAAGACAAGGTCCGAGTAGCTGATGGTTCTCTTTCTCTTATCTCTGGGAGAGGTTCAGTAGTTTGTACTCCTTTATTAACATTATCATCCGTTCTTCATATTCCTTCGTTTACCGCAAACCTATTATCTATCCAACGTCTTACTGAATCCTTACATTGCTCAGTCATTTTTTTTCCAACTCATTGTATTTTTCAGGACTTGGTGACAGGGCAAAAGATTGGTAGTGGTAGTGCAGTTGGTGGTCTATATTATTTGGATGGTGTCACATCTAACATGCCTTTGATTACAGATGGAACTGCTACTCATGCTCTTCAATCTACTTTTGAATCTAACCTGACTTCTCTTCATCAATGACATCGACGTTTGGGACATCCTCCTTTATCAATACTAGGGTCTTTATTTCCTTCTTTAGTTAAGCAGTGTCACAAAACTCCGTTTTTATGTGAACCATGTGAATTAGGTAAATCACAAACGTTTCTACTTATTCTCTATTAACAGTTCGACATTCTGAACCTTTTGCTATTATACATACTGATGTGTGGGGACCCTCTCGGGTTGTCTCTCGTTCTGGTCATAGATGGTTTGTTAGTTTTATTGATTGCTATTCTCGTACAACTTGGATTTATCTTCTTCATTCCAAAAATGAGGTGTTTGACTGTTTTCAAAATTTTCATAAGATGATCCAAACCCAATTTGAAGCTAAAGTCAAGATTCTCCATAGCGATAATGGTCGAGAATATAGTAATAATAATACTTTTGCATCCTATCTCTCTCAGCATGGCATCATACTTCAAACCTCCTGTGTCACAACCCCAGAACCAAAATGGGGTGGCAGAAAGGAAAAATCGACACTTACTAGAGGTAGCACGCACTCTTATGTTCACTATGAACACACCTAAAATTTTCTATGGGGAGATGCCGTTTTAACTGCTTACATTTCTTATAAATCGGCTTCCTTCTAGAATTTATTGGGAATAGAAGTCCCATTTCTTTCCTCCAACACATGACAAGTCCTTCTCCTTCACCTCGAGTTTTTGGGTGTGTGTGTTATGTTCATGAAAAATCTCCCACTCGGGGTAAAATTAGATCCCAAAGCTCTTCGGTGTGTTTTCATTGGTTATTCTCCGACCCAAAAAGGTTATAAATGTTATCACCCACCCTTCTCACAAAAGTGTTTGTCACTCGGGATGTAACTTTTTGGGAGTCTGAACCTTTTTATTCTTCTTCACCGTCTCCTCAGGGGGAGGAACATGTTATTGATGAGGAGACGTCTTTTGAAACTAGTACAAGTACAGGTATTATTATACCATCTTCTTCTACTCCTGTTGTTGTTTCTGATAATACTACACAGGGGGAGTTCGAGCCATCTTCCTCTACTCCTGTTGTTGTTTCTGATAATGCTACACAGGGGGAGTTACAGTTACAGCCCGAGCCTGAGTTGAGGACCTATACTCGAAAAGGGAAGAATAAGGTCACCATTACTGCACCACTACACCAACCTTGCCCTGAACCGAGTCTTGGTAATACTAATGGTATGAATCCTGATCCTATTTGTTCTCCTGATGATACTGACATTCCTATTGCTCTTAGAAAAGGTGTCGGGTCTTGTACACAACATCCTATCTCGAACTTTGTTTCATATGATAAATTATCTGCATCCTACCATTCCTTTGTTTCTTCTCTGTCCTCTATATCTATTCCTCAGGGGTGGAAAGAAGCAATTAGCAACGAGAAATGGAAACATGCTATGATAGAAGAGATGAATGCCCTGAAAAAAAATGATACTTGGGAACTAGTTACTACTTCCTTACGGGAAAAGACCAGTTGGTTGCAAATGGGTATATGACAGTGAAACAAAAGGCAGATGGGACAGTTGAAAGAGTCAAAGCCAGGTTAGTTGCAAAAGGGTACACTCAGACTCACGGGATTGATTACCAGGAGACTTTTGCTCCCGTGGCAAAGATGAACTCTGTTCGTACCATAATCTCATGTGCAGCAAACTTTGGCTGGGATATTCAGCAATTGGATGTGAAAAATGCATTTCTTCATGGTGACCTAGAAGAAGAGGTATATATGGAAATACCCCCTGGTTTTGCTTCATCTGCAACTGAGGGTAAGGTATGTAAGCTGCGAAAGGCTCTGTATGGTTTGAAGCAATCTCCTAGCGCCTGGTTTGTGGTAAATTCCACAAGGCAATGATAAGGTTTGGGTACAAGCAGAGTCGAGCAGATCATACTCTATTTGTCAAACAAATAAAGGGTAAGACTACCATTCTTATTGTTTATGTTGATGACATTGTGGTGACAGGGATAATAGAGAAGAAATAGTTAACCTCAAAGCAAGACTAGCCAAAGAGTTTGAGATCAAGGATCTTGGTCCTTTGAAATATTTCCTTGGTATTGAAGTTGCAAGATCTTCCAGTGGAATTTTTCTATCTCAAAGGAAGTATGTACTTGATCTTTTAACAGAAACTGGCATGTTGGGATGTAAGCCTGCTGATTCTCCTATTGAAGTTAATCATCATCTAGTAGGTGGCACAGGACCTACGGTTGATAGAGAAAGATATCAACGCTTGGTGGGACGATTGATATACCTTTCTCATACTAGACCTGATATATCTTATGCTGTTGGTATAGTCAGTCAATATATGCATGATCCTCGACAAAGTCATATGGAAACCGTGTATAGAATTTTGAGGTATCTCAAGTCTGCTCCTGGCAAAGGTTTATTGTTTGCACCAAATGGTCATATGAGAGTTGAAGCTTTTTCCGACTCAGATTGGGCTGGCTCTATAGAGGATCGTCGATCTACATCAGGCTACTGTTCATTTGTTGGAGGTAATTCTTGTTACTTGGCCGTAGTAAAAAACAGTCTGTGGTGGCAAGATCTAGTGCTGAGGCTGAATATCGAGCTATCGCCTTGGGTATATGTGAACTAATGTGGCTTCGAACCTTGCTAGAAGATTTGGGTGTTACAACTAAAGGGCCTATGCAGTTGTTTTGTGACAACAAGGCAGCCATTAGTATTGCAAATGATCCGGGTACAACATTGATAGAACGAAGCACATTGAGATTGACCGGCACTTCATCAAAGAAAAATTAGTCAGTGGTCTTATTTGCTTATCTTTTGTAAAAACAGAACATCAGCTAGCTGATATTCTGACTAAGGGTCTTAGTGGTAAGATGTTTCATCCCTTGTGTTTCAAGTTGGGTATGCGAGATATCTATACACCAACTTGAGGGGGAGTGTTAGAAGTGCTGCACTAAGGAGGAAAACATGTTCCTTGTTTTCCTCTCCCTATTTTATGCTCCTTGTTTTACTCCTAGAATAGAGCACCAAACTTGTATAAATTGTAAACTCTTGCAATATGAAATCATAACATTGTGTATAGATTTTCTACACCTTCTACATTTATAAAAAAGCAGTTTTTGAAATTCGAATTATAAATATGATAGTTAATGTGGAACCTCCTTTATCAAAGGATTTCATGAAATCTGACAAAATTAAAAGCTAAATGGGCAAGAGAGTTGGCTAATTTGTTTCCTTCTCTAAGCACATGGCTGAAATCAAAAGAAGAGCAATAGAAGAGAGAGATTTCCATTGCCTGATTTAAGAATGATAAACTGTATTGAACAATTTCAATGCTTTATAATATTCAAATTTGCAGTGAAATGTGCAGCAAACAGAATTACAATACTTAATTTTACTTTTTATCCAATACTTGGATGAAGTTGCCTAAGCTCTTGTTAGCAGCTAGACTAGCAGAACATGTCACCTACTTCATGAATGTTGCAACAGCTGCGTGGATAGAATTATGAACACAAGTAGAACCTTGACGCCGATCAATTGAATGGGCCCCACCCCAGATGGACTTATTGTTGTCGACAAAGAGGGCTCCACAGAGCTCCAAAAGCAAGGGATTTTCAAACTGGCGGAAATTATCATAGATTTTACCCTTTTGATCCTCATCTAGCAATTCCTGTAACCACAATAGATAAATAAAATAAAACATTCTGCAGCTTCAGCTTACGGAAATACACTCTGATGCTCAGTAGAAACAACAATTCACATTACAAGTTTGCAGTTTCACTAAAAAATAAAAATTATGACATCGTAAACAAATTTTAAGGTCATGTACTTGTTTCTGGAAAAAGTTTCAGATGTAATGAAATCAATTACCTTAGGCCTATGAAGTTGAGCTGCTGTCTTTTCATCTTCATGATGCATTGATGTTTCTTCTTGAGGGTCATTCTGTATATCATTGTCTGATTCCATTTCGACTGATCTATCACCTATTTCCCTCTCTTCTTTTGTCTGGAATGTGATATTGTTATCCTCCTCCTCTTCCTCCTCGTGCTTCTCCTGGAAAGGGCTATATGGCTGCTCAGCGTATTCCATTTTAACCTCCTCTCCTTTATCTTCCATGTCAGCATCTACATCTTCTTGTGAATTGTCCACACTTGATGAAGTGTCCTCGCCGCAAGGACTTTCAACTGCTGAAGCTCCCTTAGAAAAGAATTTGAAGAAGAGTGATTTTGGTTAAAGAAAAATACTAATTATATCAGCAAAATGAATTAAGCATATCTCATCAAGAAAGATACATTTACTTCGGAAAAGGCATAACAAAGCTCATGGTATTTGTAGGCCTATAGTTCGGATACCAAACATTTAAATATGAAGTTCCGCAAACTAGATAAGAAAGGGTATTGTGCAGGCCTCGTCATAGATTAAATGTACCTCTGGTTTGACCTCTTGTACTGAAAGACCATCACTAATCTCAATCTGATCTTCAACAGTTTGAGCACTCTCTTCACGCTCTTGCCTCCGCCGCATCATAACACATATAGCACATAGACAGTCATCCTTGTGACTTTTAACTCTGTCAGATTGGAAAAGAAGAAAAAACATACAGTTTGAGATGTAAAAGAATACAAACCATCTTTGAAGCAATACCATAATATTACACATGCTGATGTTTTATAATACACCTTTAAAGTATCATTTTCTAACCCTGAAAGGAAGGTTACTGAGAATTGTGGTCCCCGGTTCAACATACCATGTAGAAAAACCACAGCATGGAACTAAGTACCATAAATGCATTTAAGGGTCAGTTTGAAAATTTCGATGAACCTGCTCCCAAATATAAAAAACTTGAACAAAAATGAAAAGAAAATAAAACAAAGAAGAGCGCAAGAAGGGGGGCAGAACAAGTATCTCATGCATAGAAAATTTATTGTGATGTTCTCGTATTGCAGTTAAGTGAGCCTTATGGGCGGCTTTGATTGATTGGAGTTATTGGTTCCTAGATCTTAAGTGTCGTATGAAAGTTAATTTATAATCATTTGTAGGATCTTAAAGACTAAGGTGATCGGGATGGGTCAGGACTTGGGAGGGTCCAGGCCAAACTTTAGGTACTTGCCCAAAGTCTTGTATCACATCAGAAGCATAATGGCACCCATGACTGTCAATTATCAAGAATCTGATTCTTGTTAATCAAGTGACGATCATGAAATGAAGATGGATCAAAAGTAATAAAAAGCTAAAGAAAAATGGAAAGAAGGGTAGTTAGTTTGTGGAGAACCTCAATGGAATATGAAGGTATAGATTAAAGAAACACCTAAGAAATATGGCCATGGACCTTAATATCACATTGGGGAACAAATGCATCACACATCATTTCTAACCTGGCTTATGACTTTCTCATTGGCCACCCATAATAAGCAATAGGAGACTTTAGCTTTCATCCTGTTTTCTGTATATCCTCCTCCCTCTTCTTTTTACCATTCCTCGTTTCTTCTTCATATAAATGTATTTACTTTACTCCCTAGTGCACCAATTTTTCACACAATTTAACATTTGTTGATGGCAATCAAATAATGATACCCAGTCCTATTAAGTGCTAAAATTCTGGAAATCAATTGGAATATTTAGAAACTTGGAGTTTAGATATAGGGGAAAATAAAGGAGCGGTCAAATAAGCTCACAATGCTGTATTGCCAACTGATATCCTTTGTGATTAACCACTATAACTATATAGTTTAGCAGGAAGGTCATAAATATATGACTAAAATACAGTTTGCACCGCAGAATTTGTAGGGTTGAGGTTTGTACCATAAAGTTTAAAACGTATCTAAGTTCACCCCAAAGTTCTTTTTCGCTAAAAAAAATGCACCCCAAAGTTCTTTCCACTAAACAAAACGCACCCTCACTTTTGGGTGCAAAATGTATTTTTTCTAAGCGAAAAAGAATTTTATGGTGCACTTAGATACATATTAAACATTGGGGGGTAGAAACCTCAACAGCCCTACAAATTTTGGGGTGCACATTGTATTTTAGTCTAAATATATCAAATTTTAACCTTTTATCTTTTGACAAGTCACATTTGGACTTTCTTTAATGCTATCCTCTCATATTTTCAACATTTTCCCAGATCCAAATGGAAGAACATGATCAGTATATTATATGACAACCAGCACTAGCGGATGAAAAAAAATGAATAGCAAATCCATGCATAAGAAACATACTTATGACGCTTTCCAGTCTTGTGTTTTAAATGACCACTCTTGACAGGCATCTTTCCATGGATAGGAGGTGCCACATCTTTAACCTGAATGCTTTCAGTATCTGCAAAATAGGGCAATTGTTATTGTGCTTTTAGGACATACAAACATATATTAAAACCAAGAAACAGGAGCATCTTGTTACCATAACAGGCAACAATAGCATCCCCAGTAATCACTCATGTCCACATTAACAGGGTAAGAAAAAAACTCAGCAACGCATAATGATGAAGTAAACACCACATAATATGCACCGGTGATTCATGTCAAGCCAATATAGTCAACTAGTATAGTCAAAAAGAATTGACTATATTCAGAACTAATGCATAGTTACACACTAGATACATACATGGAGATGTACCCTCATCCGACAAGCTGAACAAGATAAAGGACGTGTCTTCCGGTTTTGGGAGGTGGGAGTAATGTGGATATTAGAAGCAAAGGTTCCGAGAGTATAAAATTACACTTCAGTTCCAAATTTGTATTTAACATGTTCAACAGATCCTCTGCGGTCATTTCTCATCTATGCATTCCATAAATATGAGACTCGTATCAGTCTGTTTTGTATTTGCAGCCTGTAGAAGTAGATCCTATAAAAAATTCAAAATAGAAAGCTAATTCAAAACTCTTCCTGAGAAAGCTGATTCTCATGAAGCCTCTGATATACCCATATCACTCTATACTAGGCGATTCAGAAATTTCAATAACATCAATTTTCTGGGATACTTTCTCACAAACCTATTTTTCCCTACTAGAAATAAGCCGTAACTGCTAAGCATAGTTTTGCGAAGAAAGCAGCATCCTTAAACATGAGATATAATTTCATAGACGTCATGATGATGACGTTATAGCAAACAGACTGAAGCATGCAGTCCTTATGCTTCCGTAATCTAAAGTCCCAAGAGCCATGGGAGCGTTGCACCAGAATAAATACTTGTATGGGCAAAACTACATTGAAAATATTAAGCAAGCAAATATATGTTATCAGAAGCTCCTTTTGTCCTAAACATATTCCCTATGTTCCAAAAAAAAGAGTCTCATTTAAATTTTTTTCCCAGTCGATATGCGATAATCTAAAATTCAAATTGATATGAATTTATTTAATTTTAATTAATGCAATATTAATATTATAAATTATTTAAAAAGTATTATTAAGAACAAAGGATCAAAGTCTAGTGGGGTTCTTTTTGTGGAACGGAGGGGTGTAATATTTTTAGCAGAAAACAAATGTATAAAAGCTAGGAAAAGAGCAAAGGTATTTGCGGAAGAGGAACAATTTTCCTGTTCGATGACCAAAAGCATGCTACAGTTGTCCCCCTATGTCACATGGACTCTTCTAAAATCCAAAAGTACCCGTGTCGACATGGCACATATGGGTGCGGGTGTTAGACACGGCAGTTTGGTGGAAAATGAAACAAAATGTTTTTAAAATAGGCTTGTCCGTGTCGTGTCCTTTTAAGGATCCTTCTAGGAGTTGCCGACTCCATGTAACATAGGTTGTCCCAGATCAATATGAGAGATTTTTGTTCATGTTGTACTAACAAATACTTATCTGATATTAAGCGTCGCAACAAGCCATGAAAACTCAAACTCACACTCAGTATAATAAAGAAAAGCATATGCACTAATTGATGAATAGAATAACATAAAAGCTCACCACTATTAACCTGGGGTTGTTCGCTGTACAACACAGCAGCTGTCCAATACTTTGCGAAGTTTTTCTTTACCCTTTTCATGAGTTCTACAATGTAATCACCTTTATTATTGTACTTATAGCAATTCTCCCATATATACTTCACGTCGTTATACACGTCTTCTGAATTCATGTATTTAACACCATTTTCAAGATTACTGCATATTGTACCAAAATCCATTGGTGTATCAATGACATCAAAATAATCCTGATTCCATCCCATCAATAAGAAGAAAAATATCAGTCCGGATGTAGAAAGAAGTACCCCCTCTGTCCCATTTTAGTTGCAACACTTTTTTTTTTGTTTGCACGGATTGTAAATCTTGCCAAAATTACATTTAAATATTATAATTTTGATATGTTTAATTGTAATATTTTCGACAACTGAACATATATAATATTCAAATATACTTTGATATATGTATTAAAATTGATGACATGCACACCAAATTTGGTGTTGCTACTAAAGTGGGTCATATGGAGTATGATAAACCATTATGAAAAAAAGACAAGTAAACTGGAACCGCAACATACATAACAACAAATTTCACATACTTTATTTTCATCATTTCAGGTAGCATATAAAACAGTACGAGGGTGACCTTTGCAATATAATAGTGATTAATTTCATTCATCTATGTTGAGGTAAACTGATATTAAGTGACAAAGAAATTATAAATCCTAAAGTACAGATGAAAGCATAAGAAACCAGACATATACTTTGCTCTTACATGTAGTTAATTCAACTCCTCATGACAACTATTGCAAGAGAACAGAACCACATGTAAACATAATGCATATAGAATCTCCATAGGATATCTACAATTAATTTACAAAATCCAGCAAGAATCTTAAGAAGAACAGGCTTTGCACACTAGAAAACTACAAAAGAACAGGTATTCCTAGTGTAGAGAAACTCAAACTTACAGGTATTCCTAGTGCAATAGGATTCACCGGAACATTGAACGGCTCAGCTGCATCCATTTTCATCACCGTCTTAATCACCTGTGGAGGAGCAAAGAGACCCAGACAAAAAAGGCAATGCAATAAGAACATTTTGAACAGTTTAAGGAATGGAAATTTTAAAAATGCATCATAAGAAAACTGTGAAAAGGTATTTTCTTTTTTAAAAGATCATCAGATAGAGGAATGACATGTCTAAACGTACATCCAAAGCAGCATCCAACTCCTGTTTGCTGTACTGGGAATCGAGTTGCAAAGAAGGCTCTTTCCGGTGTGTTCTCTCACCCTGCACCAGTCCAGAATTATAACATGGACTTAAACTTGAAGAACTAAATCCCCTCGATGATTTTATTTTTATACTCCCAGCTTTCTTAGACTCATTCATCAATAGACCTAATTTAATTTCAGGCAACGCATTAGCTCTGTCTTCCATTTTCTCACCAACTATTCCTAGTTTTTCCAAACCCAATTGCTGGCTACTATTATCAGTATCACTTTGCGTAGGCACATCTGGAGAAGTATGCTGAGAGTCAAGTGCTTTTGAAGTTTTGATCTTCACCTTAACACGCCCATAAACTAATCTCCCAGGTGTCTTGTCAACAAGTCCACCAGAATTATTAGTGGCAAGTTTTTCGGGCAGATCAGTTCCTGTCGAAGATGGTATCTCAACCTCCATTCCAGATTCAACATCATTCTTATTATAATCCTCCATCCCTGAATTATCTTCTGTACTTAAATTAGCGACATTCGGAATTGCTTCATTCAAAGCCACCGCAGAATGCTTTTTAGGTTTGCCTTTCTTATTCCCACGCTTGCGTTTCATTCTTTTACAATTAAATAAATTGACTGATAAACTCTATTGCTGTTAATTGAGCTTCCAAAAGCCACTGATAGATCAGATAACTGTCCACCACAATCAGTTAAACAACTTTTAGCCTACTAGACACAATCAAAGATTCAGTGAGCAAGGATGTGAACTATATAACTTGTTTCTGGGGTTATAAGCAACACATCAATCACAACTTCCTCATGAGCAACAAACTTTAGCACCTACCAAATAGAACCAAAACACCCACGAACAACACACACATTTAAACAATAATCCCAAGAATAATCCACTATATAAAATGGTAAAGGTGCAAGCTTTTACATAAAAGAAAATCAATAGATTGAACTGAGGACCAGAATATTCTTGATTCAAGAAAAAGAGTGAAAACTAAAATTATTATGCCACTTACGCAACACAAATTGAAAAGGGGGAAAATGAGAAAACCTAATTTTTATTGGGAAAACAAATACTCTGCTCTCTGCAGATGAAAAATGAGTAAAGAAGTATAATACCTGTCTGTTAAAAGAGATTTCAGTGTCTCCTTTTATAGGTTTCGGTTCTGAAGCTCGAATGGGTCATGGGTGTATGTATGTATGTATCGGATCTGATTTGAATTTGAGAGAGAGAAATAGGGAGAGAATGGGTGTGGACCGTGTGGTGTATTCTGCATAGCGTGCCTCCTTCGTTAATTTACTAAAAAGTACTGACTTTTTGCCATATCAGCATCAGATGATTGGTGGAGACTGGAGGGCATTATTGTACTTTATGCAAATTCTAGTCTACCTTGATTTTGATATATCTTAGAGAAGGGGTATTTTCAATAGAGAAATTGATATTTTTTGCAAAAATTTCCACCTCTCACGGAGCACTGTGGTGGATTAAAAATAATTTTAAATTACAAATAAGAATTGTAATTATTATATTATTGTGTCATAAATTCGCAAGTTGATTTTAAATAATTGTTGTTAGGGGTGTTCATCGATAAAAAATCGTACCGAAACCGAATTACCGAATCGGTACCGATCCAAAAGTACCGGAAAAATAAGAACCGATACCGGTACCGATATTGGTTCGGAACAAAATCGGTACCAATTTTTTCGGCTCGGTTTTCGATTATACTGCATTATAATATAATACAATTAGATGTTGCCAGTTCCAACAACGTGATGATAGTCAATTAGATGGTGGTTTGAGTAAGAAAATCAACGGAAGGTTTCTTCAGTGTTTGAATATTGGAAAATTACAAGTTTTGGGAATGGAAAAAAGAATTACAAGTGAGAGGAAAAGTTTGAAGCTGATCAGATGCAGCTGTTACATTAATGGTAGAAAGCTGCAGCAGGGATTGGTTAATAATAATAACAATGGTGGTGGTTCACGGGAGGAAAATGAAACGAAAATTACTGAAGATGAGTTTGCGAAGATGATGAGTTTGTGAAGCTCAGCCATATTTCAAGGCATATAGAGGCAGCACTTTTGTGGTGGTACTATCTGGGAATGTCGTTGATAGTTCTTACTTGTTTCCCATACTCTAAATTAACTAAATTACACTAAATTTTGGTATTTTCGGTATTTCGGGTTTTACCAACTTCAAAAAATTCCTTACCATTACCGGTACCGAAAAGCGTTAAAATATCGAAAAATCAGTACCGAAAAAAATCGGTACCGTCGATACTGATATCAATCGATTCGGTAAAAAACCGAAAAAACCGAATTCATTGGATTCGAAAGAATTACTCTCTCCGTCTCCAAAATGATGAATTAAGGATAACTTTTACACAAATTAAGATAGTCAAATAAGGGGAGAGAGAATAAATTTACTTTACATTTTGCCTTTGTATTGATATGTGTGTTTTAATTGACTCTTGAGTTTGTAGACTTGGATCCTATCCAGTATACATTCCTTCTGATCTCATTCAATACACCATATTTTTATAGTTGTAGATAATATAAATAAAAAGCTGAATGACACTTATCACCCTTCAAGTTGCCACCCACTTTCAATGTCGTCCCTAAAATACATTTTTCGTCAATTGAGTCCTTAAAGTGGCATTTTTTTGCGTTTTCATTCCTTTTCCCTGATTTGACCCAAACCCAACCAATTTTGACCAAATTTTGACACAATCCGACCCAATTTGACCCGACTCAATTTCACTAACTATTTTAAAAAAAAAAAAACTAAAAAGTTTTAAAATTATTTTAAAAATAATTATTATTTCAAAATTCTTTTAAAAATAATATTTTATTTTAAAATATTAAAAATAATTATTATTTGAACTTTTATTAAAATTATTATTATTTTAAAAATAATATTTTATTTTAAAATATTAAAAATAATAATTATTTTAAATATTTTTAAAAATAATTATTATTTTCAAGAAAAAATATAGATTCATAAAATATAGATTGAAAAAAATTAAATAAGACAATAAAACTTTATTTTAAAAAAAAGTAGATTTTTTTTTCATTTTTTATGTAAAATACAAAAAATAGTAAAATATAAATAAAAAATTGATTCAATTGTTTTTAAAAAAAAATTAAAAAGTTTAAAAAATTATTATTATTTTCAGGAAAACAATTTAGAAAATTTATCATTTTTAAAAAAAATGAGTAAAGTTACATAAAATATAGATTCAAAAAACTAAAACAAAAAATTAAACTTTATTTTCAGAAAAAATAGAACTTTTTAATTTTTTTTACAAATGAGTAAAGTTTCATAAAATATAGATTCAAAAAAAGTAAATAAAAAAAACTTTATTTTCATAAAACATAAACTAGAAATATTTATTTTTTAAAAGATGTGTAAATTTTCATAAAAATAATTAAGAATTAAAAAAATTTAACCTTTAATTTTTTTGAATCTATATTTTATGAAATTTTACTCATTTTTGAAAAAAATAAAAGTTTCTAATTTCTTTTCTTAAAAATAATAATTATTTTTAAAACTTTCTAAAAATAATATTTTATTTTAAAGTATAAAAAATAATTATTATTTTAAAATTATTATAAAAATAATATTTTATTTTAAAATATTAAAAGTATAATTAAAGAAATTTATCTTGTTTAATTATTCATTATTTTTAATATTTTAAAATAAAATATTATTTTTAAAATAATAATAAGTTTAAAAAAAAGTTCAAATAATAATTATTTTTAATATTTTAAAATAAAATATTATTTTTAAAAGAATTTTGAAATAATAATTATTTTTAAAATAATTTTAAAACTTTTTAGTTTTTTTATAAAAAAAATAGTTAGTGAAATTGGGTCGGGTCAAACTGGGTCGGATTGTGTCAAAATTTGGTCAAAATGGGTCGGGTTTGGGTCAAATCAGGCAAAAGGAACGGAAACGCAAAAAAATGGCAGTTTAAGGATCCAATTGACGAAAAATGTACTTTAGGGACGACATTGAAAGTGAGTGGCAACTTAGAGGGTGATAAGTGTCATTCAGCCTAAATAAAATCAATCCTAGTCAACTAATTTATTATATTGAATATTCTAAAAATGAAAGTAATTTGATACTTTTTTCACTACGAACATGCGAATTTTTTATCAAAATTTTAATGGTTGAAAATTCTTTTTAACGGTAAAATATTTTTTATGATTCTAATTTTTTATAGGATTGATCTTAATATCATTAACTATCTATTAACATATTTTGATCATTACAAACAAAATTAATAAGATCAAATAATTGGTATATTGGATGAGATTAGAGGGAATGTGTAATCAAGGGGAATCAAATCCAATTCTGAGTTTGTGGGAAGAAAGTGAATTAATTTGCGATTGATTTATTTTTTGACTAAGATGTATCAGCAAGGGTAAATAAGTTAATATAAAATTTTATTTAGTTGATTTATGTACTTTAGCCATATTTTTGAGGGTAATTTTTTTTTTTTATCATTTAAACCATCTTTTTGGAGACGAAATGAGTAATTCATTAGTATTGGAGAATTGTTGCGAGCATGATATTCGTTTACATATAAAATTGAACTAATAAACAATAATATTGCTTTTTAAAGTTTTATTTGGACCTCATAAAGGGTAAGAAAAAACAAACCAAAAAATATCATCGATCTTAATATTAACTGGTTTTTAAACGTATGTTATGCATTTCAAGGATAGGCTTGTTTCAACTGAAAATGTGACTTTTGGTAAATTTATAATTTACTGAGAAGTGATTGCCGAAAAAAGTCAAAGACTGTTTGTTTTAGTTAAAAATTATTGTTGAAATTATATTAAAATATCTCCAGCTATGAGAAGGTTGGTAAACTTGTAACAAATTTAAGACAACTAAACATTTTTTTAAAAAAAAAATAATTATACTTACAAGTAGCAAAATAAAAAATACCAAGAAATAAATGTCAGAAATACCAACAAAATGAAACCAAAAGGATAAATTTTATCAGAAATATCATGTATCAAGCAGATTCCATGCTCAAACCAGCATAAGTATTAAAGGCAAGGACTACCCCCCCCCCCCCCCCCCTTCCCCAATGAGAATTTCTCTTATTGTACAAAGAAATTACAATTCACATGGAGGGTTTAACATGACTGTGACCACCATTAACTTTCAATCTTGATAAAAGGAGAATTCTGTAGTCTAGTCCATCCTAATGATAAGAATTATAACGTCTCTCTTCCACAAAAAGAGTCTCATTTTTAAAAAAAATGTTATTCCACAAAATAAGTCCACTTGTTAATAATAACAATATAAAATAACGCAGTATCTTCAAGTTTGTCTGTAATTATCATCAACTAAAAGGGGCATACTGAGAAATTTTTCGGATATAAACCCCTGAGGGATAACTTTGAAGATTCTAGTTAACATAAAACATTCAGCAGGCTTAAAAACTCTTAAAACCAAGCATGAAATTTGGCATGCAAAGCCATAAGTTAATACCCTATACAGCAAACATGTCCGGGTCCGGCGGTAGATTCAACAAATGGCCACACATACCACAAACTAAAAAAAGTCCAGATAGGCCATTACTTCAGGAAAGGCAGGCACTCTTATGCATCCTGTGATCAAATTGAGAACAAAAATAAAAGAAACATATTAGAACAGAGTTGGACATAATGTAGCTGCAACTAGTGTAATCATAGTTATAAATACTGTATCGGCAAGAGCATTACTTTTTATCCACCAAAACAATATGTACCGAACCACCAAAAGATAATGATTATGATTAACTATATTTAGAAATTCAGATGTGTACAAGGTAGCAATTTGCATATAAAATCTTCAGACGGTGGATACGTTAAGTGAATTAGTTAAAAGTACAAAGCAAAACCATTAAGAAGTTGTTTGATAATGCTTTATAGGTTATATTTGGCTTCTTTAGGCATTGCGTAGCGTCTCATTTCTTGTACTGAAAGTTAAAACTGATCATTTGAGTTCGAAGTACTTCACATTGTCCCAATGGAAATTTTTGATGAAGTCATCTCAAAGAAGAAAGCAAGGAAAAGCCAAGCATTCAAGACTTCAAGTGTCAAGCTAAGGAGTTTAATTACAACTTCTAAAGTTATGTATGGCGACTCAATTCCAAGCCTTGAAATTGGAATTGAGCGCCAAATTCTAACTATATATATATATATTTCTTTCTCTCTTCTTTTTTTGATAAAAGAAAAAAATTTATTAATAGAGAAGAAATGATACAATAAATGGGAGATAAGAAGTCCACCCTCAGCAGACTAAAAGATCAAAAACAAGAGAACACTTAAAAAAGTGCAGCCCTCCAATCTCTACATAAATCAGTAATAGAGATACCGCTAAAAGCCCCTATAGCAGAAGCCCAAAGAGACGCAAGAAAAATAACCCTATCATTCAATAGCTTTAAGGATAAGTAACTTTCTATAAACTACCTAACATTATACTCATTCCAAATTCCCTACAAGATAGAAAAGAAGGCACACTTCCATATAATTTTGACATCCGTCTTACTTCCAAATCCTCTAAAATGAATTAATAGCATATCTTCCACCGTAGCAAGACACACCCACTCCTCTCCTAGCACTCCAAAGAGAGAGCTCCACAATCCCTAAGCAACAAGACAATGCAGAAATAAATAAGCATGTGTCTCATTACTCTGCCTGCACATAAAACAAATGTCCGGAGATAGAACTTTGTAAGACATGCGACCTTGATAAAGATCATTAGTATTTAATCTTTGTAAAATCAGAGACCACACAAAAGCCTTGACTTTGAAAGGGACCTTGCCTTTCAAAATGTACGAAGCCAATGGAAATGAATGAGGAACAATAGACCGAGTCAAAAAAGAGGAGTAACTCTTACGAGAAAAGGAACCAGTTAGATCTAAAATTCAAATACGCTTATCAGAAGAGATACATAGATGAACTGAATCAAGCAACGTTAGCAAAGATTCCATCTCATTAGATTCCAAATTCGTGAGATTCCTAACAGGGCTAGTCTGGGGTTTCTGAAGGCCCGGGGCGAAATTTCTTGAGTGTGCCCAATGATGGGGGTTCGGGGGCAACGCCCCCGAGCCAATTTTTTTTAATACTTTTGTATTTTTTTTAAATTTAACGGGGTTTGTAGTATGTTGAGATGAAACACTTTTTTTTAATATAAAGATTTGACAAAAGTTTTTTCACAACATAATTAAAACAGTGTTTCATATCAATAATTGTAAAAGTGTTTTTGAAAAAACATAAATTAAAAAAATAGTAAGGTTGCCTTTGTATTTAATATTGTGTCATATTTAAGGTCATTGTGTGAAATTAACCATATGTTTGGTCATTTGTCATATTAGGATATTTCTTTTTCTTTCTCTTTAGAATTTAAGCATTGAAAAATTATGTTATTGAAAAAGAAATGAAGCATTGAAAAATTATGTTAGTGAAAAAGAAATGAAAAGCAAAATAAAACGCATCTGCCAAGATTTGAACCTGGGTCTGTACTATGACAAGATACCATTTTACCACCAAACCATTGGTACTTTATACATATAAACACATATATACATATATATACATAAGTTAATTAATTTTGGGCCCCCTACAATTTTGGGCCTTGGGCGGTCGCCCTGTTCGCACTGGGCCAGGGCCGGCCCTGATTCCTAAAGAAATGAAAATCCCAAGAAAATGAGTTCTCATCACGCTTTATGAAGTTAGAAATGGAAGCATCATGAAGTGAAGAAATACGATACACACGATTAAAAATAAGAGAAACATGGTTATCTCCCAACCAATAACCTCCCAAAATCGAATTTGATGACCATCCTCAACTCCATATCTCAAATGTTGAATAAAGGAAGTATAACTTTGGGAGATGAATTTCCAAGGACTTGCATGAGTAACATAAAATCCCAGTCCTAGCATCCCACCCATTCAAATGCATGTCGAATTTGCTCCTAATAACCTTACGCCAAAGGGAATGAGGTTCCAAAGGAAATCTCCAAAGCCATTTACCAAACAGAGCAACATTCTTGAAGACCAAATTACCTAGACTCAAACCTCCCTCCTGCTAAGAAAGACACGGTTTTTCACCCAACCAAATGATCTTTCCTCTCATCACTAGCTCCCGACCAAAGAAAATCTCTCATTAACTTTTCTAGTGTGTTAGCTACACTAACTGGAATCCTAAAAAGAGAAAGATAATATGATGGTATACTAGACAAGCAAGCCTGAATTAAAGTAATCCACACCCCCAAGGAAAAATATACACCTTTCCATTTATCTAAACGTTGACTCACTCTTTCAACTACTGAATCCCAAAACAAGACTGACCTAGGATTCCCACCAAGCGGGACTCCAAGGTAAGTAAGCGGAAATTCCTCAATTCTACAACCAATTAGAGATGAATACGCTAAAAGCTCCCCTTTATCCATGTTGATCCTAACTGCACTACATTTAGACAAATTAACCCTTATACCAGAAATAACCTCAAAAACTTGAAGAATAGTTAACGCATTTTTAAAACCTTGGAACCCCTCTAAAAGAAAGAGAATAGTATCATCACCACACTCCTCTCCCCGACTTAGCATCTGCTCAAAACATCAACAACTAAAGTAAACAAGAAAGGTGACAAAGGATCTTTCCTCAAATCTCAGGAAGACTTAAACCAAGACTTGGGCTCCCCATTCACAATCACAGAAAAATGAGAAGAGACAAAACACCCTTTCATCCAAGAGTGCCACCCAACTCCGAAACCTTTCCTCTCCAACACCTTATCCAAGAAGCCCCAACTAACCTTATCATAAGCTTTTTCAAAATCCAGCTTAAGCACAAGACCTTTTCTTCCTCTCCTATGTACATCATCTACAACTTCATTAGCTACTAAAATTGCATCAATAATCTGTCTGTCGCCCACAAAAAGCACTTTAAGAACTCGAAATTATATCACCAACAACATTACCCAATCTCTTAGAGAGAACTTTAGTAAGAATTTTATACACACTAGTCACAAGACTAACGAGTCTAAAATCTGTCATCATAACAGATCGATCCTTCTTAGGCACTATGGTAATGAAGGTAGAATTAATCTTTCCCAATAATACTTATTGCAAAGAACCCCTGAAAAACTCTAATGAGATCATCTTTCCCCATATCCCAATTTGTATGATAGTAAGCCATTGTAAACCCATCAGGACCAAGAGCTTTCTCTCTATCCATTTCAAAAACAGCCCTCTTGATTTCCTCCTTCGTAAACGGCTCTTCTAACTAAAAACTCTTATCTCTCAAAATAGGACACCAATCTAAACTCTCTACCATAGACCTTTCCCCAACCTCCTCCTCCTCAAAGAGTTTTCTATAAAAATCAGTAATTCCATTAGCAATCAAATCAGAATTTCTCACCATCTCACCCAATTCAAGCTCCAACTCCCTAATAAAATTTCTACGATTTCTACCACTCGCAACCTTGTGAAACAGTCTTGAATTACAATCTCTGTCCTTCATCCAAGTAAACCTAACTTTTTGCCTCCAACTAGCTTCCTCACGCAAAGTCACCTCGACAAAACTCATTACGAAGCTGAGCTCATCTACCAATCAAATCCTCCGAAATATCACTATTTTCCTCAATCATATCAATCTCTTATATTTCTTTCAAAATTGCTTTCTTCCTATCTCTCACATCGCCAAACGCCTCCTTATTCCACTCTTTTAACTTACATTTAACATACCCCAATTTCTTCATAAAAACAAAACCTCTCCAATCCACACAACCACTCTTACTCCATCATTGTTAATCAACTTGGAGAAATTAGGATGAGAAATCCACATATTCTCAAAATGAAAAGGAGTGGGGCCCCATATGAGAGGGCAAGATTCTAAGATAACAGGAAAATGATCAGAAACTACTCGCGGAAGAACTTCTTGCCCCAACTCACGAAAAACATCCTCCCAATTATTACTAAACAAAAATCGATCAATACAAGTTGCCTTTGTACGTTCACCAGAAACTGACCAAGTGAATTGGGCATTCGAAAGAGCAATATCTCTTAAATTGCAATCTCTGATAAATTTATCAAACCCCCCTCGTAGTAATTCTATATTTCAGTTATATATTATTACACATGTGCTTTCAATTCAAACTCCAAAGTTTAGAATTGAATTGCCAAACATAACGTTAATGTAGTCTCTCCTGTATATATAGTTGGCTAATGGAAACAGATAAGAACTTTAGAACAGAGTATATTATACAAACACATTAGAAAGCAGAACGTACACATAATGCAGAGGTTTTTTTATATATCAGCTATGCATTTTGCAAATACGGGAAGCTGAAACTCTGGGGACATAGCTTGCAAGTCGCATCTATTCCACAAAGATGGATTACGTATATGAACTGAAGCGGATCACAAGAAGCATGACATAAATGAAGTTTGACAGAAAACTGGGCTCGTTTCATTGTTAAGACGATGTCTATTACCTTGCTTCTCTTGTTTTGGCTCCTTTAGCATAAAAGCGCCCGTCAGAGCATTACTGGATACAAAAGAAGCCAGGAGTAGATGCAAAGCCTGCAACATAAAATGCAGATATATGCATAAAAGAACTCCAGAAGATAAATGAGTTATTATATGCATCGCAAGAAATATCTCTTACACTTTCCACACAATTTCTCCCAAATACACATTTAGTGACAATATATTATTCTTCGCTAGTAATTTGTCGCTCCTGTTATCGATAAAAACATTACTTTTGTTGGTAAATGCATATTGGGAGGATACTCATCCATAGAAATTGAAGTCCACAAAACTTTTTAACTCTATTTATATGTGAGGGTCATCTAATTTTCTCAATATGGTTAGGGTAAAAACGCATGGCATCTGGTTTACCTCATCTTCACCCATAGTCACTTCCTGCTCCCCAATGTTACCAAGGGGTATCTGCGCTGCATTGATAAGAGATAGGCCTGACATTGGAGATAGAGGCCTGAATGTCAAATTGTCCATCACCATGAACTTGGCCGGTCCTTTGATAAATCCTATGCTAGTTTTAGCTTCCGCAATTTTAGACATTGAACTTAGATCAGAGCGGATGGCATTAAAACGGGAGGTAAGAGTTGTGAATGTTGGACTTATTGCTTCCCTAATTCTAGTTAGCTGGTTAGTACAAGCAAGACCAGGAGCCAACTTTGAGTTAAGTAAAGTTTTCTTCATTTCTTCGGATTCAAAGAGTTTGTCTTCAAGACCCTTGATGCTCTTATATAAATTATTCATGCATCCCTTGAAGGACAAAGATGGAATTTTTTTAAATAGATAGCTAAGTGGGAACGTGAGGAAACTGCATAGTAGATCAACAAAGTCTTCTTCAGCTTCTGCATATAATACCTTACTATTAACTGTGTTGACAATAAGCTTCAAATGAATATTTGCCTCTTCCATTCTTAACATGGGGGGTCTGAGTTGAGATTGATCCTTGCTTCTTGGATCATAATTCCCGGGGGGAAATAGTGTCTCTAGTTTTATTACTGGCAGTTGTCCCAAAAAGGTTTCAGCCATAGGTGTCCTCGATACTAGTGAACATTTGAGCAATTCCAGAACCTTTGTCAGACAGAGAAAGTAAGAATAAGAGCATCCATTCTTTAATGCAAACAAAAAAAATACCTCCTCCTTCCATTCCAAAATCAGAGATACATTTCTAAAACAACAACTTTTAAGGAATACTTAAATTTTCCAAACATACCCCTAACATTAGTTAGAAATGTAGTAGTGGTGGCATTATAGCACTCAATCAACCTAGAATAAAAGTACTGGCATATTAGGATTTTCATGACACTTCATAGTCCTAACTTAGAAATGTATCTCTAATTTTGGAATGGACAAAAAGGAAAATGTGTCTCTAATTTTGGAATGGAGGGAGAAACTACCTACATCAATATGTTAATTACCTCATCCCTTCCTACTTTTACAGTCCTCTCTTCTAGTGTCCTCCCATCCACTGCTCCAAGCTTGCTAAGCAGGGTTAAACCGGCAATGGTGGACATGGGCCTTACATGAAAGTCACCACTTATCATAAAGCACGCAGCTGATTTCATGAAAACCACCTTCTCCTGAGGAACTGAGGTTGAACTTGGTAATTTTAACTCGGAAACCATTTCTTCCCCACAGCAGCAACAACCAGTATGATAACAACTCACAAGCTTGCAAGTAGAATCCCTGCACGCATAGTACTCACTACCATGACTTTCATTCAAATTCACTTTTAGATTCTTACAGTAGATTTCAGCTGCACTTCGAGGATGAAGCAGCATGTCCCTGCACTTTTTGCTTTGCAGAAATTTCTAGTCAAGATTTTTAACACTTGCATATAAGTTATTCAGACAACTGATTCCCCCCCTTCGGTGAGTCTTCACCAGTGAGTTTGATGATTGCTCCAATGGGTATTGTCATAAAACTAAAGAGAATATGGATAAAATCATTGTTCGACTCCGCAAAAACCACTTGATTTTTCCCTTTTTCTACCAAGAGCTTCAGGCTTAAACTTTGTTGCTCTCCATCCTCCATGGTTTAAAAGGAGTAATAAATTTCTAACTACTCCTATAATTTTGTGTCACAAAGTGACTTTTATTTAATATAGCTACACCTTCATCAATTATTAAATATGTTAAACAATTGGAATAAGTACTTATCACACACACACAAAAAGAAAATGGTAGGTAGAAAGATTCATATATTTCTAATTTCTTTCTTACACATTGGATATTTAAAATCTACAAGTACAAATAATATATTTGAACATTACTGAAAGTCGGAAAGAATCAACCATTTTGGAGTACTTAGAACAATATTAAGGAAAAGAAGGGAGACAAAATGTACTAAAAAATTAAAGATCTCTGATCCCCCTCCCTCAAGTACTACAGCAAAAGAATATATTCTTGATAAAACCAACATTGAGAAGCTCCACAAGTAACTACTATATCTATAATCTATATCAATGTTCAAATACTATGTAGTTATATCTATGTTATCTTCGAAGTTTAGACAAGTCTTTAGCTTTATAGAATAAAGTGATAAGTAACTTACCATAAAAACAAACAAAAGGAAAAATGGAGAAAAAAAGAAAAAGAAAAAGAGAAGCTAATATCAAAGAGACTTAGCAGATTGATTTTAAAAGTTATGCTGTTAAACATGTTTAACATTATTTAAGAAATTAGGACAGCAAAAATGCAAAATAGGAAAGCAGAACTTCTGCAAAAATTAAAGGGGGGACAAATTGATCCCTCCTCTTATCCACAGGAGCAAATCCTCCCTGGTATAATCTTAATCAAAACTTCTTTTAATAGAACAAACTTGTTCAAGCTCCTTGCATAGAAGTTTTTCTACACTAGTGGGAAGCACATCTCATCCAATTAACAACATTAGCTACCACCAGTACCTCTATTCACCACTAAAGAATCTAAACTAGGAAGTGTATTTCTTTTATAGACATAATAAACATCTTTCTCTCATCCTAACAACTTTTTGAACCTGAAACCCTCTAGAAGTCTACCAAACTTTCCCGAAAGATTTCTGGATTGCCAAATTGTAATTTTCTCACCTCTTTTGACCGCTAATTTCCATCCTTTCCCATGAATCTTAGTGATCAACTTAATCTAATATTTCCTGTCTCTTAAAAATTTCGGAACATTGTCACTTTATTTGTATCCTGCAAAACATCAAACCTCCATTGCTTATATCTATGTAATTGGTTAGCAACAAGTCTATTGACTACCAAATCTATACTAACTATAGAACCTTTGTATAACACCTAAACAAACTCAATTTGGCATTTCATGTTAACTGCTTCTTATTGCTGTGAAGCATTAACCTCCCATCACCGCTAACAATCAAATAAATGAGAAGATAAAAAAAGATAGCACACAAACACATGAAAGTGGGGGAAACAGAAATGGCAGTGAGAAATAAGTTACAGCAATATAATCACACAGTAACCCCATGCTGTGCTGTGCCAACATATCAACCCTAGAGTAAAGCAATGATGAAAATTTTAGGTGCAACCATGTATAAAGCATATCATGACCTATGGTCTGTTTGCTGTGTGAATATAGTCTTCAAATTTCGGGATAATAAATCAATTACATCAGATTGACATAAATCAACAAGGTGTAAATGCCACTTTCACCAATCACTATATCCCAATTTTGAGAATCAATACTCCAAATTTAGAAGAAAAAAATTGTGGAAAACTGATTAAAGATATATCAAAGATCAATATCAATTCTCTTTACGTCCATGTTCAATATATGTCAATATAGATTCTAAATCACCAAATACTGTAACAAATTAGTCTGTTAATTTCAAATGTCAGCAACTATCAATAATTGAGAACGCCTACTAAGTGTGATAAAAGGGACATTGCTTACTGTCTGTAACACTTTCTTTATCTACGTAAATTGTATGGATTGAAGATCAATTGAAGGGTGATAAAAACAACCAAAATCTTAAAATGTTAAAGACTATGACTTGAATAAGGCACTCTGCAAAAAGAAAAGAAAAATGGAAACAAAACTATGGATACAATAATTTTTATATACAGGTAATCAACAAATATGAAAAAAAAGAAAAAAGAAAAAAAGAAACCAAGCTACCTGAAGATAATGCCTAGAAGGACCAAGAAATATTAGTAATATCTGAAGGATTTGGGAGGTGGGAATGTAAAGGAGTGGGTACTTAAACACCAAGAAAATGCAAGGAATGACTGAAGTTAGATGGAAGAAGACTATCTTAGAAAGTAATTAGACTGCAGTCCTCACTTTGAGTAACTTTTTCCTTTTCTGCCCTTTTTTCTTTCTGCCTTTCTTTCTATCTTGCTTTTCTTTTCTTATTTTTTAAATTTTTATATACTCATTGTCCACCTTTTTAACCTTTGTA
The DNA here is from genome assembly GCA_034770075.1 of Aralia elata. Taxonomy (NCBI): domain Eukaryota; kingdom Viridiplantae; phylum Streptophyta; class Magnoliopsida; order Apiales; family Araliaceae; genus Aralia; species Aralia elata. Next base: position 4,218,216 of record CM068388.1, on the reverse strand, counting down.
TTTGTCCTTCTTTCCTTTCATTTCTTTATCCTTTCCTTTTGTATTGTTTTCAAGGGTTACATAGTAAAATCACTAGAATTTACTCTTTGTGCATCAAGGGTTAATATACAAGTAATGAAAATTAATTATTAACACAACATTTTATGCAATAAGAGTTGAACTCTTAGTAAAACCTTTCTTGAATTATTGGGAAAATTAGGAAGACAGTCTGTTTTACAATATATATCACTGTAGTTAAAATTGAAGTTATCTTTAAGCATGTAATCATGCAAGTCTGTTTTTTTCCTAACTACTCCATTATATGTACTAACTTTCCTAGCTCCCCCTGCCCCATCTTCTAATGGGTTTATTGCTAGATAATTGAAGCTGTTCTGCATTTGGTTTTGGAAGTCCATTTATTTGTTAGAATTAGAAGTTACATGCTTGCACTGTTTGTTGGAATTTTCGCCGCAGGACATTGTCGAAATTCTGAAAAAATAATAGTAGTGCTGCCTGAATCGAATGGAAGTCCATTCTCTCCTTAAGACCGTATTCACGCTCTATATAAACTGCACAGGGTTACAGCAAATCCGTCTCACAAGATAAGACAGGCCTAGAAATTAATCTGTATTAAATATTATGTGCAGGATAGTATTTAATTCAAAACTATAATTTGAGAGAGAAGAAAATAATAACACCAAAATTCTTTTAAAAGAATTATGCATTCATTTCTTGTAAATGAATTGTTATCCCAAATGAGAGTTTTCTAATCCATTTATAGGATTCCAAATACCACTTTGAAAAGGCACATTTTCAATTTGAAAATATATGAACCAAACACACATTTTCTAAGGGTCACACCGGTTCAAACTAGTGACTCAAATCGAACCATTGCACCAGTTCAATGTTACACCCGATCAAACTAACAATCACACCAGTTCAAACTAGTGACCCAAGTTGAACCATTGCACCGGTTCAACGTTACACCTATTCAAATTAGTAATCACACATTTATCATTGAACCAATGCATCTGTTAGTTATTAAAATAATATAATATATTTATTATATAACAACAGATTTTGGGGGACCGAGTGGTACTACCCAATCCATGGGAACCATGAGGTTGGGAGATCAAGTCTTAACATGCCAAGGTGGGGTGTGTGAGTTTAATTTCAGTCTATATTAGCCACACAAAAAAAAACAAATTTTGAAAATATTCAATAGTCTCCCTCCATTTTCAAAATTGTGCAACTTTATTTTGTCAACCTTCTTTCTCTCTTTAGGCATAACATACATAACTAAGAAGTGTCTTTTGACTTGAACCTTTACATACTCTATATCATAAAATATCAGAATTCTTAGTAGTGTTAGCTTTGAACTAGGAAATCTTAAAGTGATATCCTACTCGGTAGGCATATACTATACCCCTTATAGTTTAAGGAAACCCAACACATTTAAGACCTTGTGTTTACCTCTTGGGTTTCGTAAGTGACTTAGAGACAAGCAAGTCTTGCGGCCCCATTTCCCACTTCCTTCACTTACATAGGTGAATCTAATCAAATGCACTTGTATGACTTGCATCTTCCAAACCGGACATAGATACATTAAAGGTTTACCCTACCCTCTTTATTCTCCATACAAGCATACACTAACTTTGAGATGGTTCTTCATACTTTTCTAGTGTATAACTGGTTGTTACTATAAATATTTTTCCATTGAACTACTATACTAGATGTTACTCTAGTATTTAGTTGGGTTCCACTTATAGTTTACCTCACATTCAAAGGCTTTAAACCCATCTCCATGGAATTACTCCATAACAATCCCTGCCTAGGACTTTTGTAACCGAGATTCACCAAATTACTTTGGTTTTAACAAAAACACTGACTATATTACTTTATTACTATCGAGCACTCATTCACATAGTCATGTCTTATACCGATATGCCATGATTTTCTTAACAAGTTACCGCATTATCATAACTATCAATTAACTTATGTCATTGATATATCTCTAATACCAGGCACTTAAGTCAATCATTTCCATTATCATAAAGAAGGGTGTGAAAACATTTAATATTGGGTATATTATGGCCTGGACCCTGAAGCTTACATTGTAATCACAAGACTAAATGATGTAAATCATCTAACTGATGGCAAGAACTTCTGACGCAAAGCAAGGAGAGTCAGATCATGTTCTTCTGTTAAGAGTAGTTCCAGTAACATGGAGGTGGTAGATGCATCTGCCGAGAAGCCCTTGCCAACCATTGTTTCTATGAATGCACTTGCTTCATCATACTTCTTATTTTGAAAACATCCGCGGATAATAGTGTTGTAAGTGACATCATTTGGCAAACAATCATTACCTTCCATTTCCACAAGTAGCTCATTTGCTTTCTCCAATAATCCTTCTTGACAAAGCACTCGGATCATTATTGTGTAAGTCCTAACATTTGGCTGCAACCCTTTTGAAGGAAGGCTATCAAAAAGATTTCTTGCCATATCTAGCTTTCCATCTTTGCACAGTCCATCAATGAGGATACTGTAACTATAAATATTAGGAATTATGTCATTACATTCCATTTCATGAAACAAGGACAGCGCTTCATCAATACACTGGTTCTTGCAAAGGCCTTCTAACAAGATATTGCATGTCACAATATTTGGTTTGTGGCCTTGAGCTTGCATCTCATAAAAGAATTTTTGTGCTGCAGCATATCTGCCCTTCTTAAATAGCCCTTGCAAAATAGTGTTGTAAGTTTCAATTGTGGGTTTCAAACCTTCACGGTGCATTTGCCAGAAGAGATCTATAGCTTTGTCTACTTCCAGCTTCTTGCAATATCCATTTATCAAAGTGTTATAGCTACAACTATCAGGCACTATCCCCTTATTAATCATGGTACTCAACACTGTCAATGCTCCATCCATTTCTCCTCGCAAACAGTACCCATCCATGAGTGCACTGTAGGTGACGACGTTAGGATTCACTCCTCTTTGAATCATTTTTTCGAACACGTTTTCTGCATCTTTTACCTTCCCTTCCTTGCAATATGAATCAACCAATATAGTAAAGGTAATCACATCTAGAGAAACTTTCATACTGTCCATCTCACTTAATATTTGCTTAGTCTTCCCCCATCGACCCAAGTTACATAGACCCCGAAGTAATGAAGTGTAAGTTATAACACACGGTGGTATGCCTTTCTTAATCATTTCAGAGAAAAGATCCAAAGCATCATCTACTAGTTTATCCTTGCATAAACCATCAATGACGGTGTTATAAACCACATTATCAGGTTCACAACCACTTCGTTCCATTATCCTGAGCAACCTAATGGCCATGGAAGTGTTGCCTGTTTTGCAGAGCCCATTTATAATGGTCCCGTACATAACTACATCAGATTCAATCTCTTTTGCCCTTATCAACTTCTTGAACAATTCCTCTGCGTCCAGAAACTTGTTTTCTGAAAGGAGCCCCCTTATCAGAGTAGTGTAGGTAACGACACTCGGAACAAAACCACGCTTGAAGATCCCACCCAACATAGAAAACCCACAATCGACACGATTCAAGTGACAACAACAGTTTATCACCGTGGTAATAGTAACTACATTAACTGGAATGCTTAAAGCGCACATATCTGTAAACAGAGAGACAACAGTTGAGTAAAGTTTCATTTTGACCATAGCAGCTAATAATCGATTGAAATCGATGACAGAAGGGAGGGGTCGCATTTGGAGCATTGAATCGAACAGAAGAAGAGCATCTTCGGGCTTATCAAACCCAGATTTGGATTTCCGTAGGAGTAATTGCTGTAGTTTTGTACGAGGAAGGGGATTAGGGTTAGGGTTAGGGTTAGGGTTAGGGTTAGGGTTTGTTAAGATTGGAGAAGTATGAAGTGGAAAATGATGGACCAAGAAAAAAGGAAGATTAAGGTAGTAAGAATGGAGAGGAAAGAGAAGAGATGATGTACCTGAGAGTTTGATTTGTAATATAGATCTCAAAGCAATTCCATAATATCTGCTTCTTCCCATTTCTCTGCGCCGTGCCTTTAAAAAGCTCTCCCATTCTCTTTGAAATTGAAATGGGTCACTTTCTAATTTCGGTTTTCTAAAAAAGTCCATTCCTTTCAATATATAGTACTCCCTCCGTCCCAAATTAATTGCTTTTCTAGGACTTTTTTAAGTCAAATTGACTATTTTTAAAATTAATAATTAAGCATATATAAATATATTTCTAAAATTATAAAAATTGAAATTAGTAATAAATTGTATATACTTTCTTTTGGTTATAATATCTTCACCTATATGTTAGCAAAAATAGTAAAAAGATTAGTTTTAAAAATAGTCAATTTGACTTTAAAAAGTCCTAGAAATGCAATTAATTTGGGACGGAGGGAATAACATCATTTGTGAACTTTTTAAGAAAAATGATTTATATGTTCACAAAGTTAAATTATAATTAACATTATAATTAAAATTTTATAAAATTAAATTAAATTTACATTTATTAGAATAATTCTTTTTTGACTGTTTATTTAAGTTTTGCTTTCTTTCAATTATTTTGAGTCTTGCAATTTCTAAAATATATAGAGAGTAATAAAAATTAAAATAATAATAATAATACTATATTAAAATGTCTAAAAGAACAATAATAATAATATTGATTAATTAACTCATGGATGTTATGTCAAAAAAAAAACTCATATATATTGAAGTTATACTTCTTTTAATGTTTTTAATAATGTTAGAATGACGATTCTTATAATTAAATGTTGAATCGACATATTTTTTATTAACGTCCTTTATAATAATCTATATAATTTATTTGAACTTATAAGTCAATATTAGCCAAACATCTTCACAGTTTGTTTTGATTTAATTTTTAACTTATAAATTAAACAGGTATCGAACACTTTTTCTTATAAATTACAAATAAAAATGACTTATAATTCACTTTAAGTTTTAACTTATAAATCGTTTTAAAATAATTCCCAAACAGGCCTTTAGAGTTGTATATTTATAAGTGGGTCATGAAGTGGAATGCAAATAGGTAAGCCTTATTTTCCGCCTTTAGTTTTATGCAGTAAACTTGTAATATGTAATTAGTTTCCTTTTCATGATCATTGTTTGTATAAAAGATTAAGTTATAGGCAAAATTAATGAAATGGCCATGTGCTAAAATGAGAAAAGTTGAATAGTTAAGTAACATGAATACAAGATAGTAGAAGCTGGGGCTTTTGTAATTCTCAAATTCTTAATTGGAATTTTATTGCACTCTCAAATTTTAAAATTATGTGAATTAATTTATGAACTCAGTCTTCCTTGATTCCAAATTTAAGAACATGAATTAGTTATACGATTTCAGAATTACTTTGGTGATCTATCATGTTAACCTTTCCCTTATACTAAAAGCAGTTTTGCTTCTTCATGGAAACCAATAAAGTGCATATTGTTATTGATTGTGATTATTTATTTTGCCTTGGTGATATGTAATATTGCATAGATCTCATTCTTAATTTCTGATGGTGACTTCAATGTGTAGCTTACTGAGAACAGTTGTCCATGGTGCTAAAATATGTTGAAGAATGAAGAGCACACTAATCAGTTATCAAGAAGTGTACACGACATAGTCGAGAATGTAAGAGGAGTTGAAAATGAACATGTGGATTGTGGTTTGAATTTATGAACTCAGTTGGTATAAAACTGTTTATTCATAGTTTAATATTTAATATTTATGAACTCAGTTGCTATTTGTTTGGTTTGAATTTATGTACTCAATTGGATACTTGGATTGTTGTTTGTTTACTTTAATATTTATATTTATACTTTATATTTTTTTTCATTCACATGAACTTAGTTGGTATAAAATTGTTTGTTTCAATTGGTTTTGGAACCGAAACCGCACCAAATAAAACCGCACCGCACAATTCAAAACCGCACCGCACCAATCACAAGCGGTTTCGTGTGCGATTTTGCATTTGTCAAACCGCATCTAAGCGGTTTCGGGTGTGATTTGGGCTTCAAACCGCACCAAACCGCACCATGCTCACCCCTAGTTTGCAAATAGTTTCAGCCCAAGTCTGAGATGATTAGTTTATGTTGAGTGATGTTTCAACCTTCCCTTTCACTTTTTCCTTTTTGTTTTGTTTCTAAATTTATTATGAAAATAAGTAAAATACATAATTATAGCTATCTAAAAGATTAAAAAACAAAACTTTACATATTAAAATGAGTTTGTAATATTATGCAAGTTTCAACCATTATTTGTTATTTATTTTGACAATAATCTAATACCTTTTGTTGATTCTGAAACGAGAAAACTTTAAAAAGCATTCATAAAATTATAAACACAAAATAGTATCACACCATATTACCTTATTTTATTTCTAAAAATACAAGATTAATTTTGAGCCACCAAATTTGATTGCACTAGGGCTTATCTGAATCAAAAAATTCTTCTGCCTTAATTTGTTTGTTTCTTTTAGTCTTATAAGAAAGGTAATGAGCAAATCATTAAAACATAAATAATAATAATAATAATAATCATAATAATAATAAAAGAATGTTCTTTATTTTAACAAACAAAGAAAATAAAAATAGTCCTAGCATTCATTATAACACAAAATCATACATCGTGAACTTCAGAATAGACTTGACTGGATGAGTGTTCATCTATTAGGATTAATAACATCTCTCAAACTGCAACACTAGTTAAAGAAACGAGAAAAAAAAAGGATTTGCCAACTATTATAAGCCACCAAACTTATTTTTCTAGCTACTCTTGGAAGAGAATATCCTGAGATTAGATCGATCTGATATGTTGAATGTCCTTCATGGGCGTTTATCTCGTTGGTAACTTTTTTAGAAGATGTTCAGTGAACCGTTCAAGCAAATTGTGGTATAGGAGTGCCCTTTCGAAATAGGGGCTAGCGTCTTTACTTTAGCACCACTGTACCCTACCCTACCCTTGTTTCTCGAGCTTTGGTTTGGTTTCAAACTTTCGCCTAGTTAAAACATATCAAGGAATCATGGGACCAGGAATTTCATGATAGTCTTATGCTTAAGGTCTCTCTGAAACTTAGGACACCGAAGTCAATTTGAAAGGTGTTAAATACAAGTAAATTCTTGTACCGAAGACTGCTCTATGTTATATTTTGATTTTACTTCTTGAGGCTGTTATTTTTTTTAAAGAAAAAGGCAAAAATATTGCTTTAATCAGTCTTGAGAAGATGAGCATTCTTGAGAAGATGAGCATTCTAGTGCCAATCTTTAAAATGTTTCTCATCTCTTCCATAGTTTTCTATTGGAAACATATACAAACACAGAGAGAAAATAAACAAAATATATCTTACATACACATTAGAAGGCATAAGAAAGCAGAATATGCAAATAATCCAGAAAGATGCAGACCAGCTAAGCCTTAAAAGTTGCGAATAACGTAAGCTGCAGAATATACAAATATTTTTTTTTTCTTTGATGTGTCTTGAATCCTAATTTGACCACACTACCTCATAGTGTGTTCAATTAAAATGAGTTAAAAAATAAAGCGAGAGCATAATACTGAAGTTTCGTTCCAACTCTACTAATACCTCATTGTTCTTGCTTTGTCTCCTGCGGCAAGCAAGCATAAGTCAGAGCATTTGTGGACACCAAAGAAGCCATAAATCGACGTAAAGCCTGTACAATACAAATGCAGAAATCAGAATACACTGTGAACCAGTGCAAGTAAGTAAATACACTGTTATGGTAGGTAGGTATATGCACTCATTGTAACACAAAAGAATAGACGTTGAATTTTACTTGATTTTCTTTAGTCTATTCATATGTGACGCTCAGGCTCCTCTAACTTCTCATATGGTTAGGGTAAAATACTTATAGCATTCAGAGATCATATGTGATACTAAGTTTCTGCTAATGGTGTGGCGAGTCTGTCCTAACTCTGCTGGATGATACTCCATCCTATCCCGGAATCGCCAATACGAGACCTTGTAATAATAATACATACGGTCGATCCTTCTTTTTGTGATCCTTAACTCTGTCTCTACTTCTTCTGGTGGACGCTCCGCCCTAACGCAGGTGTCAATCTCCGCTTCCCAAAGTGTCCTTTCCTCTGGCTGCTTGATTGTTCTCTTTTCCAATCAAGAGAGTCTGGCTTAGACTTTGTAACTCTTCATTCTCCGTGATCTGAAAAAAGAAACAAATTACTAACTAAAAGTCTGCATTACAAAGTGATTTATATAAATTATAGCTACCCTGCATTAATTATTGGAAATGCTCGAACAATTGAAATAAACTCCTATCACACAAAACTAATAAAAAAATCGAAAGTGCAAATTGCTGCAAATTTTTTATTTAATATAGAAGATGGTCAATTTATCATTAAAAAGGGCATAAAATAATGACCAATTTACAGGTAGTTCGGACTATCTTAAGGAAAATAATAGAAAGACCAGTTAAAAAAGAGGACAAAATAAAATACTGTAGATATTCTCATTACACTAAAATATGAAATACAATAATATTATTAATATTTGCAGGATTGGGAGGAGGGAATGTGAAGGGGGTGGACACTTGACACTAAAGAAAATGCAGAGGAGGACTGAAGTCCTTCCGTTTCAAGAAAGGGTATTTGTGCTGGCCCACCATCCTCACTTTGAGTAACTTTTTCCTTTTTTAATTATTATTAGCCTTTAACCCGTGGTGGGTATAAATTAATTACCTTAATTTTTTTATTACTGTATATTCCTTTATAGTAAAATAGAAATATGTTTGTTTATGTATTTTCTTTTTATTTTTTAATGACAATGAGTGATTTATCCATCTCAAATTGTTTATCGTTTGCATTTCTTATTATTAAAGTAGAAAAATACACTTTTTATTCAATATTAGATCAATTGTGAGTTTTAAATATATATTTAAAATTAATGAAATTCATTTACTATTCATAAACAATAAATTTGAATATGTAATCACCTATTATTTAAATGTGTGTGATTTAATTCTCATCAATGTTTCACCTGATTTGATACAATAAATAGCTAGCATATATATACCGACTGTAATTGTTTCGAAAAAATTTATTGTGACCATAATTAATTTCGCAGAAAATTTTTATTGCGACCCTAATAGGTCAACCAAACCAACGATTGCCCACAATTACGCTCTTTATATATTAGTATAGATTTTTATGTCTTCCTTGCTTTTCTTTTATTTTCCTTCTTTCTTCTTCTATTTTTTTAAATTTTTATATGCGCATTTTCCTTTTAAAATTTTCATTTTTCATATGCCTTTCTTGCCCTTAATTTTTCTTTTGTATTTTCTTCAAGAATTAAAGAACAAATGTGCATCAGTATTTACTCTTGGTGCATTAAGAGTTAGTATAATTATAGCTATATAAAAGATATAAAAAATAAGTACGCAAACACAAAAATAGTATTGAACCATATCTTTGTCCCCCCCCCCCCCCTCCACACCACCCCCTCCCCCACACCACCCCAACGAAAAAAAAAATAAAATTTATTTTGGCCCACCAAATTAGATTGGTCTTGGGTTTACTACTACTTAAATTTGAATCAACAGAATCTTCTACCTTATTTTGTGCTTTTTTAAATTTATCTTATAAAAATAATGTGCATTTTTTTATCCTAAAATATGTCTACAATAATAAGCAAAAGACTCTAATAACAGTCCTACAATACACTATAACCCAAAATCATACCTTGTCTTGTTAAGAAAAAGGGAAAAATTAAAGGATATGCTAACAAATTATCTTTCTGTATTGAAGAGAGCTCCAAGTGTTATTTCAATTTTAAATTTTTTCCTTGGTGCAGTGAAAATATTGTCTAAATTGTAGAATAGGATATAGTGGTATTATAGTAGTACTCCACAATGGTAATTTTAATAGAATCATCAGTCATGACAAGCCAAGCATTCTAGTGCCAATTTTTAAACAGATAAGAACACAGATATAAATAGAATATATCATACACACACATTACAAGGCACAAGAAAGCAGAATACAAACATAACCAACAAGTTTTAGACCAGCTAAGCCTTTAAGTTGCAAATAACAGAAGCTGCAGAAAGAGTCTGGGGACATAGCTATTTCACAAAGATTGATTAGCTGCATGAACTGAACTGAAGCCAATCGCAAGAAGTTGGTCGGATCACTCCCTGGATCACACAAGAAGCAAAAGTTGAGTTTCACTAGTCTTGAATTCTAATTTGAACATATACTAAAGAAGTAAAGTTGGGTTGCAAAAATCAAGTTCAATTGTAGCAGCACCTCAAGATTGTTCAACCAACTAGAAAAAAAAAAGGGAAAAGGAAAAAGAAGCACAATATTCAAGTTTCTTTCCAACGCTATTACCTTATTCTTCTTGCTTTATCTCCTTCAGCAAAAAAGCAGCAGTCAGAGCATTTGTTGATACCAAAGAAGCCATAAATAGACGTAAAGCCTACACAACACAAAAAATGAAGGATATGCATGAGCCAATCGAGCAAGTAAATGGGTTATGAATAGGTTTATGCATCATTGACTAGATATGAATCTTGTATTGTATGTACCAAAATCTTATTAGAATCCCATGAATGGAAAGGGAGTATATGGAGTCATCAACTATATCTTTTATGCCATTTTCCAAAAAATATTACTGAATGCAGTTATAACTATCGTTTTTAATTGATTTTCCTCTCATCTCATTTGTACAAATTTCTCTTCCATGTTTGGGAATCTAGTGGAAAAGAAACGAAAGAAGACTATGATAGCCTCTTTTCTCAAATTGGAGATTATAGAGAGAATATAATATAAGACAATGGAAAGAGAAATTTGTTAATGAAGTATGCAATAAAAGTGATTAAATCTTCTTAACATTATTCATTCATATGTGAGGCTCGTCTACTTTCTCAATACGGTTTGTTTATAATGATTCATATAGCATTTGGTTTACCTCATCCTCGCCCATGACCACTTCCTTCTCTGCAATGGCACTGAGGGGTATCTTCATTCCCTTGAACAGAGATAGGCCAGAGGTTGAAGATAGATGCATTACTGTCAGACTGTCCGTTACCATGAAGTTGGACGGTCTTCTGATAAATCCCTTGCTAGTCTTAGCTTCCCCATTACGAGGCTTTGAACTCATAGTATGTCGACTCGCTTTAAAACGGTCAGTAAAATCCGTATATGATGGATATGTAGCTTCCTCAATTCTAATTAGCTGCTTATCCAGAGCAAGACCTAGCACCAACTTTGAGTTGAGTAAAGTTTCCTTCATTTTCTCAGATTCAAAGAGTTTAACTTCAATATCCTGGATGCTCTTGTATAAATTATCCATGCATCCTTTAAAGGTAAAATCCGAAAATCTTTTATATAGATAGCCAAGCGGGAACGTGAGGAAACTACAGAGTAGATCAACAAAGTCATCTTCAGCCTCTGCATATATTACTTTATTATTGACCGTGTCAACAATAAGCTTCAAACAAATCTTTGCGTTTGTGGAGTTACTAGTCCTTTCTTGAGATTGATCTATACTTGTTGGACCATTATCCCCAGGGGAAAAATTGCTGCAACTATTACTAATTGGGAATGGACCCAAGAAGGCTTCAGTCAGAGGTTTCCTTGACACTAGTGAGCATTTGAGCAATTCCAGAACCTGTTTGAAAGAGAGGAAGTAAGAATGCAAACATCTGCCTTATTTATATAGGCAAGAAAATAAGTACCTTTTCCTTTCCAAATTTTACGGTTCTCTCTTCTAGTGTGCTCCCATCCCCTGCTCCAAGATTCCTAAGCAGGGTTAAGCCAGTCATCGTGGAGAAAGGCCTTACATGAAAGTCACTGCTTACCATAAAGTGGGTGGTAGATTTCATGAAAACTCCTTCCTCTTGAGGTAAGGTGTTTGGACCTGGTAGTCTTAACTCGTTTACCAATTTATGCCCATACAGACAACAAAGACCATTTAGGTAATAATAACTCGCACCACAATACCCGTGGCCGCACCAATAATACTCATTACCATCAGTTTCATTCAAATTCACTTTTAGTTTCCTACAGTAGACTTCAGCTGCACTTCGAGGATGAAGCAGTATATCCCTGCACTCCTGGTTTTGCAAAAAAAAATCCTCAAGATTCTCAACACTAGCATATAAGTTACCCATACAACCGAATGATTGTTCACCAATGAGTTTAATGATTCGCCCAATGGGAATTGTCATAAAACTGAAGAGAACGTCTACAAAATCTTTATTTGACTGCGCAAAAACTACTTGGTTGCTCTCTTTTTCTACCAAAAGCTTCAGGCTTAAACTTGGTAACTCTTCGTTCTCCATGGTCTGAAACAAGAAACAAATTACAAACTAAAAAACTCTGCACCAAAGGGCCTTAGACACAATTGATTACATGAAAGTCAGTGTCTAGACTTTGTATCAGAATTCAACAGTTTAGCGACAAATCAGGTCAAAGTTGTGCTGTTTAACAAATCTAACAGTACCTGAGGACTTAAGAGAGAAGATACAAAGAAAACAGGACTTTCACAACTACTTTAGTGGTTTCAATTGTCAGAATCACCAAAAAAATAGTGCTTCCTCAGTTCCGCTAAAGAGTCCCATTTGGAAATTTTGCAAATATTAAGAATGTACTTTTGTTCCTTGTTTACCCTTGAAAATAACAAGTTGTTAGTTTAATAGTGGTGGCATGATCATGAAACTGGAATGGCAAACCTGAAGATATTGTGCCATTTTATACTACTATCAATAAAAAGATGACTTTTATTGTGGAACAAAAGAAATTGACATACGGTACTCTTTTTGCAGAACATAGAGAATATTATAAGGAAATTAAGACGAACCAAGTATATAGAGAAGAAGAAAGTAGAGCAGCACATTCCATTTATGAATAAATTACTATGAATAAAATTAATCCTAATAATTATATAATGGAAAGAAGAAAAATCCAAAACCCTTATTAGGCCTTAGAGTGCATATGATTCTCTGGCCTAGCTTAGCTTAGCTCAAAACATGCTGGCCACCATGATCAAGATTTAGGTACAACCTAATTTATCTTCTTTTACTATATAAACTTAATAGACTGAGGGAGAGGCAGATTATTAATAAGAGTGATAATCCTTTTGGTTAGTTGTGCCACTATTTGGTGAGTGAGTCCCCGAGCTGACCATTAGAGAGGTGAGTAAATCCCTCTCTTCCAGTGAGTCTTGAGTTCATCACCAATCCATTTATGTATTCTCCTCTTATTTATTTATAAAAATTATACATTTTGTTTTTTATAATTTGAGTTTAATATATTAAAATTTTATTGTTACATACATAAATGAATATATAAGCAAATAGATCATTAATTTAAAGATTAATATTATCATTTATGTTATATAAATAGATGAACTGTTACGGTAGATTTTTAAATTTATTTAATTTTTCATCAATAATTAGTTATACATTATTAGTTAAATAATATATTTTAGAAAAAAATAATTTTTTTTATAAAAATTATTGTACACAATATTAATCTATTATTCTTTATTAACATATTAGTATAGTATAATATAAAAAAATATAAAAAATACAATAATTTCGTAATAAAACCCATGCTTTTGCACAGGATCATGAGTTAGTTTAATTATAAAGATAAAACACATCTACAAGAAAAATGCAGATTTAAAAGCATACAAAGAGTATGAGTGAACATTTGAATAATTTTTATTTTTTTTAAATAAAATAAAACAGTAAGCAGGGAAAAAGCAAATTTCATCAACCACTTATACCCTCTTTGGGTTCATTTAATTTTATATAACACTGTCTTTACAAAAATGAAATCCTTTATATCATTACCCTCTGGATACATAACACATTAGATAAAGGCTGAATAAACATATTTATTTATAATTGGGGCATAAATATATAAAAGATTATGTATGACGAGAAAACTGGAAACACAACTAATGATGCAATGATGTTAATTAATTAATTTATATATTTTAGAAGAAAATAATTTTTTTTTATAAAAAATTATTGTTAATTAATTAATTTATATACAGGTAATCAACAAATTAAAGGGAAACTAAAGTACCTGAAGAAGATCCCAACAACGAAATTCTATGTGGGCTGCTGCCTGCTGATGAAGGAATAAGGAGGGCTATGAAAATCTTATTGATATCTGCAAGATTTGGGAGGTGGGAATGTGAAGAAAATGAAGGGGGTGAGATTGTTTTTAAATGGAAGAAAGACTAGCTTGGAAAACTAGTAGACTAGAGTCCTTCCACTGCAAGAAAATAAAGTTCTGCCGGGCCCACCATCCTACTTTTAACCCTTTTACTTTTCTTTTTTTTTAAATTTTTTTATATATTTTAGAGATTGATTGATATTTTAATACATATTTTTAGTATTTTTATAAAATTCTTTTTTAACGTGAGAGTCGACTTTCATATAAAAGGAGATCATATAAAAATATTATTAATATTACATAAAAGTATGAAAATAGTGATCCCCTTCTCTTTTTTGTCTCTTTTTTTTCTTCTTTTTATTACTTTTCGTAATGGCTAAGGATTGATGGCTTTGAAAATCTCATATATGAAGGAAGCTTTTCGTGTTAACAAAATTTTTGAAGTCTTTTTGGTTTTCTAAAATGTCTTTTAACTTTTATTTTAATTTATGTTTGTTCCTTTATATTATTTTTTTTATTATTTTATTTAGTCTTTCAAAATTGATAAAATTTATATTCCACCCTATATAATTAATAAACGCAATGTGTGAGGCTAGATACTATTATTAATAATATTTGCGGGATTTGGGGCTTTGGATGACTTTTTTTCTGTCTTTCTTTCTTGCTTTTCTTTTATTTTCTTTTTTCATGTTCTTTTTATTATTATTATTATTATTATTTTCTTTAATTTTTAAATGCACCCTTTCATTTGTCTTTATTGCCCTTCCTTTCCTTTCTTTGGTATTTTCTTTACCCTTTTCTTTGTTATCGACAAGCCTCCCTTGAGTGAATGTTCATTCATTTATGCGATAAGAGTTGAACTCTTATCAAAGTGTATATTACCAAGTGAGCCATGCAGTGGGCAAAAGCAACGATTTCAGCTCAAGCCCTCGATCATAGGTTTAAGTTTGAATGTGTTATTGGCAATCTAACTTTGGTTAGGGTTATATGTTATTCACAATTTAATTTTTTCTAATATTTATTAGCACTTCTCAACCAAATATAGAATCAAATTGTATTATCTCATTTTTAATAAAATATAAGATTAATGATTAGACTGGGGGCTTACTTCCAGTTGAGCCTAAATCAAATACTGTATTTTGTTTCATTATCAAATTATCTATTAGGATTTAGTTACATTTTTAGAACTTCATTTTTTCTTGGTGCTGTGAAAATATTGGCTTAATTGTATAGTAGGGTAAGATGGCTTTATAGTAATACCCAATGGTAATTTTAATAGAATAGTTAGTCATGGCAAGCCAAGCATTCTACTACCAATCTGTAAAATCTCTCTCTCTCTCTCTCTCTCTCTCTCTCTCTCTCTCTCTCTCTCTCTCTCTCTATATATATATATATATATATATATATATATATATATACACTAGCGGTAACCCCGTGCCTCCGACACTAATTTTTGTTGGAGAAAAAAAAATGTAGAAGAAGAAGGTATTGGAGATAGAGTTTGAAAAGGAAGAAAAATGTAGAAGAAGAGGAAATAAAGAATGAGAAAATAATGAACGGTCAAATTTATGCCAAACTTTGAATGGCTCGGATGATTTATAAGATGAGCGGGAAATTCAAAATCATTTGTATTTTGTTAGATAGATATATATACACACGTGTGTGTGAAAAGTGAGATGATCCTCATATGCACTAAAATATAACCCACCCATTTGTTGTGTGAACATGTTTGGCCAAATAATGTTGTTCCAAAATTAGATATATATTTTCTTTTTTAGTTCGTTTCAAAATTAGAAATACATTTATATTTTAAGACTATAAAGTGACGTGATTTCTTAATTTGCCACTTTTTTTTACTATCATTTTCAATATCAAATCACCACAGCTGAATTCCTAGTTAATTTCAAGACTATAGTTGAGAATATAAAATTATCCTTAAAAGTCATCATTTTATAAATATATCTCTGATTTTGGAATGAAGAGAGTATTTGCTATAAAAACAGACAAGATAAGAACATACGGAGTAGAAAATAAACATAATATATCAAAGACATTAGAAGGCACAACAATATACGCATAATCCGGAAGCTGTAGACAAGCTAAGCATACGATTTGCAATTTGCAAATAACAAAAGCTGCAAAAGGAGTGTGGGGACATTAGCTATCCATAAAGATGGATTTTTATTTATTTTTACATGAAATGAATCCGATCACAAAAATTAGCCCTCTCCTACAGTTATATGCACATGTTGGTTGGATCATCCCCTGGATCACAGAAGAAGCACAAGTTGAGTTTCACTAGTCAAAATTCCCCAACTAAGATCAATCTGAAAATTCCGAATTTTAACATACTATATATGAAAGTAAAATTGGCTTTGAAAAACCAACAGTATACTCTTTGTTCTTGCTTTATCTCCTTGAGCAAGAAAGCATCAGTCAGAGCATTTCTGGATACCAAAGAAGCCTTAAATAGATGTAAAGCCTGCACAACACATGTAGAATATATATACATGTCAGAACCATGTACGTGCATACATTTTAATGCAAAAGAACTGATATTTAAGAACCCACATTACGTAAAAATATCAGAATCACAATATATATATATATATATATATATATAGATGCACAAAAATCAAAATAATTTCTCAACTCTATTTATATGTGAGGCTCATCTAGCTTCTCAATATGGTTAGGAAAAACTGTACTCATATAGCATTTGGTTGACCTCATCCTCACCCATGACCACTTCCTTCTCTGCAGACTGCAATGTCACTGAGGGGTATCTGCGCTCCCTTGATAAGATATGCCTGAGATTGAAGATAAAGGCACTACTGTCAGACCATCCATTACCATGAAGTTGGACGGCCCCTTGATAAATCCCTCGGTAATCTTGGTTTCCTCATTACGACAATTTGCATATAATACGTAATAGATGAACAAAATCTTGCGCAACTTCTGCATATAATACCCTATTCTCGACTCTGTTGACAATAAGCTTCAAACAAATGTTTGCCTCTTTCTTTGTTGAGTTAGTGACCCTTTGTTGAGACTGATGTCTACTTATTAGACCATTGACCCCAGGAAAAAAATTGCCGCAAGTTTTACTAACAGGGAGTGGATCCAAAAAGGCTTCAGTCAGAGGTTTCCTCGACACCAGTGAACACTTGAGCAATATCAAAACCTGTGTGGGAGAGAGAAAATAAGAATGAGAATATCCACTCAGTACATACACACAATAAAAAATTAAGTACCTTATCCTTTTCCACTTTTACAGTTCTCTCTTCTAGTGTGCTTCCATCCCCCTGCTCCAAGCTTGCCGAGCAGGCTTAAGTCATGGTCGAGATGGGTTTTACATGAAAGTCACTCCTTATCATAAATTGGGAAGTAGATTTCATAAAAACTCCTCCCTCTTGAGGTACTGTGATTGGGCTTGGTAGTTTTAACTCGTATAATATGATTTTCCCACAGCGACAAATACAATGACCAGTTCGGTAATAACTCACACGGCTGCAGGCACCATTGCATGCATAATACTTATTACCATCACTTCCATTCAAATTTACTTGTAGGTTCTTGCAGTAGATTTCAGCTGCACTTCTGGCTTTGTAAAAATTCTTCATCAAGATTCTTAACAGTACTAGTATAGTATAAGTTACCCATACAACCAAATGACTGTTGACCAATGAGTTTAATGATTCTACCAATGGGAATGGTATTTTAATTCATGTTTGTTCCTAAAGTCCCATCCCGGGTTGAACTTTATAGTGCCCTAACTTAGCTCCAAAATGCTCTGACCACCATGATCAAGATTTATTAAAAGGGTGTAGTAAACAATTGTAGTAACAACAAAAAGAAAAGAAATCAGGAAACACAACAATGGACACAATTAGTTATACATGTAATCAAAAAAATTAAAGAAAGAAATAACATTATTAATATTTGCAGGATTGGGAGGAGGGAATGTGAAGGGGTGGACACTTAACACTTGACCAACACCAAAAAGAATATTTATTTTGGCCAACCAAATTAGATTGTTCTTGGGCTTACTACTACTTAAATCTGAATCAACAACGTCTTCTACATTATTTTGTGCTTTTTTAAATTTATCTTATAAAAATAATGGGTATTTTCTTTATCCTAAAATATGTCTACAATAATAAACAAAAGACACTAATAATAATCCTACAATACACTATAACCCAAAATCATACCTTGTCGAAAAAATTGTAAAGAAAAAAGGAAAAAAATAAAGGATATGCTAACAAATTATCTTTTTGTATTGAAGAGAGCTCCAAGTGTTATTTCAATTTTAATTTTTTTTCTTGGTGCAGTGAAAACATTGTCTTAATATGGTGGTATTATAGTAGTACTCCACAATGGTAATTTTAATATAATCATCAGTCATGACAAGCCAAGCATTCTAGTGCCAATTTTTAAACAGCTAAGAACACAAAAATAAATAGAATATATCATACACACATTAGAAGGCACAAGAAAGCAGAATACACACATAACCAACAAGTTTTAGACACCAGCTAAGGCTTTAAGTTGCCAATAACAGAAGCTGCAGAAAGAGTCTGGGGAAGATGGATTAGCTACATGAACTGAACTGAAGCCAATCGCAAAAAGTTGGTCTCTCCCACAGTTCTATAAGCATGTTGGTCGGATCACCCCCTGGATCACACAAGAAGCAAAAGTTGAGTTTCACTAGTCTTGAATTCTAATTTGAACATATACTAAAGAAGTAAAGTTGGGCTGCAAAAACCAAGTTCATTTGTAGCAGTACCTCAAGATTGTTCAACCAACTAGGAAAAAAAAAGGGAAAATGAAAAAGAAGCACAATATTCAAGTTTCTTTCCAACTCTATTACCTTATTCTTCTTGCTTTATCTCCTTCAGCAAAAAAGCAGCAGTCAGAGCATTTTTTGATACCAAAGAAGCCATAAATAGACGTAAAGCCTACACAACACAAAAAATGAAGGATATGCATGAGCCAATCGAGCAAGTAAATGGGTTATGAATAGGTTTATGAATCATTGACTAGATATGAACCATTTAAGAACTGCATGATAGTATTGTGAGGAAATATTGGTCAAATGAATCTTGTATTGTATGTTCCAAAATCTTATTAGAATCCCATGAATGGAAAGGGAGTATATGGAGTCATCAACTATATCTTTTATGCCATTTTCCAAAAAATATTACTGAATGCAGTTATAACTATCGTTTTTAATTGATTTACCTCTCATCTCATTTGTACAAATTTCTCTTCCATGTTTGGGAATCTAGTGGAAAAGAAACGAAAGAAGACTATGATAGCCTCTTTTCTCAAATTGGAGATTATAGAGAGAACATAATATAAGACAATGGAAAGAGAAATTTGTTAATGAAGTATGCAATAAAAGTGATTAAGAGGGTGTTTGATAAAAACTGAATAAAAAGTTCTGAATCAATATGAATGAGCTGAATGAAATAAAATTCTAAATACAGAATGAAAAAAGTTGTTTGATAATTGACATGTCTGAAACATCTGAATGAGTCGAATGACAGAATTTTACTATTTTACCCCTCTGAAAAAATTTAAAGTTGCTGTAAATTTATTAAATATTACTTAATATAATAGTTAATATTTTTTTTTATTTTTTAATTTTTTTTTATAATTTCAGCTGCTCATTCAGCCAAAAAAATTTGACTTAGCCATTCAGCTCAATCATCTGACCGATTCAGCCATTCAAACGATTTTTATCCAAAACAAAAGCACTTAATGGCTGACCGATTCAGTCATTCAGATGTATTCAGTTCTAAACAAACAGCCCGTAAATCTTCTTAACATTATTCATTCATATGTGAGGCTCGTCTACTTTCTCAATACGGTTTGTTTATAATGATTCATATAGCATTTGGTTTACCTCATCCTCACCCATGACCACTTCCTTCTCTGCAATGGCACTGAGGGGTATCTTCATTCCCTTGAACAGAGATAGGCCAGAGGTTGAAGATAGATGCATTACTGTCAGACTGTCCGTTACCATGAAGTTGGACGGTCTTTTGATAAATCCCTTGCTAGTCTTAGCTTCCCCATTACGAGGCTTTGAACTCATAGTATGTTGACTCGCTTTAAAAAGTTGAGTAAAATCCCTAGCTGATGGATCTGTAGCTTCCCCAATACTAATTAGCTTCTTATCCAGAGCAAGACCTAGCACCAACTTTGAGTTGAGTAAAGTTTCCTTCATTTTCTCAGATTCAAAGAGTTTAACTTCAATATCCTGGATGCTCTTGTATAAATTATCCATGCATCCTTTAAAGGTAAAATACGAAAATCTTTTATATAGATAGCCAAGCGGGAATGTGAGGAAACTACAGAGTAGATCAACAAAGTCATCTTCAGCCTCTGCATATAATACTTTATTATTGACCGTGTCAACAATAAGCTTCAAACAAATCTTTGCGTTTGTGGAGTTACTAGTCCTTTCTTGAGATTGATCTATACTTGTTGGACCATTATCCCCAGAGGAAAAATTGCTGCAACTATTACTAATTGGGAATGGACCCAAGAAGGCTTCAGTCAGAGGTTTCCTTGACACTAGTGAGCATTTGAGCAATTCCAGAACCTGTTTGAAAGAGAGAAAGTAAGAATGCAAACATCCGCCTTATTTATATAGGCAAGAAAATAAGTACCTTTTCCTTTCCAAATTTTATGGTTCTCTCTTCTAGTGTGCTCCCATCCACTGCTCCAAGATTCCTAAGCAGGGTTAAACCAGTCATGGTGGAGAAAGGCCTTACATGAAAGTCACTGCTTACCATAAAGTGGGTGGTAGATTTCATGAAAACTCCTTCCTCTTGAGGTACGGTGTTTGGACTTGGTAGTCTCAACTCGTCTACCAATTTACCCCCACAGCAACAACGACCA
This sequence comes from Aralia elata, assembly GCA_034770075.1. Lineage (NCBI taxonomy): Eukaryota > Viridiplantae > Streptophyta > Magnoliopsida > Apiales > Araliaceae > Aralia > Aralia elata. The sequence continues at coordinate 4,197,155 of CM068388.1, read as the reverse complement.
TTTAGGTAATAATAACTCACATAATAACACCAGGTGTTGCCGCATCGATAATACTCATTACCATCAGTTTCATTCAAATTGACTTTTAGTTTCCTACAGTAGACTTCAGCTGCACTTCGAGGATGAAGCAGTATATCCCTGCACTCCTGGTTTTGCAAAAATCTTTCATCAAGATTCTCAACACTAGCATATAAGTTACCCATACAACCGAATGATTGTTCACCAATGAGTTTAATGATTCGCCCAATGGGAATTGTCATAAAACTGAAGAGAACATCTACAAAATCTTCATTTGACTGCGCAAAAACTACTTGGTTGCTCTCTTTTTCTACCAAAAGCTTCAGGCTTAAACTTGGTAACTCTTCGTTCTCCATGGTCTGAAACAAGAAACAAATTACAAACTAAAAAAGACCACCAAAGGGCCTTATACACAATTGGTTACATGAAAGTCAGCACTGTCTAGACTTTGTACAATTGATGCAGGACCTTTCAGAATTCAACAGTTTAGAGACAAATCAGGTCAAAGTTGTGCTGTTTAACAAATCTAACAGTACCTGAGGACTTAAGAGAGCAGATATCAAGAAAACAGGACTTTCACAACTATTTTAGTGGTTTCATTTGTCAGAATCACCAAACAAATAGTGCTTCCTCAGTTCCGCTAACGAGTCCCATTTGAAAATTTTGCAAATATTAACCCGTGTCTAGACTATGTGAAATTGATGCAGGACCTTTCCCAATTCAACAGTTTTGAGATTTATGAGGTTAAATTTTTCTGTTAACAAACTTACTGGTACTTGAGGACAATGGCGGACCAAGATATTTGAGGGTCAGGACATTGATAAAAAAAAAGGTTAATAGATTAATGAACAGCTAATAAACAGCTCATTTAACTATCCGCAAGACAATTTGGCAGATGGGTCAAACTGTTTGGTGGATGACTTTAATGACTAGTTTGCCCTTGTTTTATTAAATAAAAAAAATTAAAAAAAAAAAAACCTGTTCGCCAAACAGTTGGATGGACGGGTTCTTTTTGAAAACCCAGATCGTGTTTTTGCTTTGTCTCTCTTTCTTGTTTTCTTCCCCAAATTGAACCATAGGTCCCAAACATTGTTTTCCCGCAATCGAATCAATCAACTCCTCAAACTCCCCAAAACCCATGTGAGTGTATGTGTGTGTGTGTGTATATATACATATGTAGAGTTCAGCAATTGTTTGTAAGCATGAGTCTTAAACCAAAAAAAAAAAAGAAAAAAAGAAAAGAAAAGGAACCCCATCCATAACCCATAAGCAGTAGAGCTTCTGGCACCACCTTTCCCACAACATTCAAACACCTTCTATCAAATCCCCATTATCCCCTGAAAGCCTCCTGAACCATATTTACACACACACACACACATGTATATAACAAGTATTACACAAAAACCAACCATATCCATTTCAATCAGTGTCACAGAAACCAGGAAGTAAATTTGAGGTAAAGAATTAATTCATGAAAATAAGCCCATATATTACAAGAAAACAAAGGTGACGACCCGGGCAATAAGCGCAGAAAACATGTAGAGAAAGCTGAAGTCAAGACTCCCAAAAACAATCTGGGTTTTAAAAAGAAATAATGTCCATCCAACTGTTTGGCATTACAATACTCCGCCTATTTTCAAACCACTTGTGGGACAATATAACTATATATATACACCTAGTTGTTCAAATAAACATACTACTTACCTCTATTCCACAAAAATAAACCCATTTGTAAAATCATAAGCTTTAACAATATACTTTTGTTCCATGTAAATTTCCTGAGTGTTTACTTAAGTAGTTATGATACCATAATAGAATTATGATACTATAATTTTTGACATTATGTCATTTTATGCCACCATTGTTGAATAAATGTGACTCTGCATTTGAGAAAAATAAAATATCAACCAGCAATTTTTTAGTGGAAAGATGGGCGTAATATTCAAGATATTAACATTTTTCAGCTCCATTTGTAACATCAGTTTCAACTTAAGTCACCAAACAAAAATTAAACCAAACTTTCAGAAACGGAATTCAACAGTTCTTTAAGTCAATTTCAGAACAGAGAAACCAAAAATGGAGTGAGAGTACAGACCTTTTGCTTTTTGCTCAACTGAGTCGCCATGACTTTGGATATTATTAATTGTGCAGTTTTGGGGGAGATTCAGTTCCTCAAAAACCCTAGCTAAAACCCTAGGGGATGGAATGTATACTGTAGAATGGGTTTGATCTGACGGTCAGAAATGCAAATTTGTTTGGCGCCTGGCTGTGAAACAGTGTACTTCCCTACCTTTCCAAATTTGTCCTTTCCCTTCTATATGTTGACTTATTTATGTAGCGTAAGATTTTTGATTTTTTTTTTAATAAGCAGTAATATTTTTAGATGATTTATAATATTTATAATTACATTCACTAAGATCAAATGAATGCATCAGTTTTGATTTTAAAAATATTATATAATTGATTTTTTTTAATATAGAAAAGAAGAAGTCTATTTTTGAAACAAAAAGAGCGTTAAAAAATATATCCAATTTTTTTTTTCACCAGAAAACAATTCAATTATATACTTTCTAAGAATGGGCCACTTTATTTAATTTTTGTGAAAGTATGCCAAAATGTTAATATTCATTAATCCAATTAAGATTGTTAAATTCTTTAGGACTTATATCATCAAAGTCTAACAAGGTTTATGGATTTTTTTTTTTTTTTGTTAATGTAGAGTTTCCCAATTGTAGTCGGACTATTCTCCCAAGCCCGGTGTCAGTGCTTTTTTACTCTCAATTTACGCTGGGGGACGGTGGCCCCATTAGCATTTCTGCTTTGACAATTGTTACAAGTGAGATTCGATCTCAAGATGTTCGAGTCTACAGCTCATCTTAGAACGTCATTTGAACTACTACGCCAATTGCTGGGGTTGATTATGGCTTCTTTGCATAGCAACTGTCAATGAATTACTCTTACAAATATTAATTTATTGAAATACATAATTAGGTACATTAGCGATAATCATCGAGAATTTAATGGGATTTAAGTACACTACCTATGACAACTCCCGGTAATTCCAGCACCGCGGTCGCCTTCCTCTTAGCATTCTAAGTGGTTGGTGTCTTTCGACTATATTGTAAACTTATGTTTCTTTATATAGGGCATCTGAGAAATCATGATTCAATTATCTTTTTATCTTTTTTTTAATTTTTACTCTTACTCTTTCTTTCTCCATGAGATTATATCAAATAAAAATAAACAAAAAATAAACTGGTATGCAAACTATAATTGTAAACATGTCATGATCGAATCTATGAGAGCATTAGTTTATACATTCTTTTTAATCTTGACTCTGCTCTAGATATAAATTTTTTCGTTCTTTTTTAATAAAAGAATCACCTAAAGTCCCGACTAAAAAATAAAATTCCTGATCTTTTCACCAACAAGGACTCATGCTACTCCGCCACCCGCCCCACCACGTTCCTCCTCCACACCTTATATGTTAGCCTGCCAAAACATGCAAATAATTGTACATTTCTCGTCTTTCCCATCAACTGGGGTAACATTTTAAATTTTTTGAACAAAAGTCGATGTAATTTAATCTTTCCCATCAACTTGGGTAACATTTTTAAATATTTGAACAAAAGTCGATGTAATTTAATCTCTATTACTTTGACGAAAGTCATGTAATCCCATTCAAGCTCAACCTTAGCAAAGTGGTTTCCTAATAATAGTAAAAAATGTTGTATTTCTTTTTTCTGCTTAATCAATTGGGAAAATAATTGAAACACTATTATTCCCATCCCACCACATCTCTACCAGCTTAACTTGACAAAAATATTATTAGGAAAAAGAAATCCATGACCGATTTAGTATATATGATTCTGAGGCAGAAACAATAAATAACAAAGACAAAATATATATATTTAAACTGAAAACTAAATGGGGAAAGCAGCATCATATTCATGTAAGAGCATGCACAGGTACACCAAATTAACGCAAAATATTTTCGTAACTGCTGTCATTCATGTAATCAAGGAATTGACTGCTCAAGTATATCACAGGTCAATAATCTCAGGTTAACAATCTTTTTCCAGTACAAACATAACTAGGCCAGACAAGCTATCACTGCTGTGATGACCCTGGTGCTGCTTGGTGACTGCTGGGGGCTGGTGGGGGAGCGTTGGGCTGATAAGGCGGCGGAGGATATTGTTGATATTGTGGGGGCGGAGGCGGCATATTATACCCATACGGTGGATAAAATGGCTGATAAAACTGACCTTGAGGGGGTGGCATACCTGGGTAAGGATAATGATGCCCTTGTTGCTGCTTCTCTGAAGCACTCCTATTCTCACTTGACCCACTGGACGCCCCTTCTTGAGATGGAATAACTGCTCCCATTCTTTGAGGATCCATCGAGGGATAGTAAGCCCTCTCCTGCAGAGGTGGTGGCGGTGGAATATTGAAATAATGCATTGGTTGTGGGGCTTGGTCTTGGGTGCCAGGCGGTTGAACAATTTGGTTCTGCTGCTGTGATATAACTGCCCTTGGCAGCAATCCACTATGAGTCACTGCCTGCTGCCTTGCTTCGCCTGAGACTTCAGATTCGGGTTTCGGTGCTTGAGGTCTGCCCCACATCAGCTTCAGCCTAAGACCCTTTATAACCAGCCTGTTTGAGAGTTCTTCAGCTGCTTTCTCTGCACCTTCTCTGGTTGTGTAGGTTACGAAAGCACAAGCTCGTTGGAGCACCATTTTTATGGACTCGATTTCACCATGCGCGTAGAAGTTATCCCTTAGGTCCTGCTCATTGATTCTTGCATCAAGGCCACCCACGTACAGGGTTCTAATACTCTCATCCTCGGGAGGTTCCAGAGAGGGCATTTCACCTGCCTTGTTGAGTAGTTTCATCGCCACCGGATCATTGACACTGAAATTTTTTATAGAAAAAAGTCAACTGATATAGAACTAAAAATTGCATATATCACAAAAACATGAGCACAGAATGAGTATGAATGTAAGAACATATTTGGATAAAAAAGCTGAAAAACTGGTTCAAGAGGCCTATATGAAGGAAAAGTTGATTTTAGCATGCATCCTCAACAATCAGCTATGATATTGTTAGCACTTAGCAGGTTTGTTAGTAGCAAACTAATATAAAGCAATAGACTATTCATGTGGATGTGCCTGTGTACATGAATGTCATTCTAGAGTCCATGGGCATAAAATACTTGGCGCTAAAGTAAGAACAAAATGGGAACAAGTATGCCTCAATGTAAATGCAATTAAGGCTTTGATATCACATCCCTTGCGCTTGAGGACAAGAACATTCTACACTCAGTATAATAGACACATCACACACATTAGTCTGTGTTGTCTGGGTGTTGTGTGTTTGGGTGGGTTTTGTTGTTTGCGGCTTTTTCTTTTCTTTCTTTTTCCTTTAGTTTTTTTTTTTTTTTTTGGGGGGGGGGGGGGGGGGGGTGGGGGGGGAGGGGAGAGAGAGAAACAATTATGTAACTTACCCATAGTAACGATCTTTGATATTTTGCTGTGACAACTCCCCAGTAATGGGCATCTCATGCCTGTAAGGGCACTCGGCACCTCTTGTGCATTCACCCCTGATGAAGAAACTACAAACATGTGCTCGGTTTCTCTTGTAATATGGTGTTGTTCGTTGAAGCTTCAAAATAGTATCATTTGGCCGCACCTTTCCATATGAAGATTCATAATCCAGACCTGCTCTTGCCTGATACAGAATGATTACATTAGGATTGCTGTAGAAGTAAACAAAAAAAATGGAGGAAAAAAAGTGCAAGGCACAATTAATGAATTAACCAATGCAAATCGATTAAAAAAGTTTAAAAAGTCAAATATAACATCTATATGCAACAAACACATAAGTTTATATATATATACACACACACATATATAGAGAGAGAGAGAGGTTCAATCTCCCTTATAAAGATTAATGTGTTCCAGCAGCCTCCACAGAGTGTGTTAGCACAGTATAATAAGATAAGAGTTCACTTTCAGGAGGAGGAAAATAAAGTTGAAACTTCTGTTCAAAACACACCCAACCCCACCACGAAAAATAAAACAAACAAAAATATACAAGCAGGAACTCAATAAAACTGCCAGTTGTCAACAGAAATCAGTGTTTAATGGACAAATCAAGAGTTGTTATTTTTATTTTGTTTTGTGCAATAGAGTTTTAAAGGAACAACATAGTTGCACTTATGCTTCGAAAGAATGGCTCCCAATAATATTTCTTAAGCGCAGTGCCTATAGACTGATGAAGCTCTAGAAGAGCCTTGTGCTTTTGTAGCAGAGTACTATTTTCAACGAACTTCTTGTCCGTCAATCTATACTCTCTCTCTGCTCCATAACATCTTTTCTAATCCAAAAAATAAAGTAAAAAATCTCAAAATACAATAATCCACCTATGTCTTGTACCAATATATACTATATATGTATAACTACATACCTACATATATACATCAAGGATGTGATAGTAATTGATAATATATGGCTATGTACGTCAGTAAAACACATTATTTTACCAAAGCAATTACAGTGGTTCTACTTTAACAACTTATCAACAACAACAAAAAAAGAAGAGAAGTTGTTCTACTTAAACAATATGGTTTGAAACATCATGATTAACATACCAATTGATGGGAATAGCAATATACATAATGGTGCTTTATTGATGACAATCTAGACTACATGTCATGTTCATTTGGTTTTAGATTTAACGTACCCTGCGATCATGCTCCTCTGCAAAGTATTCCCTATTCACGTCACTTTTCGGAATGGAATCATTGGAATTGATACTGAGTGCAGTATCCCGAACCTGAACAGGCAAACCATATTCGAGGTCCAAAAGGCAAACTTGACATACATTTTTCAGCTTGCTGCAAGTCTGGCAAATCTCAGTTTTTTTATATCTTGCGTCACGACCTGGCCTCCACCTGAAAACAGTGAAAGGGCGGGTGCAAATTTTGCATTCCTTATCATAATCTGCTATTGTCTGCATGAAGTGAACAAAGTTATGTTTTTAGTAATATTAAAAACCAAAAGAACAAGAAGAAATTTTTTGCATTCCTTAGCATAATCTGCTTCTGTCTGGATGAAGTAAACATAGTAATGATTAATATCATTAAAAAGTAAAAACAAGAATTCACGTAATACGACGAACAGCTGTAAACATAACAAATGAATGGTCCACGAGAGTCTGGCATGGTATCTTTCAACTGTGAATTAAACTAAATATTTGATAACCTATATACACGAACTTATTATCAACAAAAATGGAAGAGGCTTTAGTATATAAATCATTGTTAGTATACATCTGTGCTGCATTTTCACATTTGAGATATTATAGAAAGATGAAAGTATAAAAGGATTAATGTTGTGGAAAAATGGAAAAGCTACCGATGTTTTGTTTACAAACCAACCAATTGCTTGTTAAAGTTTTCAATCACTAAAAGATTTTAATGGGTGTTTTCTTTTGCTAATTAAGATTCTTTGTAGAGTTATATAAATTGAATAATTTTGCAACCAGTTAACAAAAAATTTAATATTAATGATCCTCTATGAATGACCACCTCTCTGCTTCTCCACGTTGTTCATTTCAGATAGATGCTGCTAGAATTCCAAAATATACTCCTTGGTTAAATAAATATCCGGTAAAACATATGCATATATAGTTTCATAAACAACCTCAAACCCTCGAAATTAAAAGCTACAAATATTTGATCAAAAGTCTTAATTCTATCTAGTCTTAGCGATAATTCAACAAAAAAATAAAGTGTGCAAGTTTACCATTCGAAGGTATGGGTTGTCACCCAGGCAAGATTCGCATATGATTGGAAAGTCAGAGCGCTCCCACCCATCAGCTTCAACATCTCTCAATAATCTATGTGCCATAATAATACAGCCTGCAAAGAGAGAAATTTGTGTTATAAAATATTTCATGCTTTCCCCGATTTCTCCATATTTAAAATCTTGAGCCCACCAAAATTTTTCTTTTAAAAAATGGGTAATAATTTTATTATAGAGGCACATGGGGGTGACACCCATGTACAATAAGAAAACGGAAACTCAGAATACGACCATAACCCCAAATTATAAAACCAAATCATGCTCATAAGGCCTAAGCAGAACTCCAACAAAAAAAAAACAAAAAAAGATATAATCGATCCAGGATCTTAGCTTTTACAAATTCATACGCCAATCTTACCAAGTCTCACAAGGAAAAAGTAAGGAGAAGAGGAGGGGAGGTTAAAACAAATTTACATAAAGGTTTTCTTTAATATATAAAATTTAAAAAAAAACTAGTTCTACAATTTCTATTTTCACTGTGCTTTATATTTTAAAATTGACATATTCTCTTCATTTAAAATGCTAAAAAAAGGGCAAAACTTAAAATCAACAATCACAACTTCAAAAATAATTTTGCTTTGCAAATTCTTTATTTCTCTAACTGCACTTAGGACTTAGCTACACATTGGAAGTATTACCTTTACATTTTCACCAGCTAACATGAGTGTATTTGCATCTCTGTGTGTGCGTGCATGTTTTGATACATATTTCACCCCATTTGAAAATAAATCACATATTAAAATAAAATAAAACATAGTTGCTTATAGGGAAAAGAAAGGTAAATCAGTGAGAGAGAGAGAAGATCGATGAGAATATATTTGTCATAGAGGTTATAGTTGATGACATTCCATGTACCAATGCCTGTCATCCTAGTAATGCAAAATACCTACTTCAGCTTATAAGCAAAGATAGGTATACTTTATGTCTGAAAAAGCATTGTAAGAAATTCAAAATAAATGAATAACGAAAGAACACGAATTGCTGATCCATCTCACCATATCACGAACAATCAGCACCAAAAAAGCAATGTAAACCAAAATTTTCTACATGGCTAAACTAGAAACATCATTGCCCTCAACATATTTAGGTCCACAAATAAAACATGTTTTTCTTCTTCCCCTGTTGCTAAGTCAGACACAACATAACACATACATCTAGGAAGTCAAAAATATAGCAAGAAAATAAGAAGAAGAAAAATCTTACTAAATAGACAAGAGTAAGAAGAGAGAAGTATATTACTGAGTTCCACCTAAAGGCTGAGTTATATAATTAAAACACCCAAAAGTCTTCTCCTTTAGTAATCTTAGATCACTAGGACTTCTATTAACACCAGGACTCATTAATACAATAACATGACAATCCAAAATAGGCCATGAAATTAGGGTTTTTGATTCAAATTTTCCCTACCCAATATCAAAATTCTTATCAAAATCAAAACCCTCGAACTGGAATGTTTCTAATTCAAATTTCCAATACCCTAATTTCAAATCTGCATCAAGATCTCCGAACCCGAATAAAACAAAGCTAATTGGCACCACCTAATATTTTCATTTTGAGAGAGATTAAAAACTAAAAAGTACCTGATTCGATTCTCTCTTATACGCTTGGGAATGGAAAACAATCCGCAAGTCCAAAACTACGAGCTGTCGTAGTTATAGCTGCCGGAGATGAGAAGGCGGTGGCGTTATTATCGGTTGGGATTTGGATTTTAACCGTAGGAGACAGAGAGATGGATGAGAGTGTTTACGAATTTGCGTTTACTGGGATTTGCAGAACGAGCGTAGGCCCCCCAACACTTAGTTTTTTTCATTTTTTATAGGCGGCTAACCGACGTTATCATCTACTTTGGTTTATGGTGCGATTAATATACGGGTCCTCTTCACATATGTCGGACACATGTTAAGCACACAGTTTAAGAAAATATTATGTTGAATTGTATGTATATTTCCTTAATTTTTGTATTTGCATCAAATTCAAGGGAATATGCACACATTTCAAGATAATATTCACTTAAACTGTGTGTTTAACATGTGCCCTAAGGACACATGTTAAGAAATTCCTTAATATATTAGTTTCGGGTTTGAAAAAAAAAAGAAAAGAAAACAAGTATACAACTGAATAAATTGATCCAACAAGTATGTTGGGTAATTACTTCTTTATTCAAAATGTTAACTTATTAAATTGAGACTTTGTTATTGAATTATGCTGCGTATTTCAATAGTACAGTTGAAGTAGTGTGCCTTTTAAAAGCGGACAAATCTGTGGCATACTAACTAAGCTGAAAATATTGGCAATATATAGAGACAGCTCTTCGCATAGTTGAAAATGGTTGGAAATATTTTACAAAACTGTCCCATGCATAATGAATAGCCTAATTTTGAGTCAAAAAGATGAAGCGAAGGCAACACACCTCTGCATATGCTATATATCGTTATATGGTTGCTATGTGCCCAAAATCATACAACATAAGATGACAGATAAGGAAGCCCTCACAACCAAAACTTAATTTAGTCCACTGGATCTAGCTAGTGTATATTTTGCACTGACGAAATTTTAACTGAACAAGTACACAAGGAAACTAATTTTGTCTTGTAACTTAATTCTATTGAAGTTATGTTTGGTAACTCAATTTCAAGTCTTGAAAGTAGAATTGATCGATCGAGCACATAATTTATTTAGTTTTAATTCTATGAAATTGCATATGCATGTGCTTTCAATTTTAATTTTAAATTTGAGTTAATATAACGCAAGTGTACGGTTTACACCAGACGTTCATACATGCACATAGTTATAACTATTAAGATATATATAGTAATAATTATATATAGGAAAGATGCATTGTAACTCAATGCAGGTTTATATATCCTTTGCGCATAGTTTAAGTATATACATACATATATATATATATATATATGTATTTTCACAACTCGATCGCTCTCACATAAATATAAATATGGGATCCACTTATTATATATTCATGTGACGAGAATCTCTAAAAAATGTCACTTATACATGTGAAAATATTAATTCCCAATAGATATAATTTTGTGTTGGAAATTAATTCTTTTGCAGTTCGACATTCGAGCGAAACTTGAAGAAATTTTAGCTAATGGAACCTGGCACTTGAGGAGGGTAATCAATATACTGTGTTAACGCATTCATCAACGCTTGCCATTATTCTCTGTGTTATCGGCTGCAATTTCTTTCCCATGGCCTCTATTTTTATTTTTATTTTTTTATTTTTATATATATTCAGATGGAGATACTACGTTGCTAGATTTACATGATTGAATTCTCTGTTAACAGATTCCTAAATGTACTTTCACGGTATCTCTAGGGAAAAAAAGAAGTTACAGCCAATAGGCTTAACTACACTTTAAACATTTGAGTCTCTTTGCTTTTTGCAACTTATAAACACTAATGTTTCGGTTATAAGACTTTGAACTTAATATCTCTGAATGTCTATAAATAAAACCTTTTAGCCATCGGACTAGCATTCTTACCTGAATAACTCACTTGGCTCCAATTTTTCATTTCACACATTAATAGCATTCCTACAATTGTTTATGTTTTCAAATATGAGTCATTCGAATCAATTATCATACTTCGCTGTCTGGAGAATTTTATTTATATAAATTTAGGACGATTAGGGTTCAATATTTTAAAATTGAAATATTATGATTTTAGTTGTAAAAAAAAATTAAAAGTTTAAAATGTATTTAAGCCATATCAGTAAGGTGTGTGCATGGGCTTACTTTGACGCCAATTGACAAGTGAAGGAAAATTGAACAATTACTCTTGCTGATTCTTTTATGATTTAATAAGAAAATTTGAATTCTTTGCCAGCATACACTTGACAAGTTCATGTTCTTAATTTTGTCATTCGTCCCCTCCTATGAGCTATCGTCATAATATTCATAACGAGCCTTGCACAATTGCTTCAGATGATGGTCAGAGCATAGTTTTACTTGATCCTATGTGTCAAAACATTCATTCCTGATCCTGATTGTTAACGTTAAATTCTGACCGCTCGCCAAATCACCAAATAACGAGCCGAAAAGACGTTTAACGGGGGAGAATATGCATTTGTTTTAGTGTGTGGAATAAAATAATTGTTGGGTATGACATGATTCCTTATTGGATTTGGATTTAGGTATTACCTAGTTCCTTATTGGATTTGGATTTAGGTATTACCTAGAATCCGTTTTGGTTTAAGGAAAGTTATCTTTCCTAATTATACTCAATTTAGTATTTCCTATCCTATTTGGTTATGAAGTTTCTTATGGCCTATAAATATAGGTGCTAAGATTTTGGAGAAGAGACATTCAGAGATATTCAGATTCATTCAGAAGTATTCTAATAATTATCTTTCTATCTTGTATTCTTCAAATATTTATTTAGTGGATTTCTTCTGTCTTCTCCGTGGTTTTTTCCCAATTTGGGTTTCCACGTAAAACCTTGTGTTAATGTCTTTATCTTTCTGCGTTGATTTATTGTGTTTGTCATAGTTTGTCATAACAATAATGACACATGGAAATAAAATAATAACACGAGGATTTTTACGTGGAAACTCAATTGGGAAAAAACCACGGGGGAGAGATCTTAGAAATCCACTATGAAATTAATATTCTCAACTGATAAATAAAGTTCATATTTACTTTCTCTCCACACCTTTATTCCTCTCTATTTGCTCTTCTGATGTTTCTTTATGAGCTCTCGGATTGGAGTGTATATACTGGTGCTAACTCCTTCTCTTTTCCTTCATTTCTCTCGGATTGGAGTGTATGTATATATCGATGCTAACTCATTCTATTTCCCTTCATTTCTCTCAGATTGGAGTATTCTCATAACTCCCTTCCCCCCCTTTCTTTGTTGCTGAGATGATATATATATATAGGAAAAAATGTTTGTGCACTGCTGTATATTACACAGTAGGGCTATAGCGACGGTTTTTTGGGCTATAGCGACGGTACTACCGTTGGCATAGACCTATGGCGACGTTACTACCGTCGGCATAGCCCAAAAAACTGTCGCCATAGCTCTACTGTGTAGTGCACAGCTGTGCACTTACATATTGCCCATATATATATATACACACACACACACACAAGAGAGAGAGGAAGATGAAGAGACTTTTGGTAGGTGAAAGGTTTTGTCAGTGAAAGGTTTAATCCTTTTTAATTTCCTGTGGGCTCCGCCATTTATTTTGGTTGCAACCTTCTGAATTCCCAACCTTACGCATTCATTGTCCTTTCATTTTCTAACTTTCCACATTTCAAAGTACATTCTCCAAATAATCAAAGTAATAGTAGAATTGTGGGTCCCACTGGATATTATATCTCAACACTGATGATGGCGGCAGTGATTTTGTAAACTTATAAGTTCACTTACAAGTATGTATGTGATTATTTGAATTCCATGTTCTAATATTGTCTAATTATTGATTATTGTTGTGGTGTAGCATCAGGGACGGACTTAGGATTTAGGTCTAGCGGGGGCGAGTTTTGGTACAATATATTTAATTACAAAATATAAATTTAACCACTATATATAAGAGTTTTTTTTTTCTTTCTTATTTTTAGCATGAGTTCATTAATCACAAAAGATAAACATATTTATCATAGTTTATATGAAGTGGGTAAATTCATTCTCATAATTAGGATAAAAGCCAATGAAATATGGAATAGAGAATAGAAAATAAATTTTATAAGGATTATCTATAAACTAGTGTCAAACTTTACATTTTGAGAAAAAATCAAGGAGTTTTGATTGTGTTAAAACAATTAAATAAATTTTACCATGATAAGTAATATTGTATAATCTGTTAAAAAAAAACTACTTGATTTTCTCTAAAAAAACAAAATTGTCAGAATTTGAGGGTGTGAAGATAATAGTTTTACAAACAATCCATATAAAATTGATTTTTTATTAAATAATATATAAACCTAGTGGGGGCTAAGAACAAAAAATATACATATATCAAAGAAGGAAAAAAAAAAGCTAGTGAGGATCGTCCACGTGTAGCATTATGTAAAAAAGTATTATTTGTATTACTTATATATGATTTTAGTATTTTTGACTTACAAATGAAAAAGATGCAACAAATATGAGGAGAGAACAATATAAGAAAAAAAAGGTTGGAGGAACAAATTTGTAATGGTATGATAGTTGTGTTTTTCTCTTTCTTTTTTTTTGGTTATATTAGTTTTAGGTTTTAGAATATTACTATTGTTTTTTTAAAAAAAATCCATGAGTAAATAGCGGTTAGGCCAGAAGTATTTACCACGCACAAACTATGTGTCGTGACACTAATTTTTTCACAAGTTAAATAATTTTATAAGATTTGATACCCTTCTTTTTACATCAAATTTCCGTTCTTTTTACTGTATATTGGTATTTATGTATCCAAGTATGGTACTGATTTAACGTATCAATATTCTATAAGCCAAATTTCAAAATTGTCTCTCCAAATTGCCATCCAATTTTGATATGACCCCTTAATTTGTAAAAGTCTCAATAAGGCCCAAAATCGGCCAACTCGGGTTCATTTCAACCCTCCGATTAAGTTGGGGCTTTTTTAAGGATAAAATGATAAACTCACATTAGTTTCATTTTAAGTAATAAAATAAAACAACTAATTATCAAAATAATGGAAATAACAACTAATTAATTGAATAATATAATAATAACTCATATATATGGAGGTCCGTGATTCAATAGTTGGGTCAGAGGTCTGTGATTCAAGAGTTGGGTCGGACATCTAGAGATGATTTTTTTTTCGGCTACTGTGCAGTTTGTTTTCTTGATACCTGGATTTGATCTTCAAGATTGTCCAAGTGATGATAAGATTCATATCATAAAGTAGTTTAATTATGGAGTTTTGCAGCGAGTTTGCCATCAAAGAATAACATAGTTGGATTAGCATTTTTTTTTTGGTTCTTTATATTTTAATTTCTATGTTTTAGTTTTTTCTTTCTTTTTTTTTTGATCTTGATTTCTAATATTAATAATTTAATTTGTCTTGCAATTACTAACATGAATTTATTATTAGTAATGTTTTATATAATTGAGTAATTATATTTCAATTATTTAGTTGCTATTTTCATTATTTGATAATTAGTTGTTTTATTTTACTACTTAAATTGAAACTATTTATGTGAGTTTACCGTTCTGCCCTTAAAAAAGAGTGAAATGAACCCAAGTTATGTGATTTTAGGTCTTATTGAGACTTATACCAATTAAGGGATGGATATATCGAAATCGCGTGGCAACTTGAAAAGACAGTTTTGTTATTTTTCCTATATTAGTGCGCCAAAATATTTTTTTTATATTGTTTTACCTATAATTGCACAAATATTAATATTTTAACTTAGTATTAAATGCTCAAACAAAATACTTGTACTCAATTGTTAATAAAACAATCAACTTACTAAATCAACTAAAAATCTTTCATACAACTTAGTTTTATTGAATTTAGAATTCCTAACTTTAAGCACTTATATATATAAAGTCACTCTAGTGTATTGCGTGTACCCGTATCGCTTCCAAGAACTTAACCGAATGGCATTCTATGTAACACTAATTTATTTGTCGTGGTCATATAAAGTTGGACCTATTTTTCCATCTTTCATTTCTGCTAGGGATAGGTGGATGCAATCAGATGAGTTACCTTGATGAGGTACAAGTCATGGCTTTGCGGTTTAAGATCTTATTCCTCTCTTGTTTGAACCTAATGAGATGTTTGGTTGAAACCAAATTGTCCGACTCAGAAACTTGGAAAAAAGAAGGCTATTAAGAGACCTTAGAAAACATGTAATTTGCGAGTCAACTCGGTGCAAACCAAGACCATTATTATTGTTTTGATAACGATTGAGAGGCCCGAGGACTCTTTTGCACCAAAAAAAAAGAAAAACAAAGAAAGGTAAGAATAAGAAAATGAAATTACAATTCCTTCCCTGGGGCAGGTTATTATGTCCCCACATTAATTAATTCCAGACAAAAATTTGAAACTTCTAAAAAGACATTTGGAATAACTAATCTAGGACGAAAAGTTTCAAATAAATTCCTTATCCAGTGCAGGTTATAATTATGTCCCCTAAGAGCAAATCCAATGCAAATGGTAAAATGGTTATAGCTATTGCTATATTTTAGCACCAAAAAGTGTTTTTTGGTGTTAAAATAGAACTCAGTCTCCAGTGGTTGGTTCTATTTTAGAACCAAATCGTTTCAAATTTAACTAACTTTTCCTCCACCTCACATGAAATTAATTTTTCAACACCCACATTCAACGAATTCCTCGCTCGTAACAGGAAGATGCGATCTACTGAGACATATTACGCACTTCGCAATGATCTTATTGAACACCTCTGGGCCCGTAGAGGAGAGGAAGCATGAGCATTTCAGTTAAACTTTTAATTTAGTAATACGTTTCCCGTGTTGTGGAAATTAGTTTAAGTAATTTTAGTTCCAATGTTGTAATACGTGAGAGGGTACTTTTTAAATAAAAAATATTACATAATAAATACTACATTTTAACAAAAATACAATGATCAATATTCGGGTAGATTAATCATCTTGACTCAAAGTTAATAATTAATTAATAGATTAATCCAACAATGTGTAATTATTGGAAATGAGGAACTAATGCTTTGAGAAGTAGCAGTAACTATAGAATGAACATGTAATATTTATTTTTTTTTTATTTTTTTTTATTTAAATTTTTTTTTTGCTAATTATGTAATATTTAATTTGATATTTGATAACTAATTAATATAGTTATAATAATACTACTAATTTCAGTTGGGGTTTGAGATGTCAAAGGATGACTATAGTCATCCTTGGTTCTATATTTAGAACCAAGTATAGCATTTTGCCATTTTGGAACTAAATATAGCATCCCATTGGATTTGGGTTTTTGCCAATTGTTGCTATAATTTGACTATAGAACCAAGTTTGACATCCCCATTGAATTTGCTCTTAGAGCAAATTCAACGGGTGCTATACTTGGTTGTATAGTCAAATTATAGCACAAATTCAACGGAGTGCTATACTTAGTTCTAAAATGACAAAATGCTATACTTTGTTCTAAATATATAACCAAAGATGACTATAGTCATCCTTGATAACTCACAAATTATAGCACTTTACCAGAAAATTAAATATTGGACATACCTTATAGCACTTTTTGGTGCTAATATGGAACCAACCACTGGAGACTGAGTTCTATTTTAGCACAAAAAAAATACTTTTTGGTGCCAAAATATAGCAATGGCTATAGCCATTTTGAAACTTGCATTGGATTTGCTCTTACTTAGACCATCTCCAACAGTAGTAGCAAAAAAACTCTTCAAATTGAAGTTTGTTGATCTGCGTGGCAATTTGAAGAGCATTATTTGCTATTTTAATATCTTGTGTCTCATCAGTCTCTTCAATTCAATTAATGCAGTATTTGACTTAAAACAATAATAATTGATAACATTAGAAATAATTAATAACATTCATTTTTTAAAAAGATAACATTCTGGAAAATAAATTATATTTAAAAACTAATATCCAAGGTCATTGGATAAATTTTTAATTCACGTGATTATCCAGAGGGTCATATTGGATAAACCAGAGGGTCATAATTAACGCGATTATCCAAAGGGTAATCAAAATAATATTTTATCCAATATGATAAATAAATAAATAAAAAAGAATGATATTAAATTTTAAAATGAGCTGTATATCAAACCCATCAAGCAAAATAAATGTTTTTACCTTTTTTCATATGATTTTAATTCTCCCAAAACAAAATAAATGTTTTGAAGAAGCAAAGTCAACTTACCAATTCTGAAGAGAGAGAAAGATGTTGTAGATTTGATAACTAAGGTTGGAGAGACTGTTGAAGATAATTTTTCTAATGTGACTCACCTATTTGAGTATCACAAAGTGGTTGAAGAGGCTGTTGGAGATGCTCTTATAATATTATAACAGTTTTTATATCGTCAGAACAAACGACATTTTTACACTTATTTTAACAAAGTATTTTGAACTTTTAGCGACACTTATTACTCTAATATTATCACCAACCTAAATTAATTCGAGACAAAATTTTGGAACTTGACATTTCTGGAATAACTAATTTAGGAAGAAAGGGGTTAAAAAAATTCCTTCCTTAGGGCAAGGTCTTATGTCCCCAAGGGGGTTCTATTTAAGGAGAATCTATGAAGAGGTAAAGACCGTACAAGGCTAATCACTTTATGCACTAAATACACTTTTGTTACACCAAATTTCACGTGAATTTTGACTTGTATTGTGCTGCCATTTCTGGAAATATCGATTTCCTTTGGCAAAACAAGGACAAGGTTAGTAATCAAGTGACACAAGGTAGGTCTGAGGATTAACTAGTAACGAGAGAGCGTTAGGGTTGGGGGGGGGGGGACCACTATGGATGAGACTCCCCGGCCTCGATTCTTTTACATAGTCCGGGAGAGTAGCGTCCTTCTTCTTGCATCTGAGTTAGGAAAAATAGAATGTGTCCAAGCAATTCTCCAATGCATCCATCACTTTTATGCAAGGCCCATTCAACAGGCGACACTGCCCTTCACCTCGCGGCAAAAGGTGGACATTCTAATGTTGTTAAAACACTCATTGACGGGGCGAAAAAATCACAACCTCCTCCATATTATCATCAACATGATCCCGAACATGGGGTTATAATTAATAGAGTAATGCTAGAGACACAAACTATTTTACAAACATTTTACAAATTGGCTGATGTGGCACTGCTATATTAGTGATAGTTAAAAAAAACACCTCCCCACTACAACACTATCACCAATACAACAGTGCCACATTAGCAAGTTTGTAAAATATTTGTAAAATAGTTTGTGTCTCTAGCATTATTCTAATTAATAATGTATTATCGGAGATGATGATAAGGATAGTCAACATGGACAAAGAAACGGTCGTGTTGAAGTGGTTAGTTTGTTGGTAAATATTGAAGATATCAGCGATTCGCATACCACGAATAAGGATGATGAAACTCCGCTCTACATCGCTGCCTACAGAGGACACGCTCTAGTGGTGGACGTGATTTGTAAAATTTGCACCTCGCCAGCTTACGGCGGTTCTGATGGAAGAACTGTGTTACATGCTGCTGCTATATCTCAAAAGCCTAGTATGTATACTAAATGCTTTTTATTTTTTATTTTTCTATTGGGATAATATATAGTACTGTCCATTTTAATATTCTTTCTGTTTTATCATATTTTTAATTATTCTAATTTAATAAATTTTACTTAAAATAACCAGAAAAATAAATAAACAAAAGACCAAGAAAGAATCAACTAAAAAATGTGGATTGAAATGCGAAACTGACCCCCTTATTTGTACATTTTTAACAAACTTCTTCCTAAAACTATTTTTTTTAACATAACTCACCCTTACATAAGTGCTAAATAAAATAATAGCATGAGTAACGGATGTAAGGGTAGAATTGATATAAATAAAATTTAAAAATAAGAACAAAAATTCAAAATTCAAATAATATAAAATATAAAAATAAAAACTAAAATAATTTAAGAAGGTAACAAAATGAAACATTAATTTAAAAATTAATATATAAAATATAAAAAAAATTAAATTTAGGAATTTAAAAGTTTATTTTTTTAAAAAAATAGTAAAGTAATTTTTAAAATAATAATAATAACAATGCTTATAATTAATTAAAAAAAATAACAAAACTAATAATAATAAACAATCTACAAAAAGAGAATAAATCAAGTTAGATTGAAAAAAAGTATGTGTGTTAGATTTACACCATGCAAACCTCTCTCCCCCGGGCAGATCTGAAAATCGCTCTCCTAGTTCCCCACTCCTAGTTCGAGCTAATGGTCTGCTTCACGTTCTCTAAGAGAAACTTCATCTCCGGCGTCAAAACAATGACTAGTGTGTTCCTCCATTGTTGCAAAATCTATTTTTCAGTTTTCTTCTTCAAAAACCCTAGGGTCATGTTTGTAATTAACACATTTAATTCTACCTCAGTCATATCCACCAACAACCATCAACTTATTTCTACAAATTTTTCTAGAATTTCTAAGATTCATAAAGTCCATCACAGTTTAATTTTCATCCTATTTTCTTAGGTACATATATTTAGCAATAAATTTAACGACAATATATCAGATTAGTTGTTGAATTGCTAGTATTGCCGCTAAAGACGTTATTTTTGTCGCCAAAAATGTACGTACGTGCTAAGGGAAATAACATAAAAAATGTAATACAAAGTATTCTCATCCAAAAATTAAATATCTAGGTTTCTTACAACTGTAGTAGCTACAATTTCACAAGCAAAAGAAGCTCATTTTGATTATAATATAAGAATTTAAAATTAAGTCTCTATTGATATTAATTGTCATAGTAATAAATGTCGCTTAAAGTATTAATTGTCACTAAAACAATTATAAAAATGTCGTTATAAATACATGCATATTTGTTCTAACAACGTGGTTTTACTTTGTTCTCGAGAAACTTTAGCAGGATGAGTCCAAAACTTATTGTCCTCGAAGGCAGTTTTGATAAAAGAAACTGATAAATACGGGTGGACAGCATTGCATTATGCTGCCTACTCCGGTTGTTGTGAAGATGCAGTCTCTCTTATGAAAGTAGACAAATCTGTGGCATACATAGCATGCAGATAAAACTAGAAACAGAACAGCTCTCCATATTGCAGCCATTAGAGGCCATATCGAAGTAATGAAACAAATTGTACAATTATGTCCAGATTGTTTTACTATGGTCGATAAAAAAGGTCGCAATGTACGTACTCCACATTGCGCTGGAGCATGGCGAAAGGCAAATGGTTGAATATATTTTCCAAATTTGTCCAGTAATTGGCAGACTTTTGAGTCAGAAAAACGACGAAGGGAGCACACCTCTCCATCAGGTGTCTATAACCAGTTGGTTTGCGACAGATATTATAAAACATGAGATGGCAGATAAGGAGGCAATGAACAACAATAACTTGACTCCACTGGATTTAGAATCTTATGGTTCAGAAGTTGAGGGAATATCACAAGTAAGAAAACTAAATCTTTCTTGTAACAAAAGTTTACTTGATGATCGAAGGATAAATCACTACAAGAAATCACACATTTTATGACGAATTTTTTGCCACGCACAAAATTTCGTCACAATTTGTTAATTATTAATTACAAAATTCATAATCGTCACTAAAACGTTTACTTTTGTGACGACCTTTAATTTTGTCACTATTAATCATTTATATCGTCACTAATTTACACATTTGATGACGATTAACAAAATTTCGTCACAAGTTATTTTGGAGGTAGAATTTCGTACCAAAATTTTGGAGGGAAACTTTTTAGTGACATTTTGTAATAATTGATGACAATATTTATTGTCACAAAATATTTCTTTCGATGACAACATAATAGTTTGTCATTAATTATTTGTAAAATTTAGTGACAATGTGCTTTCGTCACTAGTGTTTACATTTAGTGACGCCAAATACAAATTCGTCATAATTTTATTTGGAGGCAAAATTTTGGAGGGAAATTTTGGAGGGAGTTTATTTAATGACAAAAAAATAATAATTTATGACAATTTGTATTGTCATAAATATCAATTTTATATGACGAGATAATAGTGCGTCACTAATTAGATGAGTAGATAAGTGACAAAAATGGTTCGTCATAAATTCTTATATTTAGTGACAAAGTATGCAATAGCGTCACATTTTTATACGGAGGCAAAATTTTCTTGTATCCAAGCGCCGTCACCGATCTTCCTTTCATCATTGGCAGCCGCCATTTAGTCAAGAACCTCTATTATCAATTTTTAATAATCTCAAATTGATGGCAGGAATTATTTGACATTTTAGGTATGTTTTTAGATTTTGATTTGAATTGATAATTAGTAGTTGTTCTAATTGAACAACTACGATTTTGAAATGATTTCATGTCATTTTTGTTGTAATGGTTGCTATTATTGTACAATTTTGATAATCTAAATCACTATTTGGTTTAAATTTTTGATAAAGCAACTTCTTAGCTTTGATTAGTAATTGTAGTACTAAATCGATATCATAGAATGGTTCTGCTTTCTTGAAAAGAAAATGAGAGTAGTGATTTTGCTTACCAGGAGACTTAAATTCATAAGGTTGCTCTGTTAGTTATGTATGCATATATAGTGTTGAAAAAAGACAATGTAATAGTCCAAATTTTAAGTATATATTAAAATAGGATTTTAGTAAAATATTTTTTTTAATATATACTGTATTGAATATGTGTGGTATAATGCGTATGTGTGATAAATATATGAATATATTTTATTTCATGATTTGTTACGAACTAAATCTTTCGCAAAAGAGATGATCAATTTATAAGAATAATTGTTAATATTAAATTCTAATGTTAAATTTTTAGAAATTTTTATTTAAGAAAGGGGTATTAAAATAATTTTAATATAGAATTATTTTAATACAAGCATTACTATGGGAAATATAATTTTCATACAAAGCTGCGAGTAATACCTTTTTTTAATATTATGTAAAATAAGCATAATATAATAAACATAATATATTATATTTTAATATTGTACATATGGAAGATAATAATTCGTATAATGTGATATAAGTTGTTAAGTTAAAATAAAACTTTAACCATGAAAGCTAATTGAATTTTTTTTTTAGAAATAAATAAAAAAAACTTAAATATTAAGAAAGGAATTAAATTAAAATTAAATGAAGCACCAGTTTTTTTCTAAAACAAGCAAACATGGCCTAAGAGTCGCACATCCCTCTTTCTCTCTCCAGCCCAACCCTGCATCCGTCTTTCTCTCCCCAGTCCCGGCTCCCTCTGTGTCTCTGTCCTCCCACCTGCCGAAATCTCTCTCTCCCTTCCAAATTGAATTCCAATTTTACTCCGTTACGTAAGGAAATTAAAGCTAAGGAGGGATTCCAAAGATTATAATCAAGCACAAGAGGTATCCAACAGATCAAGCAGAGCTAGCAGGTAATTTAAGAGTTCAATTTGCTCATTATTTCTCTTTTCTGTTTTTCCTTCTGATTTCATCTTTATACCTTGAATCCTTTATCATAGGAAACTTAATAATCAGTTTAACTGCTATATGTATGCTTTTGTGCCCCGTTCCCTGATATATTATAAATTCTTCGACATTATTGCTTCCTGTTTGTTATGGTTTCTATACATATGATCTTATTATTATGCTACTTGCTATATGTGCTAAAATATATTTTTGTGTTTTCATATTGTTTTACTGTCATTAATTTGCAAAAAAAACGTAATAGGCAATTCTATTTTTGAGCATATGCCTTTTGTTGATAGTGAAAGATAGAATGTGGTTAGGGATATAGATTGTCCAACATGTCAATCTTAGGATTATAATCAAAATAGTCCAGCAAACAAAATAGCTCTAGAGTAATAATAATGTTTAACACTTGAATCAACAATGTGCGTGATTATAATAAAAATGGGTGCCTGTGATAGTGTAATGTAATGTTTAAGGCTCTAATTATTACAAGAATATGAATTTGAAAAGTAGGTAGGTATAATATATCATAACTATATGATAACCTTACAGCTGTTTCTGAATCCCAGTGATCAAGTAAACTTCATTCTCAATTTCTTAGAACGCTTCAATTTGATCTTCTTCTTTGCAGACTGGACTCGTTTAAAGCCGTGCTCCTATATATGATATTTAATCTGGCACTTTAATAAAAAGCTAAAGGCAGTGGATCATTTGGGGGAAAGACTTTGGTCTTTGGAAATTGATTTACACAAGAAAAAACCATTATTCTGTCGTACAATTCCCTAACATTAGTAATAAATGTAGTAGTGTTGGCATGACAATACTCATTTTACTTTAAATATAAGTAATTACATTTTAGTAACTTCGCGTCAATGAATAACATATAGCGATAAATGTATCTTTAGATTTGGAACAGTCTAAATTAAAACATAAAATATATCTTTAATTTTGGTATCAATAGAGTATGATGTTTCGGATTTTATTGAAGTCCGACAAATGATATGATGCTATAAAGAACTCATGTTTTACTAATGGAGGATGACAAAAGCAAAAAAATTATTCCAATAGTAATGCAAAATATGTGGTTTATGCAGGGAAAGGAGGACTATCATTACAAGCAATTATTGCCATTGTTCCTCCAATATGCGTCTCTCTTTTGATTTTCAGCATAGGCTACTGTTACCTAGTTCTCCTTTTTTGATTACTCCTTGTTTTACCCACTATCCACTGAAATATCTTTACCTTTATATTTCCTCTCCCTATCTGTCTATTTGTATATGTGCTTGCTTTTACCATTTGTTTAGAATCCCTCTGTTCCAATATTTAAGTGATGTCCATATGTTCTTCTGAAAATTATTTTTTTTGAAAGCAATATTTCCTGTATTTTCCCTTTGAAAGTTTGCTAATTGATAGTCTACTTGCATAATTTTCATAGTATATCTTTCAACATTTTCAATTCTATATTTAGTGTAAGACAATTTCTAACATTTTCAATTCTATATTTGGCAGCCAACAATGAGGATTGCAAAAGCAAGGCCTGCAGAAAATGTAGTACTCTTACATGGATTCCTCTCATCTTCCTTATTTTGGACAGAACAGTCTTTCCAAATCTGTCTGAATCGGCAAACAATGACTACAGACTATTTGTCGTGGACTTATTGGGATTCGGAAGGAGCCCAAAGCCGAGGGCTTGCCTATACACCCTGAGGGATCATGTAGAAATGATTGAGAAATCTGTGATCTGTCCATTTCAGTTGAATTCTTTCCATTTAGTTGCACACTCCATGGGCTGTATGATTGCATTAGCATTGGCTGCAAAGTACTCAAAATCTGTGAAATCTGTTACGCTAATAGCACCTGTAAGTGCATTTATGACATCTCTTATATACTATTAAATGTAGCCTTTTAAAAACTTAAGAAAATGATGCGTAGTATTATTATTTTTTACTTCACATGATACAATCTTTGTTTTGCTTTATATTGGAGACTTGGTATTTTTATTCATGATTTGCTAGTTACCTCTGTTTCATGCTTAGCTATTTATTTTCCTTGCAAATTTCTTTTGCAGCCTTACTTCCCGTCATCTAATCCTGATGCTGGTTTCAGTAGCACTTAAAAGACTTGCAGGGAGGAATTTATGGCCACCGATTTTGTTTGGTTCAGCTGTTATGTCATGGTACGAGCACTTGGGCAGATGTGTCTGTTTCCTTATTTGCCGGAACCACAGGACATGGGAAAAGATTATTAAACTATTTACTCACAGAAGGTAACAACCATAATCTGTTTCTGCTATTCTAGCAAGTAGCATCGGATATAGATTATGTGTCATTTACTCGTTTTCTTTGTCTTTTAGGGATTTGCATTTCATGGTTCTTGATTTGACTCGACACACTCATCATTCTGCTTGGCACACCATGCACAATGTGATATGTGGAGGAGCCAAATTAATGGATGAATATTTGGAAACTTTGAACAAGTCAGGAGTGAAAATCAGCGTAATTCAAGGTTCTTGGGACCAGTTAGTCCCCACTGGAATGCAGCAACAACATTAAGACAAAGGTCCCAGATGCCGATGTCAAATTAATAGCAAATGCTGACCATAATACAGTGATACTAGGTAGAGAAAACGATTTTATTAGGGATTTGGAACATATATGGGGCATCAATGGCTGATACACTATCAATTAGCAAACTTTGAAAGATAGCTTTATTCATGCAACACTAGTCTACCAGTAATTTTCGTAGATTGTTAATGTTCTATACACTAAAATTTTACCCCTGGATATATTGGGGTATATGACTATGATGCTGGTTCAGAAAAACTACTTGAAGTAAATTGAGTCGAGATTAATGAGCTTTATTTATGTCCTAATGCACTTTTCTTTCATCTTGCAGGAACCAGTAGCTATGATGTTGATGATTTCAATGACCAACCCAATACTGGATATGGAGCAGCTCAAAGCTTGTGAATATAGAAGGGAATGTACACTACTAGTGTATGAATTGATGATGTTAGAAGTACTTAGCCAGTGATGACTGACATTGAGGGGGGCCCACCTGCATTTCTGGATTTGATAGATTGTTGTGGATATACTACTAAAATCTTGTGTATTGAGAAAGATGCAACCAACTGTGACCATGTCTGTGGATCCGGTGGATATGGTGCGCGGGCTACTAGCTCTGATCTTCCTTAAGATGCCGCTTCATTGCTTTGTAAACTCCAAATATTGATGGGCAATGGGTAATAGTTTTAGGCTCGAGCAGATGTGTTGTGTTGTGAAAGCAGTTCCAACTAGTGTTGTGTCTTACGGTTTTGTGGCAGTAGAGATATAATTTGTTATTGTATTTGAAAGATGATGAATTAATGACAGAATCATTAGTTTTTGGCTCTTCTTTTCATATTGGAATGGTTTAACCAGTTATCATATGAATGCTCAAGGTTCTTGCACTTTCTTTAGGATTTCAGCAATCAAGCTCGTTTGTTTATATCATTGAATTATTTTGAAGTTAAATGCGAGCTCTTGGATTTTGTGCTTTCTGGATTTGTGTAGGATGGGATTAACGACTATTTTCATATGCTTATTATTACCATTTGTGTAGGATTGGATTTTGTGCTTTCTGGATTTGCTTATAACGTACTCCTCTTTACTTTGTCACTTCTAATTGGTCCCATCCCCACTCCATTTCTTTTTCTGTCACAAATTTATTTCATTTGATGCGATTTCCCCCTACTTTAATTTCGTGTCAATATATAATTTAATTAGTGATATTTTTATAGTGAACAGTACTTAACATTTTTAAAAAATATTTATGATATTATTATTTTTATTTATTCGGATAGTATTAACCGTCTTAATTATGATTATTAAAATAAAATAAATATATTTAATAATATTTTTTTTTATAATTATTTTAGTGACACAAATAATATCTTACCATAATTCCATTATTAACACATATACATATACAAGAAGATTATATTTATTTTCTACACACATACTATATAATTTAGTTAAATACGTACTCCATTATCTCCATTTGTACTATAATGAGTAGATGTTATTATAACGAGTAGTTATAATAATAATAATAATAATAATAATAATAATAATAAAAATAATAATAATAATTGTTTTTATTATTATTGTCATTATTATTATTATTATTATTTTTTATTATTGTTGTTATTATTGTTGTTATTATTATTACTATTATTATAATTATTATAATTATAATTATTACTGTTATTATTATTATTTCTATAATAATAATAATTATTTTTAGTACTATTATAATTAAGGTTGTATTCATATGCCAAACAGTTCGGACTCTCGGTTCGGATTATACTCGAAAAAATACGAGTACAATCTGAGTATAATCTGAGCATTAAAAAAAGTTCGAATAAAAATATTAGTAGAATCTGAGCAAGGTTATACTCGACTTGTTTAAGATTCAAACTACTCGAATTCTTGATTGTGATTCAATACATACTCGATTAATACATATTTGATTTGATGTTCGATACATTCTCTTATAATATATACAAATTTAAATCGAATTAGGATAATTAGTTATTATTTTGTTTTGTTTTTATTTTTAATTGTGATTTTATATTTGTAAAGTGTAATAATAAATATATTTTCTCATTTTTAAGTAAAACAAGAAATTCAATTTATAATTATATTTATTATAAAACTAGTCGAGTCGAATCTGAGTAGGATTTTTTCAAATATAATTTGAATTCGAGTATACGAATTTATCATTTCGAGTCGAATTCGAGTAGATCTATGTTCGCTCCTGTTCGACTCGTTTACACCCTTAATTATAATAATAATTATTATTATTTTTATTAGTACTATTATTATAATTATTACTATTACTATTAGTACTATTATAATCATAATAAATATTATTATTATTATTATTTTTGTTATTACTATTTCTATTATTATTATTAGTTGTAGTGTTTTTTTTGTTATTATAATTATAACTATTATAATTATTATAAATATTATTATTATTATTATTATTATTATTACTACTACTATCAAATGTTTGTTATTTATTTATGATCATAAATAAAGTTAAAGTTAAAAAAAATAAAAAAAAATAATCTAAAATACTTTAAATTTTATTTCAAGTACATAATATTAGTCTAAAAAAGTCTTTTAGAAATTAATTTAAAGTAACTTTATTTTTTGGTATTGTATTTAACATTCAGTTAAATAACAATTAGGGAGGGCTTCGCTCAATTCTTACCGTGTCTGGAGTTATGCGCGAAAGGGAAGCAATAGAGATGGTTTCGCTCAATTCTTAGCCAACATTGAAGGTTCAACCATATAGATGCTAGGTCTCTACCAATTTGTTTTTCCCTCTATTCCTTAGCCATAGTTTAGGCGGGAGAAATAAAAAAGTTAATTGCCAAATTTTGATGCTATATATTAGCGAGATTGAGATTTGATTGTGCGGATAATGTTTCGTACGGGTGAAGGGATTATCATTAATCCCAAAATTATACCCCAAACTTCATCTTTGCATCTTCAAATTTGCTCCTTCAGTCCCAATTGCAGAAGCCCTAAATTGGAAGACCCAAAGACCCTCAATTTTTTCAAAGGTATTTTTTCTAACAACTTTATTCATCCGTATTCCATTAGTTGTTGTACTGATTCATATATACAGACTCATGTATGTATATGTGTATTTGTTTGTGTAAGAGACCAAGTTCTTATACTTTTTTGCAATTGAGCTATAATTGAACTGCTATGAATTGAAATAGAATAAAGGAGATAGGTTGGTTTTGTGGTGATACAAGGAGGCTAAAATGGATTGATAACACAAATAAAGAGCTATGATAATGGTGATTTAAAATAGAGCATACATGGTGTTTGTCAAAAGTCCTCTATGGACTGTTTTGGATATTGTGACTAATACTATTGTACTGCAAAAACACCATTCTATGGCTAAGTCCTCTAGCAGTTACATTCAAAAGATTCATGTAAGCAATCAAAATCTGTGTTTTGCTTTGAACTAGGCAAATTAACTTCTTTTTTCTCATATACCTCTTATGTACTAGCGTTGGTTTACAATTATGTCATCTATGCTTTTGCTTTTAAGAACATTACCGGTATATGTAAAATGGTGGTGGTAATGGATCCAACTTGTGTTTTTGTAAAATTTCAGTTCTATTTTCAACCTGGAAAACAAATATAAAAAAGAAGATGAAAATGAAAGGGAGAAAGAACCTTGTTTTCCCAGCCTGCCATACATTATTTTTTTTTTTGAATATATCAGTACCATAGCTAGCTGCCATTAGACTAGACTGGATCACATTAACAGCGTACGTACTACTGTTAAAATTTTCTCTAACGTTAAGATAGAGATGTGTTTTGAGTTATTATCTTTTTATAATCATCATATATATACCCTTGATTTATACCTCACCTCAGCTATATCTTGTAACACTTCAACAATCCTCAAAGCGGTTGTAGAATCCAACCCAGAGGTGGGTTCATCGAGGAACAGAAGGGAAGGGTTGATTATTATCTCATTTCCTATGCAAACACGCTTCCTCTCTCCCCCTGAAATTCCTCGAACAAAGGAGCCACCTATCATCGTGTCTTGACACCTGTCCACAATGTTACTCTCACTGATGAGTTAATTCGAAAGTGAAGATGTACGTTTTTCTAATTAGTGATTTTTTCTGCAAAAACTCTATGTGGACATGAAAATTGAACATTAGTGTATTTGAATTTCACTTATTTGTATTTTGACTCCCAATGGTGGGTAAAAATATAAATAGGTGAAATTCAAATACACTAATGTCCAATTTTCATGTCCGCCTAGAAGAGCTCTTTTTCTGTCCTTGCATGGAGATGGAGTGATCTGTGCTAAGGGTATTGATAACTTAATTCAGCTTGTTTATGTTTCCACTATTCAGTCGGAGGCTAGGAGGGAAACAAACTTACCTCTCCAAGCCAAGTTCGTAGATTACATCTGTGGCTCGTTGCTCCTTTTCCTGTTTCGTTTGTGTCTTAGGCAGTCGTAGGAGAGCTGCATATGTTAATGTTTCTTTCACTGTAAGATGAGGAAATAGTACGTCGTCTTGTGTCACAAAAGAAGTAGCCTCACAGAATGCTTCCCAATTCAACTGACCCCAAGTAGAAGGAACTCTTATATCTAGAAGCTAAATCAATTCATATGTAAGAGAAACAGCATGACCAGTAGACAATAATTTAGAAATTTAATGTCCAAAAGTTGCTTAGATGTCCTACATATGAGGCAATGAGTTGGTACTCTGTCAAAATCTGTCGGTAACATATTTTTAAGTAGAGTTATAAACCCAGTTAATAATGCACTACATATTTAATAAAATCCAGGTGTTTAGTTGAAACATCAAACCTGTCAAGTTCTTCCTTCATTGCAGGATCCAGTTCATCATCAATATCCACATCATCAAAATCAAGCTTAGGTGAAAATGTAGCAGATGTGGAATCTTGCAACTTTGAAGTGAGCCTTGGACTAGAAACATCTTCAATCTTACCATTCTGGCAAGCAGAAGTGAGACCATTTAATTCCTAAACTATAGAAAACAAACCAGTAAATCAACAGGCAAAATGCTAATGCCAATTGTAAATGGAATAATTAGTGTAAAAAAATCATATTAACCATAGCAACACAGAGATAGAGACGAAACACATAATAGAGTCAACCTTCTCATTGTTCCCATTTTCGTTGTTTGAAGAGGAGTTTCTTGGTTGATCTTTTCGCCTACGATTCTTCTTTTTATTTTTAGCAGTTCTAACACATTTTGAATCTGCAAAGCAATAAAATTCAATATATTTACTGACAGAGTAAGAAAGAAAGATTCTACAAACACTGAAATCCAGAACCGTCTACACCACAAGACTGAGTATGGATTAACAAAAGGAATTACAAAAGTACTTCATAATGGACCATACAAACAGAGCAGGTATGCATGCATACATGTTGCACATTTGTATTATCAACACAAACTTCAAGAACACAACTTCTTCTATAGAGCAACATAGATTAATTCCTGCCACACTGATGTTGTGATGGTAAAACAGAAAATGACAAAACTACTTACTTTTCAGATTCAAAGACAAGCAGCAGCAATACATAGAATTAGCAATCTGGCTGTAAATATGATCATTTTCTGTTCAATACATGCAAAAAGTAGAAGAGAGAATCATACTTGCTCTAATAGTTCTTATATTTTGGGATTCATAAATATATCTCTCTGCACATGGGACGACTTTCTTGAAGTCTATTTTCATATTACAGCTTCAACCAGAATCCGATTATGCGGATCCTCTAAATTCTATGGAAATTGATTTTGGTTGCTATAATGCTAGTATAGCTATAGTTCTGGAAAATTCACAATTTATTATTTAAACATTTCTTTCTTTATATACATTTTTTTTAATTTCATAACTATTTGATTGATTTATGTCTATATGTTTTTTTGATTTGCAGATAACACAAATAAATTGCTATGATAATGGTGATTTAAAATAGTGCATACATGGTGTTTGTCAAAAGTCCTCTATGGTGATTTAAAATAGTGCATTACTGTATCAAATATAATTAATTGATATTCACTATACATGAATAGTTTAAATGATTATACTCAACAAAAATCATACACATCATTAATATCTCTTCAATATGTATTTTAATCACCAAAATACTATTTTTTTTAGTCATCAAAATATTAATTAAAATTTGAACTATTGAATCTTTTCTAATTTTTCATACTCTTCTACAATTTTTTGTTTTCAATTGGACTTCTCTCTCTTTTAATGTAAAGTGCCAACATATGTTCAATTACATCACTTAGCATTACATTTTGGAGATTAAAATATACGTATGATTGTGATGGTATAATGGACTGTTTTGGATATTGTGTTTTCAATTGGACTTCTCTCTCTACTTGGAACAGAATATTAATTTCAGGGTTCAGGCAATGGCGATGGTATAATGGACTGTTTTGGATATTGTGTTTAGTAGTAGTGTAGTTGTAATGGATGAATCAATACACAAATTGCAAGTATTTCTCACTTTCTTGGGCTTCTCTCAGAACAATTCTGCTTTCTCCACCTTTCTATCCTTCCTTGCTTTCTCTCTCCTCGCCTTAATTGCACCTTTTCTCATTACTCTCTACTCCTGCTCCTCCAACTGTAAAAAGTATCAGATTAGTGTCTTTGAGCTTGAAATTTTCATCTCTCAGTCAATTGCAGCCGCCATTTCACTCCTCTGTATCTCTCACAATCTTCGTAAGTACGGCGTTAGGAATCTCCTCTTCGTCAACGATCATTTCCACCCCCATTTGATTCCCCGTTACATTCAAATGATTCATGTAAGCAATCAAAATCTGTGTTTTGCTTTGAACTAGGCAAATTAACTTCTTTTTTCACATCTACCTCTTATGTACTAGCGTTGGTTTACAATTATGTCATCTATGCTTTTGCTTTTAATAACATTACCGGTATATGTAAAAATGGTCGTGGTAATGGATCCAACTTGTGTTTTTGTAAAATTTCAGTTCTATTTTCAACCTGGAAACAAAGAGAAAAAAGAAGATGAAAATGAAAGGGAGAAAGAACATTGTATACGAACGAACACAAATGCATTTTAATGTACTTTTAGAATACTTATAATGTGAAAATCAAGTGTAGTGGACCTTTGACAAAGTTATTATCTCTGTGTGTCTTGAGTTCCAAACATAGGCGAATGTCACTTAATTATTTTCCCCAATTTTCTACATGGATGTCTAGATGTTTGTTAATACTTTTTGTTTACATTCTTTTGTACCCTGTAGTTGCAAGCATTTATCAGTATTTTGTTAGTTGCAACCATGCAGCTGAACAGGTTCAAAGATAATATTTCTTGTATTTTACTGTATACATTATACCCAAAAAGAAAAAAAAGAAGAAGCCCCAAGCCCCATCCTGTTTATTCTAGTGGCCTAGACCTTAGATTACTATTAGTTTGACAGCTATCAAAGGTGTAAGATAGGGACATGATATTTAGAGAGATTTATATTGTATAATTGTTTACGGTTGCTGGTTAATATTTACATCATTGTTTCAGCGACCTTTTCTTTTAATCATATAAGAATGCATGGTTGATACCCTTTGGTTGTCGACAATGTGATTGATAATTAAGATAAAATTTGCCTAGGTTTCCATTTAGTTTCCCTCTAGCCCTGCTTCATGTTCTCTCTAGACTCTTTAGGATTAAAATGTAATAACATAAATTTCTATTAAAAAAATGATAAAAAAAAAGAAAAAGTAGTGTGCTGCAACTTGCTCCCATTAGTATCTTCTTACTAAAATTATTTTGTGAAAAACAAAACAATAATCACATAGGAACAGAAGAGTTTTATTACAGGAATTAAATTGTACCTTTGTGTCAGTTCAGTATTTATCTCTGCCATTTTATTTGGCTTCAGGTTTTTTTGGTTTTTCAGCTTTTGTATATTTTTTTAATTGGCGAAGTCAGGGGTCTTAAATTTTTAGTCTAAATATCTTAAATGATGTGTCACTATTATATTGTTTATCTTTATAAGGAATGTATTGCCATTAAAGTGAAGTTCTAATACATAATTACTTCTTCACTTGTGCAGTAGCTCTTGGGTTGCTTTCCCTTCCTCAAGCATCTCGGTTAGTTTAAAACTTGCTCTAATAGTTCTCATATTTTGGGATTCATAAATATCTATCTCTGCACATGGGACGACTTTCTTGAAGTCTATTTTCATATTACAGCTTCAACCAGAATCCGATTATGCGGATCCTCTAAATTCTATGGAAATTGATTTTGGTTGCTACAATGCTAGTATAGCTATAGTTCTGGAAAATTCACAATTTAATATTTAAACATTTCTTTCTTTATATACATTTATTTTTTAATTTCATAACTATTTGATTGATTTATGTCTATATGTTTTTTTTGATTTGCAGAAAGAGTTTTTTCTGGAAGGTCAATAACCACCACAAGGTTGAAGGTTTTAATTAAGCATTTTCTTAGGATATGGATTTTAGAATTTTCAGCTTTTTGGATTATATAATTTGGTTTTGTGGTACTTAGATTATTTAAGCAATTGTTTATTGCCTAGCTAGTTGGGTATTTTGTTGAATCAATGAATCTACTATTTTTTTTATAAGATAATTACTTTTTATTTTAATGTTTATTGCCTTTTGTCTCTTATATTATATACAGGTGTAAAGTTGATTTAAAAAGCTCACTAAATGTATTATATTTTTTAAATTGAAAATTGTTAATGTAACAATACATTTTGAATGTCAAACAACTTAATATGACCATTACATCATCACGATTTATAATCATTTATTGGCAAATAATATTTGGTCAATGAAAATTAAAATTTAATGACGAATAATATTGATTGTTTAGAATTAATAGTATTGTCATTATATATATTCATTTAGTTATGACAATTGATATTGTCACTAATATTAACTATTTTGTGACAAGTTATGTCGTCACTATTATATATCATTTAGTGATGCCTTTTAATTTTGTAAACTATTAATAGCTCTTTATGTGACGAGTTCCATCGTCACCATAATTATTCAATTAGCGACATAGAAAAATGTGTCATACAAATTAACCCTTTTGGTGACAAACTATATCGTCATTGTATATATTCATTTAGTCACAACAACTAATTTTTGTCACTATTAATAACTCTTTTTGTGACGAGATGTATCGTCACCATAAGTATTCAATTAGTGACATTGAAAAATGTGTCCCAAAAATAACTCTTTGGTGACAAATTATTTTGTAATATTATTTAAAATATGAAATGACAACGACATAATTGTCATGTTAAATATATTATTAGGTGACAAATTTTTATGTCATCATTTATTTTCTTATTTTTGGTGACGCTAAACACAATAACATGACGAAAGAATAATCATAAATATGACAATATTGTCGTCATTAAAATTAGATGATTTAAATAGAGTAACATATTTTTTGTCACTAAAAACAATATCATTTAATGACGAAAAACGATTTTTGTCATTTAATGCACCAAGTTTTGATGACGAAACATAATATAGAGTGACGAAAGTTTCATTCAAATAGTGACGCTATTAACGTCACTAAAAGTAATCAATTATAGTGACAATGATGTAGATCGTCACCATAAGTTAAAACATTTAGTGACGATATCAAATATTGTCAAATAAACCTAATACCACGCTCATACGGTGACGCTCTCTGTGACGATTAACAATCGTCACTAAATGTTTTAGTGACGAAAAATGAATTTTATGTGACAAATTTTAGCGTCATTTTTTGTGTGATTTTTTGTAGTGAATTTATTTAAAACTTCAATTAACTAATATTATCTAAACAAATTTTATTTTATTAGAATTAATTAAGATCGATATATAGTGAAGCACACTACCATTTCTTACTTTTAGGGTTTACATATATAGTAATTAATTAAATAGTACACTATATATGCACTATAGAACATTGTAGTTAAGAATTCAGATCTACCGTCTCAAATTTAAAAGTGACATGCATATAGTCCTTTTAGAATATAATGTGACCATAAGTTGTGGGACAAGCATGCAATTAATCCGAAACTTTGATTAATGTAGCCAATTGAACAAAAGGAATTAAACTGATCGTTTGCAGGCCTTAGCTGAAAAAGCTCTTAAAAAAATTGATGCTAATAGAACCTCCAACTTGAAGAGGATAATCAACGGCGGGCGAGGAAAATTTCCAACAAGATGATAAATTCCAAGTATTAGATGATCAGCGGTTGAAGAAAATGGGCGAAACGCACATGGTAGTGGCTGCACTCATAACTACAATAACCTTCGCGGCTGGATTCACCATACCAGGTGGTTACGATGGAGACGAAGGACCAAACCAAGGAATGACAATTCTTACAAAAAAGGTGGCTTTTCAGGCATTTATAATATCAGATACAATAGCCCTCCTACTCTCAATTACTTCCTTAATTATGTATTTGGCTGCAGCCATGTTTTTAAAATGGATAGATATCGCACATTTTCTCGTTCCCACTACAGCTCTCAACATACTTGCCATTGTAGCAATGATGATCGCTTTCATTTCGGGGACAAATGCCGCGCTACCACCTGCATCAGCACTTGCCACTATTGTTGGTATTCTCGGATGCAGTTTCTTTGTAATCCTGTTTTTTATACTCAAAATGATTCTCCGAACTGATCTAATCTGAGGGTTTGGTTTGGATTAATCCTAATGTACGTACGTACTTTCATGCAACTTTGTGCCATGCCACTTTCCGTATGCTTGAAAAGGGGACTTTATATCTCATTGAAAATGAGACTTTATATCTCAACACGCCCTTTCATGTGTTGACGTAATTTTGAGCCAAATATGTGGACAGTTTTAATTGGGTGACGTGAAGCATATTGACTGTTAAGCCTGCACATGAATAATGCTTACTTTGATACCATATTGAAACATCTAATTCAAAACCAATTGGCAATGGAGTAGCATCTCAAGTTATATATTGAGTCAACTCAAAACCAATTAGTAATGGAGTAACCTCTCAAGTTATATATTGAGTCTCCAAGTCCCTCACGTGTGGCGTAATTTTGAGTCAAACACGTGGACAATTTTAATTGGATGACGTGGAACGTACATGTGGGCCGTTGGGCTTGTACATGAATGGTATCTGCTTTGATACCATATTAAAGTATCAAACTCAAAATCAATTGACAATGAGCGGAGTAGTATCTCAAATTATATATTGAGTCTCCATATCTTAATTGTAATTGTCCGATATAGAACTTATATCTCAACACTATTGATGTTTATGTTAATGATTTAGAAGGAAATATTCAATTCTCTTGTCTATTTGTTAGTTACTTTCCCTATCTCCTCGACTGCATGCATGTCATATCCTTTTTGTGTTTCAAAATATTTTCTCAAAGTATACATATATTGTACTATCGTTTATTGCCAACATCTGATCCACAACATATACTTTTTGTTCAAAGCATTCTAAATTTTTTTATAAACCCACCATTTGGGTGTAGGGTTTTAGACACATAAACGCAACGGAATTTAAAGTTTTAAAGCAATTTTTCGAAACCCTAAAACAGGATCCATGCGAAAAGAACAAATTAATTCAGAGGTTTAGATTTGTTTTACCGATTATCCGAGCTTGAATGGAACGATGAAATTCTGAACGGCTTCGAATCTCCAACGCAATCCAACGAACTGCGTCTCTACGGTATCCACACGAACGTCCCACAAATCGTCATACGATCTGCAGCAAAGAGAACTCCGGTACTAGCCACCAAAATCTGAATTTTCTCAAGTTTTGCTCTCAACTCTCTTTTATAAAACGGCTAGGGTTTTATTTTCTTTTTGGTTTCACGTACCTCAGACTGCTGATATATCAGATATATATAGCATCCAAAAAGTAATTAAACAAAACCCTAATCTTATTAGAAAAGTAAAATCCGAATTTATATATATTATATTTTAATTAAGTCTTACTTAATTAATATATATATACAAATTATCCTGATAATTTAAATTCGTAATTTAAATACTATCAATCATATTGATATATTTAAATCCTTACAATTTAAATTAATTCTCTTTTATTTATGTTCGAAGTGTGTGACCCTATATATTATTATTATATTGGCAATAATTTAAAAATCATATTATAAAATTATAAACAGTGAGTGACATCTAGTAATGCATCACTGCTACCCAAATAATAATAAGATCGGTGACTCGATGCAACCTTTTCGTGACCAATGTTTCAATGTAATTTAATCCTTTTAACCTTGACATCCTAGATTAAACTCGAGCCATGGAATGTGTCATACTCTTCATAATTTAATCTGAGTTTTCTTGATCAATGAGTAAACTATATGAAACAAATCACTATTTGAGCATGATCATGCATTTCATAGTCCTACTCAATCAAGAGGCCTATGGATATCACCCATAATATATAGGAGGTTAAATTCCATCTAGATCACTCGTATTCCTCACACGATTCATGATGTACCCAATAATCACCTTTATTGTCCACCCTATTAAAGGTGATCTTTGATGATATCAAAGTACATAAATTCTCGTATAGTTATATAGTGATTTCAGGTCGGAGGACCATTACATCATTGTCAGTATGAGAATTGCTTATGACACTTTGCATAATGCGACACTTTGCATAATGCGACACTTTGCATAATGCTCCACGTAGAATTCTCATGATGAGTCTGTCCAGTACATTGTTCTCTAACATGTACCTATGCATTGACTTAATATCTCATAAAAAAAAATCTCATATTATTGACCATCAGTCAATTCACACAACATACTAGTCTCAATGTATCATTGTTGTCCCATTCTTAATGATACTCAGACTAGGGACATTTAAGAGTAATGATACTTATTGTAATTATATAATCTTATGTTCAAGTCACATACTTGAAGCTATATAATTTGTATCATTATTCTAAGGACTTTTATTATGTTAACATTTATATAACACAGTAAATGAAACCATAATAAAATAATTCATTTATTCAATCAAATATTAAAAGAAATGTTAAGCAATTATATTAAATAATTGGCCTCTAGGATATAAACTCTAACATTGGGAACTCAAGGTAATATATTAATGAGTACGAAAAATGATATATATTGCGATTTTACATGTCGATATACTTTTACGATATATTTGATACAGTAACCAATTTTATAATATTATCCAATTTTATGTATTGATATACGTTGCAATCATAATTCGACTAAAATCTTTCACAATATATAACAAGACTCATCAATAAATAAACTATTGAAAATGTTACTCATTTACTTAAAACTCTTCTTTACTCGATTCGTATTCATATATATATATATATATATTTTGGGAAAATTAAGTCGGCACATTGCTAAGCAAAATGAAGGTAGAAAAAAATTTATTACTTGATATTTTCAATTTTTTTTTAAAAAAAAATAAGAAAATTTGATTAAAGCTAACTTTACAAATAAGTACATAAAGTTGGATTTCTATTTCATTAAATTCTTCCGTCCCAAATTAATTGCTTTTCTAGGATTTTTTTAAGTCAAATTGACTATTTTTAAAATTAATAATTAAACATATATAAATATATTTCTAAAATTATAAAAATTAAAATTAGTAATAAATTGTATATACTTTCTTTTGGTTATAATATCTTCACCTATATGTTAGCAAAAATAGTAAAAAGATTAGTTTTAAAAATAGTCAATTTGACTTTAAAAAGTCTTAAAAATGTAATTAATTTGGGATCGAGGGAATATTTTATTCTGATGACCAAAAGTGGAAAAGACAAAATAGATTTACATTTTCTGAAAAAGGGTGATGCTAGAATCTCTTGATTTATCAGAAACACAGAATGATGACTAGATGAGTAAAAAAGGCGGCACTGCACTGATTCAGTAACTTTTTCCATCTTTAGTAAACTGAAGACGTGGCACGTCATCATTGGCTGATGCTGCCGTGAAAAGTGAATACTACTACTACAAGAAAACGGGAATTTATTGAGCGACCCGAAAAATTCGGTTGATCCCGACATCAATCCACTGCTGTCTTTACTGTTCTTCATTTTCTGTCTCCAAAATCCTCCGATCTCCCCCTCTCATGGCGTTTTAACAAGAATAACCGAATCAATCACTGTCTT
Organism: Aralia elata; assembly: GCA_034770075.1. Classification (NCBI taxonomy): domain Eukaryota; kingdom Viridiplantae; phylum Streptophyta; class Magnoliopsida; order Apiales; family Araliaceae; genus Aralia; species Aralia elata. The sequence continues at coordinate 4,157,475 of CM068388.1, read as the reverse complement.
TTTTTTTTAGTTCATACAAACAATGCCTAACAGCAATAATGAAGACCCCAATTTCAACCCTGATAACCCCATTTCTTCAACACCCGAAAGACCCCCTCTCCTCAAGAAATCAAGAACAATCGCTGACGATTCTCGACCCCCTCACTTCCCCGGCCCACTCTTCCCCGCCGTCCGCCGCGTTTCGCCCTCTCCTCCAACTCCCCCGTCGTCGTCCTCCTCCTCTTCCGCCCCCGCCGCCACCAGCTCTTTCTCCGATCAGCGATTCGGCGTCTCCGATCGGGACTATGTTTACCCTTCCTTTCTCGGCCCTTACAGTTCTCGAACTCGGGTCAGCGTCAAAGCTACTGCCAAATCGCTGAAGCGCGAGGTGCCGGTGGCGAATTCGCCTGCTCGCAGCGCTTCCATGCCCTCGAATCTGAATACTTTGCGCGAATATCGAGCTCCGCCGGCTTTGGTATTGCCAGAAGCGAAACCAAAGGCCAAGTTGAAGCAGGAGAGAGATTTGAAGTCGGTGCCGGTTCAAGTTCTGGCCACTTCTTTGTCTTCGCCTGTTCCGACTTCAGATTCTCCGTCAATTGCTCGGAGAAGTGGCGGATTCAGTAGATCATTAATTCTTAACTTGGTGAGATTTCTTCCTGGAGAAAAAATAAAAAAGACAAAGTAATAACTAAATTACAATTAAAAGACGTGACTTTTTAAATTTTGTAGCTGAATTTTAGTTGGGAATTTCATTCACCAAAATGATTGTCGGTCTAGCAATTTCTGATGTTAATATGTAATGCATCTAATGATTTTTACCTCTAATGATTTTTTGGTTTTTTTTTTTTTTTTATATATTTTTGTTGCAGCTCACAGTTGTATGTATATTGTCCGTATGTTATGCAATTTCATTGCAAAGTAAAGTCACACAACTTCAGGTATGTATGCTTGAACCATGTCAAAGAGCTTAGATGTGTGCCTGTAAGTGCGTGTGTGTTTTGATAGTGCAAATTTTAAATGTTAAGTTTCATTTAAGTCTGAAATTAAATAAAACTCAATATTCTGTATGTTACTCACTCCGTCCCAAATTAATTGCTTAGTTTTGACTTTATTAAGTCAAATTGACTATTTTTAGAATTAATAATTAAGTATATATAAATATATTTCTAAAATTATAAAAATTGGAGTTAGTAATAAATTATATATACTTTCTTTTGGTTATAATCTCTTCACCTGTATTTTAGCAAAAATAGTAAAAATGTTAGTTTTAAAAATGGTCAATTTGACTTTAAAAAGTCAAAATTGGACGGAGGGAGTAATATTTTATCTACCAACTGATGTCAAACATAAATCAGAAATTTCATTTTTCATAAATTTCCTCCCTACCGTAGTCAAATAGATAGTTACGCTTTTAAACAAACAATGGTGTTATGCTTTTTGGAAATTGGTTTTGTAATGGAGTTTAAGGGGAAGTTTAGTTGATTTCTATGTGGACCACTTGATAATGGGAGCTTGTTTGCTTGCAGGAAGACAATGTTAAGCTTCATAGGCTGTGTAGTCATAAAGATATAGTCTATAATGACATCGTGGGGGTTTTGGAGTCTCAAAATGAGAATTCATTTGTGTATTTTGGTCACACTGACAATAGAGCAATCGCTCTGTATACTGTTCTGTTCACCCTCCTGACACCATTTGTGTTGTACAAATTTCTTGATGATCTTCCACGAATAAAAAATCTCTCGAAAACAACTAAGGATAACAAAGAGGAGGTTCCACTGAAGAAGAGAATTGCATATATGGTGGATGTGTGTTTCTCAGTTTATCCTTATGCAAAATTGCTTGCACTTCTATTTGCAACTATATTTCTTATAGGATTTGGTGGCTTGGCACTGTATGCTGTCAGTGATGGTAGCTTCGCCGAGGCACTTTGGCTGTCTTGGAGTTTTGTTGCGGACTCGGGAAATCATGCCGATAGGGTTGGCACTGGGCCAAGGATTGTTTCTGTATCTATAAGTTCAGGAGGCATGCTGATATTTGCCATGATGCTAGGGCTGGTTTCAGATGCAATCTCAGAGAAGGTAGATTCATTACGGAAGGGGAAGAGCGAGGTCATTGAGAGTAACCACATACTAATTCTTGGATGGAGTGACAAATTGGTAAGTCTTATACTCTCTATGAGCTTAGTAAGAAACTCCTGTTTTGAATTATATTCTGTGTTGGAGTCTATAATCCTTGATCTTGCTTATAAAGTATTTTAACTTATATGCTTAAGTAAACATTAATTTGTCTCTATCATAGACTAAGAATATCGTTTTTCCCCCCTTTGTCAGCCCTTTCTGCCTTCCTTAACAAGTCCTCGAGCCTCCTTTGTGCTGCCTTCCTCATTGGTTGCAATTATCAAAATAAAGAAGTTACTGATTGAGGCGCCCATGAAACTTATATTGAATCAGGCTTGTTGACAGCATCTCCTAACACAAAATGAGATGTGAGGTGCAAATATTTGAGCAGGTCTGCATATGACATAGTGGCTTAGGATTTCCTATCTAGTTCATTTTTAGATTTTGCAACTTGTGTTTCAGACTAGCTACAACTTCTTCATATGTACTTTGCTAGTGCTAAGGAAACCTGAACTCCTGAACCAGCTACGCTGTTAACCTGCGCTTATAATAACTTCTGTCCTACTGATTATATGTACTAGCTGCAACAGTTCATTATGCTTTTGCTCAGAGTCTGAGATCATCGAATCATTTGAGGTATACAAGAGCTACTGTTTCTGATAACAGGGCTCACTTTTGAAGCAACTAGCAATAGCAAAATAAGAGCATTGGCGGCCGGTGTTATTGTTGTACTTGCAGAAAGAGACCAAGGAAGATATGGAGATGGATATAGCAAAGTTTTGAATTTGACTTCATGGGTACATCCGTTATATGTAGAAGTGGCAGTCCTCTTATATTAGCTGACCTAAAGAAGGTGACTCAGAGAATCCTATATTTGTTCCTTTTGTTTTTTTTTTAATCCTATCTTTGAAAGCTAAGTATTGGGATGACTGTATAGAATATAGAATCTCTTTCAATCTCTCTTGTGGTTAACTTGTTTTTGAGTTATCATATGTATTTTTTCTTCTCTTGTAACCTTAGGTTTCAGTTTCAAAGGCACGTGCTATCATTGTTTTAGCATCTGATGAAAATGCTGATCAGGTACATTTCACTTGTAAATGAACTTAATTCATCTAATTGACAGTCATGAATTTTGGCCAAGTTATATTACTGATTTTCTTGTTCTAAATCTTTTCATGTTAGAGTGATGCACATAGCTTTGAGGGTTGTGCTTAGCCTTACAGGAGTAAAAGAGGGATTGAGGGGTCATGTTGTTGTAGAGATGAGCGACCTTGACAATGAACCGCTGGTGAAGCTTGTTGGAGGAGAACTCATTGAAACAGTTTGTTTGCACATGATGTTATTTGGTCGATTGATGATTCAATGTGCTCTGCAGCCTGGTCTTGCACAGGTCAGTGGCTTACAACTTTTCTGCAGTACTTATACTGGGCTTTCTCTAGGTGTCAATATTATCATTTGAGAAGCTTTACAAAAAGTCAAGTAATCAATTATTAATGTTTATTCCTTCCAAGAAACATAAATCATTTCAGCCTTGCCATTCTGTTCTGTGGTTAAAACTTTGACCGGATTTAATATAAAGTTCTAAAATTTTCTCCCAGGAATACATAAAAGAAAAGGAGAGTTGGCGTCTGTCTATATGACTGACATTTTGAATCATAGAAAATACACATTTTCATTGATAGCCTGGCATAAGATTGGTTGATTCAGTATTCGTTAAGATAGTAGTATTCACTCATGTGCAGACAAACAGTTCATTATGCTACATCAGTATTTATTCTGTACTGTATCCAAATATAGTACCTGCACTCTTATTTAGATCAAATCCTTTGTCATAAATGTTTTGATTTTCTAGAAAGTCTTTGAAAATAAACTTATAGTATTTGCTTCTTTGCTGGGAGTAATTTGTTGGTATATGGCAGATATGGGAAGATATTTTGGGGTTTGAAAACGCAGAGTTTTATATCAAAAGGTGGCCACAATTGGACGGTCTGTGTTTCAAAGATGTACTGATTTCATTCCCTGATTGCAATTCCTTGTGGAATAAAGGTTGCTGCTGATGGTGGGAGGATATTCTTAAATTCCTGATGACAAATATGTGCTAAAAGAAGGTGACGAAGTGCTTGTCATAGCTGAGGATGATGACACATATGCCCCTGGTCCCCATTCCAGAGGGTTCAGTTTTCTTCTCTTACTGCATGTGACTGCTGTGTGGGTTTACAGTGAGATATATGGATACTTGTAGCTGGAAATGCGCGTGCACACACATTTTCATGTAATGTTCATTGTAGGTGCCACATAATCTACAGTTTTGCACTCTAGGTTGTATGATCTTACACTTTGTTATAGTTCATTTTTTTTGGTGCTGCTTTTGTTGATTTGTAGTTCATCTTTTACAGTTTTTTTACAAGTCTTGTAGAATACTTTGTTCATTTTCTTTTTCTTTTTCTGGTTAAGATTACCAGTAAGTACATTAAAATGCTCAAAAAAAAAAAAACCTAATTGGTTTGGCCCTTGCTTTGTATCTCAAAATGTATATAATGAAAATTAGTTGGTTGAGCACTGGAGCTTTAAGCATCAGATTCTATTCTTGGTTTATGTCAATGCATCTTTTCTCTTGGTAAATGAGAAGTGGGTATGACTCGTATTAGTGAAGTAGTAAACTGGTTAAGTAATTTACAATGAATTAGTAATAAACGTTGTAATAGCCTTGTAGCTGCTGTTTTTGCTTTCAGTTAGAAGCAAAGCATTTATTTTCCATGAAGTAGAAGCAGATACAGTGCCTACCTTCTTGCTACAATGTGTTTGGTGCACACCAGAACAGCACGGTTGAGCTGTTTTCTTATCTCATTCATGCTTTCTTATTCAGGTAAGAAGGGGTCTTTGTCCCAAAATAACTGACCCACCAAAATATCCCGAGAAGATATTATTTTGTGGATGGCGGCGCGACATTGATGATATGATTATGGTAATTGCTCATACTTATCAATCATTTGTTTTGTCTTGCGGATCCGTTTGCCAGAACCAAGGGGTCTTTCTGTGGAAACCTCCGCGAACAATTGTCGTTTTTTGATGGTTTTTCCACTTCTCACAGCTGCTCTTTTCCACACCTCCGGATATCTGGTGCCAAATCATCGCCCCGCTTCCTTATTTATTTGATAATAGAGTTGGTTATAATTGAGATAAAGACCTAAAGATGTGTCAAATATGTTAAAATTTTCATACTCTGGTGGGAGAAAAATAAAACCTCTGTTATCTTGGTTGGACAGTGTTGTCTATTTGAGTGAGTGAAGCAGGGCTGTCCTACAGTCCCAACCATAACAGCTGCAAAAGTGCAAACAATTTGAACAATGAGCATAATGACATTTGATGATGGTTGTCAGTGAATTCTTATTTTTTAAGTGTTCATTTAATTTATTGCAGTTTTTTTTTTATCATATGTCAGGTATTAGAGGCATTCTTGGCCCCAGGTTCTGAGTTGTGGATGTTTAATGAGGTGCCAGAAAAAGAAAGAGAAAAAAAGTTAACTGATGGTGGACTTGATATTGGCGGACTAGCGAACATAAAACTTGTACATCGTGAAGGAAACGCAGTCATCAGACGGCATTTAGAGAGTCTTCCTTTAGAGACCTTTGATTCTGTAAGTTTCCTCATCCTCGTTACTGAACTGCATCGCACTCAAAAGAAACATAAGCACAAATAAACAACACAGACACATTCAAATGGTGCGTATGCATTGAAACCATGATCCATTCTGATCCATGATCCAACCATGAAGTAAGATGTGTGTTGCAAACCCGAAGAAAAAGAAAGTCGAGGTCTGCAATGGTAGCGGAGGGCTTGGGCCTATTCCATTTTTGGATTAGTACTCTGTATGAAGCTGTCTGTTGTTGATCGCCGTTTACTTTGCTTTATTTTTATAATAAATGCACAATTGGAATGACTGATTTTGATTTGCTACCAATGGTATTATAAGGTGATTAGACTTTTATATCTATGCTGACTACCAAATGAAGGGTTTGACACTTTGACTTTTAATAAAGGCATACACCCTCTAGCCTTGGTTTGAGATAACTAGCCTACCCATCAAGTCTTGATAACACTATCAATACATCACCTCCGCCATGCTTTATTTCATCTACTTTAAACACATCGAGTGTTATATTAGTTGATTCCTAGTGAAGCACTTTATTTTCCGACTTTGAATAGAATTCTTGAATTTTGTTTTGCGGGTGGTTTATTTGCTGTTTGCTGATTACTAACTCTAAATGGATCAGATATTAATTCTTGCAGATGAATCTGTTGAAGACTCCATTGTGCATTCTGACTCGCGATCTCTTGCCACCCTTCTCCTTATCCGAGATATTCAGGTAACTACTGTTTTTTTGCGCTTAGGTCATGGCATATAAAAACCTTGTTTTCTACCCCCCTCCCCCCCCCCCCCCCCCCCACCAAATTTTTTTTTCCCTCTCTCAACCTTCCATCGCTTTCCTTATTTTTGGCTGGGCATGCGTGGATAAAGAATCCGTGGGGGGAGTTTTATTCTTCTGATGGTTCCTATTATTTATTTACAAATATTGAGTTTATTTCTTTCAAAAATCATTTGGTGCTTGAAGATGGTAAATGCCTACAATGTAATTGCACTGATTAAGTGTATATTCATTCTTCTTGCCAATGTTTCTTCTGATTTTCTTTGGAAAATGATCAAAGCTATCTCATGGATTGCAGTCAAAACGCCTCCCATTCAGAGATAGAAAATCCATGCCTCTTCGGCATTCTGGCTTCTCTCACAGCTCTTGGATACGTGAAATGCAACAAGCTTCTGATAAATCAATCATAATTAGTGAGATTCTGGATTCTAGGACTAGAAACTTGGTGTCAGTGACCAGAATTAGTGATTATGTACTATCAAATGAGCTGGTGAGCATGGCTCTTGCCAATGGTAGCCGAAGACAAACAAATAAATCGGGTGCTTGAAGAACTCTTTGCAGAAGAGGTACACTTTTCACTACCACATTGTAAGCTTAAAGATTATCCTGATAAACAGGTCAAGTGTCTGTAATTTACGCAGTAAAGATCCACATAGAATAAATGTATTTTTAAGAATTGCTTTCTTAATTAATTTTGTACATCACTTATAAAAGAAAAAGAAATTTGGCAAGGAAAACATTTTGGATTGATCGCTCAACTTTACATGATAAGACTATTTTACTTGAAACTCAAGTAGGGGATTAAAGTTTTTGGTGCATTTGCAACTTAGAGCGAATGTTAGCTAGTATAGGCAGAATTTATATGATTTAGAATTTATTGAGCATTTCTTAATAGCCTAATATCCGTGGCATTATAGGCTAGTGTGTGTTTCAAAGGTTATAAATTATGAATATTAACGAATATTTGTGGACCATGATTTCTTTTTCTCATTGCACCCCTCCGATGCCATTGAATTCGTACAAGAAAGTGGAACTCTAAATATAAAAGCGAGAATGAAAGTTATTTCCAGTCTTCTAACCTCCCTCCCCCTTTTTGGGGGGTTTTTCGCTTTATCCTCTATTTGTAATCATATTACCAGAAAGTTATGTGAAGGTGCTATGAATTACTTCAAGCTCAACTGCAATAGTCCCACATTTTTGTAAAAGCTCAATTTTATATCATGTAGCTGTATTTAGGTTATTAATCATTTATAAATCTATCTTGTAAAGAGTTGTCCTATTAGAAAATTTAATTCTTCCATATATAAACGAGCTTAGGAAAATCTTATTGTGTTCTACTTACTATATGCAGGCAAATGAAAATGTGCACTCAAACCATCCGGGGAAATATCCTATCTTTTATGACCAGGAAGAAAACTCCTGCTTCTACGATATATATGAAGTCAGGGGGGGTCGCCAAAAGAGATGAAAATTTGTGATTGGCATTATCGTCTTGCAACAGCAGAGCGGTGCCATTTATTAATTAACCCCGTGAGGAAGTCAGAAAAACCCAAGAAAATTGGTCCCATTAGATGATGTTTTTCCGTTGTTATCTCTTCCTTGGGTGAATGCTAAAGTCGAGTCTAGTGATTCCGCTCTTATGTACCATTGTGAATTCATTTGACTACTGTATTAGAGTAATTTAACCCTTCTGCACGAATCGACCTAGGAGATCAACCACTAATAGAGTTGGCGGCGTCATTAGACTGGTCACTGGTGAAAAGTCTCTCTCCCACTTCCACTCTCCCTTTTATGAAGAACTGGGGTGACAAAGAATACTGGATATGAGGGCGGTGGGTAGCCAGTAAGTTTGATATGGATGTACCAGAGAATTGGTCGACGCATGCCTTTGTGCCTTACCATGCTTGTATTACTTATATGAACGTGAAGTTCTTGAAGATAAATGTAGGCTGCCCGGACTTTGGGATGACTTAACTTGAAGTGACTCCGGCAGGTATTGATGTACACAATGTAACAAATCATCGTTGTACTTTAGTGTGGTACTTAAAATGCTCTGGGGAAAACCCCATCAAAGCCTTTTGTATTTGATTCCATTAATCACCTATATGTGCACATCTACTTTTCTTTATTATAAAACAGTGACACGACTTTATTACTTTCAATTATACTAAGCAGAAACACACACAGCACCCTGCGGGTTGTAAATTAATGCGGGGTAAAATAAATTTATAAAATTTTGCAACGGATTAAATAAAAAAAATATAATTAAAAATTAATTTAATATAAGATAGGGATAAAATAAAAAAAAGAGTAATTGCATTAAAAGGTCCAAAGAGCATAATTTTTCGGAAAAGTCAAAAAGTTATTAAAAAACTGTATAACAACCTGCAGTCGGGCAGCCTCCCACTTTATATATTTATAGATAATTGTAAATTAGAGTTTGAAGATTGTTTTCTATTGTCTTTCTCTTCTTCTTTTGCTTTAATTACCGGATTTGGCAATTTTCAAACGGATTAAGGATCTCCTCCATTATACATATTCCTTAATACAACATAATTTTGTATCTCAATAACCATTATACCAGCAACACAAAATACTAACATTTATAAATGAAAAATAAATTTCACTCGCACAAACAATTAGGATTCAATTATAAATAATTGTTGTTGCTGAAGGTGGTTAGCTAAATATAATATTTGTAGTCATTAAATATGTTATTAACAGAAAAATTAATGAACACGTGTAATTGAGAGAATTATCCCGTGTTTTTACTAATGTAGTTTAGTAGCTTTTTGATTCTTGAAAAGGGAAACTCTTTTTCTGCTGGGAAGTAAAATAATACTGTTTCCCCTCCGGCTCAAAATATTAGTTCTTGCATTTTAAATTTTTAAACCGGGGGGGGGGGGGGGATAGTAATAAAGTGTAATTAATTCTCCTCTGTTACAATTTTATTTGTCCCTAGATTTAAAAATTACCACGGGCCTGATTAATTTAAAAAAATATTTTATATCTTCACAATTATTCCATCTTAAATTACTCCTAATTATCGATCCTTGTTTTGATTTTAATTAATCTCCTAACTCCTTTAATGTAGGAAAACAATTTTAGGAGAGAGAAGATGAAGGGAAGAAAAAGGAGTATGTGATTGTAGCTTCATAATATCCAATAAGTTGATAATGTTATGGATAATGGATATATGCATACATTAAATTAATTGTTGCACACATTTTAATATATCAAAGAGACTATATTACCCTTAATCAATGAAGAATATAAATTAAACATCTTTCATTTTAATTGAAATTCTTTGTTAAAAATAATTTACAATATCTGAAAGGTTTATCTTACTGGAATAATTTCTTATTTATCTTTGAATATTTAAATTTTTTGTAAAATTGATTTCAAGTCAAATTAAAAATTTATATACAATAATTAATAAGGACAAATTTTTAATTTTTTGGTCTTCGTCTTGTGGTATATGCCTAGAAATTTTAAATCTACTACCAAAACACTTTCTAAAGTCTCCTTAATTTTATTATAATTTTATTTTAAATAGGTTTATAGATTTAACTTACAATTAAAAACATTTTTTAATGTGTAAAGAAATAAGGAGAATAAGAAAAGGAAGAAAATCCAATTGTCTAGGATTTTACCCTTTTAAGTTTTTACCTCAACTTTAAAACTTTTAAATAACACTATATTAAAGAATATAGTGCAAAAATATAACTATTAAGAGATATAGAAAAAATATTACGAGTAAAATATTAAATTTTTAATTTATCTTACTAACAATTTTATTCTTTATGAAGTCATATTAGTTACTTAGGTCGTTACAAAAAAATTTCTAACTTAAAAAATCGATGTTTAGAACATTACTTTTAGGTTATTCTACTCAAACTTTGGAAATCTAACAAAAATTATACATTGAAAATATTATAAAAAATATTATGAAGTAAATAATGAATTAATATTAAATAAATATTATGTATATAAAATATTATATATATATATATAATATTACACAAATTTAGTAACGAGTTAAACTTTAGTTACCAATCTCTAATTTCATGTAGAAGATCCTTTAGTTTAAATTAATTAATATTTATTAAAATCAATTCCTATTCTAACTTATAATATTGGTGATTAAAAATTTAGGTTCAACTCTATTATAAAAAAAAAACTAAAAAATTCATAATAGTAACCTTCAGTTAGTTTTACATCAATTTTATTCCTAAAAATTGCAATATTAAAACATAATATATGAATGAATTTAATGACTAAAATAGTAATTTTGTATTGCAAAACTTAAAAATCACCTTACATATACAGAGCGCTTCTTATGCGGTCGTGGGGTTCACGCCCATGCGGGCCACTTTTAGCGATGGACAAAAGCCGTCGCAAAAGCCCGTTGCCTATAGCGGTATGATACCGGAGTTATAGCGACGGTTTTTTCTGGACTATGACGACTGATTCATACCCTATGACGACGATTCATATAACCCTATGACGACGATTCCATATATACCCTTATGACGATGGTCTTTTTGCGACGATTTATGTCCTTTTTCGTTATGCCTATTTTTTTTTTTAGTCGCTAAAGTGGTTCGTATGCGGACCACCCGCATAAAAAACGCCTGCCTATATATATATATATATAGTAATATATCTATAGTATATATATATTACTATATACTATATATCAAGTCAAATGCATGATAACAAAAAACGTTAATCAAACATGATGGCAATATTTCTAACTTTATCAATAATAGTAGCATATTTATTTTATAATTAATTTTATTTTTTTAATAAGATTTCTTCAGTTTATTATATTCATACAATCGAGGAACAGACTTAAACACTAATGTTAGGCAGTTTAAATTCTACTCAACTTATGAATTCTAAAATTTTTTTATATAAAATTAGAAGGATTGAATTAATAATTAAATTAAAGAAACTATATAAAAAACGCTGGATACTAAATTAAAAAATTATATCAAAACTGAATAATTAAATTAAAATAACAAAAATTACTTTTCTAAACGCTCAGAGTGTGAGTCCTCCCACAATTGTATGTGGTAATAGTATTCATTCGTATGTCTTATTCGAGTCAAAGTAGTTTGTAAGATAATTTTTTTTTTATTTAAAAAAATATGCAATGGAGTAAGTTAATTATATTGGTGGAAAATTTTAAAAATATTTTTATAATCATTATATACTAAAAACCGAGTACGAAAAAAAAGGTAAAAAATATATGTTTATTTGAAAAATTAAATGATGTGCTTCGCAAGAAGGAACTTAAGCTAGTCTTTTGAAATTAAGATGTATGAGTATGTGACCAATAAACTATATTAGTGGATAATGGTATTTTAATAAGATAGCAATCTAAATTATATATCATGATCTTAAAAATATACAAACACAGAAGGTTTTAGCACTTATAAATATTTTTTTTAAACAACAAAAATTTAATGTGTTCTAGGGATCTATTAAATGTAAATTTTTTAATAAATATATATTATAAAATATCTCAAATCAAAAAGAGGTGTTATTAAAGTTAAAAAAGATAACAGGTTTAATAAAGGATGTTCAATTCGAAATATAAAATGATTGAGAAAAAAAGTTTTCGGCTAACTAAGAGTATACACCATTCTATCTTATTAAATGTAATGGATAACGCAAAATTAAGGCCAAAATTAGATAAAGGAGTGTAAATGGTTAATTGGATTTTCATGCATAAATTAAGGGTAATATAGTCCTGTTTAACAATATTTGGGTTTGTGCAAACTATTAACTATAGGATGTGGCATGCATCAAACACAACAAATGTTATTTTTTTTTTAATGTAATGTAATGTTATTTTCAATATTTTTTTAAAAAAAAAGTTAAATGAGGGTTATAGTAATCGAAAAAATTAAGGTCAAAAAATAGTATTAAAAATGGAATAGAGAACTCTAATAGATTTTGAACCAAACCTAAAAAAAAAAATAAAAATTAGGAACCAAGTAAACTTGAACGGAT